>CM070567.1:10425747-11025747 GCA_036346405.1 Phyllostachys edulis | reverse complement strand
GGCGATGTGAAGTCCTCGGTGACGCCTGAAACCTCGCGTAGAGGCAGACCGCGAAGTGGATGTCCGGTCTTGAGGCCGTCAAGTACAGAAGGGAGTCGATCATGCTACGGTACTCGCGTTGATCCACGGTTTCTCCTTCCTCATCTGGATCCAAAGCAGTCGATGTCGCCATGGGAGTGGCGATCGGCTTGCAGTCACCCATATCAAAGCGCTTGAGCAGATCCTTGGTGTACTTCGTCTAATGGATGAAGATCTCTTCCTTGCATTACTTGATTTGTAGCCCCAGAAAGTAGTTGAGCTTGCCCATCATACTCATCTCAAATTCCCTGGACATGGTCTCAGAAAAACTGGAAACAAGAGCATGAGAGTAACCACCAAAGATAATATCATCAACATAATCTGAACAAGCAGGAAGTCATTGCCATGCCTAAGAATGAAAAAAGTCTTATCTACTTTTCCCATTTCCAAATCATTCTTAAGAAAAAAGGTCTTAAGTCTATCATACCAGGCTCTAAGGGCTTGCTTAAGACCATACAAGGCTTTGGATAGCTTAAAAACACGATCAGGGTGCTTGGGATTCTCAAAGCCAGGGGGTTGCCTAACATACACTTCCTCCTCTATAAAACCATTCAGAAGGGCACTCTTAACATCCATTTGATGCAACCTAAAACCTTTAGATGCAGCAAATGCAAGCAGAATGCGAATGGCCTCAAGTCTAGCAATAAGAGCGAAGGTCTCATCAAAATCTAACCCCTTAACTTGGCTAAAGCCCTAAGCTACCAACCTAGCCTTATTTCTAACCACAGAACCATCCTCATTTTGTTTATTTTTAAACACCCAACGGGTACCAATCACATTATGACCACTAGGAGGTTCTACAAGGTTCCAGACTATATTTCTTTCAAAATTCTCTAACTCCTCATGCATGGCATTGACCCAACTAGCAGCAGATAAAGCATGTGATATATCTTTGGGTTCAAAAGAAGCTACAAATCTGAGTGAGAGAAAAGACTGGGATCATGATACAGGCGAGTGACTCGCTCATGGAGATTATCAATCATCGATCCGGAGGTGTTGCTACGGATGTGCAAAGGAGTGCCTAGGGAGATAGTATCTCCTCAACCTCATGAATGCTGGCGATGAAGAGGATGTGCAGAGCCTCAATTGGAGGTGAAGCAGTCGTCGCAGGTTCTGGAGCTTGGACAGGAACATCAGCAACAAGTGGAGGAGCAATATCAAGTTTATCCTCATCTTCTTCAATAAAAATGCTCTCTATCACCTGTAAGTCACCTGAAATATCGGATCTATCTCTAGGGCTAGTATCATCAAAAGTGACATTGCAAGTCTGCTGGACAATGTTAGTTTCAACATTGAAGACTCGAAAACCCCTCGAATGAGCAGGATAACCCAGAAATAAACCATCACAAGTCATTGATTCAAATTTATCAGGTTCCCTGTCTTGAGAATAAAACACTTCGATCCAAAGAATCGAAAGTGAGAGACAGAGGGTTTTCTGCCAAAACGAAGCTCATAAGAAGTCTTGCCCAAAGACGGTCTCAAGAAGTCACGGTTTGAAATATGGCAAGCTGTAGCAATGGCTTCGGCCCAAAACCTCCTCGGTGTGTTGTACTCATCTAGCATCGTCCTAGCCATCTCGACTAGGGTCATGTTCTTCCTTTCCACAATGCCATTTTGTTGAGAGACGTGTGGAGAAGAGAACTGATGCTCAATACCGCGCTAAACACAAAAAGAGGCAAAAGAAGCATTCTTGAACTCCGTGGCATTGTCACTGCGGATCGCTCTCAAGGCACCAGGTAGTTCAGAAGCCAAACGAAGAACAAGGTCATGATAATGATCAAAAGCCTCATCCTTCGAAGCAAGAAAGAACACCCAAGAAAATCTCAAAAAATCATCGATTATGACAAGAATGTACCATTTGCCACCAACTGACCGAACCCTAGCAGGACCAACATTGTCTAAATGAAGCAACTGTCCCGGTACGTCAGTCATAACCATAGTCAATGAAGGGTGTGAGGCGGAAACTTGCTTGCCATGCCTACAGGCGTACATCTGACATCCTTGCGGACTTTGAGTTTAGGCAAACCTCTCATGAGATCAAGACTGCTAACTCGTGTCAGATGATCAAAACCAATGTGCCCCAAATGTCGGTGCCAAAGCCAGATATCAGAAGAAGAATCAATTAAGCACTTAAGGGATCCGGTAAGAGATTCAAAAAAATCAGCTCCAAAAATTCTACCAACTCTAGAAATCCAAAAAACAAGCTCACCGGCAGAATCAAGCACACGATAGGCATTCTTCTTAAAACGAGTTTCGTAGCCATCATCAAGAAGCTGCGAAACAGAAAGCAAGTTGTACCTTAATTTGTCCACAAGGGTGACGTCGTTCAAGATGAATCTGTCATTCACCTTGATTAATCTTGTTCCTTCAATTCGCTCTTGAGTATCGTCTCTAAAGGTGATGAAGTCATCACCCGTCGACCGTGTGAAGGAAGTGAACCATCTAGAGTCTCCGGTCATGTGGCGTGAACAGCCGGAGTCGATGAGCCACATGTTCTTCCTCCTTCCGCGGCGATCTTGAAAATCAAGGCACAATAGACCGATGTGTCTCAATACTGGGGTTAGTTAAAATAGACTTGGGAACCCAGTACTAAGACACACGTCTGCGAGTAGTATGCAAAGCAGAAGTGCTATCCTTGACTTTATTCAAAGCTCTGTTATGAGCAATGGTAACAATAGCATGAGATGCATCCTGTCTAGGAACATGATGATGAACATGTGAAGTAAATCCTAGTCTAGGTTTCTTATTTCCAAATTGATCATGTCTCATAAAAGCTCTAGGTTGATTAGATGGCATTTTAGCAGTATTTCTCTTACCGTTCTTCAACCTACGCCAACAGAACTCAACCAAATGTCCACTCTTCTTGCAATAGGTGCAATGGTATTTGATACCACTGGGAGAATCACCTTTTGACTCAAAAGAAGGTTAGACAAACCCTGCAGATTTAAAAAATGTTTTTGTAGGTTGGGTTGTGAATTCAACTAAGCCATTTTTCAAAACCTGAATGACATTAGAATTGGACTTGTCCATGGCAGAGTTGTATCCTAACCCTTACTTCTTACAAGGAGTCTTAGATGTGTCCAGAATCATGTTCAATTGTTTTTTACCAGTAGAGAATCTTTCTAAAGTATTCTTAAAATATGCATTCTCTTTTCCAATATTAACACATGATTCGCAGTTCTTGGCCTTAATGGCTCTAGTATGTTTCTCCTTAAGAAAAGCAACTTCAAGCTTATAGGCTGCACATGATGCACAAGGCATAGATTCAATTGTGTCCTTAAGCTTGGCATATTTAGCTCTAACTGCCTCTAGAATGTCCTTAACTTCATGTTCACGTTCTATGCAGAAAAAGCAAAAGCTAGATTTAACATTTCCAAAAACATCCAACTTGCTAGACTCTAAGCATTTTTCACAAGGAGCAGATTTGACCTCAATTAGCTCAGTCCTAGCATTTTCAAGTTGATGCAAAGCAATATCATGAGCAGATTGCAGTTTAGACAGTTCGGAGTGCAAAACATGGCAAGATGAACATTCATCAACATCTAGACTCTTAGCATTCACAAGCTCTATTGTCAAATTCTCGACTTGTGACTCTAGATCCTTGTACCTAGCCATGGTAAACTCTAAACCTTATCCTGACTAAGCAGCTGCTCATACATGTTATCGCATCTAGCAAAAAGAACATCATAGGAGAGAGGTACCTCATTGTCATCATTGGCGTCGACAGAGTCGGTCATGAAGCACATGCTGGTGAAGTCCTTGGCCTTCCCCTTCTTGTCTTGAGGGAGCTCCTCCTCCTCCTTGTCCTCCTCGCTCCCGGAGTCCACATTGCTCATGGATTGTTCTCCAAAAGCGGCAAGGACCCGGTGAGTAGCCTTCATAAGCTTGGAAGCATCATACTTGGGCTTGCTCTCCTGAGGCTTCTTCCAAGCAGGCTTCTCATCCTTGCAGTTGCCCTTACCTTTCAGCTTGGGGTAGTTTGCCCGGATGTGATATAACTCTCCACACTCATAACACGTCACAGGGCCACCTCTCTTTTTTTTTCTAACATTGTTGTATGCCCGTGTGACTTTCTTGACTAAAAGAGTTAAATCATTCTCAGGAAGACTCTTAAACTCTTCTTCTTGAACAGCAGATAAACACGCAAGAGAAAAACCAGAAGAAGACTTAGAAGAACCATCAGTAGTTCTTTTTAGAGGATCAGCTACCAAAACCATGTTATCCTTCTTAGGAAGAGTACCTCTCTTAATCTCATGAGTCTTGAGCTTGCTATAAAGCAGCTCCAAAGTGAGAGTAGAGAGATCGACGTTCTCCTCTATGGCAGTAGCCTTCATCTCCCACTCCTTGGTGTTGATTGCAGCCAAGAGGTGGGTGGCATTCTCAGATTGAGAGTACTCAATGTCAACAGCTCTCATCTGATTGATAACCTTGTTGAAGCGAGTAAAAACGTCATCAATGCTCTCGCCAGGACGCATCCCGAATTTGTTGTACTCTCACTTGTAGACCGTCTGGCGCACTTGCTTGATCTGGGACGATCCCTCATGGTAGGTTTCGAGGGTGTTCCAAATCTCATATGCGGTCGCAAGGTTGCAAATCCCATCGTACTCTTGCCTACCAAGCCCAGCATATAGGAGGTTCTTTGCCTTGTTGTTGCTAGCCAAGAGGGCTGCTGAAGCCACCGTAGCAACTTCGGGCAAAACGAGCAGAGCTCGAACAACCTCCCATATAGCTTGTCCTTCGCTCTCAAGGAAGGCTCGCATGCGGTTCTTCTAGTAGGCATAGTCAAGCCCATTGAAGACGTGTGGCTTGGTCGAGTACTTATCCATCGTCAAGTTCAGTGACCGGTTAAGATCAAGATTGAACTAACCAGGCTCTGATACCACTAGTTGGACTGAAAAGGCGACTAGGGGGGGTGAATAGGAGCACGCTCACTTTTTCACAAAAGATGGATTCAACACAAATATCACTCCAATAGCTATGGAAGCTATGAAGATCAATATACCAGTACAGCGGAAGACTAGTATTGAATCCGATCCAAAATCACCTAATCAAAAGACCAAAAACCAAAAGCAATTTGGAGGGCGGTCAGACTGGCGGCTTATGGGCGGTTAGATCGGAGGCGGTCGGCCGGCGTTAAAACTTTGATCGACCGATTTCACCTGAATGTAAGAAGAAACGGCAGACAACTCAAAACTCAAATCGGTCTAACTTTTGATTCTCACGGCAAAACTCCACGAAACTTGACACACACCTTCTCAAGGATATTAGGAACCTATTCCAATCAAGGGTTGCATAGATCCACGCCAAAGTTCCTATCTTTTTCAAAATGAAGGAAGGTGAGTTCAAATCCGAGTCAAAACGAAAAGATGATCTAGAGACTTGCTCGTGGGTGAATAATGATCAAGATGATCCTAAATGGGTTCCCACATGTCACAGCAAGTTAGATCAAGGCAAGGAACTAAGCAAAAACTCGTGAATCAAAGAGAGACTCAAATCACCAAATAGAAAGAAAGAAAGCCAATAGATTTATCTTTGAGAGAACTTTCTTTGGATTGATTTGAGAAGATGAATTATTATAGCCACTCCATGCAGGAGGACAAAGACTTAATACATGAGCACGAAATCCAATCCAACTCTCTAGAACCCTAACCTCCACTTTCCTCTCCCTAAGCACAAAAGCAAACTAGGGTTTCACTAATAAAAGGGTTAGTTGTGCCGGACAGCACCCCTTGCTATTTATACTAGAGGCTAGCATCTAGAGAATATTCCACTTAGGGCACCCGTTAAGCCCACACACAAACGGGTCACACATGCACGCTTCTCAAAGCGTCGTCTTCATCTTCTCTTGACCTAAACCGCTTCTCCATGCGTCGACCTGCGCCGCGGTTTCTCCAAGGCCCAAAAGGTGGTTTCGCACACCACCACTTTTCCGGTATAGAGCAATTTACCAAAATGCCCCTCTACCGACCTTTGGCGATTCCTTCACCTTGAAGCATCTCCCATGCTCCATCATCATCCAAGTGGCACCAATGACTTCCCGCCAAGCCTCTCACGCGTCTGGATCCCATCGAACAGTTCTCGCTTGCAACTGGAACCAAGTCACTTGGCGCATCATCTGTTTCACCATGACTGCACCCGGCTTCCTTTACCGTTCTAGACCTCAGCTCATCCCTTAGCCTAGTCCGGACCTCAACTTCTCCCTGAGTCTAGTCCCGGTCAACCTTGCCGCTGCCGTCATGTTCATCACCGGTAGCTTCCGCTCCGGTTCCTTATCTTCTTGGCTTGTACGCACTCCGCTAACCTCAGTCATCTTCCAGCAACACCTCGATCGTTCTGGACCTCAGTTCTCCTAACCTAGTCCCGATGTAGTCTGCCTCACCATGACCTAGCTCTGGTGTCCTACAACTATCACAAACAAGCAAACCGTTACGTAGCACCGTACGATACGCACAATCATCAATTCACATAATTCATGAGGCATGAGCACATACCTTGACAAGGGCCTTTGCTCAAACTTTACCTTCTATGGTTCTGGTCCATCTTGCGCCACTACTACAGAAAAGGCCTTCACAGACGGTTTCGTGAGCCGTCTGAGTTTATGGGTTAGTGATGCATGAGGTCATCATAGATGGTTTTTAAACCGTCTGTGATGCATACTATCCTGAGCGGTTTCGACCACAAATAAATGCTGTGATGACTCTCTCTCTCTCTCTCTCTCTCTCTCTCTCTCTATATATATATATATATATATATATATATATATATATATATTATATTTCTATTGTTCCTAGTCCCTGACCACTTTAGAAGTGCGTCCCATAACATGAGGAAGAAGAAACTGACAACCGGGGCAACCTCATTGAGCCCTGCAAATTTAAAATCTGTTTGCTTGGAAGCGTCGGGACATCAATTACTTGGTTGCTAATACATGATGCCACTTCGATCGAGTACTGCGCGTCACGTCACTTTCTTAGCGCTGGTACTCAGGCTAGGAAGTTGCATCATGTATTAGCAACCAAGTAATTGGATGTCCCGACGCTTTTAGGCAAAATGCATTTTAAATTTGTAGGGCTCAATGAAGTTGCCCGTGCTTGCTGCCTCCTCTTCCTCATGTCAAGTGGACGTGACTCTAAAGTGGCTAAGGGACTACTTAACAATACATAATATATATATATATATATATATATATATATATATATATATATATAATGTTAGTTTTAAAGGCACAAGTAGCCACTGCTTGGAGACTTTATAGAGAAGAGATTAGGAATGGAATGGTAGGACGAAGTACCTAGCACGCAAGGTAGGAGAACTTGACCTGCATGAACACAGTTACATAGACAAATGTGAAATGAATGGCGAGAAACAACAGATGACATCTTGACTAACTGACAAATCGACAAATAAGTCATAACATACATATCACACATTCTATACATCTATTTTTGCAAATCATCAATCATACATATCAACAGCCCATGGTTCACCAAGCAAGTTTCCACTATCAATAGCAGACAACACTTGAAACTTCTGAATAAGTCATAACTCATAACAATATAACATATCAACAGCTCATACAAAACCGTCTCTGATATATATATATATATATATATATCAATAATTCAACATATAATTAATATATAACTTCACCTCCAAAAAAAGATTAAAAAAAGTAGAAACCTACAAATAAACAAAGTTTTTCTAATGGCGGAGGTAGGCTGCTATCTCCGTCTTCAATACTTCATAGGCGACGGCGTCGGCATCGGACAGTTCCTGATCATCAGCGAATGAAACCTGAAATGCGTCCACCCACTGACACGCTCGTTCAAGTGTCTCTCGAAGACCCTCGAACTATTGAACCAAGAAGAATTGAGCCCATAGGCTCTCTTCCCTTGCTTGAGGGTCTCGGCACAGTCGACTTCGATGCTTGCCGCCTCGATTCTGTGATCAAGTGACGGCAAGCCTCACGGAGGCGTGCAGCGTCGTTTTGGAGGACTACGTCGATGACGATAAACTTCGCCGAAAGTGGGAGATCACCGGAAGACACGGCGGAGGAGGATGTCAAGGCGGCGAAGGTGGCGTCACTGCTCCGACAAATTCTCCGCCGGTAGAGGAGTGAAGACTTTGTTGATCAAGCGGTGTTCTTCGCAAAGACGCAGTTCAACGTGCACCGAGAGAGGTACTCAAATGCAAGGCGGCAGAAGGCCATCAATGTCGGCGACAAGGAAGAAGCGGCCATTTTATTTTTTATAAGTATGTGGGGATGATCATCTTGGATGGCGAATGATCTTTTTATAAAACAAGGAATAAATTCGGGCGTGAGGCGAAGAGCGATCGAGGGGAAGCGGATGGCGGCGAAACGAGCGCGCCGGCGACGAAGAAACTCACCGTGGAGTCTGTGGCGTTATTATCACAGACGGTTATAACAAAAAACCGTCTGTGATATGTGGTAATATCACAGAAGGTTATTGTTAAAAACCGTGCGTGATGTTTCCTGACGGTTCTTGTTGAAAACCGTCGTGATATGTAGTATTATCACGGACGGTTATTAACAAGAACCGTGCGTGATACTTCCTGACGGTTTTCAACATGAACCGTCGTGATATTACCTCTTCACGAGCGGTTTTTAGCGCGACGATAACATAAACGGTCTCTAAACCAAAACCGTCGTGATTGAATGTATCTGAGCGGTTTTTCGTCAGCAAATGCGTGATGAAGCGTCGATATTAGCCTTTTTGTAGTAGTGCGCCTTGCTTGAGTCCAACCATCTCACCCGACATCCACGACCGTTCTGGACCTTGGTTCTCCTAATCAAGTCCCGGTCCTCCTCGTCGTTGACCATAGTTGACTCTAAGCCACCTGCACAACAATAAACCAAGCAACCATTTCTGGGCACAAGTTCTTCACAACTTGACCCATGTTAGTCAAAACATGCATCATACAACATCTATGCAATGAAACCCATGAACTTGACCTAACCAACAAACATCGTCGCCAAGCTGGCCGACGAAGAATTCAAAACCGGTCAGACTGCCACATTGGCCGATCTCGAATCCTAACGATCGGCCTTGAAGACAAAACTAGTCGACCGCCCCTTGGGACTTAGCCAAAATTCCTATTTGGAAAACCGAGACTCCTCTGAAAATTTCAAACGAATAGATCTTTTGCCTGGAAACTCCAAAAAATATGAGACCAAGTGTAGTAGAATCTCCTCTCTTGCCTACACCCTCTATTTTTGCCCAGCTCCAAAATCCAAGGTCACTTTATGGCCGGTCTGACCGATTTTTCAAAGCCGGTCTGACCGCCACCCTGGCCGGTCAGACTGCCGCTTTGGCCGGTCAGACCGCCACTTGCCTGACAGCCATTTGAACTTTGTCGAAAACACGAGATTCGACAAACCTTCAACGCCATTGCCAATTGTATCATCATCCTAAGATCATGCAAATATCCCCATGATATCCACAACTTCTAACACTCACGCCTGCTTGTTTATTCCAAACTCCACTATTTACTAACGCCAATTTCTTCTGACAGATACTCAGTTCCACGCGGAGTCATTTGTTGTGATGCAGCGACCAGGTCGGTTAATACTCCTGTGTTGTGTGTACTTTCAGTATTTCCATCTTGTTTACTTGCATAGCGTACTGTTCCACTGGTCGTAAACACATTTGGGACGAGGAGTTGGTGTCGCATGAGGGAGTATAGACCTCAGACTACTACTTCGACGAGTGGGGGCCACGATGAGAGGACGTTTGGCCTTCACACGACGAGAGCACTCACAACCAGGTCTCTATTGGGGCTTTTTAGCCTTGCAGTGCCCGACCGAGCCAAAGAACGCGACCCCTATTGCGACACCGCAAGAGCTACTCATGGCGGTAGGGTTACTCAGGCGCTAGAGCCTTTGACGTACTCGCACAGACACCCACAGTCGTCCTGCCGGACGAGATCAGGGGCCACACGTGGGGTACACCCCAAGTGGGTCCGCGAGTTGATGTATCACTACTGTCATGTAAATGCTAATTTGTGTACGACTTACATTATACTAGTCTTGTGTTTACAATATTATTTGGTCTTGTGTTTACAATATTATTTGGTCTTGTAGTGTGTACAAGTAATCATGTTAGGGAATCAACATCGTGACAACCCACATCGCCCTCATTCTCTCTCTAATATTTCGTTCTCCACTCTCAAATAAATCGGTTCAGCAAACCACACTACTATCGCTATTTTGAATAGCAATCTTGTCATGTCGCTATTTGAAATAACGACAGTAGCTCATTTTTATTTTAAAAAAATCCACTATTAATTTTTGTAACACTTTATTAAAATAGTATTATTAAAAATATTCCGTGGATTCGGGTAAAATTTATCACGGACAGACATTCCAGAGGCACGATATGTAGGGTAGCTTAAACTAGCCGCCAGTTTGATTAAATTAAGCCTGCCATGCAGGTTGTGCTCTATCCTAGGCGTGCCCGTGCTGTTCTAGCTTAGGCTGCTCAGTCAGTGCTCAGATCTCCATGCACGTGTACAGTGTAGAGTGCTAGCCAAATGAATAATTTTTTTTTAAAAAAAAATACACATCTTTGCTTTCTGCGAGACGAAATGGGTTGATTCATTTTTTATTTTCGCGATAAATGAAGTAATCTAGCTGCCAATCGATCTGCCATGTTTCGATGTCTGTAGCCTGCCCAAGAAAATCCCCATGCATACATGTTGCGGTGCACCTATTCACAGCTAGCTTCAGATGCAACAGACAGTACACACACATATGTGTTCTTAGTTTGCTTTGCTGGATCTTCCATGGGAAAATCAATTCATTTCCCATAACTAACAAATCTAGTAGAAAATTTTCAAGCTCCTTTCTGCGGTACGTGTACATTGGAGTTAAAAAAAAAGAAAAGCAAACTTGAAACCAGTACATGCATGGACCATGTGTCTTGAATAGTACAATTTCACTTTTCTTTTCTTTTGCCCTTTCCGAAACAGGGACACACTGTGGCATGTCACATGTGCACATGCAGGCCAGTAGGCCACTACGCAGTACGTCCATTTGAACAAATTAAATTAACCGCTCAATAATTTTACTGCCACCAACTGGCTGTAACAATAACACATCACATTGTGGCTCACGTGATCTCCGACAGGCGACAACTAGTGCAAGATCGAGCCCGCTCTACAGATCACGCCGTCCTTACTCCTTAGCTAGCTAGCTTGATCTAGCTAGAGTGACAGCCAGCATGTACAGCAAGCCCTAAGCCGCAACGCGCCTATAAATACCCTAACAGCCTTGAACCCTAAACCACAACCACCTGTTCTCTCTTCAGTCCTAATTAGCCACTAAATCAATTAACCGCTATGGCGTTCTCCAAGCCGCTGGGCCTCCTGCTGGCGGTGCTCGCCGCGACGGCCATGTCGGCCGCCGGCGACAACTGCCCGCAGAAGAGGAAGATCACGGTGCAGAACCTGTGCGGCCACGACCTGGCCCTGACGCTCACCCCCTTGGCGAACAGCCCCAGCCTGTTCGGCTCCGGGTACGTGCTCCGCCACGGCACCCACGCCGAGTTCCCCGTCTGCATCTGGACGGGGAGGCTGTCGGCGCCCGGCGCGCCGGTGGCGGAGTTCCACGTCGCCCCCGACGGCGGCGCGTGGTACCAGGTGAGCAACGCGCAGTCGGGCCCCGTCAGGGTGTCGGTCACGCCGCACGGGCAGCCGCTGCAGGGGCACTGCCCCACCGCCGGCTGCGCCGACCACGGCCGCTGCTTCGCGTTCTCCGTCCCCGGCGGCAACTGCCACAGCGTCGACGAGCTGAAGATCATCTACTACAGCGCCTAATGATCAGCTAGCTAGTTTGTTAATCCACTCCAGTTTCGTGTCCAAATAATTGTCAGCTTAATTAATCAGTTGCAGAAATGCATGCATGCAGTTTGGGCCAGTTTGGGCCAGTCTGGCCCTGCATGCATGTGCTTGTCGTCAGTCTATCTTTTCTAGGAGTTTAATTTGAGGTCACTGCATTGCTACTTTAATTAATTATATATGTCTATATCAACTTATATTTATGCATAGTATATGCTTTTGGGGTTGGGATTTGGGAATAGCAGCATCTTTTTCCCCTTTTTTTGCGAGCTTTAATGGGGTCTACCAGCACAGGGTTGAGTAGGCAACGTGGAGGCCCGACAAGCAGCTGTTTCGTCTGAAGATCCATGGTGCACCTGGACTCGCGGACCATGTCCACGGCCCAGCACAGGGTTTACCCTGCTGAAATGAATTCCCCTCGCACCAAAAAATAGAAATACTACTTTGCAAAATTTCAATCCAAGTTACAAACAATTTCTGAATTTCGCTGAGCAAGTAATTAACACCAATATATTCTCATCAAGAACGGGAACACATGACGACACGAAGTTCCTGAACCCGCCGTAGACCAAGCGCACCTAGGGGTTTCACAGGAGTAGCGACGAAAACATCGAGTAGCCCGTGCACAACGGAGGCAGGAGTCGGAACAAATTTCAGTAGGTAGAAGCAACAGATCACTGTGAAATTGATTAGGGGGCGATTCCTTATTTGTGAATGTTTGCGACATCTTTTTATATATCATTTACTATAGCACTTACCATGTCACTGACAAATGTGTCCAGACTACGTGTTGATTTTTTGAAATTTCTGGTATATAAGGAATTAACCAATTGATTATCATCGTCTTGGGAGTGGGTGGATTCCATGTCATATCCATTATTTCAACCCTTCACAGTTCATAGTCACCGTCCTTATCCAGCATCCATCAGGGTAATAAAGAGCTCCTGCAGAAATACCGGGGAAAGCAATGCTAGCAGTACGATAGAGAGAGATGGCCTTCGATTATTGAGGGTACATGCACTGCACCGACTCGTGAAGATCGGTTAGTAATTTTTTTACTTACGCACACACCATACGCATATCTACTCGTAGGTGAGTTTTAAATCTAGAGTGGGGCATAGACTCTATAGAGCGTAGACATATGTTTTAACCACTACATATATTCATATGTGTATACTTTTTTAAAACCATCTAAATAGATTTAATCAGATAAGAAGCGCCGATAGCTATTCCAGGAATCGAACCGGACCAGAGGGGCGAACACCTCGCTCCCTCCCACTGAGCTAACGCCCAGATCTCCGGTCAGTAGATTAATCGTACGTACCTGGCACACTTCTGTTTGATATGCTTGACCTGGCACACTTCTGTTTTATCCATCAAGCACGAAGCCTCAGGACTAGTAAACAAGCACGTGAAGCTTGCAGAAGCACCAGTAGTTTTCCAATTTTACATGATATAAAACGATCATCATGTAAGATAAATCATCACATTGTTCTCCGCCACAATAAACTTACCGTACACTATAGAACACCGTTCACTTCTTTACAAAAACACTGTCATACGGATTCAATTTTACATCGGCCAATTGGTGCGGTCTCTGACGAAAATAGATTTTAAAAAGCTATGTAGGGGCATACCTCACGGGATGATCAGACGGCTTTAATTTACACTTGTCCCTAGTCTCTACAAAAGTCTGGATATCCGCCATCACTGATGGCACGTTGGCTTTGATGGGTGTCACTGTAGGAGGTACTACAAAAGAGTGAGACAGAGAGAATCTTAAAAGGGTAAGTTTAAAGTTAAAGAGAGAAGCTGAGATGGTTTTATGCGATTCAAGTTGACAGTAACGAGGACGCAAGGGACGCGTGGACCACCAAATGGAAGGCAGCGAGATGTAGCCTAGACGCGTGGAGCAGCACTCCGTCGACGCTACGAGAAGCCACAAAAAGCACAGGACGTGGCTCAGCTCTGAGAGAAAGCCGAACTCCATCGACGCTACGGGAAGCCACGAAAAGCATGGGACGTGGCTCAGCGCGAAGAGAAAGCAGAACGGACCGGAGACGTGTGGGCAGATGAACAGAAGCACGGACAGAGGCACTGACGCGAAAACGAGATGCGCCCGAAGCAAAACAGAACCTACGGAGAGGTTCTACGCAGAATGACAGACGGGGCCCGAACGCAGGAGAAATCAGGGATTCTCGCGCAGGTCCGATCTGACACACCATATCGTGTTTGGATCGTGACGAGGGATGAAAATAGATCGGATACGACTCACATAACAATGAAATTATATTTGTATTCGTATTGTTTAAACGAATACAGATTCAAATATGCTCTGATACGAATTCGAATCAAATATGTACTCAATTCGGTCGGATCCAGATATCCCTCGTAATTTATGTAATGTGAAGATATTAGTGACGTTTTATCGTTGTATAGTCACACTTAATCATTATAATCTATTTATTCCACCTAAAGGAACATGAATTCACATTGTATCTAACAAACTTGTCAACTAATTAGGTATACTACAATAAAATAATAATATTACTTCAACGAATTTGAAACCGAATATGAATACGAATAGTTCGGATGAAATAACAATTCGGATGAGAAAATTCTATACCATATTCGCATCCATTTTCTTTTTGCGACTTTGAATACGAATAGGAGAGAAATTGTTAAACGAATGAAAAAAATCTATACCGTATTCGTATCCTATCGAATACGACAGTCAAATAATCTGGATTATTCGTATCCGTTTTTCATCCCTAGTCGCGACCTCGGCACGGCACGGCGTGCCTGATCAGGTGTCTGTCCTGACCAAAGACGCTTGGCGGCAATGAAGGAGGAGGCGACTCCATAGCAGCAGAGCGAAGGAGGACGAGGCGGTTCCTATGGCAACGACGGCGGAGGAGGCGGCGCGCGGCAACGACGGAGGCGGCGGCGGCAGAGGACAAGGAGGTGGTGGCAGCGCATGACGACAACTCCCACGGCGATGGCGCGCAGCAAGCATGAGACCCTTTTTGTAGATGGGCTAAACGAGCAGACTCTAACCCGTCAGTCTCATCGTACCTGGCCGACATGGAACGATCTGTGAACTTAGCATGTTGTGCCTGAGTCAGCGGCTGAGCCCATGAGCTGACACGGCATAGCCTATTTAACTTGTCGGGCGGTAGGCCGTGCCTACGACCTCGTCTTAAGACGCCACGTCAGACATTGGACACCTCTAGATTTGACTAGCTACATACATACAACGACGTTACTCGTGCATGCAAACTAGCTAGATTTTTTTTAAAAAAAAAGAATTTGGTTCGAGCTACCATATTAATTACAAAAATGGCCTCGTTAGCACCGAAATTCTAAAAATAGCCTCCTCCTGAGCGCGAAAGCACCAGAGGCTGACACGTGGCGCTTTCCGCGCTCGGGGGGAGCAGAACCCTAGTGAGCAGCGCGGTAGGGCAGACGAGCGCGGAAGGTGACAAGCCCGGTCACCTTCCACGACACCGGAGCGCAGGAAGTGGCCGACACACCTCATGCGCCACCCGAGCGCATGATGCATGAATTATGCATTAAATGCATGATTTTGCATCGCATGCATGCATTAAGTGCATGTTTTTTTAATGCATGAATTCCAATTTCTCTCACCCTGTTCCTACGGTCCGGTGCCGCGGAAGGTGGCCGATGACTTCCTACGCTCCGGTGGCGCGAAAAGCGGTCGGGCTCGCCACCTTCAAGGCGCGCTTGCTTCCAAGACCTAACCGGTCTCCATGTTGGTGAAGAATCTAGATCTGTCATATGAGTTAATGGAGTATTTTGATGATTAATGATAAATCTAAATATGAGACTAATATGTTTATTGACTATTATATTGTTTAGTCTTATTTAGATGGAAAGGTGAAAATCACAGAGGTATGCATTCGACATCATATTTTTATATATTGTTGCATTCCTCGGATCCAAAATATAGGTTGAACTCAACCAAAGGTTTAACTTGAATATGTGCATATGTTTTTATTACACATTCGTGTATGCACACATTTAGGGGGAGTTCACTCTATGTTTTATGGTTTCATTAGTATTGATCCATATTTCTTTATCCACATATATTAGGGATCTCTACTTTGAAACATATCCTTTGAGTGAAAATTGGTATGACCGCGTTTGGTAAGCGGTACTACCGATATGCGGTAGTACCAGAGCTTACTTGGCGGAACTACCGCAACCCGATGTAACCGATTTGGTAGCAGTACGTTTTTTCCAGTGAGTGCCCTTTTGGACCTCAAGGAAGAGCGGCCGTACCGCCCTTGTGATCGGAAGTATCGGAGAGCGGAACTACCGCATGATCAACGGCGGTAGTACCGCACCTGTCAGTAATGGCTTGTTCAGAAGCATTTATTACAAGTATATCTTGGTAATTAATGTTAATCATTGTGGGACTAATTTTTTTCCATGAGTTGGATGAATATGTTATATTCCATGGTAATGGAGACTTCGGATGGCATCATGAGTTGATCGTCATCAAGTCAAGGTTCAAGAAGAGGATGCATCATGTGTTGATGCATATCAAGATCTCGAAGAGGAGATGATCATGAGTTGATCATCAAGTCAAGAGAAGACCCAACATATGTTGATGGAGGTCGAGTAAAGGATGAATCATGGGTTGATGCATGTCAAGACAATGACTCAGACTTGAAGTGAAGATGTGCGTCGTCAAGCTTCAAAAAGATGCTCAAGGCAAAGGTATGACTAGCTAGGGAAAATGATGTGTTCCTAGTCTTTTACCGGTCTTGGTGTTTGGTTGGAACATCGGATTGCTAGTATAGGTTGCCGTACTATTAAGAGGGGTCTTGTCTAATAACCTGAGTCTCATCATGTGTCGTGACGATGATTAAGATCTCCATGTATTACTTTAATACATAATAAAAGACCATACGTCTTCATGGTCGTAACCCCTAAGGTTAACGACCTCACTGGTCGTAAGGATTCCAAAGGTTACATAATGGGTATCCTGGTCGGACAAGGTCATGTGCCTAGTCTCCGGCCAGGTAGCTGCTCGGAAAAGCTATGAGCTGGTATCTGGATCTGACTCTAGGTATATTCTTTACCGTGTGATGAATGGAACACATGCTGTATATTCCATACCACGTGACATTACATAATCCTAAGACACTGACAACGACCACCATACGGTTGAGTGTCTCACAGACACTCAACCACAGAGTAGTTGATACTTTATCAACCATCGCCTTGCTCCGACCAGTCGCAACGCTTCACAAGGGATGTCTTCTCCAGGAGTAACTGCTACCTCTTCGGAAGTTATTTAAGGATGAAGCGAAGACGAAAGGATAAAGCGGTATCAGATCAAGCCAGATTGGATCATCCAGGATTAGATTAGAGCAGCGCAATCAGCCTTAGATTCGTGCTTTAAGTCTGATTGAATAGTATAGCAAGCATCATACTCGGTGTAATTAGGATTAGTGCACCGCCTGGTCGTAGACACCCTCTGTAAATCCAGTTCATATCAATAAAGAGCAGTCTCATTATCTCCCAAGAGATCTGTGTCATTTTTCTCAGCGACTCGATCGTCAACATGTTGATAGCTCAATCTCGCTTGCTTTATGTCACCATGGTATGATGCTATTATTTACAAATGTGTTTTGCAAATAGTCGGGGCTCATGCATCTAATCCTTGTAGCATGTGACTGTACTTTGCAAATGGTTTAAGTCCATGTACCTACTCCTTGTGGTATGATCTAAATTTGCAAATGTGTTTTGCAAATTATTGGGATTCATGCATTTTCCCTTTGCATGGTCTAAGATTGCTTGTTGCTATTTCTTTGGACTTAGACCATGGTAGTGGCTCTTTGGAGTTATGCTTTTTGATTTGATCAAATATTTTTGAGATCAATCAAATAGGTGTGTTATGTAACCCTCTGAATAAGCTTTCCATAGAGTTCAAGATCACTCAATTCCGACATCGGGGAACTACCGCCTGAGAAAAGCCATACTACTCGCAGAACGGTAGTACCGGCCTTTGTACTGCAGTACTACCACACTAAAAATTTTAATGGCTAGTTTTTGAGCCTTTAATGCACCATTTCTGACCATTGAGCAAAAATCGGTAGTACCGGAGTTTCAACGGCGGTACTACCGCATTTTTGCTGAGTTAGCTGATTTCTACTCTCAACGGCTAGTTTTTGTGTTTGGGCTATAAATACCCACCTTGGTCGGTTGAGGGGCAACTCTTGGCATCCCATTTCACCCAATTGAGCTAGTGTAAGCTTCTCCTCTCAATTGTGCATGTGTTGCACCTTGTGAGCAAGGAGAGAGGTCTCTAGTTGCATGTGTTGCGTCTAGAGATAGATTTTGTATCCACTTGAGCTTATGCATTCGTTGCACGTGGTGAGAGTCAAGCAAGGAGCTTGGCTTATTACTCTTGCTGTTTGCCGACACCTAGATGGTGTGAAGGCGTCGTGGTCCGGTGATCTTCTCAAAAAGCTTGTGAGAAGACCCGGCGTGTTGTGAAGGTTGAAGCTCACCTACCCGGAGCGAGAAAGAGCTACCACTAGTGGAATTGAGGTGCTTGGGCTAATTCGTAGAGCCGATCCAATTAGTTTGGGCTTACCTCAACGTGGATTAGGGGAGACCGGCAAGTCTCCGAAAACCACGATAAAACACCATTGTGTTATTGTGGTTTATTTCTTTTGTCATTTACTTTGTGCAATTTACATTCCTAGAATTAAATTGCTTACATGTCTTTGTATGATTGTTATCATTATCAATAGTCTTATATTGTTGGTGCACTTAGTCAAGACTAGTTGATTTAGGATTTAATTGAGCAAAACCGAATTGATTTATAATTTAGCATAAAACTTGGTTTTAGCCAAGATTTTTAAAATCGCCTATTCACCCCCCCTCTAGTCGGCCTCCTCGATCTTACAGCTGGCTACCAGCTTTCCGCCCCCCTGATGGCATGATGCGCTACGTGTCAGCCTCGTGCTTTCGCTCTCGGGAGAGGGGCTACTTTTGAAATTTCGATGCCAATGGGGCTATTTTTGCAATTAAGGTGGCAGCATAGGGCCAAATTTCGATCTTTGTGCACGCGCGTGTGTGATAATTAACCTCACCTCTGCTCCAAGCATTTGCTAAATAAGGATATATTGTCCCATTCTCTTTGGAATTGTGGGCATTTTTGGCTCCCTATTCATCCGAAATTTCAAATCTAGCCACTCTATCCCCCAAATTCCACTTTTAGCCTCCTTCTCCCATGTCTTTGCGCCGGGGGCCATAGCAGTACGTCTTTGCGCCTTGTGTGCCACATAACAAAACTGTGGCCTTGAAAGGTGTTGCACTCGGCGGCATGCAGAGTACGCTGCCCGCATTGCATGCCGCTTTGTTGCGTCCGTGGGGCACATCACCTTCCTACGCCGTCATCTTCTTTGTGGCCGCGCGGTAGACGCGTCTCTGCTGCGGCTCCCGGCAAAGACGCGGGAGAAGGAGGCTAGAAGTGGAATTTAGGGGATATGGGAGCTAGATTTAGAATTTTGGTGGACCAAGGGCCCATAGTACCCAAAATTCTCCTCATTGTGCTTATACTATTAATTCCAGGAGCTAATATCCATGGGGGATAGAAGAAAACCATCAATGCAAAACCATGCACCTATTTATACATCATCTTTGTGCATTTACTTTTACAAGCAATTGCTTATTTTATTTAGACTGTTTAGCTTAACTTTGAGTAAGTGATGCACTTAGAAAGCCGTAGATTATTTATGCTTTAATTTGTGAAATTGTATTTCATAGCTTTAATTTGGTAAAATCTGTTTTTAGCCAAAAGATTTTAAAAACCATCTATTCACCCCTAGTTGGTTATCCATAATCTTAAGGCGTAGAGACGCGTGGACATAACGTGCGAGTGCAACGAACGGAGTGATCAAGACAGCGGCCGACACGAGAGCAACCTGGAACAGCACAAATAAAAAAGACGACGTGGCCACCATAAGAAACAGCCCTTTCAGCCTTCTTTTATATAGAAAGATTCCCTACGCGGGGTTTAGACAAGAAAGTTATTCTTATTCTTTTTTCTGCGAGGAAGATTAGGAATTCTTATATATTCCAGCACCACTTTTTTTATTAGAAAACATCTAATAGCGTATCTCGATCGCAAGCCAACTATTTCCAATTTACTTTGCTAAAGCCTTGCATCTAGGTTATGCAATTGACATGTTGGGCCGAACTCCATCTATTTGTCAACAATAGGGTCAACGAAAAAGAAAACCCATAAAATATACTCCCTCTATTTTTTTTTAAATTAACGTCACTAAGTATTAATTTGTATTACAGGACATCATTCATTTAAGTCCAGAGGGAGTATTATGGTTTACGCATAAAAATCTCCTAAAATATCATAGAAAATAGAAAAACAATTACTAGTTAAGACATCTAGCCACACAAATTCCCAGTTTCTTATTTACTTTTAAAAAGGCACCTTTTGCGACCGCGACACAAAGACCACGGTTTTTTGGTAATACCAACAGCGGCGATTCTGATATTACAAGCAGCCTTTGCTTTATTCTTTTGGAGTAGCATGCATGAAAGCTAAGGGCACTCTCAATAATTTCATACAATACCATATACTAGAAGAGAGAGCGGTTAGGCAGAATTTTATAAATAACTAGTGATTTGATACTAAAGTTTGATACTATCTCTCACAAATTAGTACTATATGGTCTCACAAATTTCGTAACAAGCTCTCAAATACATAATGATATGATACTAAAATCTTGGTTTCCTAAAAAAGTTTTGATACTCGTATGAGTATCAATCTTCTTTTCTCTTTTCTGACCCACAAAAAGATGGGAATTGCTATTTAACTTTCGACAGTTTTTTGATGAAAAAACTGTCACTTTTCTGTTCGCTAGATGTGCTATAAGATTCGTGTTGTTGATGTGTTATTTATTCATCTTAATATTTCACAGTACATATATGTACGTATGGATCGATGGATGGATGAATCCAAAGCAACGAGTTGTACATGTACAACCATCTCGACCAACGAGTATAAAGTGCAAAGGCATTTTTGTAACTCAGATGCGCAGACGCATACACGAGAGATGGCCGAGGAGACCTTGGCGCCTGTGTCCGGGTGGTCGGCGCCGAGCTCCCTCACCACGGAACATAACGAGTTCACTACATTGTTGTATTTTGTTTATATAAAATTTTATTTTTTGTCTTTGTTTTTACTCAACCTCTCAAAGTATATGTGAAGAACATAACGGGTTGACCACATTACCGTATTTTGTTGGTATATAATTTTATTTTTGTCTTTGTTTTTTACTCAACCTCTCAAAGTACATGTAAAGAACATAACGAGTTCACCACATTGCCGTATTTTGTTGGTATATAATTTTTTGTTGTCTTTGTTTCTGCTCAATCTCTCAAAGTACATGTGAGATTTTGAATCATGTGATGGAAATATTGTTGGAAATATGCTCTAGAGGCAATCATAGAGATGATTGTATTTCATTATGTTCATGATGTTGGATAAGTGTTATCTTGTTCCAAGAATAATATCGTTGATATTTATCATCAAGTATGTGACTTGATTGTGAAACTCTCTATTTACAACGATGATTATTCTTATATGTTCCCTGGTTGGAAACATATGAGAACACATATGAATAGACTAGCATATGTATTGGTTGATGACTATGTTTCACAAGTCATAGATATGGAGATATCAAACCAATAATATGGACACATGTTAGGGAACATGGTGTTGGAAAGACCCACCTTGAGACACTGCTGAGATTGTTATGATTTCATGTGTCATCAGTTGGTCTCAAGCAATGTTAATGTATAATCCTTAGACCTGAGATCAACATGGTTTCCTACATGTCTAATAGCACTCTTAGGGTTTGCCAAACACTACACCGTAACTGGGTAGTTATAAAGGTAGCTTTCGGGTATACTATGAAACGTGGGAAGGAATGTGACTGATCAGATATGGGATTTGCCCCTCCTAACATAACAGGAGAGATGTCTCTGGCCCCTCGTTGTGGTTGAATAAAGAAAGTGCATGGCCATGCCACTGGTGGTCGAAGTGTCGACCACATAAAGTTATTCAACACTTGATCGAGAAAGAATTGAACAGTCCTAGGATGACAAACTATCTCACCTGGAGTTCAAACCAGATGTCGTGAGGCAAAAGGATAATATACAAGCAGGTCTTTTAGTTCGACATATTAGTAAGGCTAATATCTTTCAACCGTCCTCTGAAGAGCTCCTCGAGGAGATCCTTCTAAAAGGTCCGCGCGGGTCCTCCTGTGAGGTTCTGGATGCTCCTGATGGATCCACGCGGGTACGCCTAGGGGAGGTCCTCGGGCAGTCTCGGGGACGTCCTCGGGCAGCCACGGAGACGTCCTCGGGCAGCCTCGGGGAGGTCCTCGGGCAGCCACGGAGACGCCCTCAGGCAGCCACAGGGAGGTCCTCGGGTAGCCACGGAGAGGTCCTCGGGCAGCCTATGGGAGGTCTTCGGGGAGGTCCTGAGAGGTCTTGGGAGGTCGTGACTAAGAATGAGCTGGTCGTAAGTGGCAAGGACCTGGTCTTGATCATATTGCATTAAGGTTCGTCCGATATAATCTATGTGTGATCGGGAATTGTTATATACTGCTAGGTACCACTGACGACTCATGTTTGGAAAGGGTTTCCAAATCACAACCAATCACACATGGACCTATAGGGTCACACACTTAAAGGACTGGGATTTGATTTGGATGGCGATCCGAATTCTTATGGGCAACGAGTTCCTAACGAGCCTCAAGTATGAGACCTGTCATGGATGCCTATAAATAGAGGGGCCGTGGCATAGGGTCGAAGATGAGTTTTTTGGAAGAGTTCCTGAAACCCTAATTGCCATGCCACCCTCAACCACGTTGCAGGATCTAGCAATCCTGTGCGTGGCATCCCTGCCGAACACAAAGATAACTCAGGCAACTCTGTCACACGTGACAGTAAACAGAAACAACACATAAAACTGACAGAAACACAAACTGATGCAGAAAAGTGTAAAAACAAGATTATTCACCTAACATTTTCCCCCTTAATCTTGTTTACCCTTATTCACTTCATGCATTCCAATCTTCTTCCGCATCTCCAAAAACTTGATCCGGCCGAGCGGTTTTGTAAGAATGTCTGCCATCTGTTCTTCTGAACTGACATGCTCAACTTGAATCTTCCTTTGCTCTATGCACTCACGAATAAAATGATACCTAGTATCAATATGCTTGCTTCTTTCATGATGCACTGGGTTTTTTGCTAAGGGATATTGCTGATTTGTTGTCAACCTTGAGAGTTACCACTTCAGGTTCAACATCCATCAGATTTCCAAGCAGACGACACAACCAGATTCCTTGACATGAAGCTGTGGTGGCTGCAATATATTCAGCCTCGCATGAAGATAATGCCACTACTCTCTGCTTTTGAGAGCAGATTTGATCCAAGGTAGAACATTACCCCTGTTGTGCTTTTCCTGTCATTCATGTCCCTGGCCAGATCACTGTCACTGTAACCAGTGAGTTGTGATCTCCCACTGCTTGTCTTTGTGTAACGGCAGCCAAGATTGTAAGTGCCCCTTACATACCTTAAAATCTGCTTGACTGCAGCCATATGCTGTGTACTAGGAGACTCCATGAATCTGCTCACAACACCCACATAGAAAGCCAAATCAGGCCTGGTATTGACAAGATACCTTAAGCTTCCCGCAATACTCCTGTACCATGTAGCATCAACCTTTGGATCATCTTCAGACTTGCTAAGCTTTACTCTAGCTTCCATAGGTGTTTGACAAGCATTGCAGTCACCCATTCCTGTTTTCTCAAGAATGTTCAAAGCATAATTTGATTGAGACAATGTTATACCTGAACATGTTTGAGAGACTTCAATCCCAAGATAGAAGGACAATAATCCCAAATCACTCATCTTGAACAGGTTTTGCATTTGAGTCTTGAATCTGCAGATTTCCTGTTTGCTTGACCCTGTGATGATTAGATCATCCACATACACTCCAACAAGCAGCTTGGTTGAGTGCACATTCCTCTTGTAAACTGTAGGTTCAGAAGGACACTTCTCAAATCCTAAAGCTATTAGACTCTTGTCCAGCTTTTCATTCCAAGCTCGGGGTGCTTGACGAAGACCATACAAGGCCTTATGAAGCTTCAGCACTTTGTGTTCTTTACCCTTTTCTTCATACCCTGGTGGTTGACTGACATAAACCACATCTTCTAGTTCTCCATTCAAGAAGGCTGATTTCACATCCATATGATGGATTTCCCAAGACTCTTCAGCAGCTAGTGCAACAATCAGCCGGATTGTTTCCAGACGTGCAACTGGTGCAAAAACCTCATCAAAGTCAATTCCTTGGCGTTGTACATACCCTTTGGCCACCAACCTAGCCTTATGTCTCACAACAACACCATTTGAATCTTTCTTCACTTTAAAGATCCACTTCAACCCAATTGGCTTTCTTGATGGGTTTCTCTACAAGATCCCATGTGTGATTTCCTTGGATTGAGTCCATCTCCTCATCCATGGCTTTCTTCCGACATCGATTTACGTGCTTCAACAAATGTAGCGAGTTCATCGAGCTTAACAAACATACCCCAAGTTCTTACGGATTCAATCGAACACATTCGGTCTCATCATATATATTTCTGATCTCGCGGAATTTCTGTGGCTGACCAGCAGAATCTGGTGATACTTGATCTTGATGATGAGGATCGAGTTGCCGCTTCTTGGAGAAATTGGTGTTGTTGGGCTGCACGATCTGAGTTCTTGCATTTCGAGTAATGTCCCTCTGGCTTTGCTCCCTTGATGAGTCTTTGGTCGGTGATGAATTGTGGGAACCACCACTGAACTGTGAGTTTGAGGGGGCACAGTCAGTGGGTAGCTCAATGTCCTCAATTGTCGGGTAATGAACAATGAATGAATCGCTACTGACTTGCGATGCACTTCCAGATTCAGCATTCCATTCCCATCCTTTATCCTCTTCAAAAACAACACTCGGGAGACTGTAATTTTTCTCTTGAGAGGATCGAACAAGCGGCACGCCTTGGAACCTTTCTCATAACCCATCAACACCATTGTTGAGCTGCGGTCAGAGAGCTTCTTCAGATCTGGGCGCACTGACTTCACATGCCCCAAACAGCCGAAGGTTCTCAAGTGTTGGACCTTTGGTTTCCGCTGGAACCAAGCCTCACATGGGGTCATTTCCTTCACACTCTTAGTGGGTGCTCGATTGAGCAAATACACTGCAGTTGTGATTGCTTCACCCCAAAACTCCCCGGGAACTCCCTTACTCTTGAGCAGACTACGAGCCATCCCAAGCACCGTCTGGTTCCTCCTCTCGACAACACCATTTTGTTGTGGAGAGTAAGGTGCAGTGAGATAGTGTTGTACTCCATACCGATCACAGTACTCCTTGAATTCTCCTGAGTTGAATTCGCCTCCCCTGTCAGTTTTGAGAGCTTTCAGTTTTGAACCGGTTTCTAATTCTGCTGCAACCTTGATCTTGTCAATTGCTGTGAGTGCTTCCCACTTGTTCTTCAAGAGTACAAGCCACATGAACCTGCTGTAATCATCTACCAACAGAAGGAAATAGCTATTACCTCCTGCTGTAATTGGAGTGATTGGTCCACATAGATCACCGTGTAGTAGCTGCAGTGGTGAAGTTGCCCGAAAAACTGCTTCAGTTGGGAATGGTGCCCTCTTCTGTTTACCAACTAGACACCCATTGCAAACTTGATCTACATGATCAATCACTGGCAAACCTTCTACCATTCTTTTACTGGCTAGATTACGCAAAGCATGAAAATTTAAATGTCCATACCTTGCATGCCAAATCCAAGCATCATTATGCATTTTAGCCATCAGACAAACAGGCTCAACCAATTTGAGGGGCAGAGTATACAACCGGTTCTTTGACCTTGTCACCTTAGCTAGCAGGCTACTTTGCTGATCATATACCAGTAGATGACCCTTTTCCAGTACAATTCTGCAGCCATTTTGCTCCAGTTGCCCCAAACTGATGATGCTGCTCCTCAACTGGGGAATATAATATACATATGAAAGTGCACGGTGTGACCCATTGCGACATTCAAATAGTATATTTCCCCTTCCACAAATCTCAACCGAGGACCCATCTCCAAACCTCACTGTTCCAGAGATTGAAGTGTCTAGATTAGTGAATTTGTCCTTGTTGCCTGTCATGTGATTACTCGCTCCGGTGTCGAGATACCACTTCTCATGATCATGCTTGGCTTCATGGATCTTGTTCAGATGGATTGCTTCTTCATTGAGCATCACCTTTAACTCTGCATTCTCTGTGTACTGGTGCAGCCCACAGCTTTCTGCCATCAGGAGGGTAGATTCCTCATCATCCTTCTCAGCGATGTGAGCAACCTCCTTCTTCTTCTTGGATCGACATTCCGATGCAAAATGACCAAGCTTACTGCAATTGAAGCATTTTACCTTCCTTTTGTCGAATTTCCTATCACCATTGCTGTGATCTCCATCTTGGTTGGCGTCACTGCGTCCACTCCCATGGCCGTGGCCGTGGCCGCGCCCGCACCATGCTGGCTTGCCACGCCCTTTAGTGGATTTTGAAGAAGACCCCTCAGAAGCTTCCTTCTCTTTGGCTTTCCACTCAGTACGTGTGAGGAGGAGCTGATCTTCTTCGCCACCGCCATAGCGACGATCTCCCTCTTCATGTGTCTTGAGACGTCCGATCAGTTCTTCGATCGACATCGTCTCTAGGTCTCCAAACTGCTCAAGAGTGGAGACAACAGGAGCAAATTTCCTAGGAACAACGCGGAGGAATTTTCTTACCACATAAGACACCTCCATTTTGTCCCCCAATCCACGGATCGTGTTGAGAATGGATGTCAACCGCATAGCGAAGTCGTCAATCGATTCGCCGTCCTTCATCTGTGATTGTCGAATTCACACTTCAAATTCTGCACTCGCGCCTTCATGACGCGATCTGCACCGAGGTGCATGGTCTTCAGGGTGCTCCATGCTTCACGGGCGGTCTTCTTTTCCGCCAAGAGCATGAGCATATCCTCCGGCACCGATTGGAAGATGGCGGCAAGCGCCATTTGATCCTTCCGGACATCGATCACCTCCTTCTCCTCGACTGCGTCCCAGACGCCTTGTGCGCGCATGAAGACTTTCATCTTCACCGCCCATGCTGCGTAGTTGCTCCTCGTGAGCATTGGGTACTGGAGAGATACGCTTCCCTCCAATGCCGACGCCTTCGGCACGCCCACATCACCGGAGATGCTACTCCCGGGCGAAGTTGATCGCGGCATGATCTTTGGCATGTACTGAACCTGCTCTGATACCAAATGATGGTCTCAAGGAGTTACAGCACACACACACACGAACACTCGAAGATGAAGGATTGATGATTACGGAGGAGCGACAACGAGAGCGAAACTTCGGTTTTGCGGGTGAATCTGATGCCGTTTTTGGTTTGATCTTTTATTGAGACGTCGAAACACCGAAAGCAATCGAATGAGCGGTTAGCTCCTACAAAGCAGCACTAACACCACTAGCTCTCACGATCTGGATCGGACCGATTCTCAAGCTTGACTAAGTACAAACTAACACAAAGATAACTCAGTAACTCGCACACGTGACAAGAAATGTAAAACAACACATAAAACCGCGAAACACAAAGCGTCTGTAAAAGTGTAAAAAAAGATTATTCACCTAACGGTGCACTTTCACGGACGGCGGCAAGGCAGACTGGCGGTGTCTGGCGTGAGCTGGTGGGACAGGTTCAACGTGTTTAGTGATGGTGAGCCCGCGAGCCGTCGGCGGCGCGGCAAGTATTTGAAGGTCTTGCGCGCGAAGGACTGAACCACCACGCCCGGAACAGCCGAGTGTTGGCGCCGGTGGCGGCGTGGTGGCGTCTTGAGACGCTGCGAGCTACTTCAGCAGCGGTGCCGCCGACCAACGACGCCGAGCGGCGTGGAGCCGTGCCCGCAGCCTGCTCGCACCCGGCGAGCTCAAGATCGTGTTATGCCGACCCGCCATGGTCGGCGCCGAGCCGGGCTCATCCGCACCGTCGTCGCCGACAACTAGCTAGCTCGAGCTGGTCTTTAACTAGTTAGTGTACGGTTAATTAGGTTGATTACCCAGCTAGCTAAGTGCATGGTACATGTGTGAGGTGTTGTGAGTGGCCGTTGCCATGTGTGTCGGCGGCCGTGCCATGGGAATAATGCGTGGCGTGCGCATGTGTGTGGGTATGGACAACTAGTAGTATACTAGTGCACTCTGCGTCCACTTTTGTATTGTACTCTTGTTGTGTGTGGAGATACGGCGTGGTTGCTAGCCGACTCTATCAACTATTGGCCTGATACTTACCCATGTTCGCATTGTCTCCAGAAACGGAAGAGCTACCAAACAGTCACCGTGAGGACGAGATGGCTATCGCACGGCTGTCGTGTGGATGAGGTGGTTGTCACATGATCATTGTGCGGACAACCCTCCTCGGCAATCTGTCGCCTCGTCGCTGTTATCCCCCTCACTCGCAATGTCGAGCAGTCCTCCTTCGAACATATGTTGCCTCATCGCTGTTGTCTCCCCTTGTCCGTAGTGCTACGCCTCGACAACGCCTCCTAGATTCTCGGAATTCTCGGCATCAACGCAACGGTTTCCCCTTTGCTCGGCTATAAATATCGAACTCTCGTAGTCGATCATCGCTCATATCAATTGTGTTTTTGTTCTCGTTCTCATGCTCGTCGCTAAGAACTTAGAGAACGTAACTTAATTAAATATTTTGGAGTAGTTGTTACGATCGTAGCAGTTTTGATTGCTTCCCCAAAGGCCAGGTAATTATTTGTCGAATGTCCTTGTCGTTATTACCGTAGTCGTAGTTAATCAGTCTTAGTCAGCTAGTCGTAATTAATGCAGCTTGTATTCTGCAGCAAGTAGGTCATAATAATTTAGTCGTAGTTTTGTAATGTTTACAATATAGTCATAGGTACAATATCCGCAATTTATTAGTGCATGGTACTTTGTGGTGATAAATCAATCGTAATAAATTAGGCTTTGTTATTTTCGGTATGAATTAGTTAGGGGTTGAAAATGAGTTGAAATTAAATAGTCGTAATTAAATAGTCGTAATTAGTTTAGTGGTAATTAATCAGTTATAATTAGTTTAGAGGTAACCAGTCCGACGTATTAAATTAGTGGAAATTAAATACTCGCAATTATTTTTTGTAGAGGAGTAATCAAATTCTTGGTAATGAATTAATTATTCGTATTTAATTACACGTATGTAATCGATCACATGAAATTTATCGTCATTGTTTGTGCCGTGCGTAATTGGTGACGATTAGATTACTTGTAATTATGTACTATTAATTAGTTCAGTTATATTAAATTTGTGGTTACTACGTACCATATTTGTTATGTCACGTACCGCAGATCGGGTTGTTGTGGCTTTAGGTAATTTCGAATATGCAAGACTTGGTAGTGTTTTCTGGCGATGGTCTCGTACGGACTGGACCCGATGGGTTGAACCTGTCGAGATGCCAGTACAAGGTGGTCCGGACGGAGGGGCTCGATGCGATGAATATTCACGAGCTTCAAAGCTGCACCCGGAGGGAGTTCGTCACAGAGGCAATGACGGAGAAACTTGTGATCGAGGGGATCACCTGCATGAATGCTGTGTGGGAGCTGGTGAAGGTGAATGGAAGCATAGTATGGAGCCAGTAATTGCAGATTGCCTCCCAGCCCGAGGCGGCTATTTACGGGAGGCCGATGGTGTACGTGAATTTCTTACGCAAGGCGCTGGGAAACCTTGATGATGTCAGGGCCTCGACAAGCGGACAACCGCAAGCGAAGCTTGAAGACAGTAGCACGAAATGTGTTGTCTCGGGGAGGGGGGACACTCGCGCATAATTTTGTGCGAAATGAGGGAGTAGAATTGTGGTGGTCAGCCCGCATTGACTGCCATGAGTATCTACCGAACCAGCCTCTCTGATGGTAGCGATGTGGGCGCACACCAGGCCGGTGGTCCAATTGGAGGAATTGTATCATTGGAGGTGCTTTACGTGGCATCGAGACTTGATGATATCACAGCGCGTTCGCACGTACTACTGCAAGAAGAAGGGTCCCAGTGGGGGGTTTGATGCTGACACCCTCTTAGATGGGCAGCACTTCCCTAGCAAGGTGGCCGTGCAACAAGCTATAGCACGATACATCTTGTCCATCAGCCGTGTGTACCGCGTGCACCGGTCCAACTCAGGACATTACGCAGTGAAGAGCGTAGTGGAAGGCTGCCATGGCAAGGTCAGCACTCACCAAGCAAAGATCTTCGGTTTGGTCTTCGCGGTCAAGGCGGTGACCGACCACACTTACGAGTTTAGTGAGCCCCTACGGCAACATCGGAACGTGACTTTTGCATATGTGGCAAGCCTCATCAGCTACCTAATTGCGGAGGACGTGTCTGTCTCCCCCAAAATGTTGATGTCGAAAGTCGCCAATCTAGTTGATTATCCAGTCAGCTACAGTAAGGTCCGATAAGTCAAGCAGAAGGTCATCGAGTCCATGTACGAGACATATGAAGAGGTGTATAACCTTGTGCCGAGATTGCTTCACTAGATTGCTGAATCAAACCCCGACACATACATAAACAAGCTTGAAAGTGAAGGTGCTGACGGAGGGCCTAACTTCTTCATACTGGACCGGGTGTTCTGGGCTTTCGCCTAGGCCGCTGAGAGCTTCAAGTTCTGTCGTCCTGTACTCACGATAATGTAAGATCGAGGAGGCGGACTAGAGGAGGGTGAATAAGTGGTTTTAAAAACTTCTTTGGCTAAAACCGAGTTTTATGCGGAATTGTAAATCAATTCAGTTTTGCACAATTAAAGCCTAAATCAACTAGTCTTTACTAAGAGCACCAACAATATGAAACTATATAAATGATAGCAATCATACACATACAAGTAAGCAATTTAAATACAAGGAATGTAAATTGCAATATAGTAAAGCATAAGAAATCAAACCACAATGACACAACGATGCTTTATCGTGGTGTTCGGAGACTTTCTGGTCTCCCCTAATCCACGTTAAGGTAAGCCCAACCACGTTGGACCGGCTCCACAACTTGAGCCAACACCTCCGAGGTAAGTCCAACCACTTAGACCGGTTCCAAACAGAACCAACACCTCGCTCCACTAGGGTTGCTCTTTCCTCCACTTCGGAGATGGCGAGCACCACACCACTCACAAACCGCTTGGGTCTTCTCACAATCTTCTTTGAGAAGCTCACCGCGCAACGATACCACCACGCCGTCTAGGTGTCAGCAAACACCAAGAATAACAAATCTTGACTCTCACTTGAACTAATCAAGTGTCTAAGCTCAAGTGGATACACAATCCACTACCTGAGGCAACACATGCACTTAGGATTTGCTCTCTAAGCTCACTAAGTGCAACACATGCACATATGAGAGGAGAGAACTTGCTCTTAGCTCAAGAGAATAGAAAGGGGCACCAGCAACCTCTCCTCAACATGCCAAGGTGGGTATTTATAGCCCACACACTAAAACCAGCCATTATGGAGAAGATTGCTGAAAAATCAGCAGGGCCGGTCTGACCACAGGCAAACAGCCGGTCAGACCGCACCCCCTCCAACGGCTATAAAACTAGCCGTTGGACCACTACCGGTCTGACCGCCAAACAATGGCCGATCAGACCACCCAAAGCACGCCGGTCAGACCGCACGGGCTAAATCCAGAAAAAGTTCCTCTCTGGAAAAATTTGACCACGCCTTTGGTCCGAGAGGCTGGTCAGTCCGGCCACATAACTCCGGTCAGACCGCCAATACAACTTCGGTCAGACCGCTCCACAGAACAAAACCAGATTTTTGCATTCCGCTTTAACTCAAATTGCAAAACACATTTGCCAATTTGATATGCGATGCAAACAAGGGTTCAAGTGAGATTCTCAACAAGTTGCAAAACACATTTGCCAACTTTTAGAATCACACCACAAGGAATAAGGTACATGGACTTAAACCATTTGCAAACTAAAGTCACATGCTACAAGGAACTTGCATGAGCCTCAACTATTTGCAAAACACATTTGCAAACAATAGCATCATGCCACAAGGATAAGGTGCATAGACCTAGACAACTTGCAAAACACATTTACAAACTATAGTCACATGCTACAAGGGTTATGCATATGCCTGAACTATTTGCACAACACATTCGCAAATAATTGCATCATGCCAAGATGAGCTAGAGCAAACACAATGAGCTATCAACACATGACTAACTCAAGCTACTAATCAAGACCCCTCTTAATAGTACGGCAACCTATACTAGCAATCCGGTCTCCAACCAAATACCAAGACCGGTAAAAGACTAGGAACACATCCTTAGCCCTGGCTAGTCATACATTTGCCTTGCACGCACACTTGAAGCTTGATGACGCACATCTTCACTTCAAATCTGGGTTCTTGACTTGAAAGCTCATCAACACATGATGAGTTCCTTTACTTTGGGATCTTGACACGATGCTCATCAACACATGATGACATCCATCATCCCGAGTCTTGAAATGCATCAACATATGATGCATCCTTCACTTGACCTCCATCAACACATGATGGGCCTTCTCTTTGACTTGATGATCAACTCATGATCATCTCTTCTTTTTGAACATCATCGATACACGATGATTTTCGTTTCTACAAGTTCTTGATATGATGCCCACCAATCCATGATGACATCCTTTTCTTGAACTTGGCTTGACGATCATCAACACATGATGATCTTCTTCACTTCGGGATCTTGACTTGAACATCATCAACATATGATGATTTCCTTTTCTCCTGAACCTTGACTTGATGACAATCAACATATGATGACATCCAAAGTCTTCATCACCCTGGAACATAACCTATTCATCCAACTCATGGAAAATGTTAGTTCCACAATATGATTATCATTAATTACCACGACATACCATTAACTCATAATAGTGGGACAAGATATCACAATCTTTCCCTCTTTGGTAATTGATGACAATCACTTCAATTCCAAATAATTGAATAGATAGGTATGAGTAGGGGTGAAAACGGATCGGATAGTTTCCGACCGATCCGGACGAAAACGGATTCGGATTGCCCCGGATCCGATTTTTCTCGGATAATTTTCGGATCGGAAGCGGTTCGGATTTTTTTGTCGGAAGCGAAGCGAATACGGTAGGCATGATATCCGTGAAGCGAATCTGAATCGGATTATCCGGATAAGCCTAATCCGGATATCCGGAATTTCACAACATCTAAGGGCCCAGCCCAACGCCCAACCCACTTAGACACATAGTAAGTCACTTAGGGAGGCTCCTTCTTCAATCTTCCACTTCCACAAACAACGGCGCCACGCCGCCCGCTCTCGATCCCTTGGCGCCGCCATCATCATCACAACCAGTGCCGCCGTCGCCTCGCCGCCGCCACCTCGCCCGCCTCGCCGGGCCATCTCACTCGCCCCACCGGCTCCTGCGTGGTGCACCTTCATTGGCCATCTCTTTGCATTATTCGCCGCCACGCCGCCCATCTGGCTGCCCTCGCAATCCGCGGCCAGGCCACCCTCGCCTCGCCGTGGCCGGTCCGAGATCGCCATCGGAGGGGCGGACGGAGGAGGGACACGAGCTGTTGGCTGAGGACGGTGACGCAGCGCTGGAGAGGTCGGAGAGAGAGAGAGCTGGAGGAGTCGGCGGGGTTTCTTTCCACCGACGACGGAGGAGTTGTCACGGGGGGGGGGGGGGGGTCCGCGTGCTTGGGGCGGAGAGGTGGAGGAAGACGCAAAGCTTGGCGGCGGCAGTGAGTGCGGCGGGGTTAGGAGGGGAAGAGGGGCCGGCTGCTGCGGCAGCTGAAGTGAGGGGGCCTGACCTGTCGCAGAGGTAGCTCCTGAGGGTGAGCTCGCGGTTGGGCAAGGGCGGGTCGGGGAGGAGGGGCCGGCTGCTGGCCTGCTGCGGCGGTGGAAGTGAGAAGAATGGGGAAAAGAAAGGATGAGGAAGAACTAGAAGAATTCAGCTGGAAAGGATAGGGTGGAGAGAGAAGAGATTAGGGGAAAAAGGAGAGAGATTAAGAAAGAAATTAGGAAAAAAGGATTAGGGAAGAAATGAAAAATTAGGCAATTAGGTAAATTTTAGTAAAAATTAATCGTAATAGATCTAGTAGTAGAATAAGCACCAGTATTAATAAATATCAACACTGTGTAATTATTGGACCAAAGTACCAAACATATGTATAAGCCGCGTACGATTAAATGACATGCAATTTAAGGGGTTTTCATGTTTCGAAAAAATATCCGTAACCGTATTCGTTTCAATTTGTATTTACTTCGTATTCGTATTCGATATTATTCGCATCCGTATTCGTATCCGGGAAAAAAAATGAAAACAAATATGGCAGAGCCATTATCCATTCGTATTCGATCCGTTTTCACCCCTAGGTATGAGTATATACGAACTGCACAAGTTGAATATACTCAAAGGATATATGAGCATATATGAACTACACAAGTCTCATATACTCATATGAATATATTAACTACACAAATTATATATACTCAAGGATATGTTTCAAAGTAAAGATCCTTAAAGTATATATGTGGACAAAGAAATATGGATCAATACTAATGAAACCACAAAACATAGAATGAACTCCCCCTAAATGTGTGCATACATAAATGTGTAATAAGAACATATGCACATATTCAAGTTAGACTTTTGGTGGAGTTCAACCTATATTTTGGATCCGAGGAATACAACAATATATAAGAATATGATGTCGAATGCATATCTCTTCGATTTTCACCTTTTAATCCAACTGAGACTAAACATGAGATATAACAATAGAAGAGTTAGTCTCACAAATAGATTTATCATTATGAATGCATACGTGTTTGGATTTTTCCTTTTATATCCAAGCTGAGACTAAACATGGTATAACAATAGAAGTGTTAGTCTCACAAGTAGATTTGTCATTAATAACCAAAACTCCATTAACACATAATGGCGGGTCTAGATTCTTTAGATAGATGACACTTTCCCCACGGGGAGGTACAAGGACACCATTGTGGAGGGCGAGAACACATCCAGTTGGTTGTGGTTCCTAGCGAATGTGAAGCAGGCGGTGGTGGGAGACTGGCACAACGTATGCCTCATCACAGACCGCAATACTGGGTTGTTGTCGGTCCTGAACACTATGGAGCATGGGACGGACCCCCCCCAACCTGTGGAACGACATGTCAACTCGGTGGCGCATGAGGCATCTTGCATCAAACCTCTTCACGCGGTTCCGCAACCAGAAAGTTATGAAGACGTTCAAGGCGTTGTGCCTGTAGAACCAAAGGCAGAAGTTTGAGTCCATCTGGATAGACCTTGAACACCAGACTACGAGGCATACAGGGGAGTCCACTCCGGAGGTACTGGAGGGACAGCAGGACACGAGCGGGCAACCTAGGAGCGCCATAAGTTTCTCGCAGTGGAGTAATCACCACGCTCTAGAGTTGGAGAAATGGTCTCTTCTCTATGACACAGACGGTGCTAGGTACGGAATTATGACGACCAACATGTCCGAGGTGTACAACAGCGTCCTCGAGGAGACATGGACTTGCACTGTTGGTTACTTCATCAATACAGCCACCGCAGCCAAGCAACAGATGGAAGAAGGCAAGAAGTGGTCCAAGAACATGCATAGGTACATGGATACGAAGATGCAGAAGACCCAAATGCACGACATCTGGGTGATCGGTGGCCTCAAGAGGAAGTATGAGATCAGGCTTCAGCAGAAATATGTCAACAGTCATGCTAGTGGGGAAAGAAAACAGGTATGCACCCTGGGTGATGTGGTGACATGCACCTGCAATAAGCCGAAGCTCCTGCACAAGCCATGCTCGCATGTGCACAAGGCGTGTGTATAAATAAGGCAGATGTCTACGCTGTACATCTCAGAGTACTACGACATGCATCACCTTTTTGGTACATAGAGTACAGAGTTTCACTCGTACGACTTGCACACGAACTACAAGGATCTTGAGCCGGACAGGGTGCGATGGGGCCCTAACAAGGCCTCGAAGACAACAGGGAAGGGACGATGGTAGATGTGGCGCTTTAGGAACGACATGGATGTCAGCCAACATACCAATCTTAGCCGCACGATCAAGTGTAGGATATGCAAGACACCTGGGCACTCAATGAAGGATTGCCCAACAGACTGAGCGCGTCTAGTCGTCATTCAGTGTCGTAATTTAAGGTATTGTCTGCCTTGCTTTGTTCTCTACAGCGAAATATTTCCATAAACTACAATATGTCAAACTCGTCGGCAAACTTCTACGTGAAGATATTGCAGAAGCGCAAATGGCTTGTGAAGAAGGGCAAACGATATCCAGATTTTTTCAATGAAGGGTGCTCTAGTACCACCAGCGTTTTGCGGTCCCACAGTGTGTGTGCGAAGAGCCGGCGAAGATCATTTAGTCGACACACTCGCACACCTCAGCCCAGGTGTACTACACGTGCGGCCAATTTGTTCAAGCATTTATAATTTAGCACTTTGAGCACTTTGCTGAAAATGATTGGTTTTGTCTTAGTAAAGCAAGTCCTGGACTAGGAGCCATCCACAACTGCCTCCTAAGTTTCAACCAATTGCCAATTTGTTTTCTTAGCATTGTGCTAGATCTCAAGCGTTGCCGCGACCATCCCAAGCAAGAAGCTTAAGAGAGTGGTCTAGGTCATCCAAAGCTCCCCTTGAGTTCATGCCTAGTGCAATGGCAAGCCGTCTCATGAGAAAGAATCGGTGAGATCAGTTTTTTTGCACAGAAAAACTCATTTGTCATTTGCTTGACTTAAGAATTATCATAGCTCAAGTTACAACTCAAAATAAGTTCAAGACTCAATTAAGCCTATATAACATGGCATGAATCATGAGAGGATTACTATAGCAAAACTAGTCACAAGATCCAACAAGTCATATTTTGATTCAGTTTGCTCACAGATAATAAAACTAGCATGACAAAAGCTAAGCTATACAAGAAAAGCAATAAAAGAATTCTAGCAAGCTAAAACAAGACATGGCAGGGTATAAAGTATGAAATCATGTCATACATGGATAATAATCAAAGCTCCACAAGTTTATATTACAATGCAAGTTGCTGAATTTTAAAATGCATTATGGCACAATGAATGCAAAAAGAACAAACTCCCCCTCAAAACAGGCCAAGAGGACTAATAACCCTCAACTCTCCCCGCAAAGAAGCAAAACGAGAGGAATCAAGAGCTTTAGTGAAAATATCTGCAACCTGCTGCTCGGACTCTACAAAGTGAAGCACAACATCACCCTTCTCAACATGGTCTCTAAGGAAATGATATCGAATGTCAATATGCTTAGTTCTATAATGTTGCACTGGGTTTTTGGCAATGTTTATGGTACTAGTGTTGCCACAGAAAAGAGGAACACTATCCAAAGACAACCCATAGTCCCGAAGAGTAGATAAGATCCAGAGAACCTGAGAGCAACTACTGGCTGCAGCTACATACTTGGCCTCGGCAGTGAACTGTGCAACAAAGGACTGTTTCCTAATTGACTAAGAGATAAGAGATGTGCCTAAGAAATGACAAGTGCTAGAAGTATTCTTCCTATCCACTCTACACCCCGCAAAATCAGCATCAGAAAAAGCTCGAATAGAGAGGGCAGAGTCAGAAGAATACCAAAGTCCAAAGTCAAGAGTGTCCTGGAGGTACCTGAAAATGCGACGCACTGCTTGACGATGAGAGGCACGAGGGGAAGCCTAAAATCAAGCGCACAGACACACAACAAACTGTATGTCTGGCCTCGATGCCGTGAGGTACAGAAGAGAGCCAATCATGCTGCAGTACTCCTTCTGATCCACGAGCTCTCCATCCTCATCAGGGTCCAGCACGGTGGATGCAGCAATGGGAGTAGACATTGGCCTACTGCTTCCCATGTCGAAGCACTGAAGAAGGTCCTTTGTGTACTTACTTTGATGAATGAAGGTACCTTCTTTCAGTTGCTTGACTTGAAGACCAAGGAAGAAAGTCAATTCACCCATCATGCTCATCTCGAACTCCCTGCTCATAGAATCTGAAAATCTAGACACCAAAGCATGAGAGGAACCACCGAATATAATGCCATCCACATAAATCTGAACCAACAGAAAGTCACTGCCATGCTTGAGAGTGATCAAAGTTTTATCTACCATTCCCATTTTGAAATTATTTTTAAGTAGAAAACTCTTAAGCCTATCATACCAAGCTCTAGGGGCTTGCTTTAGTCCATACAAGGCTTTGGAGAGTTTAAAAACATGATTTGGGAACTTGAGATTTTTAAAACCAGGAGGTTACTTGACAAAGACCTCTTCTTCTATGAAACCATTCAGGAAAGCACTTTTGACATCCATTTGAAATAGCTTGAAGCCCTTGGATGCCGCAAATGCTAACAAAATGTGAATGGCTTCTAATCTAGCTACAGGAGCAAATGTTTCTTCAAGATCTAAGCCTTCTACCTGGGAATAACCTTGAGCTACAAGTCTAGCCTTGTTGCGAACTACCATCCCATCTTCACTTTGCTTATTTTTGAAAACTCATTTTGTTCCAATTACATTATGATTAGGTGGAGATTCAACTAAGATCCAGACTTTGTTTCTTTCAAAATTTTCAAGCTCTTCATGCATGGCATTGACCCAAGAGGAATCAGATAAAGCATGGGTGACATTTCGGGGTTCAAAAGAAGCGACAAAAGCGAGAATGTGCATGAGAATCAGGAGAATTAAACACGAGGCGAGTGACTCGCTCATGGAGATCCCCAATGATCTGCTCGGTGGATCTTTGTCATTGAATGTGAAGAGGAGGTCTGGTGCGTAAGTGGCTTCTACCTCATGAACTGTGGAGGTAGGAGCAGAGCCACTCAGTCGTCGATGAAGATAGGAGGAGGTCGCCACCAATTTGGAGTAGTAGCGCACTCTCCAACCATCTCAGAAGTGACTGAAGGAAGGATTGGGTCCTCATCCTCAGAGTCATCATCGACAAAGATGCTTTCTTGAATATCAGGAACCTGTGTACCTGCAGCATCGGGTCTAGTACCAGGACTAGCCTCATCAAAAGTGACTTTGCAAGTCTCAACAATTTTATTAGTGTCAAAGTTAAATACACGATGCCACGAGAATGAGCAGGATATCCAAGAAATATGCCATCAGAACATTTAGATTCAAATTTATCAAGGTTGCCATGTTTAAAAATGAAGCATTTGCAACCAAAAATCTTGAAATGAGAGACTTTGGGCTTATGACCAAATCTGAGCTCAAATGAAGTCTTACCAATAACAGATCTCAAGAACACCCTATTAGAGATATAACAAGCAGTAGAGATCGCCTCAGCCCAAAACCTTGTAAGATCGAGGAGGCCGACTAGAGGGGGGGTGAATAGGCGGTTTTTAAAATCTTTTGGCTAAAACCGAGTTTTATGTGGAATTGTAAATCAATTCAGTTTTGCACAATTAAAGCCTAAATCAACTAGTCTTTACTATGTGCACCAACAATATGAGACTATATAAAAGATAACGATCATACACATACAAGTAAGCAATTTAATATAAGGAATGTAAATTGCAATAGTAAATCACAAGAGAGCAAACCACAATGACACAAGGACGTTTTACCGTGGTGTTCGGAGACTTGCCGGTCTCCCCTAATCCACGTTGAGTAAGCCCAAACTAATTGAACCGGCTCCATGAATTAAGCCAAACACCTCGATTCCACTAGTAGTAGCTCTTTCCCGCTCCGAGTAGGTGAGCTCCAACCTTCACAACACGCCGGGCCTTCTCACAAGCTTCTTGAGAAGATCACCGGTTCACGATGCCTCCACGCCGTCTAGGTGTCGGCAAACACCAAGAGTAATAAGCCAAGCCCCTTGCTTGACTCTCACCACGTGCAACGAATGCACAAACTCAAGTGGATATGAAATCCACCTCTAGATGCAACACATACAACTAGAGACCTCTCTCCTTGCTCACAAGGTGCAACACATGCACAATTGAGAGGAGAAACTCACACTAGCTCAAGAGAGTGAAATGGGATGCCAAAGGTTGCCTCTCAACCGGCCAACGGGGTATTTACAACTCCTACACCAAAAACTAGCCGTTGGGAGTCGAAACAGCCCAAAACTAGCCATTACAGCCTTGGAGCGGTCGTACCGCACTCACAAGGGGCGGTACAACCGTTCTGGGCGGTCGTACCACTCTTTTCATGGCGGTCGTACCGCAACCCAAAATCAGCATAGACGACACTTGGTAAAAGGGTTATAACTTTTGACTCCGATGTCGGAATTGAGTGATCTTGGACTCTATGGAAAGCTTATTCAGAGGGCTACACAATCCACCTATTTGATTTGATCTCAAACACATTTTATCAAATCAAAAAGCACAGCTCCAAGAGCCACTACCAAGGTCTAAGTCCAAAGAATTTGCAACAAGCAATCTTAGACCATGCCAAGGGAAAATACATGAATCCCAACAATTTACAAAACACATTTGCAAACTTAGATCATGCCACAAGGAGTAGGTACATGGACTTCAACCATTTGCAAAGTATAGTCACATGCTACAAAGATTAAATGCATGAGCCTCGACTTTCTGCAAAACACATTTGCAAATAATAGCATCATGCCATGGTGAGTTAGAGCAAGTGAGATTGAGCTATCAACACATGATGAGACTCAAGCTACTAGACAAGACCCCTCTTAATAGTACGGCAACCTATACTAGCAATCCGGTCTTCTAACCAAACACCAAGACCGGTAAAAGACTAGGAACACATTCTTAGTCCTAGCTAGTCATACCTTTGCCAGTTTGCCTTGAGCATATTCTTGAAGGTTGATGACGCACATCTTCACTTCAAGTCCGGGTCATCGTCTTGACATGCACCAACCCATGATGCATCCTTTACTTGACCTCCATCAACACATGATGAGTCTTCTCTTGACTTGATGATCAACTCATGATCATCTCTTCTTCAAGATCTTGATATGCATCAACACATGATGCATCCTCTTCTTCAACCTTGACTTGATGATGATCAACTCATGATGCCATCCGAAGTCTCTATTACCCTGGAACATAACCTATTCATCCAACTCATGGAAAATGTCAGTCCCATAATGATAAACATCAATTACCAAGATATACCTGCAATAAATGCTCATAAACAAGTCATTGCAGAAAGGTGCGGTACGACCGCCAACTAGAATCCGGTAATACCGCTCTCCGGTCGTACCGTTTCTCATGTGCGGTACTACCGACTTTCAACGAGAGGCACCGTACCAAAATACACCTCTACTGTTTTTATCGTACCGCCAACTAGAAATCGAAACGACCGCAATGCGGTAGTACCGTTAAAAGAGCCGGTCGTACCGCATTAGCGCTCAGTTGGCTGAACCAGCCAAAATCCGGTAATACCGCCAAGTAAAGTGCGGTCATACCGCTCAAATCGGTACAACCGCTGTTATAACATTGGTACAACCGATTTCTGACAAATGCACTTAAAGCTTTCAAATTCAAATACAAACTCAAATTCAAATGCATGCATGATCCTAAATTGATCCATATGGCACAAGATCATGCTATCAAGCTACTAGCCATAATCCCTCTATTGTCATGCATTTCCATTACCATGTCGTCATCCATAAACTGGGACTAAGCCTTTAAACATCTTAGCACACATGTCAGTCCCACAACACAATTTCAAATAATTGAATATAAGATAATATGAGTATATATGAACTACACAAGTTTTATATACTCAAGGATATGTTTCAAAGTAGAGATCCCAATATATGTGGATAAATAAATATGGATCAATACTAATAAAACCACAAAACATAGAGTGAACTCCCCCTAAATGTGTGCATACACGAATGTGTAATAAAAACATATGCACATATTCAAGTTGACCTTTTGGTGGAGTTCAACCTATATTTTGGATCCAAGGAATGCAACAAAATATAATAATACAAAGCAGAATGCATACCTCTTTTGTTCTTTATATCCAAATGAGACTAATCATAAGATAAGGCAAATAGACATGTTAGTCTCACAAATAGATTTATCATTATGTGTGCATACCTGTTTGGATTTTTCCTTTTGTTTATCCAATGAATTGGATTTGTCATTAATCACTTGCATGCTTTCATGATTATCACCTTTATATCCAAATAAGACTACACAATATGTATATCAATAAAAGTGTTAGTCTCACAATTAGATTTATCATTAATCACTAAAATTCTATTAACACATAATGGTAGGTCTAGATCCTTCAAACCTCCTAGGTGTGGAATGCTCATCTAGCATGGTCCTGACCATCTCTACAAGGGTTCTATTCTTCTTCTCTACAACACCATTCTGCTAGGGAACTCTAGGTGAAGAGAACTGGTGCTCAATTCCCTTATCAGTGCAGAAGGTGGCAAAGGAAGAATTCTTGAATTCTGTCCCATTGTCACTCCTAATGGCTCTCAAAGCTCCAGGAAGGTCAACAGCAAGTTTAAGGACCAATTCTCTAAAATAGCCAAAAGCCTCGTCCTTAGAAACCAAAAAATAAACCCATGAATACCTAGAGTAATCATCCACAATCACAAGCACATACTATTTCCCACCGGCAGACTGAACTCTAGAAGGACCAACAGTATCTAAGTGCAAGAGCTGACCAGGTCCATCTGTCATCACTAAGGTAAGAGGTGGATGAGAAGCGAAACCATCTTGCCATGTCTCTGAGGTGAGCAAACAAGGTCTCTAATGACCTCGGTCTAGGCAAACCTCTAATCAGTCCTTGCAAGCGACTCTAGTCAAGTGATCGAAGCCTATGTGTCCAAGCCACGATGCCACAACACTAGATCATGGGAGTCGAAGCCACAAGACACCTAGGGCTAGAAGCGAGAAGAATCTTGAAATCGGCACAAAAGATCCTCTCAACCACGGAGATCTCAAAGATAAGCTCCAGGAGTCTAGAACTCTACACTCACCACTTTTAAATCTCACTTCTAGGCCCTCATCAAGAAGCTGGGAAACAGATAAAAGATTATACCTAAGCTTACTTACCACAGCGATGTCCTTGAGCATGAACTTATTGTTGACGCGCACTGTGCCCTTTGCTGTCACGGTCCCAGTAGAAGCATCCCTAAATGTGATCAATTCATTTCCGGATGCACGTGTGAGGGAGGAGAACCATCTAGAATCTCCAGTCATGTGTCGAGAACACCCGGAGTCAACAAGCCATATGTCCTCCTTCCTCGCACGACGGACCTACAAAGCACGAACAGGAAACATCTATGCCTCAGTACTGGGGTTAGTGATAAAAGACTTAGGAATCCAGTACTGAGTTACACGATGCTTGGGCAAAGCAATAGAAGCAGCAGTGAAATGGTTGGAAGTAAAATCATAAGAATGCACACAAGAACCACCTAGACCTCTCCGAATCGACCTACCAATAAAAGATTATCATGCATGCAAGGATTTAACAATGGGAGGCTTATATGGCTTAATTTGCATAAAGCAATATTTTTTATTTAAATATTTATACTATGTTCTAAAGCAGTTTACTTTATAACTAAATTTTATTTTCTAAATCTTGAGTTTTATAGTCAGATAACATTTATCAACAAGTGGTGAAGGATACCTTCCTATCACATGGCTACCTGCTCAAATTCCCATTTGGATAGAAATCCAAAACCATTTGATAATGTCTTTTGAAATCAAAACCAAAATCTAACTTGGAGTGGCTTTGCTTGCATGTCCATGACCGTGGACACGGTTATTTGAATAGTTTTTAACACTCTTCAAAGGTTGTACAGCTTTACCCACAAGAGATAATCAATTATACTGTCCGCTCATACACTTCTGTAGGTGTGCGACTAAGTTATTATCACAAGGCCTTTACAATGCGCCATCCCACCATAGTCCCGTCTCGATAAGGTTTCGCCCCCTTTGGATAGAAACCCGCTGGGTTCAGGCTCCCTCTTACGCCAGGTGGGAATACATAAAAGTAGGTCATAAAAGACACCCACGCAACCAGATGGCACGACCACGGTGAAATGATACAAATTATTTAGCTAGGTCCTGCCCACACAGGACATGTGGTATTATGATGGGGCTTAGCAATATACGGCTCGAAGACTGGTCCTTAATTAACTTGGGTGACTTTCCATAAAAATCCATGGGCATCGGTCAAAGAAATGACTCGATCCCGTGCATCAACGTGCACCATCCAACCATCCATTTTGCCCAAGTCCAAACCAATTTTTATTTTATTTAACAAGTCAAAAATTTTATAAAATTTCTAGGGTAAAGACAATACCATAGTATTGTTTAAATCATAGTTGAACTTGTGGCTAAATTCCCCAAAGTAAACATTTTGGTCTAAGCTTTGTTTAAGCATAGTGTTTTACAACATGTTCTAGCTCATACTAATGTATCAACTAGATTTTAACTAAGGTATCAAAGAATGATTGATTTAATAGCAAATTTTGGCTATACAAAGGAATATGGAATAAGTATAAAGCTTAAAACAAGAATTTAAATTACTTGAATTTAAATAAATATGCAATAGTTATTTAAAATAGAATTTAAATAATTTAAAATAATGGGATTCAATATGATCAATGATGTAACTTGCCTTGCTCAAATGCTTGAGGATCTACTTCTTCGAAGTATTCGGGTTCCCTAGAGTCGTCGAAATCTACACGTGAAAATGAAACAAATTCAAATAAAATTAAAATGAATTCAAGTGAAATCCAAGTTGAATAATTTTAGTGTAGATAGGTAGATCTTGATTTTAGATGAATTTAGAAATTTTAATCGCTTGAACCGGAGTTCGAAGGGAGGAGAACGGGCTTCCGGAAGTTTGAAATTACACGAAATAATGAAAAAAAGGAATTTTGGGAATTTTTACATTTATTTTCTAAAAGGAAAAGGGTTGAGCTGCCGGCAGTGGGCCCATGGTGTGGATCGGGTCCACAGCGGCACGCTGGTCCACCGTGAACCAACTTCATGCAAGACGAGAGGCTATGCCACGGGTAGGGCCACTTGGCCGCCACGCATAGCGGAAGGCGAGGTGGCGCCTAGGTGGCGCGTGCGTGGCAACCACGTCACCTCCGATGAGGCGGGTGGCTGGCGGCAGCTCTCGCTGGCGCTTCTGCGCCGTGGCGAGCCTTGGCGAGGGCACCGCGAGGGAGAGGGAGGCAAGAGGAATCTAGGGCACAAGGTTTTGGCGGCGTTGCACAAGGTGGTGGCCGACGGCGAGTGGAGGAAGCGGCGGCGAGGATAGGGCTACGGCGGCGCTAGAGCTCCGGTGGCTTTCGGAGGGAATAGGTGCGAGCACGGGGTAGGGCTCGACCGTGCGAAGCCGTCGAGGTGGATGGAGGCGGCGGAGGAACTTCCACGGCGGCGTAATCACCGGCAGCGAGGATTGCGACTTTGCTTGTTGAGGAGAGTTTCAGCGGTTCTTCTTTATACAATTCAAGAAATGAAACTTTCATGTTGTATTCTACACTCTATGCCTCGAGAATATCAAATATTCGCTTAACAGCCCTTAGAATAACACCAGCATCAGATGGTAGCTCGCCATTCTACACAAATGCACTTGCAATAATTATTGATTCCAATAACACATTGCATCGAACGCATCGATAGCTTGAGAAGTTTAAATTACCTGTGTTTTAGCCCCTCCTCCTTCCTTTGTGTATGTTTTCTCAGTTCCAATCTGTCCACAAGCAAATATTGTGCTGTTGTAACCATCCAAAACCTCATTCACAAGTGGCACAATAGCGTGGTTGAAGACATACTGCTGTCTAGACTTTGGTCCGAACACCTGCATTTATTTGTTGTGGACTGATTACACGAATGCTTAGCAATAAAACAATTTGAACAGAATGAGCTGGAAACAATTTTAGTGAAGATTTTGCAAACCTTGTCGAATAGAAATGTTCGATCAATCTGCTTGTATGCACTGTTATGCGCAACAGCCTCTACTCATTGCAAGTGATCACTATGGGAGTGTTGCTGCGCAGCTCCTCCCGCTTAAAGGCCTACATTGGCAACAAACATTGAAACCATACATTTGAGATGCATTTAAAAAGTACTACGTATTGTTCTGAAAACCATGCTTCTAATTTCTTGAAACAATCTAGAGTTAATTCCTTATTTGCCATTGGAAGTTGGCGAGCTCCCTAAAATGCCATCAAAAAATTGCTCATCCCTTGTATGCCACTCGTTCTCAACTTTAATCCCTTCTTTGCCACTCCGGTCAGTTGACCGTGGACTTGGACGTGAAAAGACGATTTTGCCTCTAAGTATGCTGAGATCTTTAGAAAATTATTTGACATAGTAATATAGTTCCAAAAATTATGAAATTTTTAGGGGAAGTTCCTGACATAGTTTAGATTATTCTGTAATTTTTATAGGGTTTTATTTGCAACATGTTTTTCTCTTAAAATCTTTAAATTTTTAGTTGTAACTTGAACGATTTTTAGAGAAAAACATGTTGCAAATAAAACCCTATAAAAATTACAAAATAATCTACACTATGTCATAAACTTCCCTAAAAATTTTATAATTTTAGAACTATATTACTATGTCAAACAATTCCTAAAGATCTCAAAGATACTTAGGGCAAAATCATCTTTTAAGGCCCAAGTCAACGGTCAAATCTACGGTCAACTAACCAGAGTGGCAAAGAAGAGATTAAAGTTGAGAACGAGTGGCATACAAGGGATGAGTAATTTTTCGATGGCATTTTAGGGAGCTCGCCAACTTCCAATGGCAAATAAGGAATTAACTCAACAATCTAATACAGTGGCCACCAGTCTACTCCAGACTCCAGTCGTTGCTTGTGTATAGTAAACCAAATACTGGACGATCTCTAATGAAGGACCAAAATTGGCAGGTTTTAGTTTTGTCAAGTATAAAAATAAATCTCTCCAAGAAGGTTCCGATCCACACGTATCTTTAAGCTGTTTGTGACCAACAAACAGTGAAGTTTCCCACGAATGAGCATACATAATAGAAACCAATAATTTGCATCTGCAACTAGCAATCCGAGGACATGCAGTCCATTTTAGAAGGCAAGCTAGCTAGCTATACAAGAAGTAAATTATTGTAAATTCTGTAGATCACCATGTAACAACCAACAGTGTATAAAGTTTTTTTTAAGAAAGAGCAATGTCTAAAATGTAGTAGTCAGCTCTCTATAATTAGTGCTTACTAGCTATTGCATCTGTGTACAACATGTGGGTGCCCAAAATGAATGTCAATGTGAGAAATTAAGTGGCAGTCAGGAGTAGATGCAGTATAACAATTTGTATATGAGACAGTAGTCGGTGGATGCATGCATGTAGTGTACTAGTAGTAGAAGGCAATTGGAAGGGCAAGGTCTGATACCTGCATCTGAGGCAATTGGAGGAGTCAAGGGGGGCATTGGCGGCATGACCGGCGTTGTTGAGTAGGCGTTTGGGCTTGGTGGCGAAGGAGCGCGGCATGTGAGAGGGGGAGGGGGACATGGACACGTACGGCGATGACGATGCATCTTCGGAGGCGGCTACTGCGGGTGGGTGGTGGTGCGATCAATTACACATTGCTTTGCAAGTGGGAGATGAAGAGGAATGGAATGGAAACCTAATGGGAATTGAGATCGAATTAGGGAAAGTAAGCTCCAAAACAGGGGGAATAGAATCAAAGCATAGCGTAGGAAAGGAGATTACCAACCCTTGCTTCCTCAAGATTGGATTTGGAATCCAGACCGAGAGTCGAGGGAAGATGGAGGAGGCGGGGGAAGAGCGAGGCGTACGGGGTGGCCGCTGGACGAGGAGGGAGAGGAAGGGGAGCAGGGAGAAGAGGGAGAGGAGCGGGGGAGACGGGGGCGAGAAGGAGGCGGAGGTACGTGACAGCGTTAGGGAGGGGGTGCGTGGAAAGCTGAGAGGGAGGAGGCGGAGGAAGAGGAAAGCGTACGGGGCGGTCGTCTAGCGAGGAGGAGGGAGAGGAAGGGGAGCAGGGAGAAGAGGGAGAGGAGCCATGGCCGAATGGGGAGAGACAAAGAGTGCGATTGCAAGAGGAAAGTGGCTGAATGGCTGATGGAACGCCGAATGGGTTCTGTGAATTAGGGTTTTTCGGGCCCACCTATCAATGTGTATTGGTGGGTAATCGCCTCTGCTCATTGTAAGTGATCACCATAGGAGTGTTGTTGTGCAGTTCCTCCCTCTTAAAGGCCTACATTGGCAACAAACACTGAAATCATACGTTTGAGATGCATTTAAAAAGTACTACGTATTGTTTTAAAAACCATGGTTCCAATTTCTTGAAACAATCTAATCCTGTGGCCATCAGTCTACTCCAGACTCCAGTCGTTGCATGTGTATAGTAAACCAAATACTGGACAATCTGTAACGAAGGACCAAAATTGGCAGGTTTTAGTATAAAAATAAATCTCTCCAAGAAGTATCTGATCCACACGTATCTTTAAAGCATTTGTGACCAACAAGCGGTGAAGTTTTCTGAATGATCATACACAATAGAAACCAATAATTTGCATCCAGAAGCGGCAATCCGAGAACATGCAGTCCATTTTAGAAGGCAAGCTAGCTAGCCATACAAGAAGTAAATTATTGCAAATTCTGTAAATCACCATGTGATAACCAACAATGTATAAAGTTTTTTTTTAAGAAAGAGCAATGTCTAAAATGTGGTAGTCAGCTCTCTATAATTAGTGCTTACTAGCTATTGCATATGTGAACAACATGTGGGTGCCCAAAATGAATGTCAATGTGAGAAATTAAGGTTGCGTTTGGTTCACCGAATGAGATGGTACATGTACTATTCGGCTCAAGAAATGGTCGAGACAGGTGTTTGGTTCACTGAATCGCATCAAACCATCTCGCACCGATCGGTTCCATCGATGAGAATATTCCTCAAAGATTTTGTATCGCCGCGTTCGCCAAAAATTCCCGAACCGCGTGGTTCACCTTCCTCCTCGCAACGATGCGGTCACTGTCCTCTCCTCTACGCTGCGCTCTCTTCCCCCGCCGCCTCCCCTCTCTCAGCCCCATCCTCCTCTACCACCTCATTTCCCTGCCCTCCTCCGCCCACCTCCACCTCCACGTCCCCCTCCCCCGCCCCCCCTCCTCCTCCCTCCACCCCGACGCCGGACACCTCCTCCTCCCCCTCCCTTGGCCCGACGTGCCGCCACCGTCCTCCTCCCCCGCCGCGCTCCCCTCCTCCTCCCCAGTCGCCTTTGCTCTCCTTGAATCTGGATCTACCCAGATCTGGGCAGCCTTTGGCGCCTTGCCTCCTCATCCTCCGGGGTGCAGGCGCCCGGACTCCTCCCGGCGGCGCCTCCTCCCAGTCGCCCTTGGCCGCCTCTCTCCCAACACAGTACGCCACCTCGCTCACCGTCCACCGTCCACCTCCACGCCACGCCCCTCCTCCTCCCTGGCGCCCTCCTCCTCGCTGGCCTCACCCAGATCCACCTCCCTCCTCCGCGCCGCCATCCTCCACCTTCCTCCTCCGCGCTGCCCTCCTCTACCTCCTTCCTCCCCAGCGCCCCTCCTCCTCCCTAGCGCCGTCCTCCTCGCCAGCCTCACTCGGATCAACCTCCCTCCTCCACCTCCGTCCTCCCTGGCGCCCCTCCTTCTCCATGGTGCCCTCCTCCTCGCCGGCCTCACCCGGATCCACCTCCCTCCTCCGCGCTGCCCTCCTCCACCTCCCTCCTCCGCGTCGCCCTCCTCCACCTCCCTCCTCCCCGGCGCCCCTCCTCCTCCCTGGCGACCTTCTCCTCGGCGCCCTCCTCCCCGAGCCGCTGCTAGCTCGCCACCGTGGCTACATCCCTTTCATCTAGTCGCCCCACACCGGTGCCGCTCCCATGCCTCTACGCCGCCTGTGCTGCTGTGGCCAAAGGCTAGCAGCCGCACCACAATGCCGCCACCGTCGTCGTCAAGATGGCGAGGTGCCAAGCACCCCAGCCCCTTCTACGGTGGTGCTCTCCTCACAGGGTACGGTCGTTTCCTCCCCTCTCATCCTAGTGATCTAGGCTATGCTTGTGTTGTGCTATGATGGATGGAATGGCTTGGATGATTCATGATTGATGAATGAATGATGCTGACATAATGCTACATGATGATCTAGAATTGAATTAACATAGTGTCATTGCATTTAAAAATGATGAATTGCTTGGATGACCTGATGCTTGATGAATCATATATGAATTGCATATTGGACATTGACCTGATACTTGATATTCAGCCTGTTGATACGCTGATAGATATGCGAAATGTTCACAAAAAATGTAGTGGTCCATGATGTGCTGACAGATGCTCACATTCTTCGTATACTCGAAAATATATGGGGTGAAATTAGATGCAACACTTATGATTATTATACACTAGACATCAATAGAAAAGTTGGCAAATTGTCTGCTTCAAAGAAACACAGGAAACAAGGGAGGCCAAGACAGCATTGACCAATGACTCAGCTTACAAATTGAAGTACCATTTCTAAGTTTACCATATCAGGAACAAGCCCAGCACATGAAGTTATTGTAAATGATATTTTCTAAGATCATGTCTTTAGCTCAACTACTTTCAATCTTGCAATAGCAAATGACTTTATTACAAAGTAGTAAGACATGCATGGATTCAATAGGAAATGTTAAAACCTGCTACTTGATGAATTGCTTGGGAGACCTGATACTTGATGAATTGCTTGAATGATCTAGACTTGTCATTGCATTTGAAAATGATGAATGATATGGACTTGTCATTGCATTTGAATGATCTGGACTAGTCATTGCATTTGAATGATCTGGACTTGTCATTGCATTTGGTTTGTTTGATCTGGACTTGTCATTGCATTTGAAAATGATGAATTGCTTTGATGACCTGATGCTTGATGAATCATATATGAATTGCATATTGGACATTGACCTGATACTTGATGAATTGCTTGGATGACCTGATACTTGATGAATTGCTTGAATGATTCCTTGATGATTGGTGCATACTTGATTGATATTAGATCGATGGTTTGTCGGTTCTTTCGCTTGGTTTACTTCTTTTTTAGAAGAAGTTTAATCCTTTAAACAATGACTATGAGTTGTATTCCAACTTTAGTTACTTGCATCACTGATGAAACCACTAGAAAAAAACTTACTGAGTATTGCTGTGAATTGGCACTTCTTTATTTTTTGGGGGGTACGTGTGAGGGTGGGAGTGCCTAACACTGCCGATGCTGGTCCTAAGCCCAGAAAAAAGTGGAGGGGGCATGAATTGTCACTTATTGTAATAATTATTTGTTGTAATAAATGTTTATTGTAATAATTGTCGTTAAATATCGTTAAATGTTGTCAATTATCATCAAATGCCATTAAATATCGTCAAATGTCGATAAATATTGTTAAATGTAGTCAATTATCGTCAAATATCGTTAAATATCGTCAAATATCATTAGATGTCGTCAAATATCATCAAATATCGTCAAATATCAACAAATGATGTCAAATATCGTTAAATGTTGTCAAATATCAGTAAATGTCGGCAAATATCGTCAAATGTCGATAAATATTGTTAAATGCTGTCAATTATCGTCAAATGTCGTCAAATATCATTAGATATCGTCAAATATCGTTAGATGTTGTCAAATGTCATCAAATATCGTCAAATGTCGACAAATATTGTCAAATGTCGATAAATATCGTGAAATGTTATCAATTATTGTCAAATGTTGTCAAATATCGTTCAATATCGTCAGATGTCGTTAAATATCGTCAGATGTCGTCAGATGTCGTCAAATGTCGTTAAATATCGTCAAATGTCGTTAAATATCGTCAAATGTCGTCAAATATCGTCAAATGTCATCAAATATCATCAAATATCATCAAGTGAGAGGGTTATCATATCCAACTTCATCCACCAAACCAAAGAACATCTTGAACCATCCAGAATCATCCTATACAGCCAACCAAACAAAACCCTGTATCATCCCATACAACCAACCAAACAGATCGTTGTACCATCCGTCAGACAGGCGATCACATCCTACCCGTACCATCCCATCCCATTCAACCAAATCCCACCAACCAAATGCACCCTAAGTGGTAGTTAGGAGCAGATGTAGTATAACAATTTGTATATGAGACAGTAGTCAGTGCATGCGTGCATGTAGTGTACTAGTAGTAGAAGACAATTGGAAGGGTGAGGTCCGATACATGCATCTGAGGCAATTGGAGGTGTCAAGGGGGGCATTGGCGGCATGACCGGCGTTGTTGAGTAGGAGTTTGGGCTTGGTGGCGAAGGAGCGTGGCATGTGGGAGGGGGAGGGGGACATGGACATGTACGGCGACGAGGACGCATCTCCGGAGGCAACTGCTCTGCGCAGGGTGGTGGTCTGATCAATTGCCTGCGCTGCGCCTGCAAGTGGGAGATGAAGAGAAATGGAATGGAAACCTAATGGGAATTGAGATCGAATTAGGGAAAGTAAGCTCCAAAATAGGGAGAATAGAATCAAAGCGTAGCGTAGGAAAGGAGATTACCAACCCTTGCTTCCTCAAGATTGGAGCTGGAATCCAGATAGGGAGATAGGGGAAGATGGAGGAGGCAGGGGAAGAGGGAGGCATATAGGGTGGCCGCCGAACGAGGAGGGAAAGGAAGGGGAGCAGGGAGAAGAGGGAGAGGAGCGGGGAGACGGGGTGAGAAGGAGGCAGAGGTACGTGAAGGCGCCAGGGAGGGGGTGCGCGGAGAGCTGAGAGGGAGGAGGCGGGGGAAGAGGGAGGCATACGGGGTGGCCGCCAAACGAGGAGGAGGGAGAGGAAGGGGAGCAGGGAGAAGAGGGAGAGGAGCCATGGCCGAATTGGGAGAGACAGAGAGTGTGACTGTAGGAGGAAGGTGGCTGAATGGCTAATGGAGAGATGGCCGAATGGGTTATGTGAATTAGGGTTTTTCAGGCCCACCTGTCAATGTGTATTGGCGGGTAAATGGGTGTGGTGGGTACGGGTGAAGCTCACCTATGTCCTTACCCGTTTACCCGATGGACAGAGGATTATCCCTATTTTCGTGCCTATGGGCTAAGAAAGCCACACATATCCAACTCTATTAGGATATTTACCTGTAGACATGTAGATAATCAGACAAAATTATCATCCCTAATCCTTATGCAGTATCCATCATAGTAATAAAGAGCTCTTGCAGACAGTGGCGAACGCAGAGTAAATAGAGGGTGCTCAACCTATTTCGTTCTTCCGGGTGAAATGGCAAAGACACTCCCTTTCCCCATCTCTTCGCAGCAGCCGCAGGTGGCGCCACCACTCCCAAGGCGGCTTCGGGCGGCGCCTCCGCCCTCCGGCCTCTGGTCGCCCGCCTCCTCTTGGTGGCCGCGCCCCGCGCCTCCCCTGCTTGCTCGGTGCGCCGCCTCGGCCTCTCCTACCCGACCCGACCGCCCTGCTTGCTACTACGTGCAAGCCTGCCGCCTCGGCCTCCGGCGCTGGCCTCTCGGCCTCTCGGAGTCTCGGTTGCTGCTTGATCGCCCGCCTCCTCTCGGCCGCCTCGGCCTCGCCCTCGGTGGCCGCCGCTCGCCGCCTCGCCCTCGGCTATTTGCTGGTGGCTCGGTGGCTCCGTCCTCCGTCCTCCCCACCGAGCGCGCTCATCGCCTCGCCCCACTGCCCGCTCGCCACTCGCCCGCCGTCGCGTCGATGGAGCAGGGGTTACAGGGCGCCACGATGGAGCGGTGCGACGCCTCACGCCAAGACGGTGGTGCCTCGCCTAGACAGAGATGGCCTTTGATTATTGAGGTGCATGCCTTTGCACCGACTTCGTGTAGATTGGTGAGGAGATTAATCGTGCGCACTGCACACTTTTGTTTTATCGCATCAAGCACGGAGCCTCAGGACTAGTAAACAAGCACGTGAAGCTTGCAGGAGCACCAGTAGTTTTCCAATTTTACATGATTGGGATCATCAAGTATTCAATAAAAAAAATCTTAGTGGTACGATATTACGAGCGAAGGTTCAAATTAATTGTCTCGTTGTTTTCTACCACAAGAAACTCACTACAGTATATATTTTACCGATGCTACAGCACACTACAGAGCATCGTTCACCTCCTCACAAAAAATATTGTTCACACGATAAACCTTGTGATAATGTAAGGATGAATTTTTTAAAAATAATATTTTTAAAAGATAATTACAAAAATAAATAGTCGCCTCAAAAATTACAAAAATGTGCTCCTGTCACCAGTTCAACTGACGACAGGGACCTATCGTCAGTTGAACTGGCGACAGGGACCCTCTTCCCCCCTATTGCCAGTCCAACCACCTATCGCCGGTTCAACTAGCGATAAAAAACTCCTGTCGCCAGTTCAACTGGCAATAGATTTTTCAAATCCTAATCTAGTTTCGATGCTTGTGATTTTTATAAATTTTGAACGGTACGAAATCTATTAATTGTGCAATAGCGTTTTTTGATCATCGTATGTTGTTCTAGTGTGGTGAATTTCTGTAGAACTTTGCGAGGACGATTGAGGTATCAATGATTCATAAGTAGGAAGGTAAGTGATATTACGATGCTGAGAATAACAAGGAAGAATCGAATGCGAAAAGACGAGGAGATTTGATGTTACGAATTAAAATAGACTTTATAATGAAGCTGGGAATAACACGGTGCATAGGGTTTGGTTACATGCATAAGACACAACATCATACAAGATGCAACAAACCGAAGTACTCATACGATACAATGCGCCTTTTTGGAATGGAAATAGATTCGAGCTTCGACACGAGACTAGTACAGAATAGTCCGATCTACTGCGTGGACCGGGGCCATTTTCCTTCCTTGCTAGCTCGGCGTTGAACTCCTTGCCGGCCTCTTTGGCCTTGGCCGCCATTTCCCTCTTTCTCTCGCGCTCCCTCTTGCGAGCCTCGGGCTCCCTGCGTCTGCACGCCTCGAGGTGAACTTGCATCTCCCGACGTATGCGCTAGTTTTGCTCGTCGTTGCTCCTCCCGGATCTCGCGGTCTCTTTTGTCATGCCACTCATCGAAGTCGAGAGACCACTGGTCATATGGGTGGATCTCTTGGTCGATCCACTTGCGGCAGCCACATAGCGGATCTAGAGACTACAGGTAGACGGAGAGGTTGTTAGTCGTGCATTTTGAAGCGAAATAGTACGAAAACACATCAGAATCGGTCCTTCACGGCCGCCGATAGTCGCTCGTGTCCCAACATCGGTCGGGATAGTCACTGGAGTAGTTCGCGCAACCCTAGAAACACATGCCCAGGTTAAGCCGGTGCTTCGACTTGAAGAACTTGCATGGGTCCCTGCACCAACAGAGGGGTGGCGTCTCCCTCTTTGGCAGGTGTTGCGACGAACGCTCAGTTGGAACGTTCGGGATGGGGTTGCTGCTACGGGGGGCTTCATTACGAAGAGATGCTAGATAGGCACGTGTCTCTTATTCGACCCGGGCTGCAGCAGCCCTTCCTCACTCTTCTCGGGCCCCAGCAGCCCTTGCTTGTTCGCGTATCTGGTCCCATTGCCTCTGCCTGTCGTCCATCCCGGCGTGGTGAAGGAAGCTCTGGTGTAGTGTTGGGTTTGGTTGTGTAGTGTTCTCTCCCAGATCTCTTCCACCCCCTTTTATAAGCCACAGAGTTGGCATGGTGTGGTAAATTTCTTGCAGAGTCCTATCTTTTGGTTCTGAAAAGCTGAGGACGTAGAGTGTTGTCATGTCAATCTGAAAAGCTAGCAAAGCATAGTGTTGTCACGTCAAACTTTTACAGAGAGAAGTCATGTCTTGCTTTGCAGAGTGATGTCTTATCGGTCTGAAAAGCTGGCGAGGCAGAGTGTTGTTACGTCTTTCTTTGCAGAGTCATGTCTTTTCGGTCTGAAAAGCTGGGGAGGTATAGTGTTGTCACGTTGTTGCTACGAGGGTCTTGACACTGCGCAAAGCTGACTCGTCGGGTCACGTCGCTGTGCAAAGTAAGGATGATTTAAGTCGTAGAAAGAGGGTGGTGTGAGGTGTCCCGATGCAGACTCGTACACGTGGTCGCAATTTTCAAGCAAAAAAAAGAGATATCGAAACACGAGACTATTATAAGAATAGTTGTACTGAAATTAATATTTATATGGCATGACTGATATTTAGAGGAACAAATATCTAATGGCGGCCCCTCTTGGGGCGCACCCCGCGTGTTGTCCCTAGCCTCGCCTGACGATGGTCCAAGTATGTCAGAGGATTAGGCTGCCTGACTTCCCGATCGACACGAGTAGCCTGAGGTGGTGTCGCAAGGGGGGGGGGGGGTCCTGCATCTATTGGGTCGGTCCCGGCGCACCGTGCAGCTGAGAAGCCTCCAAGGAGAACAAGGTGTCACGCGGGTCCATGAAGAAGTCCTCGAGGGGTGCCGATAGGTGTGCCTCGTCATGCGACAATGAATCGTCCTCCCAAGGCACTCCTGTGAAGTATTACGTTACAAATGTAATCATGGCGAAAGCACAAAAAAGAAAGTTATGCAAGCAAGCAAGGTGGTCATACCTGATGCCCCGAAGGTGTGCCCTGAAGACATCATGTACCAAGGCCCTCTGCGTGTACCAGTACACGTATTCTCGCGTGCACAGGATCGACCGTCCATCTGGCGCCCGTGCATTCACCCTCTCCAGAGTGTACGGTGTCCAGATGACGCAGTCCGGGTAGGAGCCTGCGAAGTGATCGGCGTGAAGGTGACCTGTGCAATAGAACAACGCAAACTTAGCACATGAAATTGTCATTACAATACGAAAAATAATAAATGATCATCAAACTAACCCATCGGCGGCACCACAGTGTGCCCATGGTGGGCCGGTCCATGTCATCGCCCTGAGCATACAAGCTGACCGTGTACGCTCCCAAGTCCAGCTGTGATCGTCCGATCTGGAAGCGCTCAAAGGACCACAGCTGCAGAAGTAGTGGGCATCCGGAGAGGATGGAGCTGTCCTGGGCACAATGGCACACGACGTCACGCACAGTACGGCCGGACCCCAGGCATAGGAGGGGATCTGTTCCACCGGCAAGTCAGGCACCTCACGTGCGTACCGGACTTAGTGCTTGTCGACGCTGTCGCCGTGGGACCCCCAGGAACATGACCCACCCGAACAACCATAGCAGGTAGGCCTCGAAGTTCCTCCTAACAACGACGTCCCCTGCGTCAGGCGCCATACGCTCGGGCTGCAAGAAGACATGTACACGTCAGTAAGATTCACATACGAATTTAGGCGAGATGATAATAGTTACAAATACTTACGTAGAACTGGAAGATCCACCTCAACGTCGGCCCGTGTGGGCTGCTGAACTTGGGGTACCCGCTGCCTGACGGTAGCACATTGTGGAACCTCGCTAGGAGGTCCGTGCGCTACGTGGCCAAGATGTCGTACGCCGCCGGGGGGGAGCCTGTGCATGGCAACCCGGTCAGGAAGGTCATGTCCTGGAGCGTCGGCGCCATCTCCCCACATGGAAGGTGGAACGTGTGTGTCTCTGGCCTCCAGCGGTGTCGAGACCCAAAAATGCAATTCTGGACCCTTTGTGTATAATGCACTAGTCCAGGATCACGCTAGTGCACACAATGTCAACATAGATGAAAATCGATCCACACAAGGCGGTTAATAACATAAACGAGTAATTTGATTAACAAATAAGGATTTTGACCTTATGGTCGAATTTACACTTATTAATCCACGCTGGGCTGACAGAGAATTAAATAGCAGCAAAACAAAAATCTTTAATAGAATCCCATCAATTCACCACAGGCAACCGACTAGGATCAAGACCCTACGATCAAGCACCTTCAATGAACTCCTCCTCGATAGCAGGCAATGACTAATCATCTTCTGTTGATTTGATTTAGAAAGCATGAGTACACAACCATACTCGCAAGTCACACCACAGAATGCAATGTATAGATGCAGGCTTATTCCAAAGGAATGGCTTATGTGGTTGTTTTGTAGAAATGCAACTTTTGCAATTTGAATACGAATAATAGATTGAAAGCATAAAGTAAAACAAATAACAATAGTACTTTAACAGTTTGATTTCACAAAGACACATAGCCTAAACAAGTTATTCACATAGCCATATGACATAGATAACATAGCTCCCTTCCCAATTATTTTATGAAAACTACCCCTCGTGTGAAATCCCCGAGCATGTCCATGACCGCGGACGCGGCTATTTGAATAGATTGATTTAACACTCTGCAGAGGTTGTACACTTTACCCACAAGATACAACTAGTGTTACAAGCACTAATCATAACAAAACATTTCAGAGATTTTATCTCAAGCATTGACACTCCCAATGTGCTTACAAACCGTCATACCAAACTATACACAGTGGATGGTATGACACACACTGTTGGACAGGGAATCGGTGAACCGTCCTGCGATGCGACTACTTGGTAGCCCACCTCCACCCAATCAACACAGTGTAACCTACAACCTGAGTATCAACGTCAAGAATCCATAACTTACTAAGTTAGGCTCGTCCCATACCAGGCATATGGTCGTACAGTAAGGCTCAGTTCAATGGCGCACAAAGTTAAGTCCTTAATTGACCAAGACAAGACTTCCAATTCACTACAAATCCCTATGCACACAGTTTATTAAGCCCATGCACACAGATCCACCAAAAGTAGCACACAGTACCACTTGCCTCCATCTAAATCCTTTCCCACCCTGTTGGTTAGGTGCAACACATGCTATCAACGAGTAATGGCACATAGTACACACAATTTTATCACATAGTTCCATAATCACTTAGTCAAGTTTATAATTGCAACTTACATGAAATGATGACTCGTGGCATGGCTAAGCAGACTAATCGTATCTAACCAACCCACGTTGGTGCTACGATAATACCAGCTAAATAAACCAATCTAGGGTGACAAAAGATTATGACATATCAAATAGACAAGGTGGATCTAACAAGTCGGATTAATAACTAAACCTAAAAGCATTTAAATAAATACTTAAAATAGATGCAATAATTTGAATCAATATAACTTTTGAAAACTAGGATTCAATATGATCAAAGGTATGACTTGCCTTGGAATAGGTCTAGGTACTGATCTTGCTCTTGAGGTGCTTCTTCTTCTTCAAAACTTCCCGAAATATCGACGTCTACTCGCAAACGAAGCAAACAAACAAAACAAATAAATAAAAGAGGCAAGACCAACTCCAAAAATTAAATAAAAATCTTAGATAAATAGATCTTGAATTTAGATGAATTTAGAAATTTGAATGGGCTCAAACAGAGTTCGGATGCAAAAGATATGAGTTTTGGAAGTTTGAATCTAAAAGAAATCCTAATTTCAGAATAATCCGAATTATTTTCCAATTGAAAATCTCGGATTAAAAAAGAAAAAGAAATCACTGAAGTGTGGGGCCCACAAGTCAGCGACCTAGTTCACAGTGGACTACGTCTACCGAACCGATCTGGAGCGAGGTGGTGTGCGAGTGCTGATTCAGCGCTGACTCAGCGCCACGTAGCTGCCACGGACACACGGAGGCTGATGTAGTGCTGAGATGGCTCTGACGTGGCTCGACGGCGACACGACGGCGCATTGGTCCCGAAGGCAACCGGCGAACGGCGGCGATCTACCAGCGGCGAGTGGTCGTGTTAGGTAGCTGGCGCTATTGCGCACCTGATGGACCAACTCTGATTGGTCGAGGTGGACGGTGGTGGCCGGCGGCAAGCTCGAAGCGGAGGGGAACTTTGGGTTTTTTGTCGGATGAAGGCTCCGGCGACGCTCCGACGACGAAGGGCTCGGGAGGTAGCTCTGAAGACGAGGAAGGCGACGGTGCACTCCACGGAAGCAATGCGTCACCGGCGGCGGCGGAATTGAAGAAAAACCGACGGCGACGAAAAACCCTAAAAGCTTGATTATGGCGACGCTAGGGCAATCAGGGCGGAATTGAGCTAGGGTTCTTGATGCGGTTGCTCTTGCGATCCCGGGGGTGCCTTTTATAGGGGCCGGGCGGCACGGATAAGGAAATCCCCAATTTGGGATTTCTTCTGGTTTGTTTGATCTTGGAGATAGAGTTTGAGTTGGTGCCGATTGAAAGCAGATACGGACGCGAAACGATAGGAGATCGAGTTTGGCAAAGAAATCGGGAAGGTTTTAGTTAGGAAAGTCCCGTTGTCGTACGGGCCTTAAAGCTCTTCAATGGCAGCAACTCGGCGAAGACGAAACCGAGTCGGAGATGATGAAGATGCGGGGCCCACCTGGCAGCGAAGCTGAGCGGTGTGAGCGAACGGAGTCGTTCGGACCACTTGATCCGACCGTCCGATTTTGATCGGACGGTCCATATCACTGGTGACGTTCGGACCGCCTGAACCACCCATTAGATCTGACCGACCATCCTTGATCGGACGGCTCAAACTGAGTGTGACGTTCGGACTGTCCGAACAGCCAAACCTCATCGGAGCGTTCAAAGACGATTGGACGGCTCGAACTGATTTGAGTGCATGCGAAGAAAGAAAGGAGAGCCGACATGGGACTCGTGATGTCAATGGAGGCGAACGCTGTTGAGAGCACTGGGCCGCACAAGAGCTGGGCCGAAAGGAAAAGGGTTTGGGTTTAAGCACAAAAAGATTTCTGAGATTTTAATTAGGTTTTCTATTTTATAAAAGACCAGAAATTCCAAATGGCAAAAGAAAATAGCAAATGAACTTGGAAAAAAAATATAGAAAATATATCCAAGCACATAGAATCCAAATAAAATAGTTTTGACCATTGTTGATGTTGACTTTAATCATATTACATTGTTTTGATGCACAAAGTCTAATATTAAGCTTTTGAATTAAATTCAAATAAATCCAAATGGTGAGTTTTCTTCCTACTAACTATTTAAAGATTTTTAAAGCTCAAAAAATTGGGATGTTACAAGCGGTCAACTAGCGCCGTCAGCAGGGCCCGGTCGTATGGAAAACGCCTAGACGTACGACCAGGACTACGGTCCTGGTCATCCTCCCACGTCGCCTCGACCATCCTCACTAGTGGAAGGAGGCCTACCGCTCTCAACCTGCGTTGAAACGATTAAGAACAAACGTGACTGCACGTAAAGTAGTTAAACCGCGATTGATTGCATGAAGGTCAGAACTACACGTACCTCGGAACCCGGTATGGGTGCAGCCTCCATGCCCTGATGGGCGTGTGCAACCGCAGCGCGCCAAGCTCAATCGGCGCCTCGCCCTCCGGGGGGAGCATGGTGCTGAGGTGGCTACGGTGATGCGCGTCAATCACCGGGTCAAGCAACTTGTATTGTCTTGTGTCCGTCATACCTACAAATTAAGTGCATACATTATAAAGACTATGAAACATGTACAAAAACCAAAATTCAAGATGTACCTACAAGATGGCCGGCCTACTTGATCTGCTGCTTTGTTAATCTCTCCCCTCCGCGATGAACCAGTAGAGCTTCGCTACCTTTCTTTTCTTCCTCTCATCCTCTCTTCTGTTTTTTTCTGGAATTAAAATGAGGTTTGGAGGGATTTTTTTTTGTTTTTATAGATGGCATACTGTCGTCAGTTGAACTAGCGATAGGTTCCTGTCGCCAGTCAACTGGCGACAGGAAGACTGTTCAGTTCCTGTCGTTAGTTGAACTGGCGATAGGTGCTTGGACCGACGACAGGAGGAGAAGAGGGTCCCTGTTGCCAGTTGAACTGACGATAGGAACCTATCGCCAGTTGAACTGACGACTGGCGACAGGAATATATTTTTATAAATTCTTTAGGCGACTATTTATTTTTGTAATTATTTTTTTAAAAAATATTATTTAAAAAAAATTCATGTAAGGTTCCAGGTCCAATTTTACATCGGCCAATTGGTTCGGTCTATGACGAAAATAGATTTTAAAAACCTATGTAGGGGCATACCTCACGGGATGATCAGACGGCTTTAATTTAGACTTGTCCCTAGTCTCTACAAGTCTTTTCTGGTCATCAGCCATCATTGATGGTACGTTGGTTTTGATGGGTGTCACTGTAGGAGCTACAACTAAAGAGGGAGACAGAGAGAACCTTACATGGGGAGGTTGAAGAAGAGAAGCTGAGAGTTTTATGCGATTCAAGGTTGCCGTGGCTGCCAGTATGAAAAGTTGACAGTCCAAATCATGGCACCAAGGAACAATGTGTAATGCATACTGGTTTTGTGTGGACCAAAGTATGAAGTTACCAATGGCATGGGCGCAATCGAGACGAATTAACTTTTAGCAGAGTACAGGAGACATCTATTCTCGTATAGTATAGACCAATATGTGAGGCCAATATGTGCAATTTGTTCTAAATTGGATTTGAAAATGGGTTGCGTCGGCCGGACTGATATAAAGCACGATACTGTTGTCTGGCCCAGTAACACTATGGCTCGACACTTAAACGGACTGTGCCGGTCCGGCCCGACGCACTGTATTATCCTTGGGTCGCGACTAGGGATGAAAACATATTGAATACGACTCGAATAATGGTGAAATTATATTTGTATTCGTATTTTTTTAAATAAATACGGATTCGAATATGCTCGGATATGAATTCGAATCGAATATACACAATTCGATCGGATCCGGACATCCTCATAATTTATGTAATGTGGAGATATTAGTGACGCTATATCGTTGTATAGTCACACTTAATCATTCTAATATATTTATTCCACCTAAACGAACATGAACTCACGTTGAATCTAAAAAAACTTGTCCAATTAATTAGGTATACTACAATAAAATACTTATATTGCTTCAACGAATCTGAAACCGAATACGAATACGAATAGTTCGGATGAAATAACAATTCGAATGAGAAAATTTTATACCATATTAGTATCTATATTTTTTTTGTATGACTTCGAATACGAATACGAATAGGAGAAAAATTGTTAAACGAATAGAAAAATCTGTATTGTATTCGTATCCTATCGAATATGATAGTCAAATAATCCAGATAATTTGTATCAGTTTTTTATTCCTAGTCACGACCTCGGCTTGGTTAGGGGGCGGGTTAATTAGGGATTAGGGTTAGGGTTAGGGTTAGATTAGTTAGCTTTTTTATTTTTAGGCTAAAATTTACAGGAATTTTAAATTATAGCAAATAAGTCCAAGAAATATGAATTTTTTTGTGCAGTCTCTCAACACTGTGTACTTGCTTATGTAAATTTTCCATAATTTTATTCGTTCGGAATTGTTATCATTCTAATATATCGACATTATTATATTAAAAGACTTTCGGCATGCTTTTACTTATATCACACCATATTATGCGCCAATTTCTTTCATTTATACATTCAAATATCTCCTAAAAATATATTAATTCGTGCCCGTGAGGGTTCCGGATGGGGATAGCCTCCGTGCTTCGCCCCCGTGAAGTCTAATCGTGGGCATTTCGTTTTTTTGCCATCTCTAATCCGGACGGCATGCCGCACTGAAAGATTCGTGTTACTCTACGTTTGTGTGCAGTCTTGCTAAACATGGCAAGGTGGAGGCAGTTGTCATCGGAAGAAATCTTGACATCAACAGGGGTAGACGTCGACCGATGATCCTGGCCCACTGTATCCCTTCACGGCTGGAGTTTATGTTGCACTAATGATGGCCCAAGTTAGATTCCTTTCCTCTTGTTGCATACTAACATATGATAGTATGATACCCTTCTCCCTATCCTGCAAACCCACGTAACATACTAACATATTTCTTCTGTTGCATACTTGTTGAGGTAGTGGCATATACGAATACATCGTCCCACCCCAAATGGACGATGTAACATACTTGTTGCATACTAACATATTTCTTCTCACTATGTCTTCCTGCTTTTTTGTGCTTTTCTTTTTAGTGCGTGTACAGTGGGACAATTTGGTGGGGTGGGACGATGGGGTAAACTCCAAATTGCTGTGATAACCCATGTAACATACTTGGCGCATCTTGGTTAGACAACATGTTAATATGGACAAATAATGTTGCAATCCTACTTTATGGACACATTTTGCATGAGAAATGATTCGCTACATCTCTAAATGAGTTATGTTCCACTCCAGCTTGTGAATTGTTTTACGTTTGTCAAGTAGGATTTCTTGAAGGAATTTGCATCTTGGACCAATGCAACCGTGACAAAGGAATGGGCCAGAAATGTGACTCATGTTATTGTGGGCAAAAATGCTGGTAACGCATGTAGCAGATCATATGAGGTCCTGATGGTGATACTGCTTGGGAAATGGGTTGGATTGTCATAGTTGGATATTAGTATTGAGTTATCTCCACTACGGTTCCTATATTTGAGCAATTTTCTTTTGTATGTTTAAATATGCTTACTTTAACAAGCCGTTGAATCGATCTAATGTGTTGTTTGTATATATATATATATATATATATATATATATATATATATATTTTGATTGGTTGATGAAAAATATTATTTGTATAAAGTTTGAGGTTCCGTTGCAACGTACGGACACCCTACTAGTATGATACTAAAATCTTGGTTTCTAAAATCTTGGTTTCCTAGAAAAGTTTTGATACTAGTGTGAGTATCAATCTTCTTTTCTCTTTTCTGACTCACAAAAACATTAATATGTCATGTCATCGACTAAATATCAAACAAATTTGATTGTTGGGCGTGCCCTAAGCCGAAATGTAATGCTCACCGTCTTTTCCACTTTTCCTTTATAAAACAAGCTTGCCCATCACTCTAAACTCGGCACCACCAGCCTGCAAAAGCTCAGAAACAACAAACACAAGACCGTGGCTGCCATGGCCAAGCACCTCGTCCTCGCCTTCCTCCTCGTCGCCGGCGTCCTGGCGGCCTCGACGGCGGGCACGACGCTGACCCTCCACAACCTGTGCTCGTACCCTGTGTGGCCGCAGGTCACCCCGAACACCGGCTTCCCGTCCATCTCCGACAACACCGTCCGCCTCGACGGCAACGGCAGCGGGCTCGTCTCCTTCCGCTTCCCACCCACCTTCTGGGCCGGGCGCGTGGTGGCGCGGACCGGCTGTTTCGGCGCCGGGGCCGCGCCGGCGTGCGAGACGGGGACCGCGCCGCCGTTCACGGTGGTGCAGTTGGTCGTGCACTCGCCAGACGGCGGCGGGCAGGACCTGGCGGTGTATAGCGTGAGCCTGGTGGACGGGTTCAACGTGCCGGCGGTGGTGAGCCCGCAGGCCGTCGGCGGCGGGCAGTGCCCGGCACTGGGGTGCGCAGCGGACCTGAACCACGGGTGCCCGCGGAACCAGCGCGTGTTCGGCGCCGGTGGCGACGTGGTGGCTTGCAGGGGCACCGCGAGCTACTTCAAGCAGCGGTGCCCGCTGACCCGGACGACGCCGAGCGACGTGGAGCCCGTGCCGCAGCGCTGTCTCGCACCCGGCGAGCTCAAGGTCGTGTTATGCCAGCCCGACATGGTCGGCGCCGAGCCGCGGCTCATCCGCACCGTCGTCGCCGACAACTAGCTAGCTCGAGCTGGTCTTTAACTAGTTAGTGTACGGTTAATTAGGTTGATTAGCCAGCTAGCTAAGTGTGTGGTACATGTGTGAGGTGTTGTGAGTGGCTTCGTTGCCATGTGTGTCCGGCCAGCCGTGCCAAGGGAATAACGCGGGCGTGCCTGACGTGCTCATGTGTGTGGACTGTGGACTCGTAGCACTAGTATACTAGTGTACTACCGTGTCCACTTTTGTATTGTACTACTGTTGTGTGTGGAGATACGACGTGGTTGCTAGCTAGCTCTATCAACTGTTGGGCTGACATTTTCCTATGTCTGCACTGTCCCCGCGAGGATTAGTATAAACCGCACAGTTACCGTGCAGAGGAAGAGCTACCAAATTATCACCGTGCGAACGAGATGGCTACCACACGGTTATCGTGCAGTCGAGGCAGATGTTGCACGGCCACCGTGAGGACAACCCTCCTCGGCAATCTATCGTCTTGTCGCTGCTATCTCCCCTCGCTCGCAATGCTGAGTAGCCCTCCTCCAAACATATGTCGCATCATCGCTGTTGTCTCCCCTTGTTCGCGGTGCTGCGCCTCGACAACGCCTCCTGGATTCCCGAAATTCTCGGCATCATCGCTGCGGCTCCCCCTTCGTTTGGCTATAAATACCGAACTCTCGTAGTCGCTCATCGCTCGTATCAATTGCGTTTTCGTTCTCGTTCTCACGCTCGTTGCTAAGAACTTAGAGAATGTAACATAATTAAATATTTTGGAGATTAAAGTTTGGAGTAGTTGTTACGATCGTAGCAGTTTTGATTGCTTCCCCGAAGGCTAGGTAATTATTTGTCGGATGTCTTTGTCGTTATTACCGTAGTTGTAGTTAATCAGTCTTAGTCAGCTAGTCGTAATTAATGCAGCTTGTATTCTGCAGCAAGTAGGTCATAGTAATTTAGTCGTAGTTTTGTACTGTTTATAATATAGTCGTAGGTACAATATCTATAATTTATTAGTGCATGATACTTTGTGGTGATTAATCAATCGTCATAAATTAGGCTTTGTTATTTTCGGTATGAATTAGTTAGTGGTCGAAAATGAGTTGAAATTAAATAGTCGTAATTAATTAGTTGTGATTAGTTTAGTGGTAATTAATCAGTCGTAATTAATTTAGTGGTAATTAGTCCGACGTATTAAATTAGTGGAAATTAACTACTCGTGATTATTTTTTGGAGAGGAGTAATTAAATTCTTGGTAATGAATTAATTATTCGTATTTAATTACACGTATGTAATTGATCACATGCAATTTGTCGTCATTGTTTGTACCGTGTGTAATTGGTGACGATTAGATTACTTGTAATTATGTACTATTAATTAGTTCAGTCGTATTAAATTTGTGGTTACTACGTACCATATTTGTTATATCACGTACCGCCGATCGGGTTATTGTGACTTTAGGTAATTTCAAACATGCAAGACTTGGTAGTGTTTTCTGGCGATGGTCTCGTACGGGTTGGACACGATGGGTTAAACCTATCGAGATGCCAGTACAAGGTGGTCCGGATGGAGGGGCTCGATGCGATGAATATTCACGAGCTTCGAAACTGCACCCAGAAAAAGTTCGTCACAGAGGCAATGACGAAGAAACTTGTGATCGAGGGGATCATCTGCATGAATGTCGTGTGGGTGCTGGTGAAGGTGAATGGAAGTGTAGTATGGAGGCAGTACTTGCAGATTGCCTCTGAGCCCAAGGCGGCCATTTACGGGAGGACGATGGTGTACGTGAATTTCGTACGCAAGACGCTGGAAAACCTTGATGATGTCGGTGCCTCGACAAGCGGACAACCGCAAGCGGCGTACGAGACATACGAAGAGGCGTACAACCTTATACCGAGATTGCTTCACTAGATTGCTGAATCAAACCCGACACATACATAAACAAGCTTGAAAGTGAAAATGATGACGGATGGCCTAACTTCTTCATACAGGAACGGGTGTTCTGGGCTTTTGCCCAGGCCGTTGAGGGCTTCAAGTTCTGTCGTCATGTGCTCACGATGGATGACACTTTCCACACGGGGAGGTACAAGGGCACCATTATGGAGGATGAGAACACATCCAGTTGGTCGTGATTCCTAGCGAATGTGAAGCAGGCGGTGGTGGGAGACCGGCGCAACGTATGCCTTATCACAAACTGCAATGCTGGATTGTTGTCGGCCTTGAACACTATGGAGCATGGGACGGACCTCCCCTGTGGAACGACATGCCAACCCGGTGGTGCATGACGCATCTTGCATTGAACATCTTCGCGCGGTTCCGCAGTCAGAAAGTTATAAAGACATTTAAGGTGTTGTGCCTATAGAACCAAAGGCAGAAGTTTGAGTCCATCTGGACAGACCTCGAACACCAAATTACGAGGCATACAGAGGAGTCCACTCCGGAGGTACTGGAGGGACAGCAGGACATGAGCGGGCAACCTAGGAGCACCATAAGTTTCTCGTAGCGGATTAATCGCCACGCTCCAGAGTTGGAGAACTAGTCTTTTCTCTATGAAACAAACGGTGCGAGATACGGAATTATGACGACCAACATGTCCGAGGTGTACAACAGCGTCCTTGAGGAGACATAGACTCACACTGATGGTTACTTCGTCAATAGAGCCACTGCAGCCAAGCGACAGATGGAAGAAGGCAAGAAGTGGTCCGAGAACATGCAGAGGTACATAGATAAGAAGATACAAAAGACCTGAATGCACCACATCCGAGTGATCGATGGCCTCAGGAGGAAGTATGAGATCAGGCTTTGGTAGAAATATGTCAACAGTCATGCTAGTGGGGAAAGAAATATGTCAGACTCGTCGGCAAACTTCTACGCGAAGATATTGTAGAAGCGCAAGTGGCTTATGAAGAAGGGCAAACGATATCCAGATTTTTAATGAAGGATGCAACAATACCACCAGCGTTTTCGGTCTCGCAGTGTGTGTGCGAAGAACCGGCGAAGATCATTTAGTCGACACGCTCGGACACCTCAGCCCAAGCGTACTACACGTGCGGCCACCACCTCGTAAGCGTTTCTTTCGCATAGATCGATTTTCCACTACAGACGTTGATTTCCATAAATTTTTAACTTCAACCACATGCAATGGCAGCCCGAGATGCGCTGCAACTTCTTCCAGTGGATCGATGGCCTAGAGATATATGATAGGGCGTTCATCCAGTAGAAGTACATGTTGAGCTATTAGATGCGGACCGAGACCTTCGTGCGATGGAAACATTACGTACCGGACCTTGTTGAGGAGGCACCGAAGGAGCCCAAGACTCGCCCGACAGACAAAGCGAAGGCTCCTGCTACTGAGACCGACAGCCGTCATAACTTCTCCCGTTGCCCGAGAGCACTCCATATCGAAGAGGTGAGTTACGTACAATTCGCGTCCTGATATTGTATTAGCCCTTTCGTTCTTCCAACAACATGCAATCGTCCAGCCTGTATCGCAGAACATGAGGGTCTTCGACACACGACACCGATGTGGATAGTCCCAAGACAAGGGGAAGGGGAAGGATCCTACGACTGAGCCCGACTGTCATAGTGTAACATCCTAATTTTCTGAGCTTTAAAAATCTTTTTGAATAGTTTAGTAGCTGGAAAATTCACCAAGGATTTTATTTGAATTTTAATCAAGCTTAATATGGACTTTCAGTATCTAAACCATTTAATATGATTAATGTCAACATCAATAATTGTCAAAACTATTTTTTTTTGTATTCTACGTGCTTGGAAGCATTTTCTAGATTTTTCTAGAATTTTTTTGTTCATTTGCTAATTTTCTTTTGCTATTTGCATTTTCTGGTATTTATAAAATAGAAAAACTATTTAAAATCACAGTTACTCGAACGGGCCGAATCTACCTTCGCCCGGCCTAGCCCGCGCAACCTTGTTTCCCCACGCTAGCCCGCGCGTGCGCCCGCTCTTTCCCGCTGACCGGTGGGCCCTACCATCGTCTCCTACCTCCGCCCGTCTTCTTTGTGTGAGCTGCGTCTGACAATGCCATGGCTACCATGTCCGAGTTTCGTCCGACAACGAAGATTTCCAACGGCAAAATCTCGAGCAATCCGCGTCGTTTGGGAACATGCCAAGACGTCATTATTGCTACAATTCCTTCACCGAGTCTCGCCATCGTCACTTCCTCTGCTCATCCACCTTCTCTGGCCAAAGAATAAGGGCATGAGTATGCCACATCAGCGGAACATGTACATGTGGACGCCACGTCATCCAAAACCGAGGTGGTTTAGGGCGAGGGGGTGATTTGCTCCGGTTTTAATAATTAGGGGGTGTAAAGTGAACAGTTTTGTAGTTGAAGGTGTTTTTTGGACTCAGGCCATAGTTCAAGGATGTAAAGTGAACGGTTTTGTAGTTCAGAGTGTTTTTAAGACTCGGACCATAGTTTAGGGGGGTGAAGTGGACTTATTCCTATCCATTATTTCAACCCTTCACAGTTCAGTCACCGTCCTTATTAGGGATGGCAATTGGGCGCGGTGGGTACGGGTAGTACTCGCCCATACAGCCATACCCATACCCACGACCCCGATTTCCCCCCACGGGCATACCCGCGAAGGACGACGGACGAAGAACCTCGCCCATGCCCATCGCCCACGGACATGGTCGTGTGCCTGCGAACATATGTGAAGGTCAGGGCTTTTTCTTTCTTGCTGTGAGTTGCTAACTTGCTATACTATATCTCTTAGACATTGTTAAAAGCAAGTTCCATTGTCATGTTAAATTGTTAACAGCGCAAGAAAGAGATCTTTTTTCTTCAAAAAATTCAGAAATACTTGGTAACAGAGAGTCCTAGACTAAACACTCACGCTCCACAAGAGTATTAATGGCACACCCAAGTGTAAGCAAATGACAACAGTATTAATGACACCATATATACAAAATCATAATGTAGTATTAATGATCTCTCCTGCTTCTCGAGCTCACCCCTATAACAGATGACAACAGTGTAAGTACTGCTCATAGGTGCAGCTTGATCAAAAGTAATAGGAAAAAAAAGGAACGCCCCAAGAGCAAAACTCACATCCCTAGTACCTGATCGAGATATGTTCTTTGAGCCAGCGAGATCTACAAGATTAAGCTTTCCACACTTGATCATTTCCTCACCCTCTAGTGTGCACTCCTTAATATGGATGGTAATCGAAAAAAAAATAGAGTGCGACCAACTGCTTTGCTTGTTGAGGAGAGTTTCAGCAGTTCTTCGTTATACAATTCAAGAAATGAAACTTTCATGTTGTATTTTGCACTCTGTGCCTCGAGAATATCAAATATTCGCTTAACAGCCCTTGGAATAACACCAACATCAGATGGCAGCTCGCCATTCTACACAAATGCAGTTGCAATTATTATTGATTCCAACAACACATTGCATCGAACGCATCGATAGCTTGAGAAGTTTAAATTACCTGTATTTTAGCCCCTCCTCCTTCCATTTTCTATGTTTTCCCAGTTCCAATCTGGCCATAAGCAAATATTGTGCAGTTGTAACCATCCAAAACCTCATTCACAAGTGGCGCAATAGCATGGTTGGAGACATCCTGCTGTCTAGACTTTGGTCCGAATACCTGCATTTATTTGTTGTGGACTGATTACACGAGTGCTTAGCAATAAAACAATTTGAACAGAATGAGCTGGAAACAATTTTAGTGAAGATTTTGCAAACCTTGTCGAATAGAAATGTTCAGTCAATCTGCTTGTTTGCAATGTTCTGCGCAACAGAAACCTCTCGCCTCTGCTCATTGCAAGTGATCACTATAGGAGTGTTGCTGCGCAGCTCCTCCCGCTTAAAGGCCTACATTGGCAACAAACATTGAAACCATATGTTTGAGATGCATTTAAAAAGTACTACGTATTGTTCTGAAAACCATGCTTCTAATTTCTTGAAACAATCTAATCCAATGGCCACCAGTCAACTCCAGACTCCAGTCGTTGCGTGTGTATAGTAAACCAAATACTGGACGATCTCTAACGAAGGACCAAAATTGGCAGGTTTTAGTTTTGTCAAGTATAAAAATAAATCTCTCCAAGAAGTATCCGATCCACACGTATCTTTAAGCTGTTTGTGACCAACAAACAATGAAGTTTCCTACGAATGATCATACACAATAGAAACCAATAATTTGCATCCACAACTGGCAATCCGAGGACATGCAGTCCATTTTAGAAGGCAAGCTAGCTAGCTATACAAGAAGTAAATTATTGTAAATTCTGTAGATCACCATGTAACAACCAATAGTGTATAAAGTTTTTTTTTTAAGAAAGAGCAATGTCTAAAATGTGGTAGTCAGCTCTTTATAATTAGTGCTTATTAGCTGTTGCATCTGTGAACAACATGTGGGTGCCCAAAATGAATGTCAATGTGAGAAATTAGGTGGCAGTCAGGAGTAGATGCGGCATAACAATTTGTATATGAGACAGTAGTCGGTGGATGCATGCATGTAGTGTACTAGTAGTAGAAGGCAATTGGAAGGGCGAGGTCCGATACCTACATTGGAGGCAATTGGAGGAGTCAAGGGGGGCATTGGCGGCATGACCGGCGTTGTTGAGTAGGCATTTGGGCTTGGTGGCGGAGGAGCGCGGTATGTGGGAGAGGGAGGGGACATGGACATGTACGGTGACGAGGACACATCTCCAAAGGTGGCTGCTTTGCGTGGGGTGGTGGTTTGATCAATTGCCTGCGCTGCGCCTGCAAGTGGGAGATGAAGAGGAATGGAATGGAAACCTAATGGGAATTGAGATCGAATTAGGGAAAGTAAGCTCCAAAACAGGGAGAATAGAATCAAAGCATAGCGTAGGAAAGGAGATTACCAACCCTTGCTTCCTCAAGATTGGACTTGGAATCCAGACCGAGAGCCGAGGGAAGATGGAGGAGGCGGGGGAAGAGGGAGGCGTACGGGGTGGCTGCCGGACGAGGAGGGAGAGGAAGGGGAGCAGGGAGAAGAGGGAGAGGAGCGGGGAGACGGGGGCGAGAAGGAGGCGGAGGTACGTGACGACGCCAGGGAGGGGGTGCGCCGAGAGCTGAGAGGGAGGAGGCGGAGGAAGAGGGAGGCGTACGGGGCGGTCGCCGGGCGAGGAGGAGGGAGAGGAAGGGGAGCAAGGAGAAGAGGGAGAGGAGCGATGGCCGAATGGGGAGAGACAGAGAGTGCGATTGCAGGAGGAAGGTGGCTGAATGGCTGATGGAACGCCGAATGGGTTCTGTGAATTAGGGTTTTTCGGGCCCACCTGTCAATGTGTATTGGTGGGTAATCAGGCGTGGCTGGCACGGATGGAGCTCACATATGCCCGCGCCCGTTTACCCGATAAGCAGATGATTGTCCCTGTTTTCATACCCATGGGCAAATAAAGCCACCTACACCTGGCTCCATTAGGGCAATCTGGCCAAGCAATTTGAAGGCGGCGACGCAAGACTCGGCTAAAACGACCCGTTTAGGCACGACCTATTTTACAGCTACTATTCGTGCCGGGCGGGGTGGCGGCCGAGCACGCCCATCGGGCATTAAATCTGGGCGGCTTGAGCCGTTTAGCCCATCGGGCCAAGTGTGGCCCGTTTGGCCCGTCAGAACAAAACAAATCTAGAAAAATTAGAAAAATATATAGAATTCAGAAGTAGACATGAAAATTGAAAAAAAAATGAGTCAATCATATTGAAAATGTAATAAAGAGCTTTATTAATGTCCAACTGGCTGCCTCGTTAAAACCTTCGCCAAGTAAAAACTCAAAATGAGAAAACACTGGCAAAGGAAAAGGAGTACAACCTATAGCTCTACAATTCTACAAACATGATACATCTTTGTTCTATGTGTTGGTGTCATTGTCTAACTACAGATTTTCAAAAACCTCCGACAACTCTGGATTTTTCATAGAGTGTTGTGTTCGTGAATCAGCTTATTCTCAGTCCTTCACAGTTAGAAGGATCTCCACCATCTCACTTGTGAGATTTATTCTTCTCTCCTCCAATATTCTTCCAGAAAGACTGAAAGCAGACTCGAAGGAAACCATAGAGACAGGAATAGTTAACACATCACGTGCAAGTATGGATAGCATGGGATATGTTAACTTATGGGCTTGCAACCATTGCAAGATGTCAAAGCCTTATGAGTTGAAATCTACCGTATCGCTATCCAGATAGGTGGATAGTTCTCTGCTCCTTGTGGGTCTTGGCTGAGCAGGCGTTGGTGTAGAAGAAGAGGAAGAAGCCCTGGACCTGGACATGGAGGAAGAGGCACTGAAGATCGCGCCCCACGTATTTGTCTTCCCACTTGAGGTAGGGGCTACTGGAGGTCGTTGCGAACGAACTCCCTGCAACCTATTTTCATACCTTTGGTAAACCTCGTATAATCAAGAACGAACTTCTGCAAAATAGTCAGTATAGTCTAGCCCCGTAGCATCACTAAGAAGATCAAGTACACACTACGAGATGAACACCCCTTTAACAACGCATACGTTGCAACGCTTTGTACAAACGTTACGAAGTAATATTATGGCTACGCATAATATGCGTTGCAAAATGTATTCGTCATAAATCATGTGGATGGCTACAGATAACATATGTTGCAACCTTATGCGTTGCAAACATTTGAAATATAGGTAGACCTATCGATGGCGGCCTGTCATATTTTTTTGTTTTTGCCTCCAGATTTTTTATTGCCCCGCCATTTTTTTTTGTTGGGCGCGCATTTTTTTCAGGCACCGCGCCAGTTTGTTTTGGCCGTTGTCTACTTCCTTCGTTCACATGACGTGCGTGCCTACCAAATTCCCAAACCCACTCAGTGCCCTAATATGTCGCCCGAGCCCCGTCGTCCTCCCCAGAACGGTGCCGCCCCCCCCTCCGCTCTTCCACCCCCGAGCCACCCTCCCCTCCTCCTCCTCCCCCGAGCCGTCGCCTCGCTCCCCTTCTTCTCCTCTTCCCCGAGCTGCCGCCATGGCCCAAGACAACTGCCTGCTTCCTCCGACGCCGCCGCTTCCACCGCCCTGAGCCGCCCTCTCTTCCCAAGCAGCCAGCTGCTGCCTTGACCTCCTCCTCCTCCTCCCCCGAGCCGTCGCCGTCGCCGCCCCACTCCCCTTCTTCTCCTCCTCTCCCGAGCCATCGCCATCGCCCCGCGTTGTGTTGCTCCCGACGCCTTCTGGCTGCCACGCCCCGAGCCGCCCCTATTCTCCCAACGCCGCTGCTGCCGCCAGCCTCCTCCTCCTTCCCTGAGCTTTGCTCTTGTTCTGAAATTTTTGGTAGTGTGGCTTGGTCCGAAATTTTGTGTTAATTTTGAGACTTTGCTCTTGTTCCCCTGCAGGCGGCGTCGGGGGCGGTGTAGTGCCAGTTGATGGATATGGTTCACCCTGGAGTGGTGCCGATGCACAAGGTTAAGAGGCTTCTGCTGCCTTCTTGTTGGTTTGGATTTCTGATTGATCTATTTTATGGGGGTTTAGATGATTGTGCTGTTTATTTTGGGGGGTTTGCAAGTGAATTTTGATGCAAAGACCGAGTATGACATGATCCAGAACTACAAGATTATTCAGGATGTGTTCAAGCTGCGGATAAGCAAGGTACTGGCTCTCGGCCTTGCGATTGTGAGCTTGATGCATTTTGATCCATGGATTTGTTCATGACCTTGTGTTGCATTTCTCATGTGCAAAAGGAAGGTTTGTCTGTTCAATAATTGGGTTTCTGTGGTATCTTGAGATTCAATGTGGAACAGATGTCTGTAAGTGATGTTACATAGTGGTATACTATAACAAAACGGTTTGACATTGGACAAAGTTTGCTATTGACAGAATATTGCATTGTTGTGCTTTTTAACATGTACTGTTCTTCCCCAAGTTTAAAGTGCGCTTGAATGTTCGGCGACTGCTTATGCTTAGGTCAACATGCCGTGGCGTGCCGAGGTGATCTGTTTCCCCTGGTCGTGGCATTTTTATGGGCAGTGTTGCATGATCTGTTTCCTATGGAGACTACTATTTCCAAATTGTCATAGATGTGCCTCTCTATTTATTTCTATCTTGGATCATTGCGGACTCGATCGTTCTTTTCATATTAAAACATTAGTTCCATCTTATGAGACAAAGTGCACACCAAGATAGTTCTCTTGGTCCATTCTCCTTTTAAGCCTACGGACCCAATCCAAGCATTACGAGATGATCTCTTTGTTATGTGATGTGCTATGTAATGCTTCTTGTAGGCTTCGGTATTTGAAGTATATCCTTTGCTCAAACTTTCACATGTATGTTGTTTTTTTTTCTTGGTTCCATACCCACTGTATATAAGCTTACAGAAGCACATAGCTATGTATATTCAACGTATTTGACATGCATAATGTTATCTCGATCTACTGCTGGTTGTGTTCTCTTTTTCCCATTCATTTTAATTGTCCTTTGTTATTCCAAGCATTTTAGTTATCTGAGCTCGATCCCATGCGGTTGGTATTGAACCTCAAAGTGGTAAGCTATTATCCACTACTATTATTTTGTATACAATCACAACATATTCAGCATGTTCGATATACAGAATGTAAACTACATATTGTCTGCTACTATTATTTCATCCCGTCTATATTACTTACAAGCCGCTTAGCTTTAAAAGATATTGACTTGCTACTGATTATATTTTAAGGGCACAACTTAGACTTTGATCTTCTTACAAACAGAAAATTCTTATAGAACAATCACATGAGACTCAGTACGCATTCGTTCCTGTACCCAAAATAAATCATCACATACATTGTTTGAACGTTGTCGACACGGGTGCAGCGAAGCGCACCAAACTGTTAGCATTCTAGAAATGCAAGCACTCATTCGGGTATTAGCTCTTACGACTGTAGGATTGGTTGGACAGTTTCATTTCTTTTAGTCCACATTTTGTTTGACCATTGTTCTAACATTTAAGCTTCACTGCCTTTAACATGCTTACACGTGACATTCAGACAGAATCAGCGAAAGCAGCCAGTAGCGCCATCGCTCTAGTATATACTATTCTGGCATCTCATGTTGTATCTTCTTTGAATTAGGCCATGCCACTTAATTGATAGAATTCTCATTTTATTAGTGTGACCTGTTGTATGAGCTAATTTTTCACTACTAATTGCATCCATGGTTCCACTAAAAAAATGCATCCATGGTCTCAAATTAGTTTATACGTTAGATCCTAGATGGAACCTTAAATCAAAATTTATGATTCATTCCCATTCAACTTATCTGTTGGTTGATAGTCTATTGCAAATGCAGTGCTAAGATGCTTGAGGTATGCTTTACTTCACATTTCTTTGCATCATGTATCCATAAATCACATGCGGTTCTAATTACAAATAGTGCAACCAATAAAACCCGTGGAATACTGCTATTTGAAAACACATCATGAATATTGTAGTTACTGGGCTGACACTCTGTCTTCTTTAATCCTCCTCCATATCACCAAATAAGCACTAATTTGGGTAATACACTATGGTCCGTGTTTCCAACTCTTTACTCCGCCATACCTAAAATTAAATCCTGGGTCCGCCACTGGTTTCAGATCTTCTTTGGATGCTTCATTGTGTGTTACTGATAAGTTTGGTTGCTTTTGAATCAGGCTCTTGTTTTCTGGTCTGAAAGTTTGAACCGCCTATTGTGGAATATGGATGCCAAGAGGAGCAAAGGGGAGGAGAAGTTGCTTGTCAGGGAATCGTTGTCCTAGGATTCAGCGCTAACCTACAAGAGGAGCCGGGTGCTGAAGCTAGAGCCCAAACCCTGTGGTGTGTTGGAGCAGCAGGTATAATCTTTTCTTATGTACGGTGCGCTTTTTAGTTTTGTTACTTTAATATTGTGATTTTGTTTCTTCCTAATGGTGTATTAATGGACTCCAATTTTTCATTCTAGTTTGATAAGATAAATGGATGATGCTATGAATGATATGTTGAATATGCAAGGTGGAGAATGGTGATATAGGAAGATGATTTTCATTACGTTTATATTTCATTCTGTTAGGAAATGATGTTCAAGTAAAATATTTATATCATATCTTATGTGGATGATTATCTATGTAATACGACAATTTGTTTTTAATATATGAGTGTTCTTTTTAACCATGTTACGACTGATAATGATTTTTTTTACTTTGATTTCTACATATTTAAAATCGTTGTAGCAACCTAATTATATCTGTTGCCAAAATAGCAAAAGTCATCTGTATGGTAAATACCAACGCTTCTATGTGTTGTGACAATATAATTATATCCATTGTCAAAATAGTAAAAGTCATCCATGCATGGTAAGTACCAACGCATACAAGTGTAGTTACAATCTGATTATATCCGTTGCTACTTCGTAACGCTTTTTCATATATATTACCAATGCTTGTTTATCTGTTATAATAGACTCTTGCAGCGGCCTCAATGGCAACGCATACTAAATGCGTTGGTATAGACCCTAACAACATTTATTTGGACTTCTACGAACGCATATATGCGTTGCTAAAGGGGTGTTTATGTTGTAGTGACAGTACCAAATGCATAAATTTTAGCCCTAGGATCTAAAAAGAAATACAAATGCATATAGGTAAGGGATTTCTCTCTAATATTTAAGGTATTTAGATTTCATGGAAACAACAGCATCGCGTAAAACTAAGTCATTTTCAAATATTTTCAATTGAGTAGCAATCCGTAAAATAGTATGCACAATGATAGGAGATGTTGGATAGTAGACAGTGGACAAAGCAACAGTTGCCTCATAAAATTTTTCTAAAAACGACAGTATCTTCTCAGCAACATACTAATGTTGCTCAGTTAATAGTATAGTACCATCAGTGTTAGGACAGTGCGTTGGAATAAAAACAGAAAAAGTGCTCTTGTATGGTAAAAGATTCTTAAGCATGAGGTAAGTAGAGTTCCACCTTACCTCCATGTCTAAACTGAACTTTCTTGAACGTACACCCATCGCCCTACAGAAGTTCTTATATTGTGCTATTCTTACATTAGAATTATTCAAGAAAGAAATCACATCGCGAAAAGCTTTAATATACGGAATCAACCTTTTCAAACCACAACTGACTATAAGGTTGATAATATGACAAGCGCATCGTTGATGTAGCAAGAAGGAATCAGCATATGTACTCAACACTGGAGCAGGGTAGTCAGAGTCGAGATCCCGAGTCGGATCGATTTGCCTCCGGTAGGATCGAATCGTAGTATCGAATCGTAGAATCGGCGATTCTACGGATTTGTAAAAATACACATATTTAACATCTATACTATAAGTTTGTATGATTGTTATATGGTTTACCACTTGCATGTTCCTTAAAAGTAGCTAGACATACTCCAGGAATAAAAATAGCTTATCATTATCAAGCTCAAGATTGCTCATGCCATAATATAGATATTTGTACTAGCATTACCACATCGATACAATATTTTGCATGCTCCTTGTTTATTTATAGTTTCATTCTCGAAATTAATATCAACAAATTTTGCTCTAAAACAAAATATCGCAAAGCACGGCCTCTAAAAAATTGCCCTAAGTCTCTACGAGTAGGATCGACAGTGAGATTTGGATCGACAGTGTCGTGGGTTAAATAGAACCGTAAGACTCTAAGAGTAGGATCGCGATCCTACCTACCTTGAGTAGGATCGGATCGGCGATAAGACTTGGATCGACAGTCGTCGTGGGTTAAATGAAGTCGTAAGACTTTAAGACTTGGATCGCGATCCTAACTACCTTGACTGGAGTAAGAATGTCCATGGCCCTAGAGTTTGAAGCGGCGTTGTCTAAAGTAATTGCGAATATTTTATCTGTAAGACTAAAGTCTTCCACGACTTTTATAATACAATTCGCAATATTCTCCCTCGTGTGTGCTACATCAATTAATTTCAAAGCTATAATCCTTTTTCTCCATTACCTAGTTATCATTAATATAATGTGCAACTATACTAAGGTAATCCTCCCTAGCCTGACCACTCCATATGTCCGAGGTCAGGGCCACCGAAAATGTGCACGTACTAAATAGTTCCTTTATTTTATTACGACATTCATTATAGTATTTCACTAGATCCCTAGTTGTTGTCTGTCTAGAAACGGAAGAAAATCTAGGATTATGCGCAGTCCTAATGTAATTTTGGAAAGAAGCAGACTTGCCAAAGCCTAACGGTAAATCTTCAGAAGCAATTAAATGAAAGATAGATTAGCGGGCTACCTGAGGATCGTAGTCCCAGCTAGATACCGTACCGTCGGGGTTGTATTGCAACTGTGTCTGCCTCATCATCAATCCTTGCTTGGTTCGACATCTTGTAGCATGTCTAATCAAGTGTCCCGTTCCACCTATAGACTTTGCAGGCTATTCATAGCGACAAATTTTACAAATAGCATATGGTATCTCATTTCCCGCTGCGTCTTGCTTGGTTGTCCTATCGAAATTCTCCCACACTCCCGATGTAGACGGCCTCGACCTCTTTGCTCCGATTCTTGAAGTGGAGCTCGATCTCGCCAGGAGAGCGATGACGGAACTCCACCTTGCTCCTCCGGTGAAACCTCTGGTTGATTTGAGGCAGCCGCAACCGCCTCCATAGACGCAATTTCCTCCGATGAAAGTCTGTAATTACCAAGAGCAAAGCTGTCGTAAGGACTGTCCAAAACGAAAACTGCAAAATCGAAACTAACACTATTACTACTTTCATCTTAGCATAACAAGAACTAACAATAAAAGTATTACAAAAATAGTATTGTACCTCTTTCGCTGACTTGCTGATGAAAATTGAAATTTTCAAATTCTGGCACAAATTTTTTTGAATTTTGCCAAATTAGCTCAACACGGATTTGAATTTGTACAACACAATTTCAAAGAGAGAATGGAGAATGAAGGGGTGCTGAATGAGGAGGGGGGGGGGGTATGGTGGCTATTTATAGAAAAAAAATTGGGATTTTTTGATTTTTTTTTTTGCTATTTTTTAAGACCCCAACGGTAAAAAACGGTCAAAAAAGACTGAAAATATCCCTAACGGCCGGATTTTTTGGGCCGTGCCGTGTCGGGAACGGCCCACGGGCACGACACGGCTCATTACTGCCCTACTGCCGCTGCCGCCCGTCCTTCTTCTCCCCATCCCCTGTCTCGCGTGTGCTTGCTGTGCAAAGTGATCTTGCATGGCTCGTCGCCCGCCGCCTCCTCGCCGCCTCGTCGTCCCACCACCTCCTCGCCGCCGCTGCGCATCGCGCCTCCTCGGCTCTCCTTGACTTGACTCGAGAGAGAGGGGGATGGGGGAGAAGAAGGGACCGACGACGAGATGTCAACCTGGGCAGCGCAACTCCGTGTCTGCCGCCTCCTCTCCTCGGTCTGCGACTCAGGTGTCTTGCCGCTTCCTCGCCTCCTCTCCTCGGCAGCGGCTACATGCGCCAGCGCCGCCTCTCCTTCCAGCGCCTCCTTCTCTCCTCGGCCCCTGCTCCGTGCGCCGCCGCCTCCTCTCCTCGATCGCCTTGAGCTCCGTGCGCGCGCCTCCTCATTCCTCGCCATTGCTGCCTCGCCGGCCTCCCTCAGCGCCGGCGCCTCCGGCCCTCCGCCAGTCCGTCTCGATGCCTCCGCCGCCTCCCAGCAGTCGGGCCATGTTGGGCTACACGGGCCGTGCCTGGATCGTGCCGTGCTCACAACACGGCACAAGAGGTGGCGACCTAGGTTCTCGTGCCAAACCGGCACGACCTATAAACAGTGCGGGCCATGCCGTATTTAGATCGGACCGGCCTATAAACAATATGAATTGTACTGTACTTAGATCAAATCTACAGTATCGTGTCTCGTACCGATTCGATAAGCCCAATCTATTTAGCCGGCTCTACTTTCGGATATTTACTCGTGGACAAAATTGCTATCCTAGTCCTTATCCAGCTTCCATCACAGTAATAAAGAGCTCCTGCAGAAAACCGGGGAAAGCAATGCTAGTAGTACGATAGACAGAGATGGCCTTCGATTATTGAGGGTGCATGCTACTGACTCGTGTAGATTGGTCAGTAGATTAATCGTACGTACTTGGCACACTTTTGTTTTATCGCATCAAGCACGAAGCCTCAGGACTAGTAAACAAGCACGTGAAGCTTGCAGGAGCACCGGTAGTTTTCCAATTTTACATGATTGGGATCATAAGTATTCAATAAAAAGATCTTAGTGGTATGGTATTACGAGGTTCAATAAAAGAAAACCGAAGTTTCAAATCAATTATCTCAGTGTTTTCTACCACAAGAAACTCGATACAGTATATATTTTACTGCTGCTACAACACATGCAGAGCATCATTTACCTCCTCAGAAAAACATTATTCACACGATAAATCTTGTAGTAATGCAAGGATCCAGGTCCAATTTTACATCGGCCAATTGGTGCGGTCTACGACGAAAATAGATTTTAAAAACCTATGTAGGGGCATGCCTCACGGATGATCAGACGGCTTTAATTTAGACTTGTCCCTAGTCTCTACAAGTCTTTTCTGGTCATCAGCCATCACTGATGGTACGTCGGTTTTGATGGGTGTCACTGTAGAAGCTACCACTAAAGAGCGAGAGGGAGAGGGAGAGGGAGAGGGAGAGGGAGAGAATCTTAAAAGGGGAGGTTGAAAGTTAAAAAGAGATGCTGAGAGTTTATGCGATTCAAGGTTGGCGTGGCTGCCAGTATGAAAAGTTGACAGTCCAAATCATGGCACCAAGGAACAATGTGTAATGCATGCTGGTTTTGTGTGGACCAAGGTATGAAGTTACCAATGGCATGGGCGCAATCGAGACGAATTAAGGGGCTTGTTGATTGGAACATTAAGTAGCTAAGCTAAATATTTGGGAATTCTTTTTTACTTTGGCCCTCACGTCTATCAATTGCAAATCTAGCTTTTTTTTTTGTGTGCAAATCTAGCCCTCTTCCTCTCTTTCTGCGCTCGGGGAGCGCAAAAGATGCGTATTCAGCACGAATCTCTGCGGGAATAGACAGCGACCGCGGAATCCCTCTCCTTCCACGCTCGGGCACCGCGGAAAGCGCCTCCCGCGCTCACGCACTGCGGTAGGTGGGCGATCCCACGCTGGGCCAGGCTTGCGTGCCTTTCCGCGCTCCCCGAGCGCGGAAGGAGATGGAGGGGTGTTAGATTTGCAATTGATTGGCGTGAGGGGACCAAAATAAAAAAAGAATTCAATATTTGGTAATGCCTTAATATTTTAGCTAGCATTTGTTTTGTTACCAAAAAATTGATATGTCTTTAAAATTTTAGTAAAGCCAATTTTTTTCTTCACAAATCCTGGGCAGATTTTAGGTGGCCAAAAATTTGGCTAGCAACCAGCCAATGAGCTTGCTAGGTGTCAAATGGTGATTGCATGGGGCTAAAGCATTGATTAACCAGTTTTAAATTATCATATTTTCTAAACCGAGTATTCGATTTATAATCTGTTTGAACCGTTGTATTCCTTGTTATTTTATCAACAAAACAAGAGCACCGTTGGCGTATTTTGGTGCAAAAAAGAATATATGTCATGCAGACCCCACGTGTCATACTCACATATTTGGTAAATTTTGGTATGGTTACAATTCAAACACATCAATTTCGGCATTGCCCGAGAATTGGTATGGCTACGATCCAAACAACATTTTTTTCCAGGTTTTGGTATTGCCTGAATTTTGGTATTACTAAAATTTTGGTATGGCTAATTAGGGTTAAGAACCAAAGAAGCCCTAAATTTTAGCAAAGGACAGGAGACATCTATTCTCGTATAGTATAGGATCAATATGTCCAATTTGTTCTAAATTGGATTTGACAATGGGTTGCGTCTGCGGACTGACCTAAAGCACGATACAGTTGTCCGGCCCAAGAACGCTACGGCTCAACACTTCAACGGACCATGCCGGTCCGGCCTGACGTACCATATTGTGTTTGGGTCGCGACTAGGGGTGAAAACATATTGAATACGACTCGAATAACAGTGAAATTATATCTTTATTTGTATTTTTTTAAATGAATACGGATTCAAATATGCTCGAATACAAATACGAATTTGAATCGAATGTACTCAATTCGGTCATATTTGGACATCCTCGTAATTTATGTAATGTGGAGATATTAGTAACGCTTTATCGTTGTATAATCACACTTAATCATTCTAATATATTTATTCCACCTAAACGAACATGAATTCACATTGAATCTAAAAAAAACTTGTCCAATTAATTAGGTATACTACAATAAAATACTTATATTGCTTCAACGAATCTAAAATGGAATACGAATATGAATAGTTTGGATGAAATAACAATTCGGATGAGAAAATTCAATATTATATTCGTATCTATATTTTTTGTGCGACTTCGAATACGAATACGAATAGGAAAGAAATTGTTAAACGAATATAAAAATCTATATTGTATTCGTATCCTATCGAATACGATAGTCAAATAATATAGATAATTTGTATCCGTTTTTCATTCCTAGTCGCGATCTCAGCTTGGTATGGCATGCACAGTACAGTGTCTGTCACAGCCCAGCACGTGGCGGCAGTGGAGGAGGAGCGACTCTCGCGACGATAGCGGCGGAGAAGAGACGAGGTGGTTCCCGCGGCAACGGCAGCGGAGGAGGCGGCGGCGACTCCCGCAACGACGACAGTGGTACACGGCAAGCATGACACCTTTTTTTGTAGATGGGCTAAACTGGTTGACTCTAACCCGTGGGCCTAATCGTGCCTGGACTGGCACGACACGATCTGTGAGTTTAGCATATCGTGTCTGAGTCAGCGGCTGAGTCCACGAGCCGACACGACATAGTCTGTTTAACTTATCGGGCCAGTCGAACCGTGCCTTAATGGGCTTGTGCCGGACCACGCCGGGCCGCTGGACACCTCTAGATTTGACTGGCTACATACGTACAACGACACGACTCGTGCATGCAAACTAGTTGGTAAGGTGTAGTAATTCCTTTAATTTCAAACTTTGTGTGTGCGCATGTGTGATATTTAACCCGACCTCTGCTCCAAGCGTTTGCTTTTAAAAAATAATAGAAGTACAACTCATACTAACTAGCGATGTACATAACTATTACACCACTATAAATTAAAAGCTTAAAACAAACAAGATCAAAAGCCAACAATAACAAATAAATTATCATAAAAAAATACCACCTAACTCCGCCTCCGAAACCAACCAAACGCGAACATTCCTCTTTGTGCTTATACTATTAATCCCATGGACTAATATCCATGGGAGATGTAAGAAAATCATCAATGCAAAACCATGCACCTATTTATACATCATTCCCTACGCGGGGGTTTTTGACAAGAAGGTTATTCTTATTCCTTTTTCTGCGAGGAAGATTAGGAATTCTTATATATTCCAGCACCACTTTTTTTTATTCCAAAACATCTAATAGCGTATCTCGATCGCAAGCCAACTATTTCCAATTTACTTTGCTAAAGCCTTGCATCTAGGTTATCTAACTGACATGTTGGGCCGAACTCCATCTATTTGTCTACAATAGGGTCAATGAAAAAGAAAATGGGGAATTGATATTTTGCCCTCCCCTTAGTTGGGTTTTCAGAAAATACATCCTTTCCCGATGTAATACATTTTTTTGCCCCCCCCCTCTTAGTCCATTTCTTCGTTTTTTTGCCCTCTTTGCATTATTTTATTAATATCCAACCGTTTCCCCGTTATATGCACGCGAAAAGACATTTTTGCCCCTTAGTCTGTTGCCCCTTACCGTGCGCTATCTCCAACCTCCCGTGCGCTCTCCCTCTCCTTTTGCCGCCACTTCCTCCTCCTGCTCTCCCACCTCTCCCCTCCTTCCGCCGCCGCCTCCTCCTGCTCTCCCTCCTCTCTCTCCCTTTCTCTCTCTCTCTCTCTCCCTCTCCTTCTGCTGCTGCCGTCTCCTCCTCCTGCTCTCCCTCCTCTCCCTCTCCTTCCGCCGCCTCCGCCTCCTCCTCCTGCTCTCCCTCCTCTCCCTCTCCTTCATGACAGGCGATTAGCCAGTGATGAACGATGACAATGATGGGCGGAGGCTTCATGGCGGCAAAGTCGGGCGGTTATGTCGACACAGGACAACCGGATCCGGCATCTCCCTCGCCCCCGTTGGTTGGATCCGGCGAGCCCAGCGTGCCCTGTCCTTCATCGCACTCGGATCTAGAGGGCTCATCGCTAGGGTTCTGGTGAAAGCGGAGAAGACCCTTCTGGCGCTTCGGTCGCTCATGTCCATCACGCCGTCCATGTGCAGCGAGGGTGGGGGCGACTTCAAGGCCGCGCGGCGCTCAGGGCTACTCATGTTCATGCTCGATGGGGGTGGCTCGGCCACGCTCCGGCGGTGTGGGCGCGCGCCCGCGCAGACGCCACCTCCCGGGTCGATGTACCGCAGCCACCTCGTGTTCGAGTGACTCTAGCCGGCCATGCGCGACGATGCCACATCCGTCTCGACCACCACCTCTGCTTCCGCCCTTTGCACTTCATGGCGTCACAGCATGGTGGGTGCTCTAGTTCTTGCGATTAGCGTGTTTCTTGATTCTTTTTGCGGGAAAGGTCAGCTCTTCGTCGCTTCAAGGAAAAAGATTTTGGATTCTTGCGTGGTTCTTGGCTGATTTTATATTGAGATGATTTATCATGATACTTCTCTCATATGTTCATATTGGAATTTGTGGAAAGCATTTATGTCCCCGTCTGCAATATTTGAACAATTCCTGATGTTTTGTGTGTTTCTGCGATAGGAGTTTTCGCTTCCCGGTCGCGAGGTGCCTTTCGACCTCCCCCTCCGACTATGGTGACGACGATGAGGGGCTCACCACCACAGAGGCATCGACCCACCCGAACCGTGGGCGCGCGTGCCGCCATCAAACGTTGTCTCCGCCCGCCTGGGTGGCGGAGGAGGAGGAGGCCGGAGGATCGGCGGCGAGGCGAAGGGGTAGGCTCATGGGTATGACGGTTGGGCGCGACGTCTTGGGGATGGTGAGGCCGAAGCACGTGAAACAGCGTTAATGGCTCGACTCGAGGAGGAAAAGCAAAGCGGGCGTGGTGGACGAGGGCAAAATGACTTTTCGGCGTGGCTATAACGGGAAAAAGCGGTTGGATATTAATAAAATAATGCAAAGAGGGCAAAAAACGAAAAAATAGACAAAGAGGGGGCAAAAAATATATTACATCGGGAAGAGGTGTATTTTCTGAAAACCCAACTAGGGGGGGCAAAATATCAATTCCCCCAAAAGAAAACCCATAAAATATAGTATGGTTTGCACATAAAAATCTCCTAAAATATCATAGAAAATCAAAAAAAAATATTTAAAATATAGTATGATTTCAACAAAAAAGAAATAGACAAAGCACAAGTTAAGACATCTAGAATAATAAATTATATGATCAGTGCGCGCAAATTCCTGAGTTTCTTATTTACTTTTAAAAATGCACCTTTTGTGACCACGACACAAAAACCACGGTTTTTTTTAATACCAACGGTGGCGGTTCTGATATTACAAGTAGCCTTTTGCTTTATCCTTTTAGAGTAGCATGCATGAAAACTGAGGTCATATACAATAGATTTACATTAGTTGTCCATAACTTCTGTAACATAAGATTTAAGTTAATATAAATGAAAGACAATAAAGAGAGAAAAAAATATGATTTCTACAATCTTATAGCCGACTGTATCACCAGAACTAAAGAAAACATCAAAAGATTATGTGTTATCTACAATCACATAGCTGACTGTATCACTACAACTTATTGTATGAGTTATCTTTAGTGCTATCTACATGTGATATAGATATGAGTTATAAATAACAACTATGCGTATTATTATACATAAGCTAAAAGCACTTTCAATAATTACATACTATACCTTGGTACTAGAAGAGAGTGGTTAGGCAGAATTTTATAAACAACCATCCAATGATTTGATACTACAGCTTCATACTATCTCTCACAAATTAGTACTATGTGGTCCCACAAATTTCACAACAAGCTCCCCAATACATACTGGTATAATACTAAAATCTTGGTTTTCTAAAAAAAAAAGTCTTGATACTTGTATAAGTATCAAGCTTTTCTCTCTTTTTCGACTCACAAAGACATTAACAGGTCATGGATTAAATATAAAACAAATTTGATTGCTGGGCGTGGTGCCCTAAGCCGAAGGTAATGCTCACCATCTTTTCCACTTTTCCTTTATAAAACAAGCTTGCACATCAGTCAGCACCACCAGCCTGCAAAGCTCAGAAACAACAAACACAAGACCATGGCTGCCATGGCCAAGGACCTCGTCCTCGCCTTCCTCCTCGTCGCCGGCGTCCTGGCGGCCTCGACGGCGGGCACGACGCTGACCCTCCACAACCTGTGCCCGTACCCCGTGTGGCCGCAGGTCACCCCGAACACCGGCTTCCCGTCCATCTCCGACAACACCGTCCGCCTCGACGGCAACGGCCACGGGCTCGTCTCCTTCCGCTTCCCACCCACCTTCTGGGCCGGGCGCGTGGTGGCGCGGACCGGCTGTTCCGGCGCCGGGGCTGCGCCGGCGTGCGAGACGGGGACCGCGCCGCCGTTCACGGTGGTGCAGCTGGCCGTGCACTCGCCGGACGGCGGCGGGCAGGACCTGGCGGTGTACAGCGTGAGCCTGGTGGACGGGTTCAACGTGCCGGCGGTGGTGAGCCCGCAGGCCGTCGGCGGCGGGCAGTGCCCGGCGCTGGGGTGCGCAGCGGACCTGAACGACCGGTGCCCGCGGAACCAGCGCGTGTTCGGCGCCGGTGGCGGTGTGGTGGCATGCAGGGGCACCGCGAGCTACTTCAAGCAGCGGTGCCCGCTGACCCGGACGACGCCGAGCGACGTGGAGCCCGTGCCGCAGCGCTGCCTCGCACCCGGCGAGCTCAAGATCGTGTTATGCCAGCCCGCCATGGTCGGCGCCGAGCCGGGGCTCATCCGCACCGTCGTCGCCGACAACTAGCTAGCTCGAGCTGGTCTTTAACTAGTTAGTGTACGGTTAATTAGGTTGATTACCCAGCTAGCTAAGTGCATGGTACATGTGTGAGGTGTTGTGAGTGGCTTCGTTGCCATGTGTGTCCCGGCCGGCCGTGCCATGGGAATAATGCGTGACGTGCGCATGTGTGTGGACTGTGGACAACTAGTAGTATACTAGTGCACTACCGCGTCCACTTTTGTATTGTACTACTGTTGTGTGTGGAGATACGACGTGGTTGCTAGCTAGCTCTATCAACTATTGGCCTGATACTTACCCATGTCCGCATTGTCTCCAGAAACGGAAGAGCTACCAAACGGTCACCGTGAGGACGAGATGGCTATCGTACGGCTATCGTGTGGATGAGGTGGTTGTCACATGATCATTGTGCGGACAACCCTCCTCGGCAATCATTGCGCGGGTGCTGAGGTGGCAGGGGCGGACTCTGGCGCTGGGCAGGCGGCCGTCTTGTTGGCGGCGACGTGGTCTGTGAGCCGGTGGCGTCGGCCAGCCATTTTTGTAAATGTGGTTCGCGTACGGCCAAATTTGTAAATACCGGTTGAAAACAGGCCATAGCGGCTAAAAATTCGTTGCTAGCTAGCTCTATCTCTATTTCAGTTGATCAACGGTGTACGCGTGTCGTACGTATGTGCGAGGAAGGGAATTTTGGCTGTAATGACAATGTTTCTAGATGTATTAGCGAAAATGGCTCTCGTTGCGTCGGATTTACAGCAATAGAGTCTGGCCGCATGGTCATCACGTGGACAACTCACTACTACAGAAAAGGCATTCACAGACGGTTCAAAAATGTCATCACATACGATTTCGTGAGCCGTCTGAGTTTATGAGTCAGTAATAACATAAGGTTATCACAGATGGTTTTCGAACCGTCTGTAATACATAATATTACAGACAGTTATTAACTCAAAACCGCCTGTGATAGTCAACTATCACAAACGGTTTGTAGATGAAACCGTCCGTGATAGTCAACAATCACGGACGGTTTCATCTACAAATCGTCTGTGATATTCGTTTGCATTGCTAAATCTATTTCTGTTTATTTGCTAGCCTCAGGAAATGCTAGCCATGCCCTCTGAAACAAATTTGAAACACAACATTAAGTTGTATACATCAATTCACATTCATTTGAGAAACAAGCACATCCAATTCGCATTCATTTCAGAAGCAAGCATATTAAATTCGCATTCATTTCAGAAACAAGTACATCCAATTCACAAATCAATTAACTAAAATTAACCATTAATGTACATTTACACATATATACTGTTAAGTTCAATCTTATCCCAATCAAGTTCAATCTACATTGTAGAACGCCCCATCTGGATTTATTACCTGATTGTTCAGGAATGACGCAAGGTGTGATCGAATTTTTATGAGCTCGCTATGTTCCAACGCAGTTTCGGCGATGGTCGCAACATGTCGCTGGGAAGATTAAATTCGCGCTTATATAAACTGGTAAGTATATATGAAATAATTATTGCAAGATTGACAAACCTAAGGATCATTGGTGATCGCGGAACCGATGAGTAGTTCCATGTTGTGACAAACATAGTATCTCTGAGACGTTGCGACTGGCAATTTCTTTGGTGGCACTGCAAAAATAGAATTGGTTAGTTCGAAATGTATTACTACGAAGTGTTATATAGGATTAATGTGTACTAGCTAGCGAGTACCGGGAAAGTTAGATCGTGTTGCGGTGTCCTTCCCTTGTTTTTCCCTCCTATAGCATAAAACACGTCGAACGCCCTACGTGACTCCAAGAAGTTAGCCTTAGCTATTGTAAAGGAAGGAAAGACTACAATAGAGTTTCTATGGAGGAAATGTGTTTACCTATTGATTAAATGCCAAATAATTGTGAAGTTGTGAGTGGTCCTCTGTAGAGAATCTAGGTATATTACCGAGCTCCATTTTGGTATAATTACAATTACAATCTTGTGGAACCTACAAAGGTATGTCACCATGGTCATTAAACCTAAGGTTGTGTTGCTTATAAAGTACAAATCAACAAGTATAGCCAGTAGTGCAACACTTATTCCTGGTTGTATGGCAAAAGTTTGTATTCCTTGTTACGGCGAGCTAGCAAAAACGCTATAATGTAATCCTAGACGAATCTTGCATTCTCCTTGATGGTTTGCGCGGAGACCACGTGTGGGTCGAGGAAACTTACCGGTGAATTTCTTAATTCGGCTTCAGACATCATGTATCTATATACAAAAGTAAGGAGTTATATATAATATTTATCGGTATTACACGAACATTGACCGTGATTGTACACACTTACAGTGTCCAGCATCATATGAGTGAGACGTCGAGGGAGTTGAGGTTGAAGAGATAGAACAAGTCCTCAAAGGTCACCGTGAAGACACAGTCTTCAGCATTGTGGTTAAAATGAACCTCGTTGAACTTGACAGTGACACCCGAGCGTCGTTGTTCATCCATCTTGTTGGCTTGTTCCATGTACCATGTATGCAATGTCGTGCAAGCCGATCCTATGGTAGGGTTGTCTAACCTCTCGACCAATGGCTCATCTGGTACAAATTTTTGGGCCAACGGCAAGAAGGGGATATCAGAACAGGAGTCGACTGTCTCCGATTTGCCCTTGCTGCCTCGCTTTGTAGAGGTCGACTTCACAAGAGTCGACTGAGCACGAGGTGTAGATGCATCTAATGCACTGGGCCCTTCTTTGCCGGTCGGAGTAGCTCCGGTGCAGTCAGCTCTCATAGACTAGACACCGTTGCAGGACATTCCCGTGAAATTGACACCGGAGCAGGTAGCTCCAAGCAGATGTCTCTCTTGGGTCACTGGATGAATGTTCCAACGGCTTGCTTCAGAGTCATGACCTCGTCGTTTGGGGGAATATGCAGTGGGACAACCCCGAAATTGGCACAAACACCGTCCACATTTACTTTTGCGAAACCCAGCGTTAGATTTGCACCGTGCACCAAAGCCACGACAGGATGGATACACCTAGCCCCAAGCGACATCTAGGGCAGCAGAGGCATATCTCACTTGGAGCTTGCGCCGTAGCCACCTACATAGCGATACAAAATTAGCTACTCCATGAGGTCTATCAATGGATAGAGCATTCGAGAGATAATAATTATTACGGATGTCATTGACGAAATCTGTCATCGCCTATTGGGGTAGGGTTAGGGTTAGACGCTTGACTACTCGAAAGTATGGGAGGTGGCTAGCACGATAAAGGTAGGGGCTTGCAACTAATTTGGGACTTACAACTTGTTGTGGTGTAAACCGAACACAAGTAAGAGGGCGGACGATGGTAGTGTCTCTGACCTTCGTCCCACGAGAACAAACGGAACACGAGGATTTATCTGAGTTGAGGTCAGAGAGGACCGCCTACTCTGTCGGCTGACCTCTGGGGTTCGAGGATCCTCCCAAAGCTCACTGGTGACTTGCTTGTATGTATTGCTCAAGAGTCCCCCCATGAGAGGGATACATGGGGTATTTATAGGCTCCTCGGCTGTACAAATGACCAAAATGCCCCTTGGGGAAAAACTAACTGTTGTAAGTACAAGTGAGGGGTATTATAGTCTTTCATGAGTATAACTGCATTTCTGCGATCTGTATGCGAGTCTTCTGCAAGGCGGGCCCCATTATTATGATAGATGAATTATTCTTACAACACTAGCCCCCCTGCCCCTTGGCGTTTCGAAGGAAATGCCAAAGAGGCAGTCTCGAATTATGACTTTGATCCGAAAGTCAACACTCGGATTTGTACGGTGGTCGTGTCCTCTGCTCACATCCTTTGCATGCGAGCAACGCACTTGGGTGATAGCCGTGTCTAAAGCTGTGTCTCGAAGACGACATATCTTCATACTTGCCACACAAAGTCCGAACAACCCGGTTATGTCACGGCCACTGTTTGGCTCGATGGCAGGAGATAACAATTCGAGAGAGCGAGATATATCGTCACGGTTCCTTGTCGACCAAATTGGACAGAGCCATGCTCTGGCCGCACCTCCTTCTTGGACTTATGTAAAATAGATGACCACCTTTAGACCGGATTGGAATAGCTCCTTTAAACAAGTTCCTGGTGGGTTCGATCGGCTATTTGAGGGCAGTTGAGGACCAACGGCCTTGTGCCTTGGATGCTCTGAAAAGAGACTGCGCTACGGCCTGTTGGAGCTGCCGCCTGTCTCCTTTGTTCTCTCGGATGCCTTCAAAGGAAACCACAGCTCCTTCTTCCCCAACTCTCTCAACCTCTCTCTCCTCTCTCAACCAAGCCTCGAGAGAGTGCTCCAAGCTTCGGCGGCCTTGGACCGCCGCCGCTTGGCGTCATAGCCGCCGCCGCCGTGCCTGGCCTGCGCCGCCAGCGCCGCCTGCTCCCGTCGTCGAGGCGACCGGTTCCTCGGCCTGTGACTTCGGCCGGATACCGCCGTCGGTTCCTCGGCCTACCTCGGCCCGCCGCCGGTCCCGCCTGAAGCGCCGCCCGCCGGACTCAACCACGCCGCTAGAGAAAAAGGTCCTGGTCCGGCCAGCTGGTCGGTTGGTCCGCCACCGTTCGCCGCTTTGCTGCCGCCACAGGCCCGCCCGGCGTCGCCGCCTCTGAACCCACTCGGCTCTGCAACTCCTCCACGGCCGCCTTGGTACCAGCGCCCGCCGTGTGCTTCGATACATGGCGGTGCGACATGGTCCTGTTCGGCGGTGTGGGCGGAGGAGGGCGAATCGTGATCCCGCGCCATCTCGAGATCATCGTTAGTGGGAGGATGGCTGGCGAAGCTTGATCGAAGGTGGCGGCTTCGGCGTGGTCCATCGCGGCGCGCCCTCGTCGTGCTCGTCGTCCCCCGCTTCGGACAGCGGCGCCAAAGCGATCGTGGATGTGCTCGGCCTCGACCAGCAGCGGCGGCGCGCAGCTGCTAAGCGGCTCGAACTTGAAGATGCTTATGCACCTTTAGTAGCGGGGTGATGAAAGCGATGCTAAGGCGGTGGTGCTAACTTGGGTACATTGTAGAAATTTGGATTTTCCTCAAACTACTAAGGCAAAGTATTAGATTACGGCGGCAGGACTTATTCTGTTGTGAGGTTTGTGCAGTACATGTGTACTCATGTGCACAACATAGTGATTAGTATACAAGTGTGACAGAGGCATAGCATATAGGAAGTGTATGTAAAGCTGTAGGTGTAATGTTTGCAGGCGCTAAGAGCAGTGGTGAAAGTGCGCATGATGGCGTGGTGTGTGTGTGGGCGTCACGAGGCCGAGGGCACCACGAGGCTCGAGGCCAGAGAGGGCACGAAGGCACCTGTGTGTGGCGCGAGGCCAGGCGTGGCGTGTGGCGTCTGAGGCCTCGATGCCTCGAGGCCCAGGGCGTGGCGCGAGGCCCCAAGGGCCTGAGGCCTCGAGGGTCTTGAGGCCCGAGGGCCGAAGGCTCGGGCCTCGGGTGTGAGGCCTCGAGGTCAGGGCATGAAGGCACGAGGCCCGAGGCCCGAGGATATGAGGCTTCAAGGGTCCAGGGCCGAGGCTCCGATGCTGCAGTGCGAGGCCTCGAGGTCTTGAGGCCCCGAGGCCTGAGGGCATGAGACCCAGGAGCAGGTGCGAGGCAGTGAGGCCACCATGGCGTTCGAGCTCTTCTGAGGAGATCTGAGATGGGGCATGGTGTCTTGCAGATGAGATTACAATGTTGAGAGTCCTGCCGGTTTGTCTCTCTTTGAAATGGGATGAAGCGCCCTTATGACATGCATTGGTTCCTTTCTTTGAACATTTGAACTCTGTTTGTTGAGAAATTTCCAAGTGCCCATAAGTATCTGTGTTTGCTTGTTGATGATAAACAATAAGGCTCGAGCACGAGGACACTGAGGCATGAGAGAACTTGCGTCTTGCGCCTTATCGGGCGTAGGTCGCCACGAGATCATCGCGCGGCGAGGCACCGCGATGGCGTAGGTCGTGTGGAGGGGCGAAGTCTGCGCGGGCGCAAGGCCGCCCGAGACCATCGCGAGGGGCGAGGCACCGTGGTCTGTGGTCGCCACGAGATCGCCACGACGAAGCGAGTCTGCATGGCGCGAGGCCCTAACGCCGTGAGGCCACCGCGAGGGCCTCTCCATGAGTATCTTCTGTGTCAGCTCTCTCTCTATCTCGTTCGGTTGCGGCTTCTCCATGAGCATGCCCTTGAGTTCGCTGTAGGTGTCTCTGAGCAGACACATACGGTGCCGACCATCAGCTTCTCCGAGTTGACGAACAGTAGGTACTCCATGTAGTTGGCCATGACCCTTGAAGATAGAGAGCATATGTAAATATCCTTTGGTCCTCCACGCTGATCACCCAAAGCCTCTCGTATGGACATGATCGAGAGCCTCTGCAGGATGTACATCTGACGCTCAAAATTAGCCTTTGAACACGGACCCTTGGGGACAAACACTTGCTCAATCAACGCCCGATATCAAGAGCTGATTTTCCCAAGTCAGAGTTGTCCGTAGAAATTTGGCGCAAGTGCCCCGAGGCCGGGCTCGAGGCGGAGGTGGTGGCCCGATGTTGATGAAGGCACGGCTGACCCTCGGCGGTACTGCAGAAGTCATCGCAAAGGTCATTTGGACATGATAGTGAAGGTGCCCTAAGCCGGGAGCTTGGGCCTCGGCGAGGCGGCCGACGGAGGCGAGACGACTGCACGAAGCTACCGCGAAGGTCATTCGAACGTGACCGCGAAGGTGCCTTGAGGCTATCTAGTTGTGAATATGCTCGGCGAAGACTTGGCCAAATTCATTTCGGCGGGAATCTGAGGCGTAATATTTTGCCAATTCGACTCGGTCAAACATGAGGCACGAGAGTGAGGAATATCTTGTAAGGGCACCTGCGACTTAGCCAATTTTACAGCTTGGTGGGCGCGTGGGTGCCCAAAGACTTATCTTATTTTGTACTCCATATCGGGTGAGTGCTCCGCATAAAGTCGGTACCAAATTGCCGCTTCTCGTTGGTCCTTCGTGTGGGGTGGTTTTGTTGCTCCATCCACGAAGGCCAGTCTTGAATCTTTGAGGCACCCCATCGGGGCACAACCCTCGAGGCGGGGATGCGTTGAGCGAAGCTTTGTGTGGCGAAGTCATGGGCCTTGAGCCCATTATGGCTCTGACCTTCTAGGCGGGCGGCGCATCGTGTGGCTTGTGTAGATGAAGTCATGGGCCTTGAGCCACCCTGTCGAGGATAGCCTTGAGGTGATAGCCTTATGCGAGCATGATGGTCCTTGATCAATATTGAGCCAAGTCGGCGGTACATGATTCGAGTGCCAATGAGGCCGGAGTCATGGACATATCAAAGGGTGGCCACGAGACTAAGTCGTGGGGCACCGAATGGCCCATAGGGGTGGTAGCCCCAGTGGACTTAGAGGCACCTATGAGGCTAACTCACGTGCATCTTGAAGGTGTGCCCACAACACTAAATCATAGGCACATCGGAGGCGTCCACGAGACTAAGTCGTGGGGCACCGAATGGCCACTAGGGATGGTAGCCCCCAGTGGACTTGGAGGTGCCCATGAGGCTAACTTATGGGCAGCTTAGACGTGTACCCCTGACAGTAAGTCACGGGCACATCTGTCGATCCACGAGACTAAGTCGTGGGGCTTTGAATAGCCACTAGGGGTGGTAGCCCCAGTGGACTTGGAGGTGCCCATGAGGCTAACTCATGGGCACCACGGGCGTGTGCCCTTGACACATCGGTGGCGCCACGAGGCTAAGTCGTGAGGCCTTAGGAATTATGAGGGCAATGAAGCCCTTTTACCCGTATGTGGGTTTTTGTTATGATCGGGAATGCATGAGAGTGGTTAACCCTTGCGAAGCAATGAAGCTAGGTGTCTGAGGGACTCAGAGGTGATTCGTGGCGTGGCTGGAGTCTAAGGGGCGAGTCCTCGGCACATCCATCAACTTGATGCTTGGACCAAAGTTGTCGCTCATGCCCTAGGTCTAGTAGGACCACGAGCCGCCATGGTGGAGGCGGACGGACGCCCAAGCCATTATGGACTTTTGCTAGGGGAGGCCGTAGAGGTCGTGCGCCCTCGCACCATGAGGGTGGTCGCTCATGCCCGGGGCGATGGGACCTGAGCCGCCATGGTGGAGGCGGCGGACGCCCAAGCCACCATGGACTTTTGTTAGGGAGACCGCGGAGGTCGTGCGCCCTCGCACCACGAGGTGGTCGCTCATGCCTAGGGCCGATGGGACCTGAGCCGCCATGGTGGAGGCGATGGACGCCCAAGCCACTATGGACTTTTGCTAGGGGAGACCGTGGAGGTCGTACACCCTATGCACCACGGAGGTGACATCCTTCGCAGGGGAAGGGTTAGCGAGAGCTTGTGTGAGGCAAGCGAGACTTGTAGGGCAGTGCCGCTTCCTACTGGTGGCGTGTTAGGGCGACCTATCTTATCACCGCGTGTCAGAAAGCAAACCTCTCAATCGTCAATGAGCACAAAATTGAGAAGACATTCACAAAACAGGTCAACCCCTTAACAGCAGCGTGTTAAGGGACTACCCTCGATCCACGTTATAATTGCATAAATGGTGCGATCATGCAGGAACTTCACGTCTTCATTGCATTAAGTAAGATGGTGTTTACATCTCGATAGGTGCCACAGGGGGCATACAGTAGAGTCTTAAGCATAAAAACTTGCGGATTTCCGCCATAAAGTCCGCCCTCTCACTTGCGGTTGTCCTCGTTTTGGCGAATTAGGCGGTAGTGGTCTTTGAGAGCATTCCGATTGGAAGGCGGTGGCGGATCTGGGCGGGGAGGATAGCTTGACCCGTACAGTGAAGCGGAGTCGTTCGATGGAAGCGACTAGGGGTCGTCTTGCGCGAGCCCCATAGGATCCGAGGAGCTCCTCTACGGGTTCCTGGCAGAGTGCACTTGTTTCAAGGTGGTGGCGTATTCCTTGCGAGACTAGCCCATTGGTTCTTCCCACGGCCCGTTGGTTTTAGACGAGCCACCGTATCAAAGCGAAGGTGGTCGATGGAATTCTGAAATCTCTGAAAATTTGGGCGTCGAATTTGGTATCGTTATCCACCGTGAGTTCCTTAGGAACAACTGAAGCGACAGAGCGATATTCTTCCAAAGGAATTTCATCATGGTGCGGCGTGATGGAGGCTAAGGGCTCCACCTCTACCCATTCGGTGATGTAATTCACGATGCTACCCACGCTTGTAGCCCCCTTGCCCGATGGGGATGGCGGCAGGTCCATTCCCACCAGACAAAAGGCAGTGATTGGTATGGTGCGTGGGGATTAGCATGATCGATGCGATTGGCGCCATCTTTTGGCATCCTCGCTTCTGAGCATGCCGAGGGCATCTGCACCATTGTGAGCCGATAGAAGCCTTGGCGAAGTGTTTTCTTTGTGATTTCCTTGGCGCGATATGAGAGGTGCGAGAGGCCCCCATGAGCGTCAAAGGAGTGTCATGTTTGGCGGTGTCAGCGAATATGCGGTGTTGGACTTTAAGAACTCCATTAGCTCCTTCTCCATCCTTCACGGGATAACGACCCGATTCTAAGAGGCGGGTCACCACGGTCAAAGAGTCGTACTTCAGTAGGTCCCCCTCGAGCGAGGCTTAAGGGAGCACCTCATTGGAGGGTACATCCTTGGTGTGCCTTGGTGAGAGAGGCGAGCATGTCCTCCTTTGACTCCTTGGGTTCGAGAAAGTTGATGTCGCGGAGTTAGGCTGCGCTTTGTGAGTGCAGGACGGCGAGCTAAGTCTTGATCACCCCTCACGGAGATAGCGCCGAGGAACTGGTATCTTTAAGCCGCAGGTAGTTTTGATGTACTGCTGCACAAAAGCGGTTGAGAGTTGCCCTTCCCATGATGGCATTGAATGGGGACTCGATGTCAACAACATCGAACTGGCGGCTTCCGTGCGGTGATTCTCCTGTGATCCGAGCGTCATGAGGAGTTCGATCCTCCCAAGGGTTGGATGGATTTTCTGATGCTGAAAGCGGCGAGAGGGCGTCGGATGGCGATGGGATGCGGGATGATAGCCCCGATGACTCCATAGTTCCTTGGCGCCTTGAGTAGAGTATATCTGCGAGCTTCCTCCGTCGACAAGGATGCGGGAGATCTCGCAATTGGATATTGTGGCGATTACTAAGAGGCGTCATCATGAGGAACCTTAAGCCTTGTGCATCATCGGTGTGAAGCTAAGAAATGCTTGCCCATTTGGGAGGGGCGCTTTGAGAGCCACCCCACGGCGTTGATTTCTCGGGCGTACTCCTTAGTTGGCGTTTTGATGCATGATGGGAGGCCGAGCCCCTATTATGACAATTACTCGTCTTTGCGGTGCTTGGAAAGGGAGTTCATGCTCAACATCGTGCAAGCGCTGCAGGGGTAGATCACCGAGGGCTGTGCAGGGTGGTGGAATTACTGAAGGGCATTGCCTCTGTGGCCGTGGGGCGTGGCGGCGGCCTTCGTCTGCGCCCAGGACCGTGTTCGAGCCGCTATTTGGTGACATCTTGGCGGCATTCATTCGTATCATGCCCGTACATCTTATGGTAGGCACACCAGCATCCGTCTCCTTGATTTGAGTTGCCCCTCCTTTCATTGCGGCCTTCGTCAGGACGTCCCTTCCAGTGGGCTTTTGGTCTCGATTCCTTCTTGGGTCCTCTGGTGGAGTTGCTCCGCGCCTGCGAAGGAGTGTCGATTCACGACAAGAATCTTGGAGTCACGTTCCTGTCGAGTGATCCCTCGGTCATTGCCCTTCCTCCTAGGGGAGCTTTTGACTTCTTCGGGAGGAGATGCTTTAGATCTGCGGAAGAAATCCCTTCTTAGCGGTCGTCCTCTTCTCCTCGGGCATATTTTTTCCACGACCTCGAAGAGCTCATGGGTAGATCCTTGGGGATCTCTCCCAAGCGCGCGATTGAGTTCTCCGGGAAGCGACCCTTCTTTTTGCGCATTGATGGTTGTGGAGTCAGGGGCATCGCCACAGCCGCACTTTAAGCTTAAGAAATTCTCTTGTGGATTCACCCATACATTTATATGAAAAAGCTGGTTGGGGAGCATGGGCGCTTATAGCTTCCTTGGAATTTCTTGTTGAACTCTTCCCTCGGTGGTCCCAGAATAGATGGAGCCTTTCTTTTGGTTGAAGAACCAGGAGCGCGCCGTTCAGGAGAGGAACAGTGGGAGGCGGTTGCACATCTCTACTTCTCCACCTCCCCCAGCCCGAATCGCCGTGGAGTATACTTCTAGGAATTGTATGGGGTCGAGTCCCCATCGTAAGGCAGAGATTGGGTGGCGGAACTGGTTGAAGCAGACTTTGAAGATGTCTCGAGCAAGAGGGTTCCCGGTCTCGGGGATGCCCTGCCCCTTCAGCTGTGAGTGATGGTGATCGCGGTCTTGACGGCCAGTGATGGCGGGGCTCTCTGGTGGAAGAGCTAGATGCCCACCGGTGGCGGCGATGGTGCGGCGCATTGGCGAGTTGGGCGCCAGCGCCGACTTGCAACAATCCGGGGAGATTAGTGATTGACATCCTCTTCTTCGTGGCCGTGGTGACCCACGGTCCCTAGCGGATCCGATTGGTGGCACGGGACACGCCTAGTGCCATGAGTACATGCTCTTCGATCGCCTCGGCCACGGCTTCCTTGATGTGAATTCTTACGGCAGATGAGTGCACTTGGGCCATGGCGGGTGGAATGGTCCTTCACTTTGAAGAGTCTTTGGAGGGGGCAGGGAGCAACTTTGGCCTCACGGGCTCCCTAGTCACCCCCGGCCATGTAGCACCTTGAGGATGGAGCCCAACACTTACTGGGGGGAGCCGACTCACCATCTCCGGGTGCAGGCGCATTTGCCCAGGTGGAGGAGCTTGGAGGGGAGGTCGCGGGCGCCAGCTCGGGGTATGAACTCGGGCCTCGGAGGTGGGGCGGCGGGATGGTGCAATGGAAAAGTGAGCTCCTCCCCATCCGAGTTTGGTGGGTGCATTGGCGATGAGGAGCCCGCTCATCACCACGCGTGGGCGAGTGGAGGGAGGTTATGAGGATGTCCCTGGCCCTCCTTCGAGGAAAAATCCCCTGCAGCGGGTCGGTGGCCACCAGGCGAGGCGGTCTTTGGAGGCGGGGAGACATCTTGAGGGCAGCTGGGAGTGCGATCGTGGCCATCATGTAGTCCACCACCGCCTTGTAGTTGTCTCCACCATTGCTTTGCAATTAGCGTCGAGCCCCAGGGAGTGGTGGATGGCCTGGAGGTTCAACAACATTTGGACCTCTTGCCTTGGGCGAGCGCCGCGTCGGTGGTGCAATGGAGGTAGGGATGCTGGCGGCCGGGAATCTGTGAGGGCGTTATGCATCCGGGATGAATAGCTCCAATCTCGAAGATAACCCATGCCTTGGGCTTCTTGAGGAGCGGACCGATCGTCCATGGGCTCCTATGCTTTGGAGGCGAGAGGAGGCCTCGTGGACTTGGAGTACTTCTTGGTAGGAGCCATAGCCTTCTGTTGATTAGCTCGTCCCACGGTCGGCGCCAATGTTGTGATGTAAAACCGAACACAAGTAAGAGGCGGACGATGGGCGTACTCACGGGCCTTCGTCACGAGCGAAACGGAACACGAGGATTTATCTGAGGTTGGGGTCAGAGAGGACCGCCCTACTCTGTCGGCTGACCTCTGGGGTTCGAGGATCCCTCCCGAAGGCTCACCTGGTGACTTGCTTGTATGTATTGCTCAAGAGTCCCCCCCCATGAGAGGGATACATGGGGTATTTATAGGCTCCTCAGCCTGTACAAATGACCAAAATGCCCTTGGGGAAAAACTAACTGTAAGTACAAGTGAGGGTATTATAGTCTTTCATGAGTATAAGCGCATTTCTGCGATCTGTATCACGAGTCTTACGCAAGCGGGCCCCATTATTATGATAGATGAATTATTCTTACAACACAACTAAACTTCCCTAAGCCTTTCCTCAAAGCTCTCCGATTCTTGAATTCGTCGTAGCTCTGAGCGATCATCGATATCATCTCTACGAGGATTCGGTGATCTCATCTTTGAGGATTCACGAATCTCCTCTCGTAACTTTGCATCGTGCTCGGCTTTGGCTATCTTCTTACTCCGATGCGATTAGTCCTTTCGAACAATCTTTCCATTGAACATAAAGACCAGCGTCTCTCGTGCGACCCGGGTGCTCATTGTTTCCTAGGGCTGCGGAGAGTATGTCTCTCTCCCTGTCTGCTTGGAATGAGCCTTAGAAAGATTGTGCACTCAGCGTTACCTGCAATAGCCCGACATGTCATTTTCACTTCTTATGAAGTTATGGAGTAATTACAAACTAGGTAGTTCGATATCTTACAGCTTTGGGACACTTCACGGTCTCGGAGTTTGGAAAGAGACTTCCCGTGAGGCGAGTCACGTAACCTCCCATTAACGGATTTCGGGCACTCATCAGTGATCTCGGGAAATGGCAGGAGATATTCGAACGGTTTGCCTGCTGGTCTTGATCCTCCATATCGAATTTTACCCGCATACCCGGTGTGTCGAGTGTGTGGGGGTGCTTATTTTTACTGCGAGGGCCGTAGCGCCGCACTTTCACTCCTAAATTCATCTGCGTCTTCTTACGCCACAAACTTCGGTGACACTTTTCCAGAATGGATACTTGTGGAAGGGCCTCGAGATCCTTCTCCACGTAGTTCTTGACAAGCGTGCTCTTGAAATTCTTCCACGCTTTTGCGCTTTGTAGCAACCGCGATGTAAATCGCGCTGAGTCCGATGTTGCTTTGGGATCTCGAACGATTTGAGAATATCCATCAGCAGCTCATCTTTCTGAGTTTTGGTCAACCCCTTCCACAAATCGTAGGTGATGTTGACCCGTTCCTGTGTAACTATTCCAACCGTTCTTCGGAATGCGGACGCTGCTTGGCGAGGATTGATAGGGGTCCCAGACTGATCGACCTCCGTGATGGTAAATTGGCCCGCAGGCCTTTTCGATATTCCTCTTCTTCTACCACGCTTGGATATTCCAGAGGACGGTGCATCAGACACATAAGGCGGCGACGATGACGAAGAATGAGTGGAAGTCATCTTCACAAGAAATAGAAGTTCTGACACGCATGAACATATTATCATAAGATTCAATGTCTATGTGTATGGGTATACACACTAATTAATAATAATTGGGATATGTAGGGAAGAAATTAGGACCAATACAATGACATAATTGACATAAACATGTAAATCCTCCAAATCATTTAAAAGGAATAATATGCTCAACATAAACATCATGTGAACAAATTAGAGCTCAATTTCAAACCCGATTATGAAAACAATTTCGATTACAAATCATTATAATCACAGAGCATTCATCTCAAGCCCACCACACCACATGCGCAATATATTCGATATGATATCAAAACAAATACCATATGAATCACTGACTACAACAAATACAAATTCCTAAAACAAGTACAACACCTCATACTCCTCAGTGTTTGAACTAGATACCAGCGCAATTATCATGAGTCAATGAGGACAATGACAACATGACAGATTATTGATAGAAAGAGTGAGGAAAAGTGGCGTCGGGGTCAGCAACTCGGCATTGGTTACCTTTGGGCGTCGAGGAGAAGGACAAGCAGGGAGTAATCTGGAGCAGAGGAGGCGTCGAAGGTGAGTCTTGCCGGAGCTTGGGGGGGAGGAGGCGGCGTCGAGGACGGCGTCGGCGGACTCGAGGAGGAGTCGCACGGGCTCGAGGAGGCGGCGTCGAGGTCGTGACAGCGGGCTCGGGGAGGAGGAGTTAGGAGTTGAGAAACTTAATCGTTTGAGTGGTGGCGCGGGCAAACCCTAGAGTCCAAATATAAATAGGGATGGACATCACAAACAGTTCTAAAGTAGAACCGTCTATGATAAATAATATCACAGACGGTTCTACTTTAGAACCGTCTATGATATGTGATGTATCTAAGCGGTTCCGATCAACAATAAATGCATGATATGTGATGTATCCTGAGCGGTTCGATCAACAACCATACGTGATATGTGATGTATCACTGAGCGGTTCCAATCAACAACAATGCAGTGATATCATGTATCATAGGCGGTTTTACCAAGGAACCGTCGTGATATATAATCCTGAGCGGTTTGTAGATGAAACCATCTGTGATATTATTTTATATTGGTTAATCTAGTTTTGTTTATTGGCTAGCCTCAGGGAATGCTAGCCATGCCCTTTGAAACAAGCAGAAAACACGACAAGTACATGTATATACATCCAATTCACATTCATTTCAGAAACAAGCACATCCATTTCACAGTGCAAATCAATTAACTCAAATGAACTAAAATTAACCATTCATCAGAACGTACATATACACACATTGTTCAATTAATCTTTAAAAATTAGCCCTTCATGATGATCAACGCGTATGAAGCTAGTTTCGTCACTGACGAGGATTAAAACCTCTATGTATTAATTTAAATACATAAAAGACCACACGTCTTCATAGTCGTAACCCCTAAGGCTAACGACCTCACTGGTCGTAAGGATTCCAGAGGTTACACGATGGGTACCCTGGTCGAACTAGGTTTCGACCAGGTAGCTGCTCAGAAGTGCTATGAACAGGCACCCTTAACCGTATGATGAATGGAGCACGTGCAAAACGTTCCATACCATACGATGATATACAAGACACTGACGATAAACCACCTTATGGTTAAGGTTCTCACAAGTACTTAACCGCAAGGTAGTTAGCACATTGTTAACTACCTTAAACCTCCGACCAGTTGTAACATTTTATCAGGGACGACTTCTCCAGGAATAACTGCCGCCTCTTCGGGAGTTATTTAATGGTGGAACGCAGAAGACGAGGAGAGACACACACACAACAGCGAACAACAGAAGGCAACACAGAAGCCAAAGCAGTAATATTCAATACATTCAGTGTAATTGGAGATAGTCCCTAGTCAAGTCTTGTAATCGAGTTCATATTAATAAAAGCGGCCCCCATTCTCTTCCAGGATACTCCATGTCATTTTCCTCTGTTTATTTTCGTAAGATCGGCGATTCGATCGTCGACAGCTGGCGCCGTCCGTGGGGAAGAAGACGTAAGTTTCCTGAAGAAACTCTTCGCTCATACAAATCCTCACCCAAGTTCCTACAATCGCTAATGCGAATATGCCCGGAGTTTGGAATGAGGAGAATTGGTTCGACTTGGCGGACTACGCCAACCTCGATATGGAAGGATGCATTCGTGCCATGGAAGAAAATGGCAGATCATCCTCCTCTTCCTCCTCCGCTAGCTCGCACATCGCCGACGATAGCGAGATCGACCGGATGGACGAGGATGCGCCACCGTTACCGGTGGTGCAATTAGAGGAACTAGCCATTCTGATTAGCTCGGAATGTCAGGGGATCTCTTCAAGCCCGGCCTTTCCCACCGGCAAAATAGGTGAAGAAATTTCAGCACCACCACTCGAAAATCTCTATACCCTCGATGAAATCATGGCTGAATAATATTCTCCTACAGCTTCTGGCAATTCCAGAAGTCAACCGACATCTGGTAACGGTGTCGATGAAGCCTCCGGTCATAGGCCATGTGGGGATGATCACGCTTCGACATACGATCGGTAGTCTGTTGAATCGGTGAGAGACCTCGGGAGGTGCTCATTTCGACCGCTCTCCGTCGTGGAAACTTCGGTAGAAGCAGCGAAGCTCTCCATTAATTCGATGGAAGCTCATCGGAAGATCGATCTTTGGAGGCACGAAGTCAGCGATCGGAGATGAAAATCATGATGCCCTACGGTCCTACATTCTCTACCACGCCATCACGTGTTGTTAGAGATGATCAAGACCATCGAGCACCAACCAGGAGTCCACGGGCGATCGGCGTCCATCAACTAATTACTTTGGCGTTGCCCACCTAGAGTAGTTGATAGGGACAGATCAAATCTGAAGATCGGGGAGGTTCTAGTCTGCGTACACCTCGACGATATGAACCTCCCGAGACCTTGGTAACTATACAAAACTTGCGGCGTGTTCAAGATATGTTAAATAATTACGATCCTACTTTAGCGGGAACTCGGGTTTTATGCGACTTGTAGGTCAAGTATCAAAATTCTCCAGCAGACCATGCGGCGCAGGCGTACTAGGAACAAAGGGTTTGAGGAGTCAAACTATGACTTCATCCCAGCGTTCCTCCTTGACAGGGACAGCATGGTCATGCTAAGAACGATCGATACCAAGGCCTCCTCGGCGATTCGACCAAGGAGTCACGAGGAGAAGGTTATTTCATGAAGCTACTCCCCATCATGTTGAGAAGAACTATCGCTTGGACCTAACAATCTTGACATCGCTCGAATCAAGTAGGCGGTCGAAGGCATCATACCAATGTCCTGAACGGATCGGCTGCGGAGTTCGGCATTCCAATCTTAGGAACGGTCTCCGAATTACAATCCGGCACCCTCGAGAAGGCGCCATGAATCAATCACAGGTTGTCGAGCCTTCTCTGCGGGGCTCCAAAATTTGTCGCGTTAGCCTTAGGTTCCGACTAGCCAATTTGGACAAGTTTAATGGAATTCAAAATCCATTGGAATTTCTCCAAATCTATACCACCGCCATCAGAGCTGCTGGAGGCGATGAAAATGTGATGGCCAACTATCTTCCCACCGTGCTCGAAGGGTCTGCCCGGTCGTGGTTATTGAACCAGCCGGTCGGATCGATCTATACTTGGGAGCAACTCTGTGACCTTCTAATTGCAAGTTTCCAGGGCACGTACGACCACCCTGGGAAGGAGGATGATCTCCACCAAATCCGGCAGGGCTCTGATGAGACTCTACGTCAATACATCAAGAGGTTCAACCAGGTTCGCAATTCTATACTCGAAGTCGCAGAGTCATCTGTTATTCAGGCTTTCAAAACAGGTCTGAGAAATCGACGGTTTACGAAGGACATAGTAATGAACCCTCCAAGAACAACCATTGAGCTTTTTGACATGGCCGACAAGTATGCCACCGCTAGCGAAGCAATCGAGTGGTCTTGAAGCCATTGATCGGAAAGACAAGATTCCTCGGCCGGCCTAGACAAACCAGAGAAAAAGAATAAGAAGTCTCTCAAGAAGAAGAAGAACCACAGGCCCAACGACAAGGAGGTCCTAGCCATTCCTGATAAATTCATGAAGGGTAAGAAGGACTATATCGGTCGGGGCAAGGCAACTCGACCGAGGGATTCGAGAAAAAGAAGAAGTGGTGTCACTTCACCGACCAAGAGGGCATGATCTCGTGCACTGTCGAGTCGGCAAAAAAGCGGAGGATTATTATGCGGTGAAGGACCATTTCCATAATACAAGAACCGGAGAAATGAGCTCCAAAAGGACAAGGATGGTGGCGAAGAGATGGAGTACGGGATCCCCAACATCTGATCAACATGAGTTTTGGAGGATCTTCTTCATATGAATCAAATGTCATCGAAGGCCGTGGGCGGAGGTCAACCTCGTCGAATCTCCGAACATTATCAAGCAATCGAAGTGGTCGAACATCGCAATTTCCTTCAACAAAGATGACTGCCCCATTCCTTCGACTCGACCAGGTAGGTTCTCTATTGTTGTTGAACCAACCATTAATAATTGTAGGGTTAATCGAGTCTTAGTAGATGGAGGTAGTTATTTTAATATATTATTTGCGGGAGCTTTAGAAGAAATACAGGTCCCCATGTCAAAGGTGAAACCGGTGAAATATGCTTTTCATGGCATAGTTCTGGCTCCACCGCTAAGCCGATAGGCAAGTTTCCTTCTAGGTTCGTTCGGAAGGCCGATAACTTTCGAGCGGAAAAAATTTCTTTTGATGTGGTAAACTTTGAATCCGCATACAGCGGAATTCTTGGTCGTGGCATTAGCAAAGTTCTTGATAGCCACGCATTACGGTTATCAAAGTTTGAAAATACCGGGGCCAAAGGGAGTCATCACTATTCAGGGAGATCGAAAAATGGCTTATGCATGTGACCAAAAATCCTTTGAACTGGTCGATGAACTTCCGACCAGACAGGCTAATCCATCTACCATGCAGGCCAAGCACTCAAGGCCGAAGGTGACACCCAAACCCTCCGACTAGTCAAAAGAGGTATCCCTCGACAAAGGCGCTTCTCTGGATAGCGCCAAGTCACTACCTGGGCCAGAAGATGCTGGCCCACCTGCTCGCAAGGTTCTGGTCAGAGCAAGACTCGATCCTAAATAGGAAGAGTTGCTCGTCTCGTTCCTCCGAGCAAATCAGGACGTATTCTCCTGGCAGGCGTTCGATATGCCCGGAGTCCCCCGGGAGGTGATCGAGCACAGGCTAGCTCTCTAGCCTGATAAGAAACCGATCAAGCAGAAGCTGCGGTGTTTTGCACCTGATCGGAAGGAGGCAATCTAGTCAGAGATTGACAAGCTTCTCTAGGCTGGATTCATCCGTGAAGTCAACGACCCTCAGTGGCTCGCCAACCCTATAATAGTTAGGAAGAATAATGGGAAATTACGAATGTGTATCGACTTTACAGATCTTAATAAAGCTTGTCCGAAGGATGATTTTTCCCTTCCACGCATTGATCAACTAGTAGATTCTACCTGTGGGTGCGAATTACTAAGTTTTTTAGATGCGTATTTAGGGTACCACCAGATTAGTATGTGTAAAGAGGATGAGGAGAAAACTTCCTTCATCACTCCATATGGCACTTATTGTTATGTTAAGATGCCATTTGGTCTCAAAAACGCTGGTGCAACTTTTCAAAGGTTGATGCAAAAAACCTTTAGTCCACAAATAGGTCGGAATCTAGAAGCTTACGTTGATGATCTAGTCATAAAGACCACCAACGCTAGCAATCACATTTCTGACTTACAAGAAACTTTCAGCAACTTGAGAAGGCATAACCTCAAGTTGAATCCGGAAAAGTGTATGTTCGGAGTTTCTGCTGGAAAATTGCTCGGTTTCCTAGTCTCGGCTAGAGGTATTGAAGCAAATCTAGTAAAGATAGCGACCATCGACCGGATCGACCTTCGACCACGAAGAAGGAAGTCCAAAACTAACTTGGAATTTGTATGGCGCGCTAAGTCGTTTCATAGCAAGGTTAGGGAAAAAGGGTTACCTTTCTTTAAACTTCTTGGAAACATGGGAATTTCGAGTGGACTAGAGAGGCAAGCGATGCCTTTGAAGAACTTAAAAAGTACCTTACAAGTGCCTGGTTTTAGTCTCCGAGACCGGAGGCTCTTGCTAATATGCGTGGCGACAACACCACAAGCGATGGCGGTGTCTTGGTCAGAGAAAGGATAACATCCAACGACCGGTTTATTACGTGGCGATGTCTTACATGGACCAAAGGAAAGATACCCACAAGTACAAAAGTTTCTCTATGGTCTCCTTATGTCTTCAAGGAAGCTAAGGCACTACTTACGAGCCCACAAGGTGGTCGTCGATTCGGATATCCCTTAGTCAAGTCCTTGAAGCGAGGAATCATCGGGACGAATAGCAAAATGGGCGGTTGAGCTAGGTCGTTTGATCTCCATTTTATTTCACGACAGTAATAAAGTCCCGAGCGAGAGCGTAATTCATTGCGAATGGACAAACCTCGAACCCTCCCAAGGGCCCGAGTCTGAACACCACGAGTGGACAATGTACTTTAGCGGTTCCTTGATGCTAAAAAGTGGGAAGTGGCGTGATCTCGATACCCCTCTTGGCGAACACATCAAGTAGGCCATCGATTAAATTTTCTGTCACAAATAATGTGGCGAGAATATGAAGGTTTACTAGCGGGACTCGGCAGCTCGTTAAGCTCGGGATTATGATTACTAGTGAAAGCGATTCTCAACTAGTAGCGAATCAAGTAGGAAAAGGTATTAATGCTCGAGTACCAAGATGTCATCTTATCTGGCGGAATCTGAAACTTCGAAAAGCACTTCTTGGTTTCAGATCAACATATTCCTAGAAAGAAAAACTTTCTGCCGGACCGGTTAGCACGGATGGCCTCCCGAGGTCAACCGTCACTTGGAGTTTTTCTCGAGCAACTCGATTCACCCTCAGTAGTCGAGCCTTCCGAGAACATACATGATTCTTCTGGTCGAACAAACCAACCAAAGGAATATGGATGCTCCACATGTGTAGTTGACGGTTGGTATTTATCACGATCAAGGTAGAGATGGATGACATCGATCTACAATTATCTTGACATGACATAATTAGGAAGATGATGTAGAGGCGATCGTATAGCACTTAAAAGCCAAATCATACACTCTAATCGAGCGTACCTTATATAGCGATGATCTCATGGAGTGTTGATAAGATGCATATCTCAAGCGGATGGCATTAAGTTCTTGACGAAATCCATGAAGATGTCATGGAGCACATCATTCCTGAGAACCTTTGGTGGTAAAGCCTTGAGCAAGGATACTCTCGCCAATGCGCCTTCATGATGCAAAGGGACTTGTGACGAAGTGCATACAATGTCAGTTTCATAGCAGACAAGTACATCAGTCGGCACAAGCCTTACAAACAATTCCTCTTTCTTGGCCTTTTGCAACTTTGGGATGGACATTACGGGACCTTTTCCAAGAGCACCGGGGCTTGAATTCTTTTTCGTCATGATTTACGTTTACAAAATGGATCGAGGCGAGGCGGTTGTTAAAACATCAAGCGAGGCCGCTAAGAGATTCCTCATGAAAAATGTGATCACATGATTTGGTGTACCCGATCGTCTAATCACAGATAATGGCGCCAGTTCTCTAGCAGATCAATTTCAAAATTCTGCGATGAACTTCGGTGTAAAGTTTATTTTATACATTGCTCATCCTCGAGCAGCAGAGCGATTAATGACTAATGGTGTCATTATGCAAGGGATCAAATGCGAGTATTCGACCGATTAATCAAGCGGTCGAGGAGCTTGGGTTCAAGAACTCCCATCTCGTATTATGGGCGTTCGAACCACGACCTACCGTCCGACGGTGAAACACCATTCTTTTTGGTTTACGGCTGAAGCCATGCTTCCTCCGAACTCAAAATTGGCTCTACTCAGGCCGATCGCTTTAAGAAAGTCGAGAATGAGCGAAGACTTCGGCGGCGTCGATTTCCTTGAAAACAGCGAAACCAAGCCCTTATGCGATCGGCGGTCTACCAACAAGCCATGCGAAGGTACCATAGTCGTAAGGTGCAACCTCGCTGACCTTCTTTGTAGGTGATCAGTTCCTGAAAAATTGAGCCAAGCAAATCGCAATAAACTTTCCCCAAGTGGGAAGGTCCTTATCTTGCGGGTCGAAGTTACAGGCGGAGTTCCGCATCGACTAGCTATGTCGATGGGCAAATTTTGTCAAATTCTTGGAACATTGATCAATTGCGTAAGTTCTATGTTTAATTATTGTTTACTTTCTTTCAATTTTTTCAATTTCAATAAATTCATTTATTCTTTAAAAAATAAGTAACCTTGCTTATATATATACCTATAGGCTGGTCGTTCATGATTGTTAATTTAAACTGGTCGGAGAAGATAATTTTCTCTTCGATATCCTTTCAAAGGATCTCTGTTACTCTATGGCAACGACTTCTATGTCTTACGCTGTATTGGTCCTAGTCGTGAGCATTTTTTCCACGCGCGACAAAAACTCTTTTCTTAAGGGAATATATGAGTAATCAGAGCATCGTACAAATAACTTTCTATACTGAACGATATGCCTAAGATTATGAAGGTTATATTTCATTATTTCAAGATTCTACTTTGCTCTTGTCTGGCTACTGGTCGGGACACGGAAAGTCTCCTAGTCGAAGTCTCTCCTTTTTACGACGTGGTCACCATGGAAGGAGCTTCCTAGCGACAGTTCTTTTCTTACATTCCTCGCTACGATCGGATAGAAGTTTGAACATGTTTCACGAAATATCACTACTACGAAAAAGGCCTTTTCTGAGCGGTTCCGCGCCATCACAGGCGGTTCGTGAGCAAATGCGAGTTTATAGTCGATAATGCTAATGGTCATCACGAGCGGTTCTCGAACGCGCAATACTATATCTATCACGCACGGTGCAGATGCAACCGTGCGTGATAATCACATCACTAGCGATGCGGTGCAGATAAAACCGAAATGCGTGATAGTCGACTACCACGAACGATGCGTAGATAAAACCGTGCGTGATATTAAACTACCACGGCGGTCGTAGATAAAACCGTGCGTGATATGAAACTACCACCGAGCGATGCGTAGATAAAACCGTCGTGATATTCGACTACCGCAGCGGTTTTATAGTGGACTATCACGCACGGTTTCATATCTGTATCGTGCGTGGTAATCGACTATCACTGAGCGGTTTCATCTACTGGACCGTCTGTGGTAGTCGACTATCCTGAGCGGTTTCATCTACTGCAAATGTCGTGGTAGTCTTTGCATTGCTTAATCTATTTACGTTTATTGGCTAGCCTCGGAAATGCTAGCCATGCCCTCTGAAACAAGCACATCCAATTCTCATTCATTTAGAAGCACATCAAAATTGCATTCATTTGAAACAAGCACACATCCAATTCACAAATCAATTAACTAAAATTAACCATTAATGTACATTAATTTACACACATGTACCATTATGTTCAATCTATCTCAATCAAGTTCAATCTGCTACCTTGTGGAAACTCCCATTTGGATTTATGACATGTCATTGGGAATGCCGCAAGGTGTGATCGAATTTTATGAGCTCGCTCTGTTCCAACGCATTTCAATGATGTTTGCAACTTTGTCGATATGAAGGTTAAATTAGGGCTTATATAAATTGGTAAGTATATATGAAATAATTGTTGAAAGATTGACAAACACGAGGATCATTGGTGATCATGGGAAAGCAGTAGTTGCATGTTGTGGCAAACATAGTATCCACAGACGTTGCGGTCGGCGATCTATTGGTGGCACCGCAAAAATAGAATTGGTTAGTTCAAGAGGCATTGCTACGAAGTGTTATATAGGATTAATGTGTACTAGCTAGCAAGTCACAGGAATGTTTGATCATGTTGCGGCGTCCTTCCTTGATATTCCATCCTCTAGCATGTAACATGTCGAACACCCTCGTGACTCCAAGAAGTTAGCCTTAGCCATTGCAAAGGAAGAAAAGACTACAATAGAGTTTCTATGGAGGAAATGTGTTTACCTGATGATTAAACTCCGGATAGCTGTGAAGTTGTGACTGGCCCTCTGTAGGGAATCTAGGTATATTACGTATTTCCGTTTTGGTATAATTACAATTAGAATCCAATGGAACCTACACAGGTATGTCAGCATGGTCATTAAACCTAAGTTCGTGTTGCTTATAAAGTACAAATCAACATTAAGTATAGCCAGTAGTGCAACACTACTTACTTCTGGTTGTAGGGTAAAAGTATGAATTCCTTGTTGCGGTGAGCCATGAAAAAATCTATAACGTAATTCTCGACGAATGTTGCATTCGCCGTGATGCTTTGCTCGGAGACAACGTGTGGGTCGAGGAAACCTACCGGTGATTTCCTTCTTTCGGCTTCACAGATCATGTATCTATTATACAAAAGCTAGGAGTTATATATAACATTTATCGATATTACACGAACATTGACCGTGATTGTACACACTTACGATTGTCGACATCGTATGATTGGGGCGTCGAGCTCGTCGAGATTGAAGAGAGCAGAACAAGTCGTCGAAGGTCACCGTGAAGACGGCGTCTTGATACACGTGGTTAAAATGATGCTCCTTGAACTTGACGGTGACACCGAGCATCGTTGATCAACAGAAGCTTGTTGGGTATTCCATGTACCATGCATGCAATTCCGTGCAATCCGGTCCTAGGGTAGAAACTGTCTAACTTCTCGAGCAGCGGCTCGCTGGCTTATATTTAAGACCCAGCGGCAAGAAGGGGATATCGAGAAGACTCGATCGTCTTCGATTTGCCCTTGCCCTTGCCTCGCTTTGTATAGGTCGACTTCACAAGAGTCGATTGAGCATGAGGTGTAGATGCATGTGATGCGGCGGGCCCTTGCCATGTCAAGGCAGGTAGCCGGTGCGATCAAGTCCGTGGACTTGATGCCGTTCTGAGACATTCCGTGAAGTTGACACCGGGCGAGTAGCTCGAGCAGATGTCCTCCTTGGGCCCTTTGGATGAATGTTCCAACGGCTTGCCCTAGAGTCATGACCTCATCGTTTGGGGAATTTTCAGTGGGACGGCCTCGAAATTGGCACAAACACCGTCCACATTCACTTTTGCGAAACCGGAGCTAGATTTGCACCGTGCACCAAAGCTCCGATCTTGGATGGATACACAGCCCCAAGCGACATCTAGAACAACAGAGACATATCTCACTTGGAGCTTGCGCCGTAGCCACCTCGTACATAGCGGTACAAAATTAGCTACTCCAACGAGCTTATGAATGGATTGAGCATTCGGAGATAATAATTATTACGGATGTCATCGACGGAAAATCGGTCATCACCTATTGTGGTAGGGTTAGGGTTGGACCTTGACTACTCGGATGTTTGGGGGGCTAGCTAGCGGTATAGTAGAGGCGAGGGCTTCCAAGCGACTTGGCATTTGCAATCCCTAATCCTTTCCTCAAAAGTCTCTTCTTTGCTTTTGCTCGAGCATACGAATCCTTTCCTCAAAGGATTGGTGACTTTTCTTGACCTCGCTCTGATTTTTTGGTGAGCTCATCTCGAGGATGCGAAGATCCTCTCGTAGCTTTGAATCGTGCTCGGCTTTGGCTCTCCTCCTACTCGATGCGATCCTCTGTCGCTTGGAACCATTGTTCCCATGTGACAAAAACACCGGCGCCTCTCGTGCGACCGGATGCTCCTTTGTTTCCTAGGGCGCAGAGAGTATATCTTTCTCCTATCTGCTGGAATGAGCCTTGGGAAGATTGTGCACTCGGCGTTATCGCAATATAGCCCGACATGTCATTTCACTTCCTATGAAGTTATGGAGTAATTACAAACTAGGTAGTTCGATATCTTACAGCGTTGGGACACTTCACGGTCTTGGGGTTTGGAAAGTACACTTCCCGTAGGCGAATAGCTAACCTCGCAAATAACCCACGTCGGCGCGCACATCGGTGATCTCGGGAAATAGCGAGGAGAGATTCAAGCGCTTTTCTTTGTTCTGATCCTCCATATCGGGGCTTTACGCATACCAGTGAGTGCCGAGTCGTGGGGGTGCTTGTTTTTTGCTGGAGGGCCGTGTGCGCCGCACTTTCACTCTTAAATTCATCTGTCGTCTTCTTAGCCACAAACTTCGCCCGGGACTCTTCCAATAATAGATACTTGTGGAAGGCGGCAGATCCTTCTCCACGTAGTTCTTGACAAGCGTGCTCTTGAAGTTCTTCCACGCTTTGCGCTTGTAGCAGCGTGTAAATCGCCGCGAGTCCGGGAGTTCTAGGGATCTCGAGCGATGCAAGAATTTCCGTCGGCCTGGCGAGTTTTCAATGGTCGGGCACCACCTTCCACGAATCGTAGGTGATCTTGACCCGTTCCGTGCAACTATTCGACCATTCTCCGGAATCGGCGCTGCTCGGCGAGATTGATAGGGTCCCGGTGATCGACCTTCGTGATGGTAAATCGGCGTGGGCCTTTTCGATATTCCTCTTCTTCTACGCGGTTGGATATTGTTCGAGAGGATGGTGCATCATCGGACACATGAGGTGACTCGAGAATGAGCGGAAGACATCTTCACAAGAAATAGAACATCATGTGAACAAATGAAATCAAACATAAAGCTAAGATTTAACATTTTGATATTGCTATCGGATGTAGAGTAAGCATTCCAATTAGAGCTCAAGTACAAACCCGATTATCAAAACAATTTCATTACAAGACTATTATCATCACAGAGCATTCATCTCAAGCCCAACACACCACATTGCAATGTATTCGATGAGCGATATCAAAACAAATACCATATGAATAATCGACTAGAGCAAATACAAATTCCTAAAACAAGTACAATTATCACGAAGGACCATGACAGATTATTGATAGAAATAGTTAGGAAAGGGCATGGGGTCGATCGGTAACTTCGGCATTGGTTACCTTTAGGCGTCGAGAAGGACGAGCAGGAAGCGAGACCAGAGCAAGGCGGCGTCGAAGGGGAGGCGGCTGCTCGAGGGAGGGAGGCGGGCTCGGCGGGCTCATAGGAGGAGGCTCGGCGGGCTCGGGGAGGCGCGGCCGGCCTGGAGGAGGAGGCGGCGTCGATGGGATCGGGAGGAGTAGCGCGGGCTCGAGGAGGCTGCGTCGAGGGCGGGCGGCGGGCTCGGGGAGGAGGGAGCGAGAGGAGTTGAGAAACTTAATCGTTTGAGAGTGGCGGTAGCGGCAAACCCTAGCTAGAGTCCGAATGTAAATAGGGATGGACATCACGAGCGGTTCTAAATTAGAACCGTCATGATACCTATCTGGCCGGTTCTAACTTAGAACCGTCGTGATATGTGATATATCATGACGGTTTTAATAAACAACGTCGTGATATTGATGAATCCTGAGCGGTTTTAATAAACAACAAATGCGTGATATATGATTATCACGAGCGGTTCTAATTTAGAACCGTGCGTGATAGTGTACACGAGCGGTTCTAAGTTAGAACCGTGCATGATATATGATGTATCACGAGCGGTGTTAATAAACAACCGTCGTGATACACATAATGAGACGATGCGTAGTTCAAACCGTGCGTGATATTATTTTGTATTGGTTAATATCTAGATCGATTACATTTATTGGCTAGCCTCGGAAATGCTAGCCATGCCCTCTGAAACAAGCGAAAAGACAACAATGTATATCAATTCACATTCATTTGAGAAACAATCACATCCATTTCACGGTACAAATCTCAATTAATTAACTCAAATGAACTAAAATTAACCATGATCATCGAGAATGTATATAGTACATATATACACACATTGTTCAATTAATCTTTAAAAATTAGCCCTTCATGATGATCGTAGCGTATGTAGCTAGTTTCGTCATGTTCTTCTTCCTCGACCCTTATCTTTGTTTCGAAAGAGCAACTCGTCAAATTGATTGTATTCTTCCTCGCCCACTACATTCTCAACTCCGACAATCCTCCTTTTTCCATGAAGAACTTCGTGGCGCTTCTTATTTGCAGATTCGGTAACATAGAAGACTTGAACAACTTGGTTGCTTGATCTGAGCGGTTCGTCTTTGTATCAGAACATGTTAGAGGTCCACGGTAGTGACGTGCAGTACTTGTCGACCTTCACTGTGGGAGATGGACCATGGCACCGAAATAGGGGATCTTGAAAAGCACGTGGTCGAGCTCCCATATCTCCTCTATTTGCCCATAGTAGGAGCTCCTCGGCCCATCGATCTTGAATGCATCTATCACGGACACCATTGATACAGTTAGTGCTTTTTATATCACGAGCTGCGTATAGAATGTGTACCCATTTATGTCATTATCCTCGCCATGTTACAAGCTGTAAATGTTGGCCCTTTTGCCAACCATGTCGACATATCACTTGACGAGCTCCTAGCAAGTCGCTCCTTCAACCATTGGTTGAGCAAATGCATTGTGTTGTCTCGTGATCCAAACATCCGCCGCGGCGGATTACATTGCGAAATGCGTCCTTGTCTTTGGTCGATATCTGAGGACACTTGGTCATGTGTTGCAAGAGCGGTGAAATGGGCTTGAGCATCGCATCCATATTTGGAGTGATTGCTTTCCTTCCGATGGTCCGATACCCTCGAGCCTCCCTCATGGCGAGATCGAGGCACACCTATCGGTTCGACTGAGCCATGTAATCGGCGAGCTCAATGACCTCTTGGTTGCATAACCTTCGGCGATCTTGCCCTCGGCGAGATCGATTTCGTACATATGACTTGAGAATTCCCATGAACCTCTCGAGCGGGTACATGCTACGTAGGAACACGGGCCCGCACATCTTTATCTCGCTCACAATATGAACAATGAGATGGACCATGATATCGAAAAAGCAGCGGAGGAAATACATCTCAAGATCACATAGTGTCGTCACCACCTCGTCTGCGAGCATCTAGTCGTTCGAGATCGATGACCTTACGAGCAATTGTGTTAAAAAATAACCTGACCTCATGATTGTCTCTCGGACCTTGATCGGCAAAATACTTCTAATTACAGCAGGGAGCATTTGTGTCATCAACACATGACAATCATGAGACTTCATGCCAATTAACTTCAAATCTTTTATCGAAACAAGTTTCTTCATGTTGGCGAAGTAAGGATGGAACTTTCACGCCATGCAAGCAAGCGCGATTCGGTTCTCTCGGCCTTGGACAGAGTGTAACAAGCGGGGAAGAATGCGTTCGTCCCTTTATCGGTCCTTGTTGGTGCTAACTTTCAGTCGATGTCCATATCAACCAAGTCAAGCCGTGCGTTGACACCATCTTTTGTTTTGTCACGAATGTTCAGTAAGAGACCAATCAAGCTGTCACATACTGATGAGGCCCTAGGTGCATCTACTACGGTGGTCAACATCCCTAAGTTGCAAGTGTGTGCTAAACCTCAAGTTGAGCCTATTATATATCAATGGAGAAAGAAACAAGAAGAAGGTTCGGCCAAGAACAAAGAGAGGGAGGTAGGCCGAAGGGAAAGCTTGAGTGGACATGGGAAGACACAACAACCAAGGACTTTGCATTTTGGAAAGTTTGCAAGGGAATCTTACCAAGAAAAGACAAAGAATCCTAAATGGATTTGGATTGGAGCAATTCCAATTCAGATCAATCTTTAAAGGAAGTTAATTTTGAAATTACTTGTAATAGGATAGTTTAATCTATTTTCAGCAATTAGAGTAGCTTAAACATCTATGTAAAGTAGGAGAGTTTTTTGGTTCGGATTACTGTTCACGTGAACAGTAACCGACTCGGATACTGTTCACGTGAACAGTAATCGGACTAAAGTCTTATTGCTTGCGTGGGAGGCTATATAAACCCCCCATGGCGCACTATAGAGGTGGACAAGTCATAGTTGAAGAAAAACAGAAAAGTCACATGTTTGTGTGGCGCCAAAATGAATACATGCGTTTGGAAATTCCGTCTAGGGTTTTGTGATTGCGTGAATATTGGAGGGTGGCTTTCCTTCCAAGATCCGTGATTCCTTGTGGATCATCTCACCAATTCGTGGCATCCTCAATTGCTCACGGTTTGGTGTTGTTCTTCGAGTTTGATTTTGTTTCTCTCTTGGATTGATTCAACATCAACCAAGTATTACTTGCTTTGGAGATATACTTGTTCTCCTTTTCTTTGAACCAACGAGGAAAGCTAGGGTTTTGCTCCAATCAAGATTGCTATACAAGTACCGTGAAAGATTGGGCCACATTACGCATCAACTACACGTTGATCCGTATCATCTTAGTATCGGGCGTCGTTGATCACGAGTGCGTGGAATTTTTCTTGGTACTTTTGAGGTTGGTCATCATGTCAAGAACTAGCGGTAGCGGTTCTAATGATGGATTAGACGAAGAGCCTATGTGCGGTGATACACTATTACGGATATACGTGCTCAATTTGATGCTACTACTGGCTTTTTCTTCGTCGCGAGAAGGTGTTACGCCATCAACTTGAAGCTCAAATCCAAGGGTGCAAGACACGCTAAGCGATCGTCTCAACGTGAATGAGCGGCGTATGATGGAAGGTTTTGACAATCTAAACCATGCTATCCGTCGCTTGGAGGAGAGGCTACCACCGCCACGAGGAGGTAATGTACGGTGCTACCCCAACCACAACATGGGCGTGCTGGCGTGTTATGCGTCGAGATGGAGATGACTTCTCTGGCTGGCGATTCGGAGGAGGCTATTTCCGATGATCGTGGAAGGCGTCAACGATGTCCACGACGTGATTACTTTGATCGTCGAGTCTTTGGACATGGTGGACATCATAATGGAGGTGGTGAGCGTGAAGATGGCGGTATCGGGAGAATCAAGATCACCATACCGAGTTCAAGGGCAGATCTGATCCGAGTCTTATTTGGAGTGGGAGATGCGTGTCAATCAAATTTTGACAACCACCACTACTCCGAGGAGAAGAAGGTTCGTGTTGCCTCGATTGAGTTCACGAATACGCTATTATTTGGTGGGATCAATTGAATCGTCGCAGGGAACGTCCTAACACTTGGGAAGCAATGAAACATGCTATGCGGAGCGTTTCGTGCAAACATACTATACACGGACGCTGCATACAAAGCTCGACGACTTACTCGAGGTGCTAAGGCGGTGGCGAGTACTATCAAGAGATGCAAGTGCTCATGATCCGTACAAGTGTGCGTGAGTCGGCAGAGGCGACCATGACACGCGTTTCTTGAGGGGCTGAATGAAGATGTGCGGGACCGTGTTGATTTAATGCAATACAATACCGTGCAAGAATTACTTCATCAAGCGGGCGTCTTGAACAATGGGTGAAGGGCACTCAAGCAAGGAGTGGCGTACCACTCATAACGCTTGGAGGCATGCAACTTCGCATGACGGAGATGTAGGATCAACTTCAAACCGGTTGCATCTACTACACCGGTTGGAGTACATTCAAGGAAGCTTGAAGCCTATAAGTCTTTGCGGGCAAAGAAGTCTCACATGCTGATTCTAGTGCATTCTCTACGGCTAGAACTAGCAACATTGAATGCTTCAAGTGCAAGGGCGAGGTCATATGAAGAAGGATTGTCCAAACATGAAGGCAGTGTTGCTTACACATGATGGCTACGCAACGGAGAGCGACAACGATGAATCTGAACCTTCCGATGAATCTGAGAAGATGGAACCACTCATTTGTTATCCAGCAGAAGGTGTTAGCTTGATGGCTCAAATGGTGCGGGTGATAACTGCTTGTTATTGTACGGAAGGGACAGCGACATCATATCTTTCAAACCGATTGCAAGATCAAAGAAAAGGTATGTAAGCTGATTATTGATAACGGGAGTTCGAGCAACATGATTGGCAAGGATGTGGTGGAATCACTCTCATTGTCCACATGGAGGCATCCTAAACCATATTACATCCAATGGCTCAACAACGTCGGCAAAGTCAAGATCACACACAAGGTGAGAGTGCCACTTACAATTGATGGCTATGTCGATAAGGTGGAGTGTGATGTGGTACCTATGCATGCGGTCATATTCTATTGGGGCGTCCATGGCAATTTGATTTGAATGCTACACATCAAGGACGGTCCAACCGATATACTTTCATGCACAAGGGAGAATTCCATGCTTTGCTGTCAAAGACCGATGAAGAAATCAAGAGTGATTTGGTTGTGGTTAGCAAGAAGAAGGCCGTAAATACTATACTAAAACCGAGGACGGTTTTGCTTCAAGAAGGGGAGGATGATGAGGCCCTAGGTGCATCTACTACGGTGGTCAACATCCCTAAGTTGCAAGTGTGTGCTAAACCTCAAGTTGAGCCTATTATATATCAATGGAGAAAGAAACAAGAAGAAGGTTCGGCCAAGAACAAAGAGAGGGAGGTAGGCCGAAGGGAAAGCTTGAGTGGACATGGGAAGACACAACAACCAAGGACTTTGCATTTTGGAAAGTTTGCAAGGGAATCTTACCAAGAAAAGACAAAGAATCCTAAATGGATTTGGATTGGAGCAATTCCAATTCAGATCAATCTTTAAAGGAAGTTAATTTTGAAATTACTTGTAATAGGATAGTTTAATCTATTTTCAGCAATTAGAGTAGCTTAAACATCTATGTAAAGTAGGAGAGTTTTTTGGTTCGGATTACTGTTCACGTGAACGATAACCGACTCGGATTACTGTTCACGTGAACAGTAATCGGACTAGGAGTCTTATTGCTTGCGTGGGAGGCTATATAAACCCCCCATGGCGCACTATAGAGGTGGACAAGTCATAGTTGAAGAAAAAACAGAAAAGTCACATGTTTGTGTGGCGCAAAATGAATACATGCGTTTGGAAATTCCGTCTAGGGTTTTGTGATTGCGTGAATATTGGAGGGTGGCTTTCCTTCCAAGATCCGTGATTCCTTGTGGATCATCTCACCAATTCGTGGCATCCTCAATTGCTCACGGTTTGGTGTTGTTCTTCGGGTTTGATTTTGTTTCTCTCTTGGATTGATTCAACATCAACCAAGTATTACTTGCTTTGGAGATATACTTGTTCTCCTTTTCTTTGAACCAACGAGGAAAGCTAGGGTTTTGCTCCAATCAAGATTGCTATACAAGTACCGTGAAAGATTGGGCCACATTACGCATCAACTACACGTTGATCCGTATCACATACATTCTTTTCTACATGCATGACGTCGATGCAGTGGCGAACTTCTAGGTGCTCCCAATAAGGTAAGTCCCAAAATATTGATCTCTTCTTCCACATGTTCTTCTTACTTGTCCTCGATTTACATCCCTTTCCAAGCACAACATCTAAATCCTTAACCATATCATAGACCTCTTTTCGCTTAAATGCCTTGGATTTGAATTGTCCTCCTTCTCTCCGTCGAATTGTTTCTTCATCTGCGGTATGGGTGAGCCCTCGAAGGAACCTCACGATGACGATGTACACGGTTTTTGTGAGTGATTGACCACACACTCTGGGTATCATCTAAGAAGTGAGTATGGGGCTTTGGCCCTTTTGTACTCTGGCCCGCCAGTTAGCAAGGGCGGGATAATCATTTATGGTGCGAACAACAAGGAACGTAAAGTGAAGTTCTCTCGTTTATACGCATCCCATACTGTACCCTTCAATCCCACGGTATTTTAGATCTTCCATCAATGGTGCTAGGTACACATCAATATCATTCCCGTGTTGCTTGGCCCTTGGATAAGTATCGACAACAAAATATACTTCCGCTTCATACACAACCAAGGAGGAAGGTTGTAGAATCTGAGGCGTCCGGGCCAAGTGCTATGTCATTGCTCATATTACGAAAGGATTCATTCCATCTGTACTCAATCCAAACCTTATATTCCTCGGTTCCTTGCACCGAGGTCTGCAAACCTCCTATCAATGTTTCTCCACCGGGCGGAATCGGCAGGTGTCTTAACTTTCCGTCATTCTTACGCTCCTCTGAGTGCCAATCTGGCAGCTTTTGCATTCTTTGGGTTATAAAAACCGCTTCAAGCGGGAATTACAGGAAGATACCACGCCACCTTAGCAGGAGGTCCTTTCTTCACCTCGATTCCTCGTCGTCATCGATTGCTTCTTACGCTTGTATCGGGATCGTTGCACACGGACATACATGCATGTTTGTATACTCGTTACGGTAGAGGATCTGATCGTTCGGACATGCATGTATTCTTTCTACTTCCATTCCCAATGGACAAAGAACCTTTTGGCTTTGTAGGTGGTTTTGGGCAACTCATTTCCCTCAGGAAGCATGTCCGCTAAGAGACCTACTTGACTCAAGTGAAACTCTTGTCGGACCAACCGTTGCTTGCCTTCAATTTCAGCGGTTTAAGCACGGATGACAACCTTGTGTATTCGACTTGCGGCCGGGAACAAAGGTTTCTCTGAGTCCTCCATCACGCCCGGAATTGAACATACTCCCTCTCATCACGGTTCCTTACGCATCATGAAGCATCGATCTAGATTGTCGTCGCGACCTATCCGAATCGGAACCACAATCGACATTGGCGACATATCGTTGACTTCTGTATAATATGCATATCGTTGACTTCTGTATAATATGCTCTTCACCGTGGCTGGTCCAACATGTATAACCCTTTTGAAACCCTTGAATCAAGTGTGCTTCGATCTGCGCTCGGTTGTTAAACATCTTGATTCTCGCGATCAATGCATGGACGATACATATATTCCGCCCCTTATTCAACATATTCTCTCGGCGGCTCTTGTAAGCAGAACCGCCATTAATGTACTCTTCACTCACACGGTTCTCGGTGTACATCGGCCGGTCCATCACACGGTTCGTATTGAAAACCACGAAAATAAATAAAGGGTGATGACTTTCTAAAGCGTATTTTACGAGCTTAATTATGATTTTTTCATTTTTACATTTTTGGATTTTATTAACTTACATGTGGGCCCTACTTGTCGGTGACTCATTTTTATTTCATGATTTTATTTATAAAATCTATGGCGATCCCACATGTCATAGACTTCGTTAGTTATTAACTAAATGATTAAAAGCAGTAGGATTAATTAATTTGAAGCTCAAAGCTGGGCTTAGGGTGACATCGCATTGCTATATAGTCGTGGCTCTCGGCCCTAAGGTCTCGCCGAGGCGAACAAGCGATGCGATGTCCCATGGGCGCTGAAACTAGCGATTTGGCGTGCGCTGAAACTACTCAAATTAAAGGATGCTTATGCTTGATATCTCACCTCGATCACGAGGAAGGTGTCAATGAAAGTCGGGGAAGGTCAAAGCGCGGTGGGTCGTCGATCGGTGAATAGCGGCGGCGGCAAGCTCCTCGGCGACAATATACAAGCCGAAATGGACCGGGCGGCTCGGTGAGGTGAGGCGATGTACTCAAGCAAGACGCAGGCGGCGATGGACCTATCGTGGCGCCTAGAGATATGGAGATCAGAAGACTATATCTGTTTTGGCGGGAGGCGGAGCTATATATATCGTCTGTGGTGAGTTAATTATCACGGACGGTTTTAACAAACCCGTCGTGATATTGGGCAATATCACGAGCGGTTCATGTTTGGAACAAATGCGTGAAGTATCCTGAGCGGTTCTAAAACAAACCGTCGTGATATTGTGTAATATCACGGAGCGGTTCATATTTGGAACCGTCGTGAAGTATCCTGAGCGGTTCCAAACATGAGCAAATGCGTGATATATTTATCTTCCTGAGCGGTTTTTAGCGCGGAGAATAACACAGACGGTGGGTAACAAAAACCGTCTGAGATTGTGTTTAATACAGACGGTTTCGATGAACCGTCTGTGATCAGGCGTCCAGTATTAGCATTTCTGTAGTAGTGTATGATATATGATTTCAAATCTAAGCATTCCTTCCGACCAGACTTTAGGATAATAGATATAAACAAAGTTCACTTATAATTTGTTGCATTCATTTTTGCATGTCTTCTTATGTCAAATAACAAAGTCTCTTATCCGACCATATATAACTTTTGATTGGTATTTCGATCATGACAAACAAAGATCTATAACTAGGCGAAGTCATAAGCTGGTTCCGACCACAATGATTTCCTAGTAATACTACGATCAGTCTTGACTTCATATCGGCACATACCTTCAAAATGATGGTTTCGACTTTCATTCTCTTTCTTGGCTACCTGCTTCTATAGTAAAGTTCTTCTACTATAAAGCAGTCGGGGGCTAGGAGGTGTCTGAGAATTTTTAAAAAAAAGTCAAATAGGATAAACGAAGGCATTGTTAATGACATAAAAGGTAAGTTTTACATATTTTCAATATTTTTACACTTTTTGCAGGAGTTTACTCTAGAAATATTCCCAGACTAATTACTGCTCGATGGGGGATCCGACCTCCATCTCCTCTACTACTTTATCTCCGAGTGGCTTGAGTTCTTCCATGAACTTGGTTGCCTCCTCAGGTGGGCACTTGAAGTCATCTTCAACAACTTGGAAATCAATGGAGGTGTCGGAAGCTTTCAGTTTTGCCAAAGCAAAACTAACTCCACTAGCAACGCTTTGTTTTCATGGCTTGGGCATAGTTCTTAGAGTAGTGTTGAGCAGAGTATTAAGATCCTCTAGAAGTTGACCCAAGTAGTTCATTTTCTCTCTTGGATCTCTTAGGGTAGCGAGCTTGATCCCGATCCCATATCAAAGATCATCTTGTTCAAAAATCCGATCTTTTCATCTAGACTTTGAGCGAGCCGCCTCCTTGTCTTGCTCAAATTTGAGTCTTTTCTACTCTGTCCAAAACTTGTTTTTGCTCTGCAAAAGTAAAACAGGTGATAAGCACAGAAATAATTGGAGGAAGATAATAAGTCAAGTTTGCGACCTATTACCTTCAATTTTCTTGTTAATATATTCCTTGCTGGTCGTAGCCTCAGCGATCGACCGGTCCTTAGCTTTGATTTCTTCTTCAAGCAGAGCTGTCTTGGCTTTCTCAGCTAGGATCTCTTCTTTTATTTTCTCCAAATCTATCAAATACGATAAGGGAGAATAATTAAGCAAAGGGCGAAGCATTGAAGAAAGGAAAAGGCTAAGGGGAAAGTTTTTACTTTCTAATTCGGAGTGTTTCTACTCCAAGTCTTTAATCCGCTTGGTCAGTCCTCCGACCACAGCAAAATTCTCGACATATGCTGTTCAAATAGCATTTTCCTCTTTAAAAATTCTCTATAAAAGATTTTTTAGGAGAGATTATGAAACTGGTCGAAGATATTTACCCGGATTGCCAAATCATTATATCCGCCAAATATTGAATCAGGATGCATTTTGATTTGATGATCCGATATTTTTCCCCATGCCTCGTCAAGCTCCTTATCCTCGATGAATCGGGGGCGAAAAGGGAACTTATCAGGTTGAGGAGAATTACCAACAATGGTCGGAACCTGTTGAGAGCCTTTAGGGGCATCTACCTCCGCAGAAGGAGTTAGAACCACCAATGGTTCCAACTCAGCTGTTGGCCCGGCGACTTTGCCGGGGCTTCTCCGACCACTCTTTCCTGAGGAACTTTATCCTGGGAAGTGGTCTGCTCATGGACCTCTTCAAGTACCTGGTCCTTAGAAGGAGTCTGTTCGGAAACAACCGGAACACCAGAGGACCTATATCAAGCAAAGAAGGGAAGTTATAAAAAAAGCATCAAATTATCAAGAAATTATTAAAGGTATGCGCTTATACGACCACTTTCATTTGAGCGTACCTAGTTAATTTCGAGATTTGACTTTAAAAGCGGAAGAGTAAAATCAGATCGTCACCCTTCCTTTTCTTTTCTTCTGACCTTGCCGGTTCCAAACCGCGAGATTAACCAAATCCGTTGCATCATCCAACAGGATGTCGGAAGCGATGCCCTCGATCAGCTTGTCAAGGGTCATGTCCTTGACCATCTGGTCGGGCGGAGTGGTTTCACCGACCTCGCACCGGTTGTTCGGTAACAAGCTGTTTGGTAAATCAACGGCCGGTGCAGGGTTAGCGACCTCGTAATCGCACGGTGGCCTTGAGACTTCTCCACCTAAACCAACAAATGAATTTGGTTAGGTGATGAAATCTTTATCTAAACTACATATATATATTCTTATGAAATGTTACATTACCTCGGGAATTCATCCTCTTCCGGTGCATCAGGCACGAATCGGTTGGAACAACGGTGGGATGTTTAGCCTCACGGTTTGTGTGATTACGCAACCCGACCAACTACAAAAATAGAGCATGATCAAAAATCTGATCGGAGAATATATATGCATGATAAAAGAGATTTTTGATTGTTTATCTTAAGCCTTGTTACTCTCTCTTCAGTAGGAACTATGGCCAAGATCTCAGGGAATCCAGCCTTTTCTCCAGGCTCCCCTGCACAGATCAGCTTGATCCGTTCTCTAATTTCCTCAGGGGAAAGAGCTTTAAAAGAAGAGAGAAAATAAGACATGAACAGGTTTTAAGGTAGTACATTAATCAAATGAAAATACTGGTCGGAGTTTATCTCAAAGACTTACCACCTCCTGAGATAGCTTCATCACGACCAATAGACCAAATCAGGGAGTGAGTCCGAAGCTTCAGTGGACTAATCCGGCGCTTAGTGAAATCCCTCACTACATGCCAAGAGGTCAAGCCCTTGACTCGCAGGTCGTAGATTGCATCCACCCATCGTCCGACCACTCCTGTCTTCTCCACGGTCTTTCTCTATTTGGGATTTTTATTTGCTCTCATCCCGGCGAAGTAGAGGCTATCATCCCTCGTAACCGTCATATTGAACCAGTTCTTCTTCCATGACGACCACGAGGACTTCGAGTACATATGAATGTACTCATTGGCCTTCCCGTCGTGAAGACGCAATGTACATTCTCCGGGAGTATCCGTGGTTTTCCCCATTACCATTCGGTAGAAATACCTGAAGAGCCTCAAACTCGGAGGCACTCCCAGGTATGCTTCACACAAATATGTGAAGATGCAGATGTTGGTGATGGAATTTGGAGCCAAATTCAACAATTCCACCCCGTAGAACTCAAGAACACGGAGAAGGAATTTGTGTACCAGCAATCTCAGCCCACATTCGATGTAGGCGAGGAAAACAGGAATTTCCTCATCTTCGCGGCTTGGGAAATGCTCTCCAAATGCTGATCTCCATCTGATCAAATTCTTGTCCGAAAGCATCCCAATATTCTCCAAAGCTTCAAGATTTTTCTTGCTCAAATCCGAAGGCAACCACTTTGTGATTTGCTCCGACATGATGAAAATCCTCAACGATGAGCAGAGTTCGTAGGAGATTTTTGTGGTTGGAAGAACAAAAAGAGAAGGACGAAGATTTTTTGTCTTGGTAAAGGAGATCAGAAAGGGGGATCTGGAAGCATAAAGAATCCAAAAGGTCTAGCGATGGGGATTTTACAGCCTCGGGTCTTTAAATTACGATTGGAGGTTATCCATAAAAGTCTGAACGGTAAAAAGCTTCTTTTTCGCCCAACGGACAGAGGAACTCTTCAGTTCCCAAGGCAAGTTCTCAACTTTAAAATGAACACAAACCACCTCGAATGTCACGACATTAAATGGGGGTTTGCCCGATACAGATTCATCGAAAGAAGGCATTCACACGATCTGTTCATTTAAAGTTCGGGGGCTAGCTGACAAGGATTAAAACCTCTATGTATTAATTTAAATACATAAAAGACCATACGTCTTCATGGTCATAACCCCTAAGGCTAATGACCTCACTAGTTGTAAGGATTCCAGAGGTTACACGATGGGTACCCTGGTCGAACTAGGTTTCGACCAGGTAGCTGCTCGGAAGTGCTATGAACAGGCACCCTTAACTGTATGATGAATGGAGCACACGCAAAACGTTCCATACCATACGATGATATACAAGACACTGACGATAAACCACCTTACGGTTAAGGTTCTCACAAGTACTTAACCGCAAGGTAGTTAGCACATTGTTAACTACCTTAAACCTCCAACCAGTTGTAACGTTTCATTAGGGAAGCCTTCTCCAGGAATAACTGCCGCCTCTTCGGGAGTTATTTAATGGTGGAATGCAAAAGATGAGGAGAGACACACACACAACAGCGAACAACAGAAGGCAACACAGAAGCCAAAGCAGTAATATTCAATACATTCAGTGTAATTGGAGATAGTCCCTAGTCAAGTCTTGTAATCCCAGTTCATATTAATAAATAGCAGCCCCCATTCTCTTCCAGGATACTCCACGTCATTTTCCTCTGTTTATTTTCGTAAGATCGGTGATTCGATCGTCGACAGTCACGTTCTTCTTCCTCGACCCTTATGTCATTTCCGAAAGGAGGCAACTCGTCAAATTGATTGTATTCTTCCTCGTCCACTATATTCTCAACTCCGACAATCCTCCTTTTTCCATGAAGAACTACGTGGCGCTTCTTATTTGCCGGGTCGGTTACATAGAAGACTTGAACAACTTGGTTCGCCTTGATCTGAATGGTTCATCTTTGTATCAAGAGACTTTCGAGGTCCACGGTAGTGACGCCCGTGCTTATCGACCTTCACGTGTGGAGATGGACCCAACGACACGAAATAGGGGATCTTAAAAGCACATAGTCGAGCTCCCATATCTCCTTTATTTGCTTATAGTAGGAGCTCCTCGGCCCATCGATCTTGAATGCATCTATCACGGACACCATTACGGTTAGTGCCTTTTATATCCTGAGCTTGCGTATAGAATGTGTACCCATTTATGTCGTATCCTCACCTTGTCACTGGCTGTAAATGTTGGCCCTTTTGCCAACCATGTCGATATATCTTGACGAGCTCCTAGAGATTCGCTCCTTCAACCATTGGTTGAACAAATGCATTGTGTTGTCTCGTGATCCAAACATCGGCGCTCCGGATTACATTGCGAAAGCACGTCCTTGTCTTTGGTCGATATCTGAGGACACTTCAATCATGTGTTGTAAGACCGTGAAATAGGCTTGAGCATACACATCCATATTTGGAGTGATTGCTTTCCTTCCAATGGTCAAGGCATACCTATCGGTTCGACCTGAGCCATGTAATCGACGCAGAACTCAATGACCTCTTCGGTTGCATAACCCGACGATCTTTGCTCTGGCGAGATCGATTCCGTACATAGGACTTGAGAATTCCCATGAACCTCTCGAACGGGTACATGCTACGTAGGAACACAAGCCCGCACATCTTTATCTCTCTCACAATGTGAACAATGAGATGGACCATGATATCAAAAAACGACGCAGGGAAATACATCTCAAGAAATAATGATTGTCTCTCGGACCTTGATCACCACCTCGTCCTGCAGAGCATCTAGTCCTTCGGGATCGGTAACCTTCTGAGCAATTGTGTTAAAGAAATAACACAGCCTAATGATTGTCTCTCGGACCTTGATCGACAAAATACTTCTAATTGCAACAGGGAGCATTTGTGTCATCAGCACATGACAATCATGAGACTTCGTGCCAATTAACTTCAAATATTCCATCGAAACAAGTTTCTTCATGTTGGCGGAGTAACTGGACGGAGCTTTCACACCATGCAACCACCAGCACAGTTCAGTTCTCTCGGCGTTGGACAGAGTATAACAAGCAGAGAGAAGGTAGGTTCGTCCTTTATCGGTCTTTGTTGGTGCTAACTCAGGTCTAATGTCTATATCAACCAAGTCAAGCCGTGCGTTGACACCATCCTTTGTTTTGTCACGAATTTTCAGTAAGAGACCAATCAAGCTGTCACATACATTCTTCTCTCGTGCATGGCGTCGATCACGATGGCGAACTTTTAGGTGCTCTCAATAAGGTAAGTCCCAAAATATTGATCTCTTCTTCCACATGTTCTTCTTACAAGTCCTCGATTTACGTCCCTTTTCGAGCACAACATCTAAATCCTTAACCATATCATAGACCTCTTTTCCGCTTAAATGCCTTGGAGCTGAACTGTCCTCCTTATCTCCATTGAATTGTTTCTTCATCATGCGGCATGTGTGAGCCCTCCGAAGAAACCTACGATGATGCATGTACATGATTTTGCACGAGGGATTCAGCCACACACTCTCGGTATCATCTAAACATTGAGTACAGGCTTTGGCCCTTTTGTCTTGTGGCAAGCCAGATTAGCAAGGCGGGATAATCATTTATGGTGCGAGAACAACAAGGAGCGTAAAGTGAAGTTCTCTCGTTTATCGCATCCCATACATGTACCCCTTCAATGCCACGTATTTTTAGATCTTCCATTAATGGTGCTAGGTACACATCAATATCATTCCCGGTTGCTTGGCCCTTGGATAAGTATCGACAACAAAATATACTACGCTTCATACACAACCAAGGAGGAAGGTTGTAGATATAGGCGTCACGGGCCAAGTGCTATGTCGGTTGCTCATGTTTGCGAAAGGATTCATTCCATCTGTACTCAATCCAAACCTTATATTCCTCGGTTCCTTTGAAGTCTCGCAAACCTCCTATCGATGTTTCTCCTTTGGGCGAGAATCAGCAGGTGTCTTAACTTTCGTCATTCTTACACTCCTCGAGTGCCAATGCGATAGTTTTGCATTCTTTGGGTTATAAAAAGCCGCTTCAAGCGGGAATTATAGGAAGATACCATGCCACCTTAGCAGGAGGTCCTTTCTTCACCTCAATTCCCTCGTCGTCATCTGATTGATTGTTACGCTTGTATCGGGATGCGTTGCACACCAGACATACTTGCATGTTTGTATACTCGTAACGGTAGAGTGTACAATCATTCGGATATGCATGTATTCTTTCTACTTCCATTCCTAATGGACAAAGAACCTTTTTGGCTTTGTAGGTGGTTTTGGGCAACTCGTTTCCCTCCGGATGCTTGTCCGTAAGAGACCTAACACCCCCGTGAAACTCTTGTCGGACCAACCATTGCTTGCCGTCAATTTCAGCAGTTCAAGCACAGATGACAACCTTGTGTATTCCGACATGCAGCCCGGGAACAAAGGTTTCTCCGAGTCCTCCATCAAGCCTCGGAATTTAACATAATCCCTCTCATCGCAGTTCCCTTCTGCATCGCGAAGCATCTGATCTAGATTGTCATCGTGCAGCCTATTTGAATCGGAACCACAATCGACATCATCCGGCGGCATATCGTTGACTGCCTGTATAATATGCTCTTCACCGTGACTGGTCCAACGTGTATAACCCTTTTTTAAACCCCCTTCGAATCAAGTGTGCATCAATCTGCATTCAGTTCTTAAACATCTTCAGATTCTCGCAATCAATGCATGGACAGTACATATATTCCGCCCCCTTATTCAACATACACTACTACAGAAATGCTATCTTTGGATGCACGATCACGAGCGGTTCATCAAACCGCTCAGATAAACACTAATCTCGAGCGGTTTTGTTTACCCAAATATGTTGTTATTCTTCGCTAAAAAAAATGCGTGAAGAGGTCATATCACGAGCGGTTCATGTTTAGAACCGTCGTGAAGTATCACGAGCGGTTACGACCAAAACCGTCTTTGATATTACTCAATATCACAGGCGGTTTTTGGTCGAACCGTCTGTGATATCTTCCTTCTAAACATGAACCGTCTGTGATATAACCTCTTCACATATGGTTTTTGTTAAAAACCGTCTGTGATAATTAACTCATCACAGGCGGTGCGATCTACATATATAGCTCCCGACCAATGAGTCTTCTTGATCTCTATCTCTAGCGCTACAGTAACCATGGGAGATCTCCAAGCCCAATGAGTCCATCGCCACTCCATGCCCAGTTTGAGTATCGCCTCACCTCACTGAGCCGGCCCACTCGTGTGGTCCATTTCAGCTATTGTTGCTGAGGAGCTTGCCGCCGTCACCTCTATTCACCGATCGACGACCAGCCACCTTGGACCTTCCCCGACTTCATTGACACCTTCCTCATGATCGAGGTGAGCTACTGGAGCATAAGCATCCTTTAATTTGAGTAGTTTCAGGCGTTTACGCCGAAATCGATAGTTCGGCGCCGCCCACAGGACATCACCGTCGGTTAGCCTCGGGTGACCTTAGGGCCCGAGCCACGACTATTAGCAATGCGATGTCACCTAAGCCCAGTTTGAGCTTCAAATCCTCTTTTTTAATCATTTAGTTAATAAACTAACGAGTCTATGACATGTGGGACGCCATAGATTTTATAAATAAAATCATGAAATAAAAATGAGTCAGCGACAAGTAGGGCCCACATATAAGTTAATAAAATCCGGAAAAATGTAAAAATGAAAAAAAGCGTAATTAAGCCTCAGAAAATACGCTTTCGAAGTCACCCTTTTATTTATTTTCAGGGTTTTCAATACGAACCGTGTGATGGACGAAATTTGGATGTCTACCGAGAACCGTGTGAGTGAAGAGTACATTAATGGTGTGTCTACTTTTACAAGAGTGCCGAGGAGGATATGTTGAATAAGGGGCGGAATATATGTCTTGTCCATGCATTGACTACGAGAATCGAAGATGTTTAACAACCGAGCGCAGATCGAAACACACTTGATTGAAGGGTTTCAAAAGGGTTATACATGTTGGACCGATCCGGATGAAGAGCATATTATCAGAAGTCAACGATATGCATATTATCTGAAGTCAACGATATCTGACGAATGATGTCGATTGTGGTTCGATTCGGATAAGTACAGCACGATGACAATCTAGATCGAGATGCTTCGCGATGCAAAAGGGAACTGTGATGAGAGGGAGTATGTTCAATTCTGGGGCTTGATGGAGGACTCGGAGAAACCTTTGTTCCCGGGCTGCAAGCCGGAATACACATGGTTGTCATCCGTGCTTAAATTGCTGAAATTGAAGGCAAGCAACGGTTGGTCTGACAAGAGTTTCACAGAGCTATTAGGTCACTTAGCGGACATGCTTTCGGAGGGAAACGAGTTGCCCAAAACCACCTACAAAGCCAAGAAGGTTCTTTGTCTATTGGGAATGGAAGTAGAAAGAATACATGCATGTACAAACAACTGTATCCTCTACCGTAACGAGTATACAAACATGCATGTATGTCCGGTGTGCAACGCATCCCGATACAAGCGTAACAATCAATCAGATGACGACGAGGGAATCGAGGTGAAGAAAGGACCTCTTGCTAAGGTGGCGTGGTATCTTCCTGTAATTCCCCATTTGAAGCGGTTTTTGCGAACCCAAAGAATGCAAAAGCTGCCAGATTGGCACTCAGAGGAGGCGTAAGAATGACGGAAAGTTAAGACACCTGCTGATTACTCGCCGGTGGAGAAACATCGATAGGAGGTTTGCGGCGTCGGTGCGGAACCGCAAGGAATATAAGGTTTGGATTGAGTCTGGATGGAATGAATCCTTTCGGTAACATGAGCGGCCGACATAGCACTTGGCCCGTGGACTCTGTATCTACAACCTTCCTCCTTGGTTGTGTATGAAGCGAAGTATATTTTGTTGTCGATACTTATCCAAGGGCCAAGCAACTTTGGGAATGATATTGATGTGTACCTAGCACCATTGATGGAAGATCTAAAAATCTTGTGGATTGAAGGGGTACATGTATGGGATGCGTACAAGCGAGAACTTCACTTTACGTTCCTTGTTGTTACGCACCATAAATGATTATCCCGCCTTGCTAATCTGTCGGGCTAGAGTACAAAGGGGCCAAAGCACATACTCCTTTGCTTAGATGATCTGAGAGTATGTGGCTGAATCACACGTACAAAACTGTGTACATGCGTCATCGTAGGTTCCTTCAGAGGGCTCACCCATACCGCATGATGAAGAAACAATTCGACGGAGAGAAGGAGGACAGTTCAGCTCCAAGGCATTTAAGCGGAAAAGAGGTCTATGATATGGTTAAGGATTTAGATGTTGTGCTTGGAAAGAGATGTAAATCGAGGACCCGTAAGAAGAACATGTGGAAGAAGAGATCAATATTTTGGAACGTACCTTATTGGGAGCACCTACAAGTTCGCCACTGCATCGACGTCATGCATGTAGAGAAGAATGTATGTGACAACTTGATTGGTCTCTTATTGAACATTCGTGACAAAACAAAGGATGGTGTCAACGCACGGCTTGACTTGGTTGATATAGACATCAGACTTGAGTTAGCACCAACAAAGACCGATAAAGATGAACGCCTTCTTCGCTTGTTACACTCTGTCCAAGGCCAAGAGAACCGAACTATGCCGGTGCTTGCATGGTGTGAAAGTTTCGTCCGGTTAGTCCGCCAACATGAAGAAACTTGTTTCGATGGAAGATTTGAAGTTAATTGGCATGAAGTCTCATGATTGTCATGTGTTGATGACACAAATACTCCCTGTTGCAATTAGAAGTATTTTACTGATCAAGGTCCAAGAGACAATCATGAGGCTGTGTTATTTCTTTAACACAATTGCTCAGAAGGTCATCGATCCCGAAGGACTAGATGCTCTACAGGACGAGGTGGTGACGACTCTATATGATCTTGAGATGTATTTCCCTCCGTCGTTTTTCGATATCATGGTCCATCTCATTGTTCATATTGTGAGGGAGATAAAGATGTGCGGGCCCATGTTCCTACGTAGCATGTATCCGTTTGAGAGGTTCATGGGAATTCTCAAGTCATATGTATGGAATCGATCTCGGCCAGAGGGCAGCATCGTCGAAGGTTATGCAACCGAAGAGGTCATTGAGTTTTGCGTCGATTACATGGCTCAGGTCGAACCGATAGGTGTGCCTCGATCTTGCCATGAGGGGAGGCTCGAGGGTATCGGGACCATCGGAAGGAAAGCCATCACTCGGATATGGATCGTATGCTCAAGCCCATTTCACGAGTCTTGCAACACATGGTGAAGTGTCTCAGATATCGACCGACAAGGGCGTGCTTGAGCAATGTAATCCGGTGCGGCCGGATGTTTGGATCACGAGACAACACAATGTGACGGTTCAACCAATGGTTGAAGGAGCGACTCGCTAGGAGCTCGTCAGTGATATCTTGACATGGTTGGCAAAAGGGCCAACATTTACAGTTGTAACATGGCGAGGATACGACATAAATGGGTACACATTCTATACGCAGGCTCAGGATATAAGAAGCACTAACAAGAACAGCGGTGTCCGCATAGATGCATTAGTACTGATGGGCTGAGGAGCTCCTACTATGGGCAAATAGAGGAGATATGGGAGCTCAACTACGTGCTTTTCAAGATCCCCTATTTGGTGCCGTTGGGTCCATCTCCCACGGTGAAGGTCGACAAGTGCAGGCGTCACTGCGTGGACCTCGAACATGTCGGATACAAAGACGAACCATTCGTCTTGGCTAACCAAGTTGTTCAAGTCTTCTATGTTACCGGGCCGACAAATAAGAAGCGCCACGTAGTTCTTCATGAAAAAGGAGGATTGTCGGAGTTGAGAATGTAGTGGACGAGAAAGAATACAATCAATTTGACGAGTTGCCTCCTTTCGAAAATGGCATAAGGGTCGAGGAAGAAGAAGCGTGTGAAACTAGCTACATACTGCGTCGATCATCATGAAAGGCTAATTTTTAAAGATTAATTGAAGAATGTGTGTATATATATGTACGTTCTGATGAATGGTTAATTTTAGTTCATTTGAGTTAATTAATTGATTTGTACTGTGAAATGGAAGTGATTGTTTCTCAAATGAATGTGAATTGGATGTATATACATGTACTTGTTGTCTTTTCTACTTGTTTCAGAGGGCATGGTTAGCATTTCCTGAGGCTAGCCAATAAACAGAACTAGATATTAACCAATACAAAATAATATCACAGACGGTTTGAGCTACAAACCGTCTGTGATAATATATTACAGACGGTTGTTTATTAAAACCGTCTGTGATACATCACATATCACAGACGGTTCTAAGTTAGAACCGTCTGTGATACATCACATATCACAAATGGTTCTACGTTAGAACTGTCTGTGATAGTATGTATCATAGACAATTCTAATTTAGAACCATCTGTGATGTCCATCCCTATTTATATTCGGACTCTAGCTAGGGTTTGCTGCGCCCGCCACTCTCAAACGATTAAGTTTCTCAACTCCTCGCTCCCTCCTCCCCTGAGCCCGTCGCCGCCTCCTCGAGCCCGACGCGACTCCTCCCCCAATCCCATCGACGCCGCCTCCTCCTCCAGCCTGGCGTGCCTCCCCCTGAGCCCGCCGAGCCTCCTCCTACAGCCCGGCGCGCCTCCCCTCGAGCGCACCGCGCCTCCTACCAAGCCGCCGCCTCCTCCCCTCCCGAGCCGTGGCGCCTCCTTCGACGCCACCTGCTTTGCTCGTCTTGCTCCTGCTCGTCCTTCTCCTCGGCCCTAAAGGTAACCAATTATAATTGTACTTGTTTTAGGAATTTGTATTTGTTCTAGTCAATTATTTATATGGTATTTGTTTTGATCTCGCTCTTTGGAATATATTGCAATGTGGTGTGGTGGGCTTGAAATGAATGCTCTGTGATGATAATAGTCTTGTCTTGAAATTGTTTTGATAATCGGGTTTGTACTTGAGCTCTAATTGGAATGCTTACTCTACATCGATAGCAATATCAAAATGTTAAATCTTAGCTTTATCTTGATTTCATTTGTTCACATGATGTTCTATTTCTTCGAAGATTTCTTCCGCTCATTCTTCGTCATCGCCGCCTCATGTGTCTGCGATGATGCACCATCCTCTGGAACAATATCAACCGCGGTAGAAGAAGAGGAATATCGAAAAGGCCCGGGGGCCGATTTACCATCACGGAGTCGATCGGTTTGGGACCCTATCAATCCTCGTCGAGCAGCGTCCGCATTCGAGAGAAACGTCGGAATAGTTGCACGGAGCGGGTCAGCGTCACCTACGATTCGTGGAAGGTGGTGCGGACCAATGGCTGTTGTCTTTGGCGGATATTCTCGCATCGTTCGAGATCGGTAGAACACGGACTCGAGCGGCGACACGCGTTGCTCAGCGTGCAAAGCGTGGAAGAACTTCAAAGCACGCTTGTCAAGAACTTCGTGGAGAAGGATCGAGGATGCCCTTCCACAAGTATCCATTCTTGGAAGAGTCTGGGCCGAGTTTGTGGCGAAGAAGGCGACAGATGAATTTAGGAGTGAAAGTGCGACGCACACGACCCTCGGGCAAAAACAAGCACCCCCTACGGACTTCGGCACGGCTGGTATGCGGGTAAAACCCGATATGGAGGGATCAGAACAGCGGGCAAAATTTGTTCAAATGTCTCCCCGCCATTTTCCGAGATCACTGATGTGCGCTCCCGATAGTGGTTATTTGCGAGGTTACGTATTGGGTCTACGGGGGAAGCGTACTTTCCAAACCCCGCAGACCAAGAAATGTCCCAGCGCCTGGTAAGACATCGAACTACCTAGTTTGTAATTACTCCATAACTTCATAGGAAGTGAAATGACATGTCGGGCTATTGCAGGTAACGCTAAGTGCACAATCTTCCCAAGGCTCATTCCAAGCAGACAGGGAGAAAGATATACTCTCTGTGGCCCTAGGAAACAGTGAGCATCCGGATCGCACGAGAGGCGCTGGTGTTTATGTTACATGGGGAAAATGGTTCCAAGTGGACTCTGGATCGTACCGGAGTAGGAAGAGAGCCAAAGCCGAGCGCGATGCAAAGCTACGAGAGGATCTTCGTGCATCCCTCAGAGATGAGCTCACTGAAAAAATCAGAGATGAGCTCACTGAAAAAATCAGAGATGAGGTCACTTAATCCCTCAGAGAGGAGATTCGTGCATCGAAAAAAAGCGAAGGATACCTTTGAGGAAAGGATTAGGGATTGCAACTCCCAAATCGCTTGCAAGCCCTGCCCCTCTTGTGCTAGCTTGACCCCAAACTTCAGAGTAGCTCTGGCGTCCAACCCTAATTCTGCCCCAATAGATGGCGATGATTTCCGTCGATGACATCCGGGTAATAATTATTATCTCTGGAATGCTCGATCCATTGATAGGCCTGTTGGAGTAGCTAATTTTGTATTGTTATGTACGTAGGTGGCTATGAAGTGCAAGCTCCAAGTGAGATATGTCTCTGTTGCCCTAGATGCTACTTGGGGCTAGGTGTATCCATCCGGTGTCGGAGCTTTGGTGCACGGTGCAAATCTAGCGCGAAGTTTATAAAAGTGAATGTGGACGGTGTCTGTGCCAATTTCGATGCCGTCCCGCTGAAAATTCCCCCAAACGATGAGGTCATGACTCTAGGGCAAGCCGTTAGAACATTCATCCGGTAGCCCAAGGAGGACATCTACCTGGAGCTACCTGCTTCGGTGTCAACTTCACGGGAATGTCCTACAACGGCATCAAGTCCACGGGACCTGACTGCACCGAAGCTACCTGCACTGACACGGCAAGGGCCCGCTGCATCACATGCATCTACACCTCGTGCTCAGTTGACTCTTGTGAAGTCGACCTATACAAAGCGAGGCAGCAAGGGCAAATCGAAGACGATCGACTCCTGTCTTGATATCCCTTCTTGCCGTTGGGGAAATTCATGCTAGGCGGCCGTTTGTTCGAGAAGTTAGACTGACCCTACCCTAGGACCGAATTGCACGGCATTGCATACATGGTACATGGAATAGTCCAACAAGCTGGTTGATCAACGACGCTCGGGTTTCACCGTCAAGTTCAAGGAGGATCATTTTAACCACGTGCATCAAGACGTTGTCTTCACGGTGACCTTCAAAGACTTGTTCTGTCTCTTCAACCTCGACGAGCTCGACGTCTCACTCATACGATGCTGGACACTATAAGTGTGTACAATCACGGTCAATGTTCGTGTAATACCGATAAATGTTATATATAACACCTTGCTTTTGTATATAGATACATGATCTCTAAAGCCGAAAGAAGGAAATCACCGGTAGGTTTCCTCGACCCATACATTGTCTCCGAGCAAAGCATCACGGCGAATACAACATTCGTCGAGAATTACGTTATAGATTTTTTCATGGCTCGCCGCAACAAGGAATTCATACTTTCTCCCTACAACCAGAAGTAAGTGTTGCACTACTGGCTATACTTGTTGATTTGTACTTTATAAGTAACACGAACTTAGGTTTAATGACCATGCTGACATAACTGTGTAGCTACCACTGGATTCTAATTGTAATTATACCAAAACGGAAATGGGTAATATACCTAGATTCCCTACAGAGGGCCACTCACAACTTCACAATTATCCGAAATTTAATCATCAGGTAAACACGTACATTTCCTCCACAGAAACTCTATTGTAGTCTTTCCTTCCTTTGCAATGGCTAAGGCTAACTTCTTGGAGTCACGTAGGGTGTTCGACATGTTACATGCTAGAGGATGGAATATCAGGGGAAAGATGCTGTCACACGATAAAAAATTCCCGGTACTCGCTAGCTAGTACACATTAATCCTATATAACACCTCGTAGTAATGCCTCTCGAACTAACCAATTCTATTTTTGCAGTGCCACCAGCAGCCGCCGGGCCGTAACGTCTGTGGATACTATGTTTGCCACAACATGCAACTACTCATCGGTTCCGCGATCACCAATGATCCTCAGGTTTGTCAATCTTTTAACAATTATTTCATATATACTTACCAATTTATATAAGCACGAATTTAATCTTCCTATCGACAGGTTGCGACCATCGACGAAACTACGTTGGAACGGAGCGAGCTCATAAAAGTTTGATCATACCTTACGTCATTCCTGAACAGATAGGTCATAAATCTAGATGGGAGTTTCCACAGTGTAGATTGAACTTGATTGGGATAGATTGAAATTAATGGTACATGTGTGTAAATTAATGTACATTAATGGTTAATTTTAGTTAATTGATTTGTGAATTGGATGTGCTTGTTTCTGAAATGAATGCAATTTTGATGTGCTTCTGAAATGAATGCGAATTGAATGTGCTTGTTTCAGAGGGCATAGCTAGCATTTCTGGGTCTAGCCAATAAGCGAAATAGATTTAGCAATGCAAAGACTACCACAGATGGTGCGTAGATGAAGCGAAATGCGTGATAGTAGAAAATCCAGACGATGCAGTAGATGAAACCGCTCGTGATACTTGACTACCATGCGATGCAGTCGGTAGTCCACTATCACGAGCGGTTTCATCTACGCATCGCTCTGTGATTTTCTACTATCACGAGCGGTTTCATCTACGCACCGCCTGTGGTAGTCAATATCCTGAATGGTTTCATTACGCATCGCCGGAAATGGTGGTAGTCGAAATATCACGATGGTTTCATCTACAAACCGTCGTGATGACCTCATCATTATCTTGACCCATAAACTCGGGCGGCTCACGAAACCAAATGCGTGATGGTATTTTTGAACCGTCTGTGAAGGCCTTTTCTGTAGTAGTGATATCCTCCTCGGCAGCTCTTGTAAAAGCAAACACGCCATTAATGTACTCTTCACTCACACGGTTCTCAGCGTACATCCAGCTTCGGTCCATCACACGGTTCGTATTGAAAACCCTGGAAATAAATAAAAGGGTGACTTTGAAAGCGTATTTTTTTATGCTTAATTACGCTTTCCAATGGAGAAAGCGTATTTTTCTCTTAACTAAAGGTGGTTTTTTTTTTATTTTTACATTTTTCTGGATTTTATTAACTTACATATGGGCCCTACTTGTCAGTGACTCGTTTTTTTATTTCATGATTTTATTTATAAAATCTATGGTGGTCTCACATATCATAGACTCGTTAGTTTATTAACTAAATGATTAAAAACAGTAGGATTTGAAGCTCAAATTGGGCTTAGGGTGACATCGCATTGCTAATAGTCGTGGCTCGGGGCCCTAAGGTCGCATGAGGTGAATCGACGGTGATGTCCTGTGGCGGCGCCACGGGCTTCACTAGCGATTTCGGCGTAAACGCCTAAAACTACTCAAATTAAAGGATGCTTATGCTCTAGTAGCTCACCTCGATCACAAGGAAGGTGTCAATGAAGTCGGGAAAGGTACAAGGCGGCTAGTCGTCGATCGGTGAACAGAGGCGACGGCGGCAAGCTCCTCGACGACAATAGCTGAAATGGACCACACGAGTGGGCTCAGTGAGGTGAGGCGGTACTCAAACCGGGCACAGAGTGGCGATGGACTCACCGGGCTTGGAGATCTCCCGCGGTTACTGTAGCGCCAGAGATGGAGCTCAAGAAGACTCTGTTGGCGAGCTATGTACACTGCACCGTCTGCGATGAGTTAATTATCACGGACGGTTTTCAACAAAAACTGTCTGTGATATGTAGTAATATCACAGACGGTTCGTGTTTAAAACCATTTGTGAAGTATCACAGACGGTTCTGACAAAAAATTGTCTGTGATGATATTGGGTAATATCACAGACGGTATTTGGTCAGAACCGTCTATGATACTTCACAAATAGTTTTAAACACGAACCATCTGTGATATGACCTCTTCTCAGATGATTTTTAGCGCGGAAAATAACACAGATGGTTAGTAAACAAAAACCATCTGAGATTGTGTTTAATACAGTTGGTTTCAATGAACCATCTGTGATCAGGCGTCCAGTATTATCATTTTTGTAGTAGTGACTACTGGGCTGACACTTACCCATGTCTGCACGGTCACTGTGAGGATTAGCAAAAACCGCATGGTCACCGTGCGGAGGAAGAGCTACCAAACGGTCACTGTGCGGATGAGATGGCTACCGCACGGCCACCGTGCGGTCGAGGCCGCTGTTGCACGGTCACCGTGTGGATGAGGTGGTAGCCCTGGCAATCTGTCGCCCCGTCGCTGCGATCCCCCCTCGCTCGGAATGTCGAGTAGCCCTCCTCCGAACATGTCGCCTCATCGCTGTTGTCGTCCCTTGCCCGCAATGCTGCGCCTCGACAACGCCTCCTGGATTCCCGGAATTCTCGACACCAACGCAACGGCTCACCCTTCGCTCGACTATAAATATCAAACTCTCGTAGTCGCTCATCGCCCATATCAATTGCATTTTCGTTCTTGCTTTCACGCACGTCGCTAAGAACTTAGAGAACATAACATAATTAAAAAATTTGGAGATTAAAGTTTGGAGTAATCGTTACGATCGTAGCAGTTTTGATTGCTTCCCCTGAAGGCTAGGTAACTATTTGTCGGATGTCTTTGTCGTTATTACCGTAGTCGTAGTTAATCAGTCTTAATCAGCTAGTTGTAATTAATGCAGCTTGTATTCTGCAGTAAGTAGGTCATAGTAATTTAGTTGTAGTTTTGTACTATTTACAATATAGTCGTAGGTACAGTATCCATAATTTATTAATGCATGATACTTTGTGGAGATTAATCAATCATAATAAATTAGGCTTTGTTATTTTCGGTATGAATTAGTTAGTGGTTGAAAATGAGTTGAAATTAAATAGTCATAAATAATTAGTCGTGATTAGTTTAGTCGTAATTAGTTTAGTGGTAATCAGTCCAGCGTATTAAATTAGTGGAAATTAATTACTCGTAATTATTTTTTGGAGAGGAGTAATCAAAATCTTGGTAATGAATTAATTATTCGTATTTAATTACACGTATGTAATCGATCACATGCATGCAATTTGTCGTCATTGTTTGTGTCGTGTGTAATTAGTGACGATTAGATTACTTGTAATTATGTACTATTAATTAGTTCAGTCGTATTAAATTTGTGGTTACTACGTACCATGTTTGTTATATCGCGTACCGCGGATCGGGTTGTTGTGGTTTTAGGTAATTTCAAACATGCAAGAGTTGATAGTGTTTTATGGTGATGGTCTCGTACGGGCTGGACCCGATGGGTTGAACCTATCGAGATGCCAGTACAAGGTGGTCCGGACCGAGGGCTCGATGCGATGAATATTCACAAGCTTCGAAGCGGCACCCGGAGGGAGTTCGTCACTGAGGCAATGACGAAGGAACTTGTGATCAAGGGGATCACCTGTATGAATGTCGTGTTGGAGCTGGTGAAGGTGAATGAAAGCATAGCATGGAGCCAGTACTTGCATATTGCCTCCCAACCCAAGGCGGCCATTTACGGAAGGCTGATGGTATACGTGAATTTCGTACGCAAGGCGCTGGGAAACCTTGATGATGCCGCACCCTCGACAAGCAGGCAACCGCAGGCAGAGCTTAAAGACAGTAGCACGGAATGTGTTGTCTTGGGGGGGAATACTCGCGCATAATTTTATGCGAAATGAGGGAGCGGAATTGTGGTGGTCGGCCTGTATTGACTACCATTAGTATCTACCGGACTAGCCTCTCGGGTTGGAGTCCGACAAGGACGCCGACCTAAGCTCGGATGGTAGCGACAAGGGCGCACACCAGGCTGGTAGTCCAACTAGGGGAATTGTGTCATTGGAGGTGCTTTACGTGGCATCGAGGCTTGATGATATCATGGCGCGTTCGCTCGTACCGCTGCAAGAAGAAGGGTCCTAGTGAGGGTTTGATGCCAACACCCTCTTAGATAGGCTGTGCTTCCCTAGCAAGGCGGCCGTGCAACAAGCTATAGCACGGTACGCTATGTCCATCAGCCGTGTGTACCGAGTGCACCGGTCCAACCCAGGACATTACGCAGTGAAGAGCGTAGTGGAAGGCTGCCATGGCAAGGTCAGCGCTCACCAAGCAAAGATCTTCGGTTTGGTCTTCGCGGTCAAGGTGGTGACCGGCCATACTTGCGAGCTTAGCGAGCCTCTGCGGCAACATCGGAACGTGACTTCTGCATATGTGGCAAGCCTCATCAGCCACCTAGTTGTGGAGGACGTGTCCGTCTCCCCGAAAATGCTGATGTCGAAAGTCACCAACCTGGCTGGTTATCCAGTCAGCTACAGCAAGGTCCGACGAGTCAAGCAGAAGGTCATCGAGTCCATGTACGAGGCACACAAAGAGGCTTACAACCTTGTGCCGAGATTGCTTCACTAGATTGCTGAATCAAACCCCGGCATATACATAAATAAGCTTGAAAGTGAAGATGCTGATGGTGGGCCCAACTTCTTCATACTGGACTGGGTGTTCTGGGCTTTCGCCCAGGCTGTTGAGGGCTTCAAGTTCTGTCATCCTGTGCTCATGATGGATGACGCTTTCCTCACGGGGAGGTCCCCCCCCCCGCACCTGTGGAAGGACGTGCCAACTCGGTGGTGCATGAGGCATCTTGCATCGAACCTCTTCACGCGGTTTCGCAATCAGGAAGTTATGAAGATGTTCAAGGCATTGTGCCTGCAGAACCAGAGGCAAAAGTTTGAGTCCATCAGGGACGCACCTCGAAATGCAGATCACGAGGCATACAGGGATTCCACTTGAGGTACCGAGGACAAGATGGGACACGAGCGGGCAACCCAGGAGCACCATAAGTTTCTCACAATGGATTAATCGCCATGCTCTAGAGTTGGAGAAATGCTCTCTTCTCTATGACACACGGTGCAAGGTACGGAATTATGACGACCAACATGTCTGAGGTGTACAACAACGTCCTTGAGGAGACATGGACTCGCACTGTTGGTTACTTCGTTAATAGAGCCATCGCAGCCAAGCGACAGATGAAAGAAGGCAAGCAATGGTTCGAGAACAAGTAGAGGTACATGGACAAGAAGATGCAGAAGACCCGAATGCATGACGTCCGGGTGATCGATGGCCTCGGGATGAAGTATGAGATTAGGCTTCAGCAGAAATATGTCAACAGTCATGCTAATGGGGAAAGAAAACAGGCATGCACCCTAGATGATGTGGCGACATGCAACTGCAACAAGCCAAAGCTCCTGCACAAGCCATGCTTGCAAGTGTACAAGGTGTGTCCGCAAATGAGGCAAATGTCTACGATGTAAATCTCCGAGTACTATGACATGCAGCACCTTTTCGGTACATGGAGTGTAGAGTTTCACTCGTACGACTTGGACATGAACTACAAGGATCTTTAACCAGACAGGGTGCAATGGGGCTCGAACAAGGCCTCGAAGACAACAGGGAAGGGATGACGACAGACGTGGCGCTTCAGGAACGATATGGATGCCAGCCAACGTACCAATCTTAGCCGCACGATCAAGTGCAGGATATGCAAGACCCCTGGCCACTCAACGAAGGATTGTCCCAACAGACTGAGCACATCTAGTCATCACTCAGTGTCGTAATTTAATGTATTGTCTGCCTTGCTTTGTTCTCTACAGTGAAACATTTCCATAAACTACAATATGTCAGACTCGTCGACAAACTTCTACGCGAAGATATTGCAGAAACGCAAGTGGCTTGTGAAGAAGGGCAAACGATATCTAGATTTTTCAATGAAGGATGCTCCGGTACCACCAGCATTTTTGGTCCTGCAGTGTGTGTGTGAAGAGTCGGCGAAGATCATTCAGTCAACACAGTCGGACACCTCAGCCCAGGTGTACTACACATGCGGCCACCACCTCATAAGTGTTTCTTTCGCCTCGTCGACGTCGTCTACACCACCGGGTCTGCCGTTGCAAGAGCTACCTCGAGCATCTCTTCACATCGTCGGAGCGTCACTGGAGGACTTTCCCGACAACAATCATACCTCTACGACACCCAAAGCTCGCCGCCTGCTGCCTCGATCGTCCTTGACCACTCATGAGTGCACCAACGAGTGCACAATAGCGCCCTCTACCTGCTAGTACCACTCACTACCGGCGATGCGCCGGCGTTCGCCATGGCCTTGGTTCCCAAGCCTTTGTCGCCGTTGAGTGACGTGTCACCTACCACGTCGCTAGCCACATCAGCGTCCGCGCCTACGTGTCTGTCGCCCACGTGTCCGCCTCATCAGCGCGTGCATGGCACGTCAAATCCAAACCCCAACCCAATCCCGAATAGATCTAGTCTACCCTAGATTGAGTCAACGCCAAGTGGGTACCCTAGTCAGTTGACTATTCCGTAGACCCATGCAGCCGTCGACCTTTGAACCAGTTGCGTGGACCGGGTCTATAGACCCTGGGCCCACATGTCAGTCCCTAAACCCTTTTTCTCTAGTTTTCTTTTATTTTCGAAAAGCAGTGCTGATGTCAGCTTGCATCATAATTTTGGATTTTTCAATGGAAAATAATTTAGTATATTCCATAAATTTATTTTTGAATAATTCTTTGGGTTTAGATCTTCCAAAAGCCATATCTTCTTCATCCGAACTATGATTGAGCCCATTCAAATTTCTAAATTCAAGATCTATTTTAATAAGATTTTTATTTAATTTTGGAGTTTGTTTTCCCCTCTATTTTTATTTATTTTGTTTATTTGCTTCGTTTGCGAGTAGACATTGATTCTTAGGGGAATTTTAAAGAAGAAGGAGTACACCAAGACCAAGACCAGTACCAGGATCTTTTTCAAGGCAAGTTGTACCTTTAATCATGTTGAACCCAGTTTTCTAAAATTACTTTGATTCAAGTTATTGCATTTACGTTAAGTATTTATTTAAATGCTTTTGGGTTTAGTTATTAATCTTATTTGTTTATATCCACTGTGTCTATTGTTTTGTCATGATCATTTTTCACCCTAAATTGGTTCATTATTTAGTTGTTATTATCGTAGCACCAACGTGGGTTGGTTAGATACGAGTAGATTGCTTAGCTATGCAGTGAGTCATCATTTCATGTGAGTTGCAAATATGAATTTGACTAAGTGACTATGGAACTTTGTGATAAAACTGTGTGTGATGTGTGCTATTACTCATTGATGACATGTGTTGCACTTAACTAACAGGGTGGAAAAAGATTTAGACTGAGGCAAGTGGTGAAAACTGTGTGACATGGTGGAGCTCAGTGCTTGAGATTTAAAAAGAATGATTGCTTAGTTAGAAATCGAAAGTCTTGGGTTAGTCAATTAAGGACTTAACTTTGTGCGTCATTGAACTGAGCCACAACTGTACGACCACATGCCTGGTATGGGATGGGCCTAACTCAGTAAGTTATGGAGTCTCGACATTGACTACTCAGGTAGTAGGTTAAGCTCTGTGCTAGGATGAAGGTGTGTTTCTGCCTCTGTGGCGATTCACATCGATGGACGGTTCGCCACTTCTAGATCCAACGGTGTGCGATGGACTAATTTCCTGTGTGGGTGTTAGTGTTGTCAGTAAAACACATCGAGAGTGTCAATATTTGAGATGAAGTTTCCGAAAGGTTTTTGTTATGATTAGTGCTAGTTACACTGATTGTATCGTGTGGGTAAAGTGTACAACCTCTGTAGAGTGTTAAACAAATCTATTTGAATAGCCGTGTACGCAGTCATGGACATGCTCGGGGATTTCACATGAGGGGTGGTTTTTCATAAAACATTTAGGAATGGAGCTGTGTGGTCGAAGTCATATGGCTGTGTAAATAATTTATTTAGGTTTTGTGTCTTCATAAAAACAATTATTAACTTAATTTTGTTTCTTTGTTTTAAATTATGTTTTAATCTATTGTTCATATTCAATTGCAAATGTTGCTTTTATGCAAAAGAAACTGCAGAAGCCATCCCTTTGGAATAAACCATCATGTATACATTACATTCTATGGTCTGACTTGCGAGTACGGTTGTATACTCATGCTTGCTATAATCAATCAACAGAAGTGGAGGAGTCTTCGCCTGCTTTTGAGGAGGAGTTCTATGAAGGTGTTGATCACTAGATCTTGATCCCAGTCAGTTGCCTATGGTGAATCGTTGGGTTTCCGCTGAAGTTTATTTTGTTCTACTGCTGCTATTTATTTCTTTGCCAGCCCTGCAAGGCTTAATAAATGTAAACTCAACCATAAGGTTACAATAGTTATTTGTTATTTAAATTACTCGTTTATTTTATTATTTCGTCTAGCGTGGATCGATATTCATCTATGTTGACACTGTGTGCACTAGCGTGATCCTAGACTAGTACGTTATACACAGAGTGTCCAAAATTGTATTTTTGGGTCCCGACAGAGGTGGCATTAGAGCCATACTCACTGTAGGTCTTGACCTTAGTTAGATTGGCCATGTTTTGAGTGTCCAAACTATTTTGTAAAGCAAAATTAACTTGCAAGATTAATGGAACTGCTTAACTTCTCTTATGTCTCGCTTGACTCAACAATTGTTGAAATTTATCCTCCTACCCACTGTTTTAGTTTGGCTCTTACCCTCTTGTCTGTCTTAGCAGATGCCTCATTTTCAGAACTATGGTGAGCGCAAGGGAGGACTTGCTGCAGAACTATGGAAGTTTTTGTAAGTGCTCGAAGGATTTGACCAACCGACGTACAAGGGCACCGACTGGGTGGTGAACGGCCGAAGCCGTGGAGTGCTTTGTCATTTAACCATCTATGCTCGGAGGGACACAAAGCCATCCATCCTCTGAATATCTATGTTTGTAGGATGGTATTTTCAAAAGGAATCCAGGAGTCCTCGCGCCATGCTATCCTAAGGATCTGCAACATCTACGCACACGAGCTTCAGGATACAGTCTTCCGCTATCATCCCCGTGCCTCCGCAGTGGACCTTCCTGCACGATACCCATCTACAGATGGAGAGCGCAACGCCACCGTAGTGCATCTTGCCCAGTTTGCTGCTGCTCAGGAGGAATCCCTGGAGTTGGCCGCCATAGAGTTGGAGTGCGACTATGAGACTCTGCAGATGGCAGAAGAAAGGATCGCCACGCTGGAAGAAGCATTTTATGGCCAGCATGAGCACGAGGAGGAGCATGAAGATCCAGAGGAAGATCCTGAAGAAGAAGATTCAGAGGAAGACCCAGAAGAGGCCGAGGAGCTAGCAGAGCCCGAGGCACTAGAGGAGCCTGTTGTGCCTACACCAGGGACGCCTGTTCCTGCTGCACCAGTCCCGGGGCACCAAGACCTGTTTGCAAGGATGCCCGCGTAGTTCCAGGTCTACAGCAGGTGGGAGCACCATCGTGGCTGTGGAGGTTACCTCAGCGACTAAATTCGCTCAGGTTTAGGTTAAGTTAGTTGAGGCTCAGTGTGTGTGAGCCGCGTCAGTTTAAGTTTAGCAATATCGCCCTTTAGGCAGTAGTTTGTGTGTTAGGTTTGCATTTATTTTCTTGTGTGCAAGTATGAGCTACAAAGGCCCTTAGGCATTTGTTGCAGCCATGCTAAGACCCCTATTAATATAAGTATTTCAGTTGATTTCTTGAAGCTGTGTTTGTTGGGTTTAATCTACCCCCTCGATTAGTTCTTAAATTATATTGTACTTGCTACCTTATCTAACCCATGAAGCTTTCGCCAGATGGTTCACACTCGTCATGCTGCTGCCAATGGATCCAGAACCCCTAGGTCAGAAGAGAATGAGCAGACACCAGCAGGAGCAGTTCTGCCGCAACCACCTCCAATTGATTTGCAGAATTTTGAAGCGTTCATGGCAGCTCAGACGTAGATGATGTGCTCGATGATGAACCAGATGCAAAATATGAACAATAATCAGAACAACAACAATAACAGTGGAGCAACAGCTGCTCACAGTCATCATGGACCATCCAAGCTAGCAGAGTTCATGAGAACTATCCCGCCATCCTTTTCCGGTCATGTGTCACCAGTGGAAGCTGATGATTGGCTTCGTGTCATCGAAAGGAAGCTGTTGATCACCCAATAGAGCGACCATGAGAAGGTTCTATACGCCACCCATCATATGGAAGGTATTGCAGCTGAATAGTGGGAAAACTTCTGTGCCGCACATGAGACGCCATAGAACATCACCTAGGAAGAGTTTTCAACGGCTTTTCGCCAGTATCATGTGCTAGAAGAAATTATGTTGGATGCCGGGTAGGCTACGATAGCACAAAACAAAAATTCTAGTAATAGATCACGAAATTACCACTAGACACACCGACTCGTAGCGGAAGTAGAGTCAATGTAGCAAGTTGATGCAGTCGTAGTAGTACTCGTCGCACGTCTCTGAGTTGATGCAGTAGTGGTCGTACTCGCCGCGTGTCTTCTCCTCCTGCTCCTGTGATCGTCACGAGTTGCGGATCGTCCTAGTGCTGATGCTTCGCAACAACACCTCTAAGTTATCCACACGTACGGGGCAGGGACACCACGCGCTGGAGTGCTAGCGCTAGCGGTGTGATTGAGGAAGGCGTGGATATTAGGGTTTTGGGAGTTCTTCCAAAAGATGATCAACCACACACCCCATGCCACCGCCCCTCTATATATAGGCATCCATGATGGGTCTCGAACTTGAGGCCTATTAGGAACTCGTGGCCTACAAGAATTCGGATCACTATCCAAATCAAATCCTAACCCTTTAAGTGTATGACCCTATAGGTTTATGCGTAATCGGTTGTGACTCGGACACTCTTTTCCGACCATGAGTCGTTAGCGGTACCTAGCAGGACATAACGATTCCCGAACACACATAGAATATATCGGACGAACCTTAATGCAATATGATCTACGACCAGGTCCTTACCACTTACGACCAGCTCGTATCTAGTCACGACCAGTCCATATTTAGTTACGACCAGTTCGTAGCTCCTTATGACCAGTTAATACTTAATTCCAACCAGTTTGTAACTACTTATGACCAGTTAGTGATTATGTTTGAGCAGTTTGCGACCAGCTCGTATCTCCATACGACCAGCTTTAACCAGTCTGTATCTGGTCCAACTGAACGACCCGCTTATGTATTCTCTCTTTGCCTCACGACATCTGGTTGAACTCCAGGTGAGATAATTTGTCATCCATGGACTGTTCAATACTTTCTCGATCAAGTGTCGAATAACTTCATGTGGTCGACACTTCGACCACTAGTGGCATGGCCATGCATTTTATTTATCCGACCACAATGAGGGGCCCAAAGACATCTCTCCTGTTATGTTAGGAGGGGCAAATCCTATAATCCGATCAGTCATATTCCTCCGCATGTTTCATAGTATACCCAAAAACTATCTTTATAACTACTCAGTTACGGAGTAGCGTTTGGCAATCCCTAAGAGTACTATTACACATGTAGGAAATCATGCTGATCTCAGGTCTAAGTATTATACATCATCATTGCTTGAGACCAACTGATGACACATGAAATCATAACAATCTCAACAGTGTCTCAAGGTGGGTCAAACCAACACCATGTTCTCTAACATGTGTCCATATTATTGGTTTGATATCTCCATATCTATGACCTGTGAAACATACTCATCAACCAATACATATGCTAGTATATACATATGTGTTCTCATATGTTTCCGACAAGGGAACGTTTAAGAATAATTATCGCAGAAATATAGAGTTTCACAATCAAGTCACATACTTGACAATAAATATTAACAATATTATTCTAGAAACAAGATAACATATTATCTAATATTATGAACATAATAAAATAAAATCATATCTATGATTGCCCCTAGGGCATATTTCCAACAAATTATTGATCTAAAGAAGGATGAGTTTCGTGCGCTCAAGTAAGGAGGCATGTCAGTGACCGACTACCTCAACAAATTCTCTCAGCATGCCCGCTATGCCGCGGAAGATGTCGCCACTGACAAGACTCGTCAGAGTCATTTTTTGAAAGGACTGAATACCGGACTACAAGTCAGTCTGATTGCCCATATAGTTCCAGATTTCCAAGCGCTAGTCGATAAAGTTTTGATCCTTGAGGATAAGCGAAAAGAGTTAGAGGACAACCGCAAGCACAGAATGGCTCAGCAAGACAGTCATCAAGCTCAGCAGAAAGCGAGAATGGTTCCCCAACAGTTTACTCATTTTCCATCTCAGAACTCTTTTAGAATGTCTGCACCAACCTCAGCGCCTCATCCAGCTGCTTAGAATTTTCGCAACCCTGTGCCTGTCAACCCCAATCCAGGGGGCAACCAACAGAGTAGAGCCAGAGTTTGCCATATCTACCGTCAACTAGGACACTTCGCCAATCATTGTCCTCAGAAGGGAATGGTGACTCCAGTACATTTCAACCTTGGAGCTACACCAGCCAAGACACCAGCGCCGAGCAACAACCAAGGAGGCTCCCAACAGTCAGTCCGAAGGAGCACCGTAGTCTGTGGTCAGAGGCCGTGTCAACCACGTCACTTTGGAAGGAGCCCAGGAAGCACCCGACGTCGTACTGGGTAAGTTTCTGGTTAACTCAGTACCAGCATTAGTTTTGTTCAATTCTGGAGCTTTGCATTCGTTTGTGTCCCAAGTTTTTGCAACTAAGAATAATTTGAAAGTTGTGTATCTTAAGCATACTCTGTTAGTCCAATCACCTAGTGCAAAGTTAAGCTCTAGAGTGGGATGTTTAGGAACTAACTTACTCATAGCTAGAGTTGAGTTTCTAGCCAACCTTATTGTCTTAGACACCCAAACCTTAGATGTTATTCTTGGCATGGACTGGTTAACAAAGCACAAAGCTATGCTAGATTGTGGCCGAAGAGCCATAATAGTTGAGGATACTAACAGAATGAAGGTGGAGTTTCTAGCCACCTCGGTGCGTGATGGACATTTGTTAGTCAATAGCCTACAGACCGTTTCATTGGAGGATGTTCCCACTATCAGAGAATATCCAGATATTTTTCCAGAAGAATTGCCAGGAATGCCGCCAGATCTTGACATGAAATTCGTCATCGATCTAGTACCAGGAACAGCACCAACGTGGGTCATGATCTTTTATCACTTCGCCAATCGAGACCTATTTTTTTATATCCACCTTGTCTATTGTTATGTCATGATCTTTTATCACCCTAAATCGGTTCATTATTTAGTTGGTACTATCGTAACACCAACGTGGGTTGGTTAGATGTGAGTAGATTGCTTAGCCATGCAACGAGTCATCATTTCATGTGAGTTGCAAATATGAATTTGACTAAGTGACTATAGAACTTTGTGATAAAACTGTGTGCGTTGTGTGCTATTACTCGTTGATGGTATGTGTTACACTTAACCAATAGGATGGGCAAAGATTTAGACTGAGGCAAGTGGTGGAAACTGTGTTACATGGTGGAGCTCAGTGCTTGGGATTTAAAAAGAATGATTGGTTAGTTAGAAATTGGAAGTCATACCTTAGTCAATTATGGACTTAACTTTGTGCGCCATTAAACTGAGCCACAATGGTACAACCACATGCCTGGTATGGGACGGGCCTAACTCAGTAAGTTATGGAGTCTCAACGTTGATTACTCAGGTAGTAGGTTAAGCTCTGTGCCAGGGTGGAGGTGTGTTTATGTCTCCGTGGTGATTCACATCAATGGACGGTTCGCCGCTTCCAGGTCCAACAGTGTGCGATGGACTAATTTTCTATGTAGGCGTTTGTGTCGTTAGTAAAACACATCGGGAGTGTCAATGTTTGAGATGAAGTTTTCGAAAGATTTTGTTATGATTAGTGTTAGCTACACAGATTTTATCGTGTGGGTAAAGTGTACAACCTCTGCAGAGTATTAAACAAATCTATTCAAATAGCCGTGTCCGTAGTCATGGACATGCTCGGGGATTTATTTCACACGAGGGGTAGTTTTTTGTAAAACATTTGGGAAGAGAGTTGTGTGATCTAAGTCATATGGCTATGTGAATAATTTGTTTAGGCTTTGTGTCTTCATGAAAACAATTGTTAACTTAATATTGTTTATTTGTTTTAAATTGTGTGTTAATCTATTGTTCGTATTCAATTGCTAATATTGCTTTTATGCAAAAGAAACCACAGAAGCCATTCCTTTGGAATAAACCATCATGTATACATTGCATTTTTGGTATGACTTGCGAGTACGGTTGTGTACTCATGCTTGCTATAATCAATCAATGGAAGTGGAGGAGTCTTCGCCCGCTTTCGAGGAGGAGTTTTATGAAGGTGCTGATCACTAGGTCTTGATTCCAATCGGTTGCCTGTGGTGAATCGATGGGTTTCCGCTAAAGTTTATTTTGCTCCGCTGCTGCTATTTATTTCTTTGCTAGCCCTGTGAGGTTCAATAAATGTAAACTTGACCATAAGGTCACAACAGTTATTTGCTATTTAAACTACTCGTTTATTCTATTATTTCATCTAGTGTGGATCGATATTCATCTATATTGACACTGTGTGCACTAGTGTGATCCTGAACTAGTGCATTATACACAGAGGGTCCAGAATTGCATTTTTGGGTCCCGACACATAGCGTATTTGGTCGCCCGGGCGCACTCCATATCGACGACATGAGTAATGTAGAATTTACATCCTGGATACATTTTTGGTTGTACGGTGCACTTACATCATGGAATCGCGAGACATGGACGACACCGACATGGGGAGTCCCGAGACAAGGGGAAGGGGAAGGCTCCTGCGGCTGAGATCAGCCGCCATCGTAGCGTTTTCGGTCGCCCGGACGCACTCCATATCGAAGTGTGAGTTAGATACAATTTACAACCTAGTTACGTTTTTACTGTGTGATCCACTTACAGCATGGAATCGCAGGACATGGACGACTTCGACACTCACCGCCACCAAGGGTAGCTCCAAGACAAGCGGCAGGAGTTATGGCACCGTGAAGACTAGTTTGCATCCTCCTTTCTTCCGATTGTAATAAACCCACACGTGTATCATGTAATGCTTGTAACCGAGCCACGCGCACCAGGTAAATAGCAAATCACAATGTCCATTCCGAAAAGTCGTCAATTTTATCTATGAAAAGTTACATTGTAACTCCATTGGAAATGTCGACACTCCTTTCTCTTTGTTTTCATGCGGATATAGCGCAGCAGTACACACGTAACATACAAAATATACATACAAATATAGCACAACAAAATATACATACAAATATAGCAAAACAAAATAGCACAACACGGGATACAATATGGCACACCCGTCTAAGCCACTACTCTCTGCTCGCTGTGTCTGTGTCTACGTGCGCGTCCTGGTTGTGTGTCGAGTGTATCCTGTGAGATATGTTAGCCAGTCCGGAGAGCACGTATCGGATCGGAGGGGGTACGGAGACCGTTGAGTGGGCGGAGGTGCACCAGTAAGATAACCTGGGCCCAGCTGAGTCTTTGTAGCGTCGATGTCATCTTGCTGAGATATGTCGAACCCAGGGCCACCTGCAATGATGTCTTGAATGAAGGACTCCATAACTCCACTCCCGAATTGTCTGCCCCCAAGATACGATGTTTGCAACTCTAGTCGTGTGGACGAACTCTAGCCTTGAATGTACGGTGTGCCAGTGACCCCGGAGGACCTCTGCCCTGCGTACGGTACTCCGTACTGGTCAACGTACTACAGGGGTGGGTGCCCTAGGTGCCATGGTCCAAACCCTGGCGCTATGTACTGCTCCCTGGCAGGAGCTGGGAGGCCCGTATCCTCCTCAGTAGACGTAAACTGGCCGTCACCCCCACAGTCAACTAAAGATTGCAAGACAGAATGATGTTAGTCAAAAGAAATACTCTGGATGTAAACTGATAATCTCGTACCTCCCGGATGTGCAGTGCAAATGACCGAGCGGGAGCGCTATTTTGTGTAATGGGTGCGGACGGCAGAAGTGATGCATCCCGACGGACCAGCGGTGGATGAATGGCATGATGTTAGCGGAGCGTAAGGCATAACGAATAAACAGAACGTAGATTTGTACATAACTTACCTTCCCGCCGATCTGGCCCATAGATGACCGACGGGGAGCGCTACGACATCGGTCGGTCTCGCTGGGTCGTGATGGCCTAGCAAGTGAGTACGGTCTCCCCACTTGGTGCCCGATATGCTGGACGTCATCCCTCGAACTACTGTGCAAATATGTACTTCAAAGTGGTCAGCAACCACGGTATTGTGTGCTCTGAGCTGCGAATGGTGGTCTCCGATGCGCTTGTGATGCACTCCAGCTGTTCCAACTAAAGTGAGAGACAACAGATTCAGTAACGAAGAGTACAAATATCATCAATAAAACGACCAGAGGTTGTAAATGTCTTACGGTATCGTCACGCCGCGAAGCCCTGTGACGATCGAATGAGTAGCGGAGGCTCTCCTGGTGCATCACATGCTCCGAGCTCTCCGGTGGAGGAAGGGTGAGTCTGGTGTGCAACCATGGTACATACCACTTCAGGTACTCACAGTACGTCTGCACGTCGTACGTACACTGCTCCTGCAAGATCTCCAAGTGCGCCGTGTCCATTCGTGCCATAATACACTCGTGCTGAACTACTTTGTAGTCCTCAGCATGTCGGCCCATCCTCGATTGCCTGTATTTCTGGAAGGATTGTTGTTAGAAAAGAAGACATAAGAAGTGTAAGCATTACTCAGATGAAGTTTATCTCACAGGTGGACGGCTCACTGCAAAACCCTACCATCTGGATAGGGCACGACCTGGTACAAATCAAACTGTTACATTACACGCTACGGTGCGTAAGGCTCCTCCATATGTGCAAACACCAGATGGTAAGTTGTCACCCACAACCTGGTTTCCTGGGTGCATTGCGCGGATAGCCCGTGTGGCGCTACCGTGTGCATGAAATCTAGAGTCCATGTAGCCTAGATGATGTCATTGCCGTGCAATGACTCAAACTCATTATGGAACAACGAGAAGGACCTCGCTGGTCTATCCTTGGCCCAGTGTAGATGGGCAGCAGTCCACCAGAAGCCCATAGTGGTCCCGTCTATTAGGTCGTCCAACCCGGGGTACGGGTGCACTGCTCTCTCAAAGGAGGGCCACCCAGCAGGGAAGTGCTCTCAACTCCACAGCTGCAGGAGCACGTAGTAGACGGTCAGGTTCGAGTTAACACCGGTGCCGCACCGCGAAGCGTCACACAACGCTTGGTATGTGGTACAAAGGACGACTAATCCCCAGCTGTACTGAGGCATCGCCCTAGCCTCCGCATCAGTCAAAGACTCGGCGACGCGGACAAAGCTGGGGTAGACCCAATCGCCCTGTGTGGTTGGAAACAGACCCAACCAAAGAGCTGAAGAAGGTAAGAAACAAGGTGCGTCCTAACGACCTCGTTAGGTTCATTTGGTGAGTAGCATATAGAACTTTCTCATGATCGCTGCATTGAGTGATCAGCAGCTTCCTTTCAATAACCCAAAGCCAATCATCAACTTCAATTGGTGAAACATTACCAGAAAAGGTGGGAGGACATGTCCTCATAAATTCAGTAAGCTTGGATGGCCCATGATGACCATGAGCAACTAGGGCTCCATTATGATGATTGTTGCTGTTGCTGTTCTGATTGCTCATATTCTGCAGGTGATTCATCATAGTATACATCATCTGTGTCTGTGCTGCCATGAAGGCTCCAAAGTTCTGCAAGTCAAGAGGGGTGCTTGTGGTGGTACTGCTCCCACAGGGTTCTGCTCGTTGCCTTCTGATCCTTGGGTTCCGGATCCACTTGCGGCGGCATGGCGAGTCTGAACCATCTGGTGAAGCTCCATGGATTAGATAAGATAGCAAGCATAAGATGAGTTAAGAACTAATCTAAGGGGTAGGTTAAACCCAACAAACACAGTTCAAGAAAAACCAAATGAAACACCTTTATTTATTAAGGGTCTTAGTATGGCTTGCAACAATGCCTAATGGCTTTTGCAGCTCATACCTGCACACAAGAAAAAAGACAAACCTAAGCACATAAACTACCGCCTAAAGGGCGACTCGAGAAGAAACTGGCTAAGCCTGACAAACTAAAGCTCTAGCGAACTCAGCCGCTAAGGTAGCCTCCACAACCACGACGATGCTCCCTTTCTTTGTAGACACGAAGTGAGGCATCCTCATAAACCGATCTTGATGCCCAGGGACTAGTGCAGTCAATTTGGTTCTTAGGCTCATGACCTCTGCTGGCTCCTCTGGGACCTCCTCGGGATCTTCCTCGGGATCTTCTCCAGGGTCATCCTCTGGTTCTTCCGGCTCTTCAAGATTAGGATCTTCTTCTTCTTGTTCCTCCTCAAGGTCGTGCTGACCGTAGAGGGCTTCTTTCAATATGGCGATCCTTTCTTCAGCTCTCTGCAGGGTCTCATAGGCGCACTCCAGCTCGATGGTGACTAACTCCAGCGACTCCTCTTGAGCAGCTGCGAACTGGGCGAGGTGCACCACTATGGCATTGTCTTCTCCATCTGTAGACGGGTAGCGTGCTGGTCGATCCACGGCTGCAGCTCTGGGACGGTAACGGAAGACGGTATTTCGCAGCTCTCGCGCGTAGATGTGGCAAATTCTGAGGATGGCCAGGCGTGACGACTCTTGAATTCCTTGCGTGAAGGTGATCCTTCTGACGGAGATGTTCAACGGCTGGCTGGCTTTAGTGTTCTTCCTGGCATAGACTGTCAAATGGCAGATCACTCCACGATCTCGGCCGTTTACCACCTATTCGTTGCCACGATACATGGGACGATCAAAGCCTCCAAGTACTGCAACAGCTTCCACAGCTCTACGGCAAGTCCGCCTTTGCGCCACCGTAGTATGAAGCATTGTCCAAGACAGACAGGAGGGTGGGAACCAAGTTAAAACAATGGGAGAGGAAAAGATTCTAGCAATAGTTGAGTCGAGAGAGACATGAGGGGAGTTAAGCAGTTCATTTAATCTTGCAAGTTAATTTTTCTTTAGAAAATAATTTGGACTCTCTAAGACGGCCGATCTAAGGGTAAAATCTACAGTCAGTATGGCTCTGATACCACCTCTGTCGGGACCCAAAAATGCAATTCTGGACCCTCTGTGTATACTGCACTAGTCCAGGATCACGCTAGTGCACATAGTGGCAACATTAGTGAAATATCATTTCCATAAACAAAGATGACTAATAAATAGGCAAATAACAATAAACATTAGAGTAAAGACCTTAAGGTCAAAGCTTACAATTAATGCCTCAGAAGGCAAAAAGCTCAATTAAGCTGCAGCGGAACGTAACAGAATAACTTCAGTAAAGCCCATCCACATGCCCACAGGCAATCGGCTAGGGTGCGCAACCTAGTTCTCCACGATCCTTGAAGTAGACCTTGTTGACTGACGATCCCTTCACTTCTGCTTGATTTAATAAAGCAAGCATGAGTACACAACCGTACTCGCAAGTCATACCACAGAATGCAATTTATAGATGCAGGCTTATTCCAAAGGAATGGCTTCTGTTGCTCTTTTTGCAGAAATGCAACATTTGCAGTTTAAATACAAGTAATAGATTGAAAGCATAATTCAAAACAAATAGACAATAATAATTTGACAGTTTTATTTCACAAAGACACATAGCCTAAACAAGTTATTCACATAGCCATATGACTTAAGTCACACAGCTCCCTTCCCAAGGTTTTCATGAAAATCTACCCCTCGTGTGAAATCCCCGAGCATTGTCCATGACCACGGACGCGGCTATTCGAATAGATTGTTTAATACTCTGCAGAGGTTGTACACTTTACCCACAAGATACAACTAGTGTAGCTAGCACTAGCCGTAACAAAACAGTTCAGAAACTTTATCTCGACATTGACACTCCCGGTATGCTTAGCCGCCACAGACGCACACCGTTGGATAGGGAAACGGCGAACCGCCCCGTGATGCGACTACTTGGTAGTACACACCTCCACCCAATCCGACACAGCTAACCTACAGCCTGAGTAATCAATGTCAAGACTCCATAGCTTACAAAGTTAGGCCCGTCCCATACCAGGCATGTGGTTGTACGAAAGGCTCAGTTCAATGGCGCACAAAGTTAAGTCCTTAATTGACCGAGGCAAGACTTTCAAATTCTAACCTATCATTCCCGCCAACACAGATCCACCATAAAAGTATACCAGACCACTTGCCCCCGTCCAAAACCTTTTCCCACCCTGTTGGTTAAGTGCAACATATGCCATCAACGAGTAATAGCACATAGCACACATAGTTTTTATCACATAGTTCTATGATCACTTAGTCAAGTTTATATTTGTAACTTACACGAGATGATGACTCGTAGCATGGCTAAGCAATCTAATCGCATCTAACCATCCCACGTTGGTAACACAATAGCACCAACTAAACAAACCAAACTAGGGTGACAAAATATTATGTCATATAATTAGACAAGGAGGTCATAACAAATTGGATATTAACTAATCCCAAAAACATTGAAATAAATAATTAAAGTAAATGCAATAATTTAAATCAATATAACTTTTGAAAACTGGGTTCAATGTGATCAAAGGTATAACTTGCCTTGGAATAGGTCTAAGTACTGATCTTGTTCTTGAGGTGCTACTTCTTCTTCAAACCTTCTCGAATTATCGACGTCTACTCGCAAACAAAAGCAAATAAATAAAATAAATAAATAAAAAAGGCAAAACAAACTCCAAAAATTAAATAAAAATCTCAGATAAATATATCTCGAATTTATATGAATTTAGAAATTTGAATGGACTCAAACGGAGTCCGGATGCAAAAGATATAGACTTGGGAAGTTTGAAATAGAAGAAAAACCCTAAAAAGGAATTATCCAAATTATCTTTCAATAGAAAATCTGAATTATGACGTAGGGCTGACGTCATCAAAGGAATTATCGGCTGAAAACAAAAGAAAAGGAATTGATTTGGAAGTGGGCCCCACTGTCATGGACAGGGTGCACCAAGGACTGGGTTCATGGATACTTGGTTTGGGTTGGATCTTGGCACGCCACATGGCTGCTGACCAAGACATGACATGGCTGCCACATGGGATCAAAAGGTTGACATGGTGGCTAATTTGGCGATGACTTGGCACAGAGCACACAAGTAGCGAAGGATGGCCATGGCCGGCGGCAAGACCTGTGGCGACGACGGCGAACCAAGGCAAGGGAAGCCCGTCCGAGGAGCAAAACGGAAAACCGAGAGCTTGGTGATGCTCTGGGAAGCGTCGCATCGGCACATATGGCCAAGACTCACCGGCGTAAGCAACTCAAGCGGCGGCAAGGCACACGGGTACGGAGGATTCGGCAATTTAGCGGCGTACGACCAAGTTGAAGGGGAGCACCACGAAGCTCACGATGGTGCGAATCCAAGGGCGACGGAATCACGGCCGGAGGTTGACGAATGGCGACGAAACCCGGCGAAGAAGCTTGCGGCGGCGACGAACTTCCTTGGCTCAATTTGGCGCAATGGAGAGGAGATCCAAGGTGGCGCCTTAGGGTTTTGGAGGAGATGGACGACACGGCGTCAGGTGGCAGTGACGGCTTTAAATAGCCACGGATGGAGGGATCCGGAAGAACACGGTGGCATGTAGCGTTAGCTCAAACCCGACTCGAGAGTCCACGGGAAGACGACCTGACATGGCCGACGGTGGGACCCACTCGGCAGTGACGCCAAGAAAAAGGAATGCTGCTCTTGAAATGGGCTCGCACAGGAAAAGGAAAACAGCCTGGTTAAATTTGGCTCATGAGGAAAGGCTAAGGAACAGTCACACAAGACAGAGAAGGAATGTGGGTGCCTTTGAAGGATGGCCGAGAGAAAGAGATTTGGCCCAAACACTATTCTGGGATTTTAAATAGTTTTCTATTTTATAAAATAGCAGAAATTCAAATAAGCAATAAAAAAATAGCAAATGAACTTGAAAAAATTCTAGAAAAATCTAGAAAATATATCCAAGCACAAAGAACCCAAATAAAATAGTTTTGACTGATGTTGACTTTAATCATATTAAATTATTTTGATGTACAAAGTCCATGTTTAAGCTTTTGAATTAAATTGAAATAAAATCCAAATGGTAAATTTTCTCCTACTAACTATTCAAAGGATTTTTAAAGCTCAGAAAATTGGGATATTACAGTACTTATCTAATTTAGCAATTTCTAGATGAGGATATATCTTTTCTCTCACTGAAGTCTGAACTACGTTAGAGAAGTCCATGAAATTGATCAGGCACAATTTTTTCACAAAGATATTTACACTAATTTACTAGTACAAAATTTAAAACGACTATTTAAACAAGACTAAATTAGTTATGACTAAATTAATTAGGGCTGACTGATTAATTAGGGCTAGCAAATTAATTATGACTAATTATTTGGTACCTAATTAATGGTGCCTCAAGAATTAAAACTAATTTATTACATAACATTAATATAACTGCAGCTAATTTACTAACAATTAAAATAACTAATATGGCAGCGGCTAATTAGTCAAACAAGTTTTGCTATGAAACTTTCAAAATGACTAAAATAAGTACGCCTAGAAAATGACAAATAATTAAGTACAAAAATTTATTAACAATGCAGTTAATAAATAATTTAGAAATAAGGAAAAAATTACCTACTAATATGGCTGCAAATGACAGAGGTTAATAACGCTAAAACGTCCCCGAAAATAAAATCGACATAGAACCAGAGAGCGAGCGAGTGAGAGAGACATCAAAACAAAATTGCACCCGCTCGCTACTTATAGCCGCTGCAAGGTGAGCCTCGCATGCATGTGCATGCAAATGTTGCATGCTGTAGACAGTGATGGGACAGAGAATAAAGCGTAAAGCTAAAGGCGACATTGACTGATGGAGGCGATGGGACAGAGGTGAAATGCTGTGTGAATGAGGTGACGGGAGGGAGGTGAAATGTCGGGTGATGGAGGTGACGGGAGGGAGGTGAAATGCCGGGCGGTGGGAACGGAGGCCATCTGCACTGTGGCCATGCGGAAGAGGCAAAACCGTACAATGGTTGTGCAGACGGGGGAAAACTGCACGGTGGCCGTGCAGATGAGGGAAAACCGCACGGGGCCGTGTGGACGAGGCTCCCCCGCACGGTAGCCGTGCGGAATTCATAGGTGTTGGTCTCTCAGCTCATCCGGGAGGCCATTTTTGCAAATATGGCGGAAAGAGAGCCATTTTCGCTAATACATTCGGAAACAGTGCCATTACGGCCAAAAAATCTGCAAGCAAGCGCCATCAGTACACGTGAATCGAACAGGATGGTGGTTACGCGAAGCCTATCGTTTGCTCTTGATGTCAAACACATGTCAAAGTGTGACTAATATATTGGGGTTTGGTTTTTCAAAATAAATCATTTATTTAAACATTTCACATAAATAAATAACATTTTAATATTTTTACAAAAAATAATCCATAATCGACGTAATCGCGATCATTGCCCAATGTTACGTGGTCCGGTGATTAGCTTATGTGGCCACGTGGGAGGCCTAGTCACGCTACGGAAATGCAACTAAGGACTTGGTCTACCCGTGTCTCAGTCACGATCTGGTGGCACGACTTAGGCCCGTGTCGAGCACAGTTGCTGGGCCAGAACGCGACTGAGGCTAGTCACATATATGTTAATTTTTTTAAGAAACAATTTAAATAAACTTAACTTTAATTTCACGAAATTAAATGGCTGGAATAGTTGTTTGTGAATAATTATTAGTGATAAAAAATTGTAGTTTGTTGACTGCCATTATTTGTAAATAAATCATGTTTTATCATTTTACGTGGATGTGCACCCTTTTATGTTTTTACTCAAATAACCCAAAACTTGTTAACAAATTTTGTAAGCTTCGGCTTGAGTGAGACGAGAATGGAGCACCGAATATGAGATTGCAAGCCTGACAAACTCACCGCAAAAGGACAGGTACACGAAGGCGCGCCAAGCCGAGAACAGTGTCTCCTCCCCTCTCCTCTCCCTTCTCCTCTCCTCTCCTCTCCTCCCCTCCCCTCTCTTCTTATCTGCCGTCGGCACTTTCTTCCATTTCCCTATTTTCTGTCGCGCGAGTGGATTCAGATTGGAATAAGCTATATTGGCCCTGAGCTGCGAGAGCTTGGCACGACTGGTGTCAAGCACCTGCTAGTCGCGCGACAGAGACATGACTAGGCAACGTGGCTCAACACCGTCCGCTCATCGTGTGATTGAGTGTTGACAGGCCTAAGTCGCACTACATGTTTGTGATTGTGTGCTGGCTGGGTTGAAATCACTAGCCTACTAAGCGATTGGGTCTAGTCGCTTGGTGGGCCAACGACTTAGGGTTATTTCTGTAAGAAAAAAATCATGATTTTTTCGTGTAAAATAATTAAAAGAATGGTTTATTAAAAAAAATCTAATATATTGCATGTATGGTCATCTACCATGTATGCATGTTCGTATATACTGTGCCAATCAGGTCGCGGTGATCGATACTTTTAAGATTTTCCTTTAGAGCTTGTTTGGAAGCCAAGGGGGTGGAAACCCAGGGGAGAAATCCCATGGGAGGATTTTGAGGGTACATGGAATCGCTCTCAACCCCTAGGGAAAATATTCCCATCCGGGAAAAACTCCCTGCTTTATTTGGGAAGGAAAGGGGTAAAAATTCCAGGCATACAAAAAAAATTGAAAAAAAATCAAAAAAATGTCCACAACAACTCATAAACATTGTGTTACTTAAGTAATCTCACGAAAAGCATGTATCTTGTACTAACTAACAAACACACATCAAGTAATTGCATGGAAGAGTTTGAAACATTATATTGCCCTTCCAAACAGATCAAGATTATACGCCATGACAGAACAAGAACTTGTGCTGAATAGCTTACTGAACTTAGAAATCGGAACCACGGTTGCAGAGTTATCCAGCTAGCATGCGACAATACATACATCTCCCAAAACAACAACCGTTTTTTTTTCCATGACAAGATTAAAGAAGTACAACAACAAAGTCTAACAAACCCAAACTTCTCCCAGATCCCCCCCCCCCACCCCAAAAAAAAGAGAGAGTTCAGGTCCTTTGGGAAACTATCACCAGGTCCTTTAGGAGACTATCACCATAAACTTCATAATTCTTTGGACTATATGTCAACTTTAAGGAACCTGCAAAGCAAAGAGTAAATAAGCCATATTAGAAATTGGCACCACTTTTCTTTCCCATTCTTGATGTCTTTCTTCTTTCTTTCTACTTTTAAAGATAGATGTGTAGTCAAAGAATGACACTTTTGTTAGTATTTTGAGCAAGAGTAGAACATAGATCATAGCACTACTACCTGAGAACTAAATATTACCTAGGCCAGGCATAACACAGAGATACTACCAACTAGTACTACCTAGGTGAAACCACGATTCATCAAAGCAATATTGAGCAGAAAACAAATATATATTAGGCCGGAGACAATATGACAAGACACTACTTCCCATGTGTACTTTCTAACCTTCTTTCCTATCTTCATGAAGTCCCTCTAGCTAGAGACCTACATAACACAAATATATAGTATTAGACCGGTGAGCATAGCAATTGTATTCAAACCATTCAAGTAAAACAAAGAATTCAACAAGGCTTTATTTTTTCAGTACTGTAAAGAATTCAACAAGGTTTCCTATCTGCACTTTTTTTTTACTAGAGGGTGTATTTGACTTCAAGAGAAACATAACCTCACGATTGATCTATACTCACGTGTAACTGACTTCAAAACTACCAAATTACTTTATCAAACTTTGAAACTTGGAGGAACGATATCTCAGCAACATTTGGCAATGCCAGAGTCCATCCACTAAGATTATAATCATCAGAGTTGCACAAAAAAAGGTCGGAAATAACCAGCCCAATGTTTTGAATCTAGCTTCACTAGAGCCTTAAGATAGCATAATTTTATTTCATGTACATCCATAAAGATCATTCATTGAGAATAATTTTACTCTGAATTGGTCAAAGCTCATCATGAATTTCCCATTTGATTCATTTTAGTTGATTAGCACCCCAATAAAAGGGTTCGGGATAATCATGAAGACCAGGACAAGGGTTCCAATACCATAATGATTAATAACAGTGTCATTCTGAAAATTATTTTATAATATATATTGCTCATCAGTTCACCTTTGTCTGGAAGTTCACTTTTGGAGGCTTAAATGGGTAGTCAGGAGGAAAAATGGGTAGTCAAACAAAAGATAATATTACCTCTGCTCTATTCGTTGTATTTCTTCAGAATCTTCAAACAAAAGATTCGAGCTTTTGAATCTCCCAAACAACACCTTCCTCCACTGCTTCCTCAACACTCACCAAAAAAAAAGCAAATCTGTAAGAAAAAGAGTAAAAAACGAAACCCTAAGCAGCTTGAGGAGGAGCAACGAAAATAGTGAGAGAAGACATACCCCGAGCTGGCCAACAGATGCTTCGGCGGAAAACGAACAACAACCCCCTCCTCTGCTTCCTCAAAACAACCTAGGAGCACCAGATCTGTGAGAAAAGGTGGTCGATGAAACCTAGGAACAGGATGACGAGGGTTGGGAGGAGGAAGAGGTGGAGCTAACCAGGGAGATGTGACACCGGAGAGGTAGGAGGTGTCGCCGAGTGGTAGGAGGAGGAGTCCCAACTCGCGAGTGGCCATCTATGGAGAGAGGTCGCGGGCTCGCGACATCGCGTTATGCGGCGGGGAGAAAAACTCGCGGGTGGCAAGGGGATTATCTTTTCCCTGGGGATTTCATGTGGATCGCGCTAGAAAAACCTATCCCTGTGGACTTCCAAATGGGCATTCTAGCTAGCCCTGGGAAACTTTCCCTGTGGGACTCCAACCTAGGATTCAGTGAGGATCCCGACTGGGATAGAGATTCCCAAACAAGGCCTTAAAAAGTTGACAGTACATATGCCACGAAGCCCCACGTACTTCCAACTAGCTCAGCTAGGATTACCCTTGCGCGCTAGCTCTTTGTGATTCCCAATCACCACGTAAACGCGCGCAATTTGTTTTGGCGGAGCTTCATCTTCAAGTCAAAGCCACCGTAAGCTTAAGCACCCCCAAACGATCGCAATACATGCGGTGTCAGGGTTATCCTACAAGTTTGAACTAACCCTCCAAATTAAGGGAAATTTTTGTTTTTGCCACTTAAAATATGTGCAAATTCGGTTTTGCTATCAGAAATTTGACCATTTTCTTTTTGTCATTCTTCCGTCAGTGCACATTTCGTTTTTGCCACTCGGTCTAATTTTCCGTCAAGTCAACCAGTCCTCACCAAATTCATCTGCCTTCTTCCTCGTCTCCTCCCTGCATGGCCAAATCCGTAATTCGTGTCTTCTCCGCTTCTCGCATTGCCAAATTCCCAATTCGTGCAGGCTAGGCTTCAACCGTCGCAGCCGGTGCCGAGCGTCTCGTCGCCGTCAATCACCAAGCCAGGCTGATCTACGAGGAGACCCGCGGCTGCTCAAGATATTCCTCGAGAACGTCATCCGCGACGCTGTCACCTACACCGAGCATGACCACCGCAAGACCGCCACCGCCATGGACGTTGTCTAGCGCTCAAGGGCCAGGGCCGCACCCTCTACTGCTCCGGCGGCTAAGCCGGACCGGACCCCCTTCGTCTCTGCATCTGCCTGGCCGACGTGCCCACGGGTCTTATCGTCAAGAAATCTGTATGTCTATACACCACATTATCTTTTCGCGTATGTCTATCGCAAATCTGTACTTCTGTAGCTGCTACAAAGCAAACAAATAATAATCCTGCTTGTCGTCTTCCTCTGTGCCGTCGTCCTCCATTAGAGCCAGATAAGCCAACAATATTCTGATTTCTTTTTATTCTAATGGCGCTGCTGGTGGATTTAGTTAGTTTAATGAAGATGGAAGGACTCCAGACTTTGCTTCGACAACGTCAAATACTTAGAGCATTTTGGTGTATTAAATCGGCGTCTATTCAAAGAAATATCACGTAAACATTCAAAAAAATGAGCTTGTTTTTTTTTAATGTATTGATCAAATTCTTACTAATAATTGGATCCATGTTACATTAAAAACCTAAAAAATAATAATATCTTCTCTCAACCGTACTCTATCTCGTAACTGGGCTCATAAGAGTTGTTTAATGCTTTGAATCGACTCATACATAGAGTTCAATTCTAGGAATTTTTTTTTGTTGAAATCGACTCTTTCGATGTATTGAATTGATTCAGTATCTTCGCTCTTCGTCTTTGAATTGGCTTAAACAGTACATTTGAGGTGGTCGCAAAGACCGTTACGAATTAATTACTAATTAGACCACACCATCTATTGAGGAGTTTGAAAGCCGTGGGGTTTGTAATCGATAGCCCTTGCTTTTGGAATGGACGGGCTGGATTTGAGGAATGTTACGTGGTGACATCACATCACCCTGTAATGTCAGGGGAATACGAATCCTAAACATACATGCCCTAACAAACTAGCTTAGGTGTTAAAAGGATGGAGAGTAGCGGTCTCTCGAGTAGAGTATGGCTGTAGCGCGCTAGCTGGTGCTACGCGTCCGGCTTCTCTGCCTTCTCGTCCTTTTTCTAGCCAGCTACGGGTCATTTATCCTGCATCCAATTCCACACGAAGCGGTTTAAGAAAACCTGCGTTCCAATCCAAGCCGAAACGTGAACTGGCTAGTAGCTAGCTATGGAACATTTTGTCGAAATAGTCATGTAATCTATGCGATGCATGTCCTGATCAATAGGATCTTACGTGGCGTAGATGTAGGAAAGACGAAATAGTCATGTAATCTATGCGATGTATGTCCTAGTCAATAGGATCTTGCGTAGCGTAGATATAGGAAAGGCGGCGCCACTCGTTCAGCACTTTCTCTGTATTTTTGGATCTATTGTTCACAGTCTGATACAATATAAATATAGCAAAAGCTCACTACATCAAGTATGCAGGATTGTGTCAGAACAACTTCAAACTCTCTTTCACAAATCTTTTTTGGTATCAAATCCTCACACCACATAGAAAAAAAATCATGTCTTTCTCTAGCGGTATCACCGATTCCACCGCATCTGCCATCACTTTCTCATCAGTTGGATTACTGCCCACCCCACCCTTCGATCATCTCATTACTATCAAGCCGACGAGCTCCAACTATCTTCTGTGGAAGGCTCAATTCCTGCCTTATCTTCGAAGCCAACAATTGTTTGGCTTTGTCGATGGCACTGATGGCACAACTACACGACCTGCTGCGACTATCTCGCGAGTGACGACTGATGGCGCAATGCAAGTACCAAACTCGGCGTATCAACAATGGCTGCAACAAGAGCTCGTCAACTTGATACTAATGAGATGACCGAAGGGTGGGGTAGGCTCAATTCCTGCCTTATCTTCAAAGCCAACAATTGCTTGGCTTTGTCGATGGCACAACTGCACGACCTGTTGCGAATATCTCGCAAGTGACGACTGACGGCGCAATGCAAGTACCAAACCCAGCGTATCAACAATGGCTGCAATAAGAGCTCGTCAACTTGATACTAATGAGATGACCAAAGGGTGGGGTAGGCTCAATTCGATGGCACAACTGCACGACCTGCTGCGACTATCTCGCGAGTGACAACTGACGGCGCAATGCAAGTACCAAACCCAGCGTATCAACAATGGCTACAACAAGAGCTCATCAACTTGATAGTAATGAGATGACCCAAGGGCGGGGTAGGTTCAATTCCTGCCTTTATCTTCGAAGCCAACAATTGCTTGGCTTTGTCAATGGCACTGATGGCACAACTGCATGACCTGCTGCAACTATCTCGCGAGTGACGACTGACGGTGCAATGCAAGTACCAAACCCGGCATATCAACAATGGCTGCAACAAGATCAAATGGTGTTGAGCGTTATTCTATCCTTACTTTCAGAGGAGATCCTTGGCCGAGTCCTCTTCCTCACCACATCGGCCGAGATTTGGTGATGAGGACATCCCTATTACTACTATATCTTCCAACTCTCTAAGTGTGCATAAGGATGCTAAACATACCTAAAGGTCCCATGACAAGGGCAAGAGCTAAGCTACTATAACAGCAGGTGCATTTGTTTCTTAAAGACTTTCCCTGTGTTTTTTTATGAGAATAGCATACTACCTTATGCAAATACTTTGTGCATTCTCAGGTTTGAAAGTTGTGAGGATTTTAGAACCAATAAGGAGTTGAAGGAGGTAGGGGCCAAGGCAATGCAGGAGCACCAGATTGAAGAACTTCCTTCGGCCAGCAAGCAAGGAAAGAAACCACGAGGCCCAAGAGGAGTCAAGTCAAATGACTAGCCAAGGGCCCATACGGCCGAGGAAGGCAAGCCCAACCCGCGGGAGCCCAGTTGGCCAATACGGTAGGGGAAGAGAACTCCAAGCAGCCCATGCGGCGTGAAGCCCAAGCCACATGATTGAAGCCAAACTGCATGGAAAGGTCCATACATGGGCAAGCCAATCCAGGTGAGGAGAACCCACCGGTTTTCAAGAGTATCTCCCAAAAACCGATTGGTTTTCAGGAGGATCTCTCAAGAATCGGTGCATCAAACCGAACTAAGTCTCATAGCTTGCGTGCCTTTCTTTGGGCCAAAACCGATTGGTTGCGGCCATGTAAGTCTGTTTTAGCTTGAAAACGAATTAGAGACTATGTTATTTAGTCCGAACCCCAAGTAGTTTTTGAGTCGGATTGCTTAGCCCGAGATGGAGTTTGTTTCGGCCAACTTGACGGAACGCAACCCCAGCCGGCCCTAGGTCGTGCATGAGTCGTAGAGGGGCGCCATAATTGCTCCCTCCCATGTATCTCTTAGACCACTATTTTTTTAGAAACTAGTTCAATACTATGGATTAAAAAATTATAGTCTCAACATATCGGATCATCAACTATCATAATACTCAGCGACACGATTTGGACTATCGTGCTCCGCTCGCTAATCCAACAGACGCTAAAGAGGGTAGAGAGGACGGACGGCCGCCAACTTCAATTTTTAAGTAGTAGAGATAATAGCATCCGCACTATTTCATATTTAAGACCATAAATTTCTCCAGGAACGTAATTTGAGAGTTGGAACATTGTGATATTCATGTAAGTTGAATAAATTGAGTTGAATCGAATTCAACCACAAACTCTTGGAAAAAGAACAATTTCAATAATCTGCAAAATTAGTGCTTTCATCGGGCTAAAAATAGCAAGATACATTCATCAGAGTACTGATTACAAAACAATCATTGGAAAAAACAACGCGCATAGTTACATGAAAGAAACAACATTTTAACCGGTTTTCACCTCACAATATTTCTACACGCATCGCACTTAGGAATTCCAAAAGGAGGAAAATAGGAATCATCTTGGAGTAGCACCACATATGTACAAAAGGTACCCTTCTTTTCAATCAGCTGTAACAAAGCTTGGCTCTTCCGTCTTCCCTTGTATCAATCCCTAAAGAGAGCAACACAAAATACAGTACAAAGATGCAAGACTATTACTCTTACAAAGAATTCCTATTGACAATGAAATTGAACCTATCAAATTGCTTATGCAGGATCAAGGTGCTTACAAGCTAAAGTGTTGATTTCCTCACGCAACTGCGCCTCAATAGACACTGCGCTCCATCAGCATGTCATCAAAACTCCAGAGACCTCCAATGTTCATGCCATCCTGAACGTCTTCACCACTGAAAAGAGCGTCGATATTCTCATACAAGTTACCTTCAAGGTAAGGTAATTGCATATAATTCGGATAAGGTTCATAATATGCAAAATCATCTGCAAACTTCACTTCTGCATTGTCAACAACTATATCTACCTCCCCAGTCTCATGCCCAAATGGTTGGTAGTGTCCTTACAAGAAGGGCGCTTCAAGGTTTCTTAATCCATCAAGCTGGTTCATCTCAAATGCATCAAGCCATGCGCTAGTCATTAGTAGTGGAGTTGACTCTGACAACTCAAGCTTGACAATGGAAACATCAGTACCGCTGCCATCTGAGCTGACATGATTAGAGGCATTGCTATGCTTCAGACTCACACGTCCTGACTGGCATTTCGGGGCAGCCGTGATAGTGTCAGAGAAGTTTACCTTGGCTTTCTTGCCACTTATACGCTGGGCTTCCACATCGTACGCTTTTGCAACTTCCTCAGCTGTGATGAATGTGCTGAGCCAGACTCAGACACCTTTGCGGGGGGTCTCTAATTTTAGCTGCCCATTTACCCCAAGGGCACTGCCGGATTCCTCAATACTGGGTCTTCCGCTTCCTGCTGGAGAGTTTGGCGGTATGCCCATTGAATTCCACAAATTTCAAACTGTCCACGTGGAATTCTGCATCAGAAAGAAGATGAAAAACAAGAGCCAAATATGCTTCATGGATGCAAGGTTTTCAGAAGTTGTTGAAGGTAAATTCTCTGGGCAGATCATGAGTCAAAACCTGATGTATTGTTAATCCATAGAGACAACAAGTATTGATAGAAGTAAGCGTACAACAAGCCTCTAGTTCTAGAAACTGTCCATAATGTGTGGAATAGTGGCAATGGCAAAGGGAGTTGGGGCCTACGTGTCAGTGAGACAATGGATGACATATCCGGGATTTGGGCAATTTGCAGTGTCATGCAAAACTTTTCCCAAGGGAGTTTGGCAACAAAAGCCAGAGTATACTTCCATTGTACAAAAACTGAAGATTTGATTGTTTGCACAACAAGATCAGATCAATATAGGATGCGCCGAGCACACGAGACCGAAAACAACTATAAGCAGCTAGAAATTCTAACCAAGAAAGTTGTAGTATGGTAAAAAGAATATTTCCGATGCATCAAGACCCAATCTACTTTTCTGTTGTTTGTGACATTGTTCGGAGCACTGGGATAGAGTAAACAAGCTATTTATTATAGTGACTACACGCTCAAAGTCTTAGAACATAATAGTCTTACCTTGCAACATTTAACGTGTGGCTGCTTGCATAAATAACTCTCATGCATCTCTGAACAGATTCTGTAAGCTATTATTTATGTGTTTTGATTATACACAAATTTTCATAATTGTAAATTAGCAGCGTCAAGGCCTTGGCGATTAATCAGGTTAAACCCGCATCTCCTATATACAACCCGTGAAAGCTACGATTAATTAAGCCTGAAAAGAGGGTACCTCTAATTTCTTGAACTGTATCTGCTCTCAAGGATTTGTTCAGCTCGTACAACTGCTCACAATATTGTGCCTGAGATCACACTCTGATCCACCTGGGAGATCAAACAGGGAATGAGATTGGGGGAAAACATGTTGATCAATTTTGCCATCCTAAATATGCTCTCCGCTATATAAATCAATCTTCCCCTGGTTCCACTTATGATTTTCGGTTCATGAATCATGGTTATACATCATTGAAAAAGAGAGATGCAACCAAACCTGATTATGGTAATATGAGATATCAGTCCAACAGATATGCAGCGTGGATCAAAGAAGTCTAGTTTCACTCTTCCTTTTAGCCTTGGAGGTAGCTCTTTCAGTATGCGGACATCGTCTCTAGTGATTCTGTAAGGTAGTCCACATAAATATATTTTGGAACTCACTGTACTCACCGTAACAAAAGCAACATGATATTGAGGTTAAAACTATAGTAAATGTAGAAAAAAGGCTCACCTAGGACCAGCCTGAACTTTTATCACTTTGGCACGATAAGACTAATGGAACTTTGAGGCTCCAGTTTCAATATTTTAACTACACCAGGGCTTCAATAACAGTCTTATTCAGAAAAATGAACATTGGAACTTCCAGACTCCAGTTTCAATGTTTTAACGACAACAGGGATTCAGAAAATAAAAAGCTTAGTAACACATGTATAACTTCACACACTCACACAATAATTATATTTGGTTACATCTGGTTAAGCCCACGATTGCACAAGTCCATCAGATAACCATTGTTCTTGTAGACTCCTGAATGTAGAACCGAGAAACCATTTCAGCAAATCTCAATCCCACGTCCCAAATTAGTTTCCAGAAACCACATAGATGAACTATTGATTATTTATTAGTTTTCTTTCCAAGAGATTATCTTTAGTAACTTATTTTTCTTTCCAAGAGATTATCTTTACTTAGGATGCGTTTGGTTGGTGGGATGAGGTTGAATGGGATGAGATGGTACAGGTAGGATGGGATTGTCCTGGATGAGATGATACAAGTATAGTGTTTGGTTGGTAGGATAGAATGATACATAATTCTGTTTGGTTGGTGGGATAGGATGGTCCTGAATGGTTCAAGATGATGTTTGGTTTGATGAATGATGTTGTATTTGGATTGCACTAAACTTTGGGATGTTATGATACGTGGGGCCCGCATAATATTTTTTGCACTAAAATATGCCAAGAGTGGTCTTGTTTTGTTGATTAAATGACAAGGAACACAACAGTTCAATCGGATCGCAAATCAAATACTCAGTTTATGAAATATGGTCATTTGAAGCTCGTAAATCCAGCCGCCACGTCACCAAGCGCCTTGGAATTCGAGTGAACGGTGTGGTTGGGGATTTTTTTTTCCCTAACAGGATGATACAGCATAAACATGGAATATTCCTATTTCTTGAACCATCTCATCCCGAATGGTTTGGTTCCATTCAACCAACCAAACATCTGAACGAGCTCATTTCCCGTACCGGATGGTTCAGGACCACTCCATTCAAGGAACCAAACGCACCCTTAGTAACTTACTCCAAGTGGCCATGTCACTCTATCACACCCTATGACAACATTGTTGTAAGAAACAATCACACCTACAACAGCATCAACTTTGGCTGATCCACAAATCTGTACTAAGCAAAATAATGCATTTGTAGTAAACATGGATTAAAAAGAATAAAGGATTAACAACCTTGGCTGATCTAGAACCTCCCCAATAGGTACAAAGGAACAATGCATCACTTGCTAAGTTGGCGGAAAGGGGTAACACAGTTCGCTACAAAAGATAACATGTTAACCAGCATCTAAAAATCTTGAGAAGGGTGAACGTGACATTAATCAATAGCCAACACCACTATTTCAGTCACTTGATGGTTTACCAACGTACAAAAACGTGAAATTTTGCAGGGACAATGTTATGCTGAGAAACAACTTTATCCAGGTCGCAATGGGCTACCCCTGCCAACCTTGAAATTAGGATAGGTATAGGGAAGGTGTCACGGGTGACCTTAATCAGGCCGTCAATGCAACACATCAAAGATTCAGAAGTGGGTCAGTATCTTTGCTGATTTTTCTGAAGATTGGAGAGATGATGTAATACTGTTAATTTATCTCTTACGGTCTTAGCTAAATCATCCACCGAGAAGCTCTCCAAAGTGTGGATGCAAGTGACACCATGATCACATCTGAAATTGTGACAAGTCACATAAGAATTTGTGACCAAAGTCACCTTGACCCGTGCCTAGAGTGACTAAAACTTCTTATGAACTCTCCATCAACCATAATGAAATTGACAAAATTCAGAATAAAACAGTAAAACAATGCTAATGTGCAGAAGAATATTAGGTAGAAAAAACGTCAAATAACATATGTTGATTGCAGCTATGATTTTTCATGCAACTATTACAAATATAGACATGTAGAACACGAATCCGCATCCATGAGCCAGAGACCTCGCAATTGATATATCTGAAGCATGTCAAGACATGAATCAACATCCTGAACGCATGCAGAAAGCCGAATGCCTGTGTGATGTGATGGGACCTAAAAAGACTACACGAAATATTCTTATAAGAGAAAAACCATACCACCGCCACTGCCGACCAATGCCAAGGCCACCAAGGCACTACACATCGCCATGTTGTGTGGGCAACCACTCACCATGGCTTTCATTTCCAGTATACACTTACCACATCCTTATCCAAATGGCAAATCTCCAACATAAATTCAAGCAACAATTGCATAAACTCTTCTAACTACTCAGTGGCTATCATATCGGCTAGTAACCCCACTAAGAATACTACAGTGTACAGATAGAATAAAGTAATATGTAGTCATGAACCATGTATATGCCATGCATGGAAAAAAGGAGGTTTGTGCATTGTTAGTATAACAACTAAAATGAAGAACCACACCAACAGAATGGTATGCAAGGCTATAGTTCAATACAAGAAAATAAAAAGGCAGTAAACTGATTGTTGTGCCTCATGACTATGGTTGATTGAAGGACTCCATGCCCCTTCTAATTAGAGCTTACTTTTCTGTGATCTTACATATAGATTCAGACCAATGGTATGTGTTCATCATGCATATTGTACTCAACGACCATGTTTGCTTAAGAATATCATTAGAATTTAGAACTTATTATAGCAACAAAGAAAACCATGATGCACAAAAGTAAATCATATTCTCCCATTAATCAACTAAATTGCAAGCATCGAACCAGTGGCGACAAAACTGAGAAGTACTTTTTTTTAATGGAACAAGGACAATTAAGATTTCAACGAGAGATAATACCATGAGTGGCACATCAATGGAATGCGACAGCCGGGAGCCAATAATGCTCCAATGGGGGAAATTTAAATTTCTATTCGCCCTCAAAACCAGATCGAGAGATATCTAGATGTTGCGATTGAGGATCGTGTGCTCCTCCAGCCTCCAGATCTGCACGCAGCAAGAAAATATGTTTCAATCTGTAAGAAGACCAAAGAAATTGGGATGTCCTACATTAGAAAGGGGATTGGACCTCATATCCAGTGATGTCGACAAACCAGTCAATGTTGTACTCTCCACCACGCGCTGCAGGGAAGTCGCCGCCTAGACAGAATTGCCAGGACGCCTAGACAAACCAGTCTTGGTGGTGATGGAGGAGCTTGTAGGCTAGCCGACCCATGGGGGAGGAGACTACCGAAGGAGGCGCCAGCGACGAAGGGAGGCAGGGCCATGCAAAGAGAAGACGGGAAGACGACCTCCGCGAGCCGTCAGTGCTGGGTGAGGCAACAAGAGGCTGCGTCATGGCCGGCGGTGGGGCGGACGAAGATGTGGGGGAGGGGGTAGTCATCGCGAGGGGCTTGGGGAGGGAGGGGAGGCGGCGCACGGAGCGGGTGCGCTGGGAGGAGGAGGCGGTGGAGGCGAAGAAGGACAGTGGGCGAGTGGTTCGCGGTGGTGGGCGAGGGAGACGCGGCGCGGATGGGTCAGGCAGCGGTTTCACGAATTTTACTCGTACGTGGGATGGGACGACGGGAGGGACGACGCGAGAAGCGGGCGGCGCTGCAGGGGCGAGCCTATGCTGTGAGAGGGGACGACATTGGTAGCGCGGTGGAGGGAGCGCGACAGCACGCGAGAGGCTGGGGGAGGGGGGAGCGACGCGAAAGATTTGAGGAGGGAACGGGTGTAAGATCGAGGAGACCGACTAGAGGGGGGGTGAATAGGCGTTTTAAAAACTTCTTTGGCTAAAACCAATTTCTAATGCGAAAGCTAATACAAATACGGTTTTGCACAATTAAAGCCTAAATCAACGAGGTTCACCTAAGTGCACCAACAATACAAGTCTAATGATAAGAGTAACAATTAAGCATATGACTTGTAATCAATTCAATTAGCAATATGAATAGCACAAAGCAAGCAAGCATTCATACACAATAAATAAGCAATTTAATACAAGGAATATAAATTGCAATATGTAAATCACAAGAATGCAAACCACAATTGACACGGCGATGTTTTTCGTGGTGATCGGAGACTTGCCGGTCTCCCCTAATCCACGTTGAGGTAAGCCCAAACTAATTGGACCGGCTCCACGAATTAAGCCAAACACCTCGATTCCACTAGTGGTAGCTCTTTCCCGCTCCGGGTAGGTGAGCTCCAACCTTCACAACACGCCGGGCCTTCTCACAAGCTTCTTGAGAAGATCACCGGTCCACGACGCCTCCACGCCGTCTAGGTGTCGGCAAACACCAAGAGTAATAAGCCAAGCCCCTTGCTTGACTCTCACCACGTGCAACGAATGCACAAGCTCAAGTGGATACGAAATCCACCTCTAGATGCAACACATGCAACTAGAGACCTCTCCCCTTACTCACAAGGTGCAACACATGCACAATGGAGAGGAGAAGCTCACACTAGCTCAAGAGAGTGAAATGGGATGCCAAAGGTTGCCCTCCAACCGGCCAAGGTGAGTATTTATAGCCCACACACAAAAACTAGCCGTTGGAGGAGAATCTGCTGAAAATCGGGGAAACCCGGTCGGATCACAGCATAGGGCAGTCGGCGGCCTCTGATTACAAAGGCAACGGCTATAAAATAGCCATTAGATGCAATTTCGATCAGTCCGCTTCACAGTCCGTCTGGCTCGACCGAGTCGATCAGGGCCTTAGGGTGCAAGAAAACCGACCCTCTGGAAAATGTTGACCGGCCTTACAAGGCGGTCGGTCCCAGCATGTGGGCGGTCGAAGCGCAGCATGTGGGCGGTCATCCGGCCTGGATTTCGCGCAGGCGACACTCGAAAACGGTCATAACTTTTGACTCGATGTCGGAATTGAGTGATCTTGGACTCTATGGAAAGCTTATTCAGAGGGCTACACAACCCACCTATTTGATTTGATCTCAAACACATTTTATCAAATCAAAAGCACAACTCAAAGAGCCACTACCATGGTCTAAGTCCAAAGTATTAGCAACAAGCAATCTTAGACCATGCCAAGGAAAATACATGAATCCCAACAATTTGCAAAACACATTTGCAAACTTAGATCATGCCACAAGGAGTAGGTACATGGACTTCAACCATTTGCAAAACACATTTGCAAAGTATAGTCACATGCTACAAGGATTAAATGCATGAGCCTCGACTATTTGCAAAACACATTTGCAAATAATAGCATCATGCCTCGGAGAGCTAGAGCAAGTGAGATTGAGCTATCAACACATGACGAGACTCAAGCTACTAGACATGACCCCTCTTAATAGTACGGCAACCTATACTAGCAACCCGGTCTCCCAACCAAACACCGAGACCGGTAAAAGACTAGGAACACATCCTTAGCCCTAGCTAGTCATACCTTTGCCTTGTGCAACCACTTGAAGCTTGATGACGCACATCTTTGCTTCAAGTCCAGGTCATTGACTTGATATGCATCAACTCAAGATGCATCCTTCACTTGACTTTCATCAACACATGATGGGTCTTCTTTTGACTTGATGATCAACTCATGATCATCTCCTCTTCTTGAACTTGATACACATCAATACATGATGCATCCTTTACTCCAAGCTCTTCAATATCATCAACACATAATGTTTTTCTTCACTTCGGTATCCTGACTTGAACATCATCAACACATGATGATTTCCTTCATCCCGAGTCTTGACTTGATGACAATCAACTTATGATGTCATCCAAAGTCTCCATCCTCATGGAACACAACCTATTCATCCAACTCATGGAAAATGTTAGTTCCACAATGTGATTGTCATTAATTACCACAACATACCATTAACTCATAATGGGGGGACAAGATACCACAATCTTTCCCTCTTTGGTAATTGATGACAACCACTTCAATTACAAATAATTGAATGTAGATTGGTATGAGTATATATGAACTACACAAGTTGTATATACTCAAAGGATATATGAGCATGTATGAGCTACACAAATCTCATATATTCATATGAATATATTAACTACACAAGTTATATATACTCAAGGATATGTTTCAAAGTAAAGATCCTTAATATATGTAGAAACGGGAATATGGATCAATACTAATGAAACCATAAAACATAGTGTGAACTCCCCCTAAATGTGTAATAAGAACATATGCACATATTCAAGTTAGACTTTTGGTGGAATTCATCCTATATTTTGGATCCGAGGAATGCAACAATATATATAAATATAATGTAGAATGCATACCTCTTTGATTTTCACCTTTATATCCAATTTGAGACTAAGCAATAGGTATATAAATAAACATGTTAGACTCACAATTAGATTTATCAAAATGAATGCATACCTGTTTGGATTTTTCCTTTTATATCCAAGCTGAGACTAAACAATAGATATATCAATAAGAGTGTTAGTCTCAAAAATAGATTTGTCATTAATAACCAAAACTCCATTAACACATAATGGCGGGTCTAGATTCTTCAATCTCCCCTTTTTTGGTGATTTATGACAAATCCTTGATCAATAACAATATTTGGATATAAATCATCATAAGATAGGAATTTAAGCTATTTAACTATATCCATGCATGTCACTAAGCAATTTTGAAACTTCAAGCATTATGCATATGAGAATGACATGCATGAGAAGGTGAAAATACAAGAGAGAATCCAAATATGTTGCATTGATCATATAAATATTCTCCCCCTTTTGGCATTAAACACCAAAACAAAAATCCAAAACAAATTCAAGCCAATATAAAGATGTTGCAAAAGAAAGAGCTTGGCAATTGAACTCATTTTATTTTGACCATATAGCGTTCTCCCCCTTTTGAGATCGCAAAACATTTCCACAAACTCCTCTTTTATGGCTGAAAAGAGTAAAACACTTGAAATGAGTTATATTGGAGTTTAACTATAGGAAATGATATTTGGAACACATTCAAATAAACTCATCCTTGAAATCTTTCTAACAAACATTTTTCATGAAGATACCATGCTCATTTTCATAAATTCACAAATTGAAATCATGTTGAGCTCACAACTTTCTTAGAACATTTGAAAACGGTATGCAAACAAGCTCCAAAAAAAATTTGACATAAATCATGGAGCTAGTCCTTATAAATACATACACTTTTCATTTTGGGAGGCTCAACCAAATATCAACCATTTTGAAGGTGTGAAAATCACAAAGTTTCAGAAAAAATTGAAAATTTCAGATTTTGACATTTCATTTGAGCTTCGAAAGATAGCTGAAAAATATGCTAAAACAGACCCAATAAATCTGAGAAAATTTAGCATATAAGATCAACTATAGAGGACAAAAATTCATCATTATAGCTTCCTCAAATTATGAACCAATTTGGAGATATAAAAATCTCAAATCAGCTCAAAACAATGCAAAATTCTGAAATTTCAGCATTTGGACAAAGAGAAAAAGTCTAAACTTTTTTCAAATAAAGTCGAAACGATTTGAAATTCTGCAGAAATTAACTTTAGACTCCTATGAAACTTTTCCAACAAGAATTTTTTAAAAAGGAGTTTCCATTTAAAAGATATGTCAAATTTTGCATTGAAGGCATGAATTTTGCTTAACGAGAGGAGAAAGGTAAAACCTTTTCAAACGAGGTCCAAATTTTTTGAAAATATCCAGATTTGAACTTTGGACTATTTAAAAAGTTTTCCAAAAAGAATTTTTGAAAAATGAATTTTCTTTCAAAAGATATGGCAAAATGCACTTTGTAGGCAAATAGAGATAATTGTTTTGCATTAAGGGCTCAAAATGCAAACTACTTTGAATTCCGTGGAATTTTTCACTTCCTTGGCCTTGTATGAGTTATAAATACTATTTCAAGTCAAGATACACAAAGAAATCTGGCTCAAATAGCCAAACTCACTATATGCAAGAATATGTCATTTCGGGTTAACACTAGTTTTTCGGCGAACTTCAAATCAATATAACTTTTCAACGGTTGGTCTTTTGTAAAAACTTTGAACTAGAGAAAAGTTTGAAATGACCAAACCTACGAGTTTGGTATTGACAACTTTTTCAAAAACTCAATAGATTTTGATTTAGAAAAATATGTCATTTAAATCAAAAACAAGATCACACAAGATCATTTTGAGGCCAATTTTGATATTTTGTTTCTAAAATAGGAATTTTTACTTCAAAAGCATTGGAAAACATTTGAAATATATATTTAAGTACTCTTATCTAGTTCTTCACAAATTTGAACCTTTTAAGCAAAAAATTTTACTTTTGACCAAAGAGGCTCTTTAAAAAGCCAAACTTGCATATCATTAACAATGTCACTCCAAGAATACCAAATGAAGCAAATGAGAATGAAAACATGCATTCACAAGATCCGTAAACCATTTTGGACAAAATGCAAATTAGTTTTCCCATATAAGAGTTTACCCATTTTAAACAAAGACTAAAACGTTTTTCATTTTTGCTAAGAAAAAAATTCCTTTCAAGAAAAGCTCCCCCTTACACAAAGGTTGCTCTTGAAGATAAACTTCTCTTCTCCTTTGACACACAAATATTCTTTGATATTCTTCTCCTTTGACACACAAAGGTTTTCTTCTTGACAATACTCCTTTGACACACAAAGAGTTTTCTTCATCCAATTCATATATTTGCTTTTGACACATAAAATCTTTCTACATCCATTCCATATCTCCCTCTTTGTCATCCTTTTGAAATATGTCCATCCAACACTTAAGATGACTTCAACCTCTTCCACTTGATCTTTAACTTGCATCCAAAATCTTTCTCTTGACATTAAGTACAAAGCTTTCTCCCCCAATGTCTTTATATCTCTGTGAGGATTATTCTTGAAAGATAGTCCTTGAACTTCAGTTGTTGATACCATGAGTCGACGATACTGGTTGGTAATACATGTAGATACCACTTGTAAATAATACTCGTGGATACCACTTGTAAATTCACATGTTGATACCACTTGTAGAGAACATGCGTCGACAAGACTTGAACTCTCAAGGTGCTTGAACTTCTCTTGCAAAGATCTTTAAAGAAGGCATCCAAAGAGAAGAGAAAAGGAAAGAATCTACTTGAGAGAAAAGATTATACCAAGAATAATTAATTCCATTTGTAGACACTTGGTACCACTAGGAGAGATATCACTTGAAGAGAGATACCACTTGAAAAAAAATATCATGAATTGGAGGTACGGAGAGAGCTTGGTTTGAAAAGAATTGATCGGCAAGGAGTGAAAAGGATATCACTTGTAGGTGGGTACAAGAAAGATACCACTTTGAAGGATATCACAAGAGGATAAGATGATATCAATTGAGAGAATACCACTTGTAACGACAAGATGATATCACTTGAAGAATACCACTTGTAAAAACAAGTAATATGAATTCCATGACGAGATCAAGATGATCAATAGGTGCTACCACTTGAATGATAAATTTATCACAATTCGATCAAAATGGTATTTGGAGTCAACAAAGTATATGTGGATAGCTTGCAAAGATATCAAGGATCAGCTTGACTTGAGGAGATAGCCAAATTAGATTTAGAACTGAATTGAATCTTGCCGATGTCAAGATGATTATAAGAAGCTACTATCGAAAAGAATACCACTTGAATAATTGCATTTGCAATCAAGGACAAATAGTAGTGAGTAGCTTGCAAGGATTGCAATATACATCTTGACTTGAGGGAGCAAGGGAGTGGCTGCAAAGAATTGAAATCGACAAATATGATCAAATTAGCCAAAATCTCGTGTCCGGTCCGACCGGTGGCAAATTCACAGTTAGGCAGGGACACGCGGTCGACAAGGGAATGAATAAGCGATCGGACCCTTTTGACTAAAATGACAGAATTTCAGATCTGAAAATGGGAGAAAAGATGGATTTGTTGTACATTGCTCCAAATTGTCACGCAAACATCCAAATAAAGATATTTGGAGCATTTCCAACTAATATAGACTTTAGAAATCCAACTTTCAAATAGTTTTTATAAATTAAGCTTTAGTTTTTGCAATTGAAATAGTATTTTCTATACATTTCACAAAAGAGCCAAATTGAGCAAACAAAGATATTTTGAGCATCCAATTGTATGTATGAGTCATGAATACCATTACGGACTTATTCATGTGAATAATTTTGGCTCATATGGCGAAACTCACTTAAGTGCTAGAAAGTGACCACTTAGGTCAAACTAGGATTTTGGACGAGTTTCGAAATCAAATAACTTTTGATGGGTTGCCCTTTTGGAAATCATTTGAATACCAAAAATGTTTAGAATAGTCAACTCTAGGATTTTCCTTTTGGGACAATTGTCAAATTCCTTTTTGAATAGATTTTACACAAAAATCTAGTTTAGGTCAAAACAAGATTCTATGATCTAGAATTTTGACTAGAAACTCATTTTACTTTAAATACGTTTTCTTGAACCAAAATCTTTGAGAAACCTTTGGAAAGCATTTGTATACATTTTGCAACTAGTTTTTCAAAGATATACTAATAATTTCAAAATTTTGACTTTTGGCTAAATGGCTCATTTTTTAAAAAACATAACTAGCACTTAATTAATTTGGGCACACATAGGGATGTGATATACATGTATATGACTTAGCACTCCCCCTTAATGTTCCACTACCATCTTGCTCACGATTTTAATAACAAAGATTTAGCACAAGAGAAAGAACACCCCATTTATAAGATTTTACATGAATGCAACCTACACAAGGCATAAAGGGCTAGATACTTCAATGTAAATACTCGTTACCGAGATAGCTTTGGTTTATGATATGAATCGATCTTCCTCAAGCTTGGCTCCATATTCTGCATATGATGGAATCCACCTCTTTATGAGTGAGCCAAACCTCCAATGCTTCTCCAAGTACCTATTTAACATTTAAGCACCTTTTGGTACCCACACTCGGTTGGGTCCTTGAATGTTAGTCACAATAGATTTAGGCACCCAAATGGCCCTAACAATAGTTTTATGTGAGCTAACATTCCTAGCAAACACATTGCCATTTTTATCTTTCCTAAGCAAATAATGATTATTATAAATAATTGGCTTAGGAGTGATACATTTGGGACATTCCTTACTAAAATGTCCTTTTTCCCGGCAATTGTAGCAAGTAGGGCTTTTGCTTCCCTTTGATGTCTTCTTATCTTGCTCAATTCCGGTTTGCCTCTTCTTTGATGACATTGACTTGTCATCCATTTGATTTGGGCACACCGAGGCAATGTGACCATTCTTCTTACATCCAAAGCACTTGACATTTTTGAATTGTCTTCCATTTTGCTTTGGGATGCTCTTCACCTTCTTCTTGGTGGTGAAACCAAGTCCTCTCTTTTCATTTATCTTGTTTGGGCATACGGAGGCAATGTGACCCTTCTCATGACAATTAAGGCACTTAATATTCTTCGTGTGTCTTGCATTGTGCCTCATCTTGCTATTTTCCTTCTTCTTCTTGGGAGTAAATCCAATGCCACTCTTATCTTGTAAGCATATTTGCTTGTTCAATATTTCATCTAGAGTAGCCTTCCCTTTATAGCTTCTATCCAAGTCATTTTTCAAACTTGAGACTTGGGCCTTGAGCTTTTTGTTTTCCTCTACAAGGTTAGTCTCAACAAGTATAGAGGAAATAGGTACATCTAATTTTGAGCAACAAGGCATATCAATTAAATCATCACAAGAAGTGGATACATTAATTTTAGATGAATTGCAAGGAGTAGGAGCAATACAAGGCAAATCATCTAATAGATCACATGTAATTCCTATATCCACTTTAGAGCTAGTATAACTTTTAAGAAGGAGGGTTTCATGTTTATTTTTTAAAACATCATAATTTTCTTGAAGCAAGTTAAATTCTTTCTTCAAAGCTTTGAATTTTGAAACCTCCTTTCCCATAAAAATATTTTGCTCTTCTAGCATATCAATCAACTCATCATATGAAGGCTCATCATTATCATCATCATCATTTACCTTCTTTTTACCTTTTGCCATAAAGCAATGAGGCGATGTTGATGGAGTTGAGGATTCATCATCGTCGAGCTAGAGGTTGAGCATTCTTCTCCGACGTCCATTCTTCTATGCAATCATCACTAGTGGAAGTGGACCTTTCATAATATTCTTGAAGATGGGTCCACATCTCATGAACATTCTTGAGATCGCATATGGCATCAAACACATCTACACTCAAAGCACTAAATAAGGCGTTAATTGCTTGAGCGTTGAGATATAAGCATTTCTCTTCCTCTTTTGTTGGAGCAAATTGATCCAATGGAGGAGAAAAGCCAACATCTACAATCCGCCATATATTTAGGCCCATGGCCTTAAAATAACATGACATGCGGATTTTCCAATGAGCATAATTTGTGCCAACAAATAGAGGTGCTTCACCAAGGTGCACTAAATCTCTAGTCGCCATCCTTTACTCTCTAGACGGTTAAGTCTAATAAATGAGAGACCAAGCTCTGATACCACTTGTAAGATCGAGGAGGCCGACTAGAGGGGGGCTGAATAGGCGTTTTAAAAACTTCTTTGGCTAAAACCGATTTCTAATGCGGAAGCCAATACAAATACGGTTTTGCACAATTAAAGCCTAAGTCAACTAGGTTCACCTAAGTGCACCAACAATACAAGTCTAATGATAAGAGTAACAATTAAGCATATGACTTGTAATCAATTCAATTAGCAATATGAATAGCACAAAGCAAGCAAGCATTCATACACAATAAATAAGCAATTTAATACAAGGAATATAAATTGCAATATGTAAATCACAAGAATGCAAACCACAATTGACACGGCGATGTTTTACCGTGGTGATCGGAGACTTGCCGGTCTCCCCTAATCCACGTTGAGGTAAACCCAAACTAATTGGACCGGCTCCACGAATTAAGCCAAACACCTCGATTCCACTAGTGGTAGCTCTTTCTGCTCCGGGTAGGTGAGCTCCAACCTTCACAACACGCAGGGCCTTCTCACAAGCTTCTTGAGAAGATCACGGTCCACGACGCCTCCACGCCGTCTAGGTGTTGGCAAACACCAAGAGTAATAAGCCAAGCCCCTTGCTTGACTCTCACCACGTGCAACGAATGCACAAGCTCAAGTGGATCTGAAATCCACCTCTAGATGCAACACATGCAACTAGAGACCTCTCCCCTACTCACAAGGTGCAACACATGCACAATGGAGAGGAGAAGCTCACACTAGCTCAAGAGAGTGAAATGGGATGCCAAGGTTGCCCTCCAACCGCCAAGGTGAGTATTTATAGCCCACACACAAAAACTAGCCGTTGGAGGAGAATCTGCTGAAAATCGGGAAACCAGGTCGAGATCAAGACGATAGGGCGGTCGGTCCGGCCTCTGATCTGTGGCTATAAAATAGCCGTTAGATGCAATTCGGTCGATCCGCCCTCACAAGGTCGGTCGACCGGACCCCAATCGATCCCGGCCTTAAAGTGCAAGAAAACTGACCCTTTGGAAAATGTTGACCGGCCTTACAAGGGCGGTCGGTCCATGAGCATGTGGGCGGTCATCCGCCCACGATTTCAGCACAGGCGACACTCGGAAAAACGGTCATAACTTTTGACTTCGATGTCTGAATTGAGTGATCTTGGACTCTATGGAAAGCTTATTCAGAGGGCTACACAACCCACCTATTTGATTTGATCTCAAACACATTTTATCAAATCAAAAAGCACAACTCCAAAGAGCCACTACCATGGTCTAAGTCCAAAGTATTAGCAACAAGCAATCTTAGACCATGCCAAGGGAAAATACATGAATCCCAACAATTTGCAAAACACATTTGCAAACTTAGATCATGCCACAAGGAGTAGGTACATGGACTTCAACCATTTGCAAAACACATTTGCAAAGTATAGTCACATGCTACAAGGATTAAATGCATGAGCCTCGACTATTTGCAAAACACATTTACAAATAATAGCATCATGCCTCGGAGAGCTAGAGCAAGTGAGATTGAGCTATCAACACATGACGAGACTCAAGCTACTAGACATGACCCCTCTTAATAGTACGGCAACCTATACTAGCAACCCGGTCTCCCAACCAAACACCGAGACCGGTAAAAGACTAGGAACATATCCTTAGCCCTAGCTAGTCATACCTTTGCCTTGCGCAACCACTTGAAGCTTGATGACGCACATCTTTGCTTCAAGTCCAGGTCATTGACTTGATATGCATCAACTCATGATGCATCCTTCACTTGACTTTCATCAACACATGATAGGTCTTCTTTTGACTTGATGATCAACTCATGATCATCTCCTCTTCTTGAACTTGATACACATCAACACATGATGCATCCTTTACTCCAAGCTCTTCAATATCATCAACACATAATGTTTTTCTTCACTTCATATCTCGACTTGAACATCATCAACACATGATGATTTCCTTCATCCCGAGTCTTGACTTGATGACAATCAACTCATGATGTCATCCAAAGTCTCCATCCTCATGGAACACAACCTATTCATCCAACTCATGGAAAATGTTAGTTCCACAATGTGATTGTCATTAATTACCACAACATACCATTAACTCATAATGGGGGACAAGATACCACAATCTTTCCTCTTTGGTAATTGATGACAACCACTTCAATTACAAATAATTGAATGTACATTGGTATGAGTATATATGAACTACACAAGTTGTATATACTCAAAGGATATATGAGCATGTATGAGCTACACAAATCTCATATTTTCATATGAATATATTAACTACACAAGTTATATATACTCAAGGATATGTTTCAAAGTAAAGATCCTTAATATATGTGGAAGCGGAATATGGATCAATACTAATGAAACCATAAAACATAGTGTGAACTCCCCCTAAATGTGTAATAAGAACATATGCACATATTCAAGTTAGACTTTTGGTGGAATTCATCCTATATTTTGGATCCGAGGAATGCAACAATATATATATATATAATGTAGAATGCATACCTCTTTGATTTTCACCTTTATATCCAATTTGAGACTAAGCAATAGGTATATAAATAAACATGTTAGACTCACAATTAGATTTATCAAAATGAATGCATACCTGTTTGGATTTTTCCTTTTATATCCAAGCTGAGACTAAACAATAGATATATCAATAAGAGTGTTAGTCTCAAAAATAGATTTGTCATTAATAACCAAAACTCCATTAACACATAATGGCGGGTCTAGATTCTTCAACGGGTGGCGGTTTCGGGGGAGAGGTGAGAGGTAGGATGGCGCAAATCGGTGAGGAAGGAGGAAGCTGAAGAAGTGGGGCGGTGGCAGTTGCTGATCGCGCCACGGAGGGAGGGAGGTGTGCGTGGGCACGGTTCATGTCCTTGTCACGGACCTTGGCTATCACTTGTTGATCCAACGGGTGTCAAGAATATTATTGAGTCTTCACCGTTGAGGGAGGATGAATGATCATAAACTCCTTCTTTTAAGTAGTAGAGATAGTAGAGATAACATATTATAAATTGCTCTTGTTCTTTCATGTTGGCCGAACCAACTTGAGGGGAAATTAGGAGTTCCAAATTCAGATCATTCAACCTTTCCGCTGGGAATTAGGAGCACGATAGATTTCGCTTTGTGGTCGGTGAAATTAGCGCGTGTGTTCTTGCGAATTATAGAGTGCTAATCCTTGCACAGGTAATAGAAGATCACTACGATTCGAGAGGCTACGGGTGAGTATCTCGATCCTACATCAAGAAGATCGGGTGACCACGTATCATTTGGAGAGCGTTGGAAGGAATGTTCTCCTCTGGATCCAGAGCACGCACTATGCAGATTCGAATGCAGCTATGTACCGTCAATAAAGGTGATCTTTCCATCCCTGATTATTTCAATAAGACCAAGAACCTTGTAGATACACTATCTGCCATAGGACAACCAATGAGAGACGAGGAAGTGGTATCTTATATGCTTGCTGGTCTCGGTGAGGATTATGATCCATTAGTAACATCCATCACCACGAGAGTTGAACTAATCTCCCTCACCTACCTATATGCCCACATGCTGAGTTTTGAAATGCGCAAAGAACATCACAACAATGTGTTTCAGATCACAACAAACAGTGTGGTGCGCAATGGCTGGGGAGGTCGAGATGATTCCAGAGGCAGAGGAAGAAATAATACCAATGGCGGTGGTGGTCGTGGCAAGCTGAACTTCAACAGTTCCAACAATTCCAGTTCAGTGTGCAACTTCAACAATTCAAGACCAGTCCCCAATGGAAATTGCCCGCAATGCCAAGTCTGTGGTAAGATGGGACATGTAGCATTAAAATGCTATCACCATTTTGATCATTCTTATCAGGCCAAGGAGAATCACGTTGCGGCAATGGCGACAACACCTTCTTATGGTGTGGATGTCAACTGGTATACTGATTTCGATGCAACAGACCACATCACAACAAAACTGGACAAAATGTCTTTGCGTGAAAAATATCATGGCAAGGACCAGGTGCTGGTGGCAAACGACATAGGTATGACAATATTACACATTGTTCAAACTCACATTCCTACCTTCAATCATTCTTTGAAATTGAGCAACATCCTTCATGTTCCTAATGCCCATAGAAATCTAGTTCTATTCATCGTCTTACAACTAACAACAACATCTATCTTGAATTTCATCAAAATTATTTTCTTGTCAAGGATCGAGCCACAAAGAAGCTTCTTTTTCAAGGCAAATGTGAAGGAGAGTTATAACATTTGGTGACTTCTTCCAGTGCCTTGAGCAAGCAAGCTTTCACCAGTGTCAAAGTTACTCAAGATCTCTGGCATTGTCGACTTGGTCATCCTTCCTCAACTATTGTTCACCGTGTTCTTCGCACAAATAATCGCTCTATTGCTCTAGACAAGAACATTCCACATGTCTACAAAGCTTGTCAAGAGGGCAAGAGCCATCAAATTCCTTTTCTTCTTTCACATAATGTATCCAGTGCTCCTTTAGATCTTATCTTCAGTGATGTTTGGGGCCCCTGCTCACACCTCAATAGGAGGTTTTCGTTACTATGTTAGATTCATGGACGATTTTAGTAAATTTGTTTTGTTCTATGCAATAAAGTTCAAATCAAATGTTGCTCATGTCTTTGTTCTGTCTCAACAACATGTAGAACGATTGTTAAACAAGAAAATTATCTCTGTTCAATCAGATGGGGGAGGGGAATACCAAACCTTACACAAACTCTTTCAGCAAAATGGGATCAAACACTTGATTTCTTGTCCTCATACCCATCAACAGAATGGCTCAACAGAAACAAAACACGGACATATTGTGGATGTTGGTCTATCAATTCTTGCCCAAGCATCCATGCCACTGAAATTCTGGGATGATGCTTTCACTAGTGCTTTTTTCTGATAAACAAATTACCTAATCGTGTTATCAACTATTGTACTCCTATGGAACAACTATTTCATACTAAACCTGATTACTCACTACTTAAAACTTATGGATGTGCGTGCTGGCCAAACTTGAGGCCATACAACAACCATAAGCTTGAATTCAAATCAAAACAGTGTTTTTTCATTGGTTATAGTAATTTTCATAAGGGGTACAAGTGTTTGGATAAACAGACTAGGCGAGTTTATATTTCTAGAGATGTATCTTTGATGAATATGTCTTCCCATTTGCTCAAGATGATGTGGTTCGAACACATTCTTTCTATCCCAGTGATGTCCTGCTTTCTTTCAACATCTTTGTTCATGATACTCCACTCCTTTTAATTCAGTCCATGTGAGTGATCATTTGTCTGATATTGTTGTTCTAGTGTCTAGTCCAGCTCGCACTAACCCTGTAGATATTACTACTATCTCCAGTCCAGCATTTTCTACAGATACCACTGAAGATATTCCTGTACCTGGTCAGACACAATCATGGCACAATATGTGCACCAGACTTCATAACAATATCCACATGCTGAAGCAATTCCATGATGGGACTGTTAGATACTCGACCACGGGGAGAACAACATTTACAACAGTGATGGGAGAGCGAGCCGAAGGCGGGCTGGATGTAACGTCCTGATTTTCTGAGCCTTTTTGAAAAATTTTAAAATAAAAATAACCATTTGGTTTTGTTGAAGTTCTAAAACTTAACTTGAGATTTTGGAATTAAAAGCGATTTAAATGACTAAATCAAACTTCAACTAATCCAAAAGTTTGGTTTGCTTTGAGTTTGTTGGAGTTCTCTAGTATTAAATTCTCTTTCTCTGTTTGCTCCGCCTCCCCCTCAGTCCAGACCTCCCTCTCATTTGGACCTTCCTCCCCAGTCTAGACCTCCCTCTCGTTTGGACCTCCCTCTCATTTGGACCTCCCCCTCAGTCCAAGACCTCCTGAGTGGTCCTGGGAGACCTCCTGGGTGGTCCTGGTCCTGGAGCCGGTCACGACTAGGGATGGTAATTGTGCCCGATTACCCGCGTGCCAGTGGGCAAATACCCTAATGGAGGCGGGTATGGGCATCTTTCTTTGCCCACGGGCATAAAAACGGGCACAATTCCTTACCCATCGGGTAAACGGGCATGGACATGGGTAAGCACCACCCGTACCCGCTTCGCCCGATTATCCGCCATGTATATTGACTAACTATGTAAAACCCTAACACGCTCAGTCAATTTCCTAGCTCCCAATCCAGCCGCCAGAAGCTAGTATTGCGCACCCTTTGTGGTGAGAGTGAAGAATCCCAGCGCAACGCGATTCCGAAGAATTCCATTGCATTCTCTGCCTCGTGAAAATCCCCTTCTCCTCCCAAATCGATGCGCACAGATGCGGCCGTCGTCGCCGCTGCGCCCACTCGCGACATTCCTCCGCCCGCGCCTACCGGCCTCCGCGCCAGGCACCAAGACCCTCCTCAACCTCTTCCTTGAGCTCTCCCATGGCGACTGCGCGCTCCTCCCGGCTGCCAACCCGCTGTAAGATCGAGGAGGCCGACTAGAGGGGGGGTGAATAGGAGGTTTTAAAACTTCTTTGGCTAAAACCGAGTTTTATGCGGAATTGTAAATCAATTCGGTTTTGCACAATTAAAGCCTAAATCAACTAGTCTTCACTAAGTGCACCAACAATATGAGACTATAAAAAGATAGCAATCATACACATACAAGCAAGCAATTTAATATATGGAATGTAAATTGCAATATAGTAAAGCACAAGAAATCAAACCATAATGACACAACGATGTTTTTACCATAGTGACCGAAGACTTGCCGGTCTCCCCTAATCCACGTTGAGGTAAGCCCAAACCAATTGGACCGGCTCCACGAATTAAGCCAAACACCTCAAATCCACTAGTGGTAGCTCTTTCCCGCTCCGGGTAGGTGAGCTCCAACCTTCAAAAGACGTCGGGTCTTCTCACAAGCTTCTTGAGAAGATCACCGGTCCACGACACCTCCACGTCGTCTAGGTGTCGGCAAACACCAAGAGTAATAAGTCAAGCCCCTTGCTTGACTCTCACCATGTGCAACGAATGCACAAGCTCAAGTGGATACGAAATCCACCTCTAGATGCAACACATGCAACTAGAGACCTCTCTCCTTGCTCACAAGGTGCAACACATGCACAATTGAGAGGAGAAGCTCACACTAGCTCAAGATAGTGAAATGGGATGCCAAAGGTTGCCTCTCAACCGGCCAAGGGGGTATTTATAACCCCTACACCAAAAACTAGCCGTTGGGAGTCGAAACAACCCAAAACTAGCCGTTACAGACTTGAAACTGTCGTACCGCACTCACAAGGGCCGGTACAACCGTTCTGGGCAGTCGTACCGCTCTTTTCATGGCGGTCGTACCGCAACCCAAAATAAGCATAGACGACACTCGGTAAAAAGGTCATAACTTTTGACTCCGATGCCGGAATTTAGTGATCTTGGACTCTATGGAAAGCTTATTCAGAGGGCTACACAACCCACCTATTTGATTTGATCTCAAACACATTTTATCAAATCAAAAAGTACAACTCCAAAGAGCCACTACCATGGTCTAAGTCCAAAGTATTAGTAACAAGCAATCTTAGACCATGCCAAGGAAAAATACATGAATCCCAACAATTTGCAAAACATATTTGTAAACTTAGATCATGCCACAAGGAGTAGGTACATAGACTTCAAACATTTGTAAAACATATTTGCAAAGTATAGTCACATGTTACAATGATTAAATGCATGAGCCTCGACTATTTGCAAAACACATTTGTAAATAATAGCATCATGCCATGGAGAGCTAGAGCAAGTGAGATTAAGCTATCAACACATGATGAGACTCAAGCTACTAGACAAGACCCCTCTTAATAGTACAGCAACCTATACTAGCAATCCGGTCTTCCAACCAAACACCAAGACCGGTAAAAGACTAGGAATACATCCTTAGCCCTAGCTAGTCATACCTTTGCCTTGAGCATCTTCTTGAAGGTTGATGACGCACATCTTCACTTCAAGTCCGGGTCATCGTCTTGACATGCATCAACCCATGATGCATCCTTTACATGACCTCCATCAACACATGATGAGTCTTCTCTTGACTTGATGATCAACTCATGATCATCTCTTCTTCGAGATCTTGATATGCATCAATACGTGATGCATCCTCTTCTTGAATCTTGACTTGATGACGATCAACTCATGATGTCATCTGAAGTCTCCATTACCCTGGAACATAACATATTCATCCAACTCATGGAAAATGTTAGTCCCATAATGATTAACATCAATTACTAAGATATACCTACAATAATGCTTCTAAACAACTCGTCGAAAACCTTGGACCAGTACTATCGCCAACCAAGTTGCGGTACTACCGCTTGGTCCGGTCAGATCAAGACGAAGGAGCGGTACTACCGATTCTGAGGTTTCAAACTTACCGAAAAGACACGCTCTCGGAAAAACAGATGCAAGCACATAAAAATTGGTACAATCATTGAGCGGTACAACCGTTTCTAAAGTGCGGTACAACCGATTGCCAAGGAGAGCTCCGAGCCAAAATACACCTGTTCTGGTTTTATCCAACCGCCAACTGGAAATCGGAACGACCGTAATGCGGTAGTGCCGCTCAAAGAGCCGGTCGTACCGTATTAGCGCTCAGTTGGCTGAACCAGCCAAAATCCGATAGTACCGCCAAGTAAAGTGTGGTCATACCGCTCAAATCGGTACAACCACCGTTATAACTTCGGTACAACTGATTTCTGACAAATGCACTTAGAGCTTTCAAATTCAAATACAAACTCAAATTCAAATGCATGCATGATCCTAAATTGATCCATATGGCACAAGATCATGCTATCAAGCTACTAGCCATGATCCCTCTATTGTCATGCATTTCCATTACCATGTCGCCATCCATAAACTGGGACTAAGCCTTTAAACATCTTAGCACACATGTTAGTCCCACAACACAATTTCAAATAATTGAATATAAAATAATATGAGTATATGTGAACTACACAAGTTTTATATATTCAAAGGATATGTTTCAAAGTAGAGATCCCAATATATGTGGATAAAGAAATATGGATCAATACTAATGAAACCACAAAACATAGAGTGAACTCCCCCTAAATGTGTGCATACACGAATGTGTAATAAAAACATATGCACATATTCAAGTTAAACTTTTGGTGGAGTTCAACCTATATTTTGGATTCGAGGAATGCAACAATATACAAGAATATGATGTCGAATGCATACCTCTTTGATTTTCACCTTTTTATCCAATTGAGACTAAGCAATATGTATATCAATAAACGTGTTAGTCTCACAAATAGATTTGTCATTAATCACCAAAATACTCTATTAACATATAATGGCGGGTCTAGATTCTTCAATCTCCCCCTTTTGGGTGATTGATGACAAATCCTTTATCAATAAGAATATTTGGATATAAATCAACATAAGATAGGAATTTTAAGCTATTGAACTATATCCATGCATGTCATTAAGCAATTTAACTTATCCTTTTGTCCTATGCATGAAAAGGTGAAAAAAAATACAAGAGAGAATCCAAATATGTTGCATTGATCATATAAATATTCTCCCCCTTTTGGCATTAAACACCAAAACAAATCCAAAACAAATTCAAGCCAATATAAAGTTGTTGCAAAAGAAATAGCTTGGCAATTGAACTCATTTTATTTTGGGCATATAGCATTCTCCCCCTTTTTCGATCTCAAAATATTTCCACAAACTCCTCTTTTATGGCCGAAAAGAACAAAATAACTCGAAATGAGGCCATATTGGAGTTCAACTAAAAGAGATGTTATTTGTAACACATTCAAATAAACTCATCCTTGAAATCTTCCCAATAAACATTTTTAATGAAGGTACCATGCTCATTTTCACAAATTCACAAAATGAAATCATGTTAACCTCACAACTTTCTTAGAACATGTGAAAACGGTATGCAAACAAGCTCCGAAAAATTTGAAATAAATCATGGAGCTAGTCCTTATAAATACACACACTTTTTATTTTGGGAGGCTCAACCAAATATAAACCATTTTGAAGATATGAAAATCACAAAGTTTCAGAAAACAGAAAATTTCAGGTTTTCATATTTTGACATTTCATTTGAGCTTCGAAAGATAGCTGAAAAATATGCTAAAACAGTCCCAATAAATCTGAGAAAATTTAGCAGAGAAGATCAACTATACAGGACAAAAATTCATCATTATGTCTTCCTCAGATTGTGAATCCATTTGGAGATACAAAATTCACAAATTAGCTCAAAACAATGCAGAATTCTGAAATTTCGGCATTTGATCAAAGAGAGAAAAAGTCAAAACTTTTTCAAATCAAGTTGAAATACTTTAAAATTTTGCAAAAATGAACTTTGTACTCCTAAGAAACTTTTCCAAGAATAATTTTCAAAAAAGGAGTCTCTGTTCAAAAGATATGCCAAAATGAGCTTTGAAGGCATGATTTTTGCTTAAAGAGGAGAAAAAGGCAAAACCTTTTCAAATTAAGTCCAAATACTTTGAAAATTTTCAGAATTTAACATTGGACTATTTAGAATGTTTTCCAAAAAGAATTTTTAAAAAAGGATTTTTCTTTCAAAAGATAAGGAAAAATGTGCTTTGTAGGCACACAAAGAGAATGATTTTGCATTGAAGGTTCAAAATGCAAACCAATTTGAATTTCATGGAGTTTTTCACTTTCATGGCTTTGTATGAGTTAGAAATAGTATTTCAAGCCAAGATACACAAAGAAATCGGGCTCAAATAGCGAAACTCACTATATGCAAGAATAGGTCATTTTGGGTAAAAGCTTGTTTTTCGGTGAACTTCAAATTGATATAACTTTTCAATGGTTGGTCTTTTGTAAAAACTTTGAACTATAGAAATGTTTGAAATAATCAACCCTTCGAGTTTGGTATTGACAACTTTTTCAAAAACTCAATAGATTTTGATTTATGGAAATATATCATTTAAATCAAAAACAAGATCATACAAGATCATTTTGAGGCCAAATTTGATATTTTGTTTCCAAAATAGGAATTTTTACTTCAAAAGCATTGGAAAACATTTGAAATATATATTTAAGTACTTTTATCTAGTTTTTCACAAATTTTATCCTTTAAAACAAGATTTTTGACTTTTGACCAAAGAGGCTATTTGAAAAGGCTAAACTTGCATATCATTGATGATTTCACTCCAAGAATATCAAATGAAGCAAATGAGAATGAAATCATGCATTCACAAGATCCATAAATCATTTTGAGCAAATAGGTAAAATAGCTTTTCCAATATTAATACTTTACCTCTTTTTAAGTAAGCCCAAAATATTTAATATGTTTTTCACAAAGAACTAACTCCCCCTTACACAATGGTTCCTTTTGAAAATTCTTTCTTCTCCTTTGACACACAATGGATTCTCTTCCATATTGTTATCTTCTCCTTTGTTATCTCTTTGAGATTTATTCATCCAAAACTCATGATGACTTCAACCTCTTTCCTTTGAACAATATTTGCAACCAAATTCTCTTCTTGACATTTGGCACCAAAACATTTTCCCAAATGTTGTTATGTGTATCCACTTGTAAATTACTCCTTGAACATCACTTGTAGATACCTCGAGTCGACGAAACCACTTGTTGGTAATACATGTAGATACTACTTGTAAATAATACTCGTAGATACCATTTGTAAGTCCACATGTTGAAACCACTTGAAGAGAACAAGCGTTGACAAGACTTGAAATCTCAAGGTGCTTGAACTTCTCTTGCAAAGATCTTCAAAGAATGCATCCAAAGAGAAGAGAGAAATAGAGAATTCATTTGAGAGAAAAGATGATACCAAGAATAATTAATTCCATTTGTAGAAACTTGGTACCACTTGGAGAGATAAGCCTTAGAGAGATACCACTTGAAAAAGCATATCACAAGAGGACAAGATGATATCATTTAAAAGAATACCACTTGTAAAAACAAGATGATATCACTTGAAAAATACCACTTGTAAAAACAAGTAATATGAATTCCATGCCGAGGTCAAGGTGATCAAGAATGAGCCACCACTTGAGGGAATACCACTTGAATGATAAATATATCACAATGCGATCAAAATGGTATTTGGAGTCAACAAAATATATGTGGATAGCTTGCAAGGATAATAAGGATCAACTTGACTTGAGGGAGGCAGCCAAAAAAGGATTTAGAATAGAATTGAATTGAACTGGATTCAATTGACTGCAATGTCAGCAAAATCGGTACTATCGCAGTTCAATGGCCGGTCATACCGATGTTCGGACGAACCGCCGTTCAAAGGCCGGTCGTACCGACAAACGGTTATACCGCGGAATAACGCTAATTGTTCCGATTTTCCTGGAGATTCAAGGATAGATCTTGGAGTAGAGAATTATGCAAATGATCCTTAGTTTTAGTATTCAAATAAATATATCTAGGATCATTATGCATTAGATTGGAGATAGAAACATCAATGAATATAGTTTTTATGAATTAGTCTTTTGATTTTGCGAATAAAACTCATTTTTGAGAAGCTTCTTCAAACGAACCAAAATGAGCAAATGAGGAATTTAAGCATCAAATTTCATGTATGAGTTATGAATACCATTATGGACCTATTCATGTGAATAATTTTGGCTCATATGGCGAAACTCACTTAAGTGCTAGAAAGTGACCACTTTGGTCAAACTAGAATTTTGGGTGAATTTCGAAATCAAATAACTTTTGCTAGGTTGGCATTTTGGAAACCTTTTTGAATACCAAAATTGTTTAGAATGGCCAACTCTAGGATTTTTATTTTGGGACAAATGTCAAATTCTTTCTAGAATAGATTTTACACAAAAATCTAGTTTTGGTCAAAAACAAGATTCTAAGATCTAGAATTTTGGTTAGAAACTCATTTTCATTTGAAATAGGTTTTTCTTGAACCAAAACCTTTGCAAAACACTTGGAAATCATTTATATACATTTTGCAGCTAGTTTTTCAAAGTTTATACTAATAATTTCAAAATTTTGACTTTTGGCTAAATGGCTCACTTTTCCAAAACAATACTAGCACTTTAATTTATTTGGGCACATTTAGAGATGTGATATACATGGTTATGATTTAGCACTCCCCCTTAATGTGCCACAACTGTCTTGCTCAAGATTTTAATAAACAAGATTTAGCACAAGAGCAAGAACACCCTTTTAAGATTTTACATGAATGCAACCTACACAAGGCATAAAAGGGCTAGATACTTCAATGTAAATACTTGTTACCGAGATAGCATTGGTTTATGATATGAATTGATCTTCCTCAAGCTTGGATCCATATTTTGCATATGATAGAATCCATCTCTCCATGAGTGAGCCAAACCTCCAATGCTTCTCCAAGTACCTATTAATCATTTAAGCACCTTTTGGTACCCACACTCGGTTGGGTCCTTAAATGTTAGTCACAATAGATTTGGGCACCCAAATGGCCCTAATAATAAGCTTTGGTGAACTAACATTCCTAGCAAACATATTGCCATTTATATCCTTCCTAAGCAAATAATGATCATTATAGATGATAGGCTTAGCAGTGATACCTTTGGGACATTCCTTACTAAAATGTCCTTTCTCCCGGCAATTGTAGCAAGTTGGACTTTTGCTTCCCCTACTTGTCTTTTTATCTTTCTCAACACCGGTTTGCCTCTTCTTTGATGACATTGACTTGTCATCCATTTGATTTGGGCACACCAAGGCAATGTGACCATTCTTCTTGCATCCAAAGCACTTGATATTGTTGAATTGTTTTCCACTTTGCTTTGGGACGCTCTTCACCTTTTTCTTGGCGATGAAACCAAGTCCTCTCTTTTCATTCATCTTGTTTGGGCATATGGAGGCAAGATGTCCCTTTTTATGGCAATCAAAGCACTTGACATTCTTCGTGTGTCTTGCATTGTGCCTTGTCTTGCTATTTTCTTTCTTCTTCTTGGGAGTGAAGCCAATTCTACTCTTATCTTGCAAGCACGTTTGTTTGCTCAATATTTTATCAAGAGTGGCCTTCCCTTTATAGTTTCTTTCCAAGTCAATCTTTAATTTTGTGACTTGGGCCTTGAGCTCATTATTTTCTTCTACAAGGTTAGTCTCAACAAGCATAGAAGAAATAGAATCATCTAATTTAGAGCAACAAGGCATATCAATCAATCATCACAAGAAGTGGATATATTGATTTTAGATGAAATGCAAGAGTTAGCAATTACACATGGCATATCATCTAACAAATAACAAGCAATGCCAATATCCACTTTAGGCTTTTTAAGTTCATTTAGGAGGAGAATTTCATGTTCATCTTTTAAAACATTATAATCATTTTGAAGTGAGACATACTCATTCCTCAAAACCTTGAATTTAGATTTCTCCTTTCCTAAATAATCATTTAGTTCTTCTAGCATATCTAACAACTCATCATATGAAGGTTCATTATTATCGTTTACCTCCTTTTTACCTTTAGCCATAAAGCAATGAGGCGATGTAGATGGAGTTGATGTGTCATCATCGTCGGAGCTAGAAGTTGATGTGGAGGGGCTTGTGGACTCTTCATCGTCGGAGTTAGAGCATTCTTCTCCCAACGTCCACTCTTGTATGCAATCCTCATTAGTTGAAATGGACCTTTCATAATATTCTTAAAGATATGTCTACATCTCATGAGCATTTTTGAGATCGCATACGGCATAGAGCACATCTACACTCAAAGCACTAAATAAAACGTTAATTGCTAGAGCGTCGAGATGTAAGCATTTCTCTTCCTCATTTGTTGTAGCAAGATGATCCAATGGAGGAGAAAAGCCTACATCTACAATCCGCCATATATTTTGGCCCATGGCCTTAAAATGACATGACATGTGGATTTTCCAATGAGCATAATTTATGCCATCAAATAGAGGTGCTTCATCTAGGTGCACTCTATCCCTAGTCGTCATCCTTTACTCTCTAGACGGTTAAGTCTAATAAATGAGAGACCAAGCTCTGATACCACTTGTAAGATCGAGGAGGCCGAATAGAGGGGGGGTGAATAGGAGGTTTTAAAACTTCTTTGGCTAAAACCGAGTTTTATGCGGAATTGTAAATCAATTCAGTTTTGCACAATTAAAGCCTAAATCAACTAGTCTTCACTAAGTGCACCAACAATATGAGACTATAAAAAGATAGCAATCATACACATACAAGTAAGCAATTTAATATATGGAATGTAAATTGCAATATAGTAAAGCACAAGAAATCAAACCATAATGACACAACGATGTTTTTACCGTGGTGATCGGAGACTTGCCGGTCTCCCCTAATCCACGTTGAGGTAAGCCCAAACCAATTGGACCGGCTCCACGAATTAAGCCAAACACCTCAAATCCACTAGTGGTAGCTCTTTCCCGCTCCGGGTAGGTAAGCTCCAACCTTCACAACACGTCGGGTCTTCTCACAAGCTTCTTGAGAAGATCACCGGTCCACGACGCCTCCACGCCGTCTAGGTGTCGGCAAACACCAAGAGTAAAAAGCCAAGCCCCTTGCTTGACTCTCACCACGTGCAACGAATGCACAAGCTCAAGTGGATACGAAATCCAACTCTAGATGCAACACATGCAACTAGAGACCTCTCTCCTTGCTCACAAGGTGCAACACATGCACAATTGAGAGGAGAAGCTCACACTAGCTCAAGATAGTGAAATGGGATGCCAAAGGTTGCCTCTCAACTGGCTAAAGGGGTATTTATAACCCCTACACCAAAAACTAGCCGTTGGGAGTCAAAACAGCCCAAAACTAGTCGTTACAGACTTGGAGCGGTCGTACCGCACTCACAAGGGCCGGTACAACCGTTCTGGGCGGTCGTACCGCTCTTTTCATGGTGGTCGTACCGCAACCCAAAATCAGCATAGACGACACTCAGTAAAAAGGTCATAACTTTTGACTCCGATGTCGAAATTTAGTGATCTTGGACTCTATGGAAAGCTTATTCAGAGGGCTACACAACCCACCTATTTGATTTGATCTCAAACACATTTTATCAAATCAAAAAGCACAACTCCAAAGAGCCACTACCATAGTCTAAGTCCAAAGTATTAGTAACAAGCAATCTTAGACCATGCCAAGGGAAAATACATGAATCCCAACAATTTGCAAAACACATTTGCAAACTTAGATCATGCCACAAGGAGTAGATACATGGACTTCAACCATTTGCAAAACACATTTGCAAAGTATAGTCACATGTTACAATGATTAAATGCATGAGCCTCGACTATTTGCAAAACACATTTGTAAATAATAGCATCATGCCACAGAGAGCTAGAGCAAGTGAGATTAAGCTATCAACACATGATGAGACTCAAGCTACTAGACAAGACCCCTCTTAATAGTACGGTAACCTATACTAGCAATCCGGTCTTCCAACCAAACACCAAGACCGGTAAAAGACTAGAAACACATCCTTAGCCCTAGCTAGTCATACCTTTGCCTTGAGCATCTTCTTGAAGGTTGATGACGCACATCTTCACTTCAAGTCCGGGTCATCGTCTTGACATGCATCAACCCATGATGCATCCTTTACTTGACCTCCATCAACACATGATGAGTCTTCTCTTGACTTGATGATCAACTCATGATCATCTCTTCTTCGAGATCTTGATATGCATCAATACATGATGCATCCTCTTCTTGAATCTTGACTTGATGACGGTCAACTCATGATGCCATCCGAAGTCTCCATTACCCTGGAACATAACCTATTCATCCAACTCATGGAAAATATTAGTCCCATAATGATTAACATCAATTACTAAGATATACCTGCAATAATGCTTCTAAACAAACCGTTGAAAATCCTGGACCGGTACTACCGCCAACCAAGTTACGGTACTACCGCTTGGTCCGGTCGTACCGCACGAACGAGCGGTACTACCGATTGCAGGGTTTCCAAACTTACCGAAAAGACACGCTCTCTGGAAAAATAGTACCGGTACATAAAAATTGGTACAACCGCTGAGCGGTACAACCGTTTCTAAAGTGCGGTACAACCGATTGCCAAGGAGAGCTCCGAGCCAAAATACACATGTTCTGGTTTTATCCAACCGCCAATTGGAAATCGAAACGACCGCAATGCGGTAGTACCACTCAAAGAGCCGGTCGTACCGTCTTAGCGCTCAGTTGGCTGAACCAGCCAAAATCCGGTAGTACCGCCAAGTAAAGTGCGGTCATACCGCTCAAATCGGTACAACCGCCGTTATAACTTTGGTACAACCGATTTCTGACAAATGCACTTAGAGCTTTCAAATTCAAATACAAACTCAAATTCAAATGCATGCATGATCCTAAATTGATCCATATGGCACAAGATCATGCTATCAAGCTACTAGCCATGATCCCTCTATTATCATGCATTTTCATTACCATGTCGCCATCCATAAACTGGGACTAAGCCTTTAAACATCTTAGCACACATGTTAGTCCCACAACACAATTTCAAGTAATTGAATATAAAATAATATGAGTATATATGAACTACACAAGTTTTATATACTCAAAGGATATGTTTCAAAGTAGAGATCCCAATATATGTGGATAAAGAAATATGGATCAATACTAATGAAACCACAAAACATAGAGTGAACTCCCCCTAAATGTGTGCATACACGAATGTGTGATAAAAACATATGCACATATTCAAGTTAAAAATTTGGTGGAGTTCAACCTATATTTTGGATCCGAGGAATGCAACAATATACAAGAATATGATGTCGAATGCATACCTCTTTGATTTTCACCTTTTTATCCAATTGAGACTGAGCAATATGTATATCAATAAACGTGTTAGTCTCACAAATAGATTTATCATTAATCACCAAAATACTCCATTAACATATAATGGCGGGTCTAGATTCTTCACCTTGCATGACAAAGACACCGTAAATCGTCCATGTCGCCACCGTCCGAATCCCATCACGGCGCGTGCCTCGTCGAGACCAAAGAATGCTCTCGGCAGACGCTCCGCCCATTGAAGCGCCGCTATCGAGAAGATGCGCCGGAGTCCCGAGGCCACCGCGGCTGTGCCATCCGCGAGAGCTCAGCGAGTCGCGTCCGGATCTGGCGGCGGGAGGGGGAGGCGGCAGCGCGGAGGAGGGAGTCTGCGTCCTACCCGGCCTCCCCGCCAGGTACGTGTTGCATGCGGTGAATGCTGAGGTGGTCGAGGACGTGCAGGAGACCGGCGAGAACGAGGGGGAGGGCGGCAGCGGGGCCATCACCGTGAAGCGACATTACTGGAAGTGGGTCGACGACGACGAGGACCACATGGCCGCCGCCGCCAGCAGCGAGGGTGCGCGTGCAGTAGGATACTAGCATTATCTAGGAAGTTCGCGGGTAAACGGGCATGCCCGCGGGCAACAAGTACCCGCGGGCGACGGGCATGGGTGAGGTTCTTCGCCCATCGTCCTTCGCGGGCATGCCCATGGGGGAAAATCGGAGTCACGGGCATGGGTATGGGCGAGCACTACCCGTACCCGCCGCGCCCGATTGCCATCCCTAGTCACGACCTCCCTTTTGGTCACGACCACCTCTTTGGTCACGACCTCCCTTTTGGTCACGACCTCCTCTTTGGTCACGACCTTCCCTTTGGTCACAATCACCCTATCGGTTAGACCACCCTCCCGAGTTTTGACCAGCCCCACCTGTTAGTCCTGCTCACCTTCTTCTTCCTCTCGTCGCGTCACTGCTGATGTAAAGGTCTTCATGCATTAAATGATGTTGTGTCGCATTAAATGCTATCGCTTCTGCAGTACCCGTTGCCCCTTTTGTCTCCTCCCCTACCTGTCCCCATCTCCTCCTTCACCTACCCTTGAACTTGTGCGCCTCCGAGTCTCTCAATGACTCTCCCCATCTCTCCCAGGCTATAAAAGCCCAAGCAGCCCTCTTTCATCTCCTTTAGCCTCACTCTACTCTCGTGCTCTCGCAAAGTTTCTCCTTGCTTGAAGTTTAGCCACTGTCCACTGGAGCTTGCGCTGTCGCATTCTCCTCAGGACCTCTTCCTCAGGACCTCCTCCTCAGGACCTCCCTCGACCTCAGTTGGACCTTCTCCCGAGAGCCTGTTCCTAATTCATCTTAATTTAGAATCTTTCTTTTGGTTCTAGTTTGGTAGTTTTTTGTTTTGTTTGGATTTTTTGTATTTATTTGGCTCTTTTCGCACGTGTAGATTTTGGCTTCTCTAAAGAGTTATTGGATCCGGCAATCTCGACCGAAGCATCTCAGCTCTTCAACGAAGGCAAGTCGTAGACCTCTGATCACATCAATGTTGAAACTGTGTGGACTAGCTACTGATCTTGGGACTAGTTCAGGATGCACAGAGGGTCCCGTGGTTGCTTACTCGGGGTCCCGACACTAGAGCCGCGTTGGGCCGGCAGCGGCGCCAAGGCCGAAGGCGGTGACAGGTCGGAAGGGAGCCGATAAGCAGGACGGCGGCAGGGAGGACCAGGGCATGCGGGTGGCGACGGAGGCGCGCACGCGGGCGCTGGCGGAGTGGCGGTGTCGTAGGCACCCGAGAGCAAGAGGAAGGGAGCCATGGCAGAAGTAGAGAGGAGAAGTGAGGTTGGGGAGGAAGCAATGAACATCCTGTGCTCATCCGTGAGAAGATAGGAAGGAAAGAGAGTGGGATTAGGTGGAAAGTGGAGATTAGGGTGGAGATTAGGGAGAAGTTTTGGTGGGGAGGTAAGTTTTGTAGGTATTAAGGGTTAGTATTTGCAGCATTAGTAGTAGTTTGGAATGCTAATAGTAATAAACTCAGCTCTGTGAGCGGTCAGTCTATATAAAAATCTGTACACCGCGTATGATTAGATATCGACAGATAGACCGGTCCAAATAAAAATAGGAAAAGTTGTAGTTATAATAGATCCGAAGCTTTTTAAAGTGAGTTAATCATAGTGTGAACCGCTAAAGCAAATAGATAATCTAGTACGTTAGAAGTATCTTAATCGCGAGAAGCAAATAGATAACTAGTACATTAGAAGTATCTTAATCACGAGAAAATAGTTAAGTTAGTAGGAGTGTAGGACCGATTGTATTTGAACAAGCTAATAAGAGCATATGTATTTAGCGAGAACCAATTAGAAGTATATGCGCGACTATTAGTGGATTAACATAGTAAAGGTGAACTCGAGTAGTATTTTATTTTCCATGCGTAAACGCTTGTTTCGACAGCTTTGACCCTAGAGCGAATAGATAGTAAAACAGCCACCCTTGGGGAGTGCTAACTTAGCGGGGAACCAAAAAGTGTTGTTAAACTAAAATATGCTAACATAGTAAAGCCCACTAACCTATGTATTCATAATATCACCCAAAATCAACTAAGTATTTATTTTTATATTATTCGTGCTGCTGCATTGCTATAGAGGACGAACCCACGCAGACTGGAGTAGCTGATCAGGGATTTGTTGATGCCGATCTTTTCTACAATTATGAAGGCAAGCTATCCTTTTGAACATAAATATAGTTATCTTAAATGTAAACCGTATATTGTTGTATTATATATATTGCATTAAAAATTGTTTCTTAAAATTCAAATCAAATGATTGAGATGAAAATGATTAAGTTAAAGACGAAAGTGATGAGAATGATGACAGGAAAGTGATAAAGAAAATAATATGGCTGGTAAAGGGGGCCCGTTGCAGGTAAGAAATGAGGCAGGAAGTGGAACCCTTTACATACGGTTAAAATATAAGGACCAACAAAACTCTTATTCGGTCAGTAGCTGTAAATTCAGCACCAACCATTTTCCCATTTCTGTGGGCAGAAAATGCTATCTTGTTACGTGACTATGCTCTCCACAATGGGTAAGTTATATGTGTGAGTGTGATAGAGGAACCCAGGACTGGTAATAGAAGTCCGGAAGTAGGGGATCCAATGCACTATAGCGCTAAGGTAGAGTGTTGAGTGCAGCATAGAAGCTGCCTCAACCAACATTACCAGAACTTGGTGGGTGACGAGGTCAACACCGACGGAAAGTAATGGGTGGAGAAATTAATTCACGTAACCTGGAAAATGTTCTGTATTCTGACTTCGAACCCGCATCAAAGGAAATGCGGTGGACCCAGTTCACATAGAGTTTAGAATAGCTATAGGTAAAGTGGTACAAAGCTTGCGCAGCACTAAACAAAATCATGAATTCATGCCAGTCTCCTGGATTGGAGTCTAGGGAACCTGGGGGTCTATCTTCTCTCCGAGTGAAAAGTAGTGTTTTAAGTATTAAAATTTGTCACCTAATGTTTTAATGAGTTATTTTCAGAAAAGAGATGATATAGAAAATGTGATAACAAACAGGGATAAGTCATACATTGCATCTTTTGCTATTAATGATTGCTGAGTACATTTGTACTCAACCTTACTAGTATTCTCCTTTGTAGATCCTAGTCCGGTCAGGAATTATCCCGAGTGGGACGAAGGACATGCAGGTACCGAAGAGACCGCAGGAGGGTGTTGACCACGAGGACCAGGGTGAGATGGCGACTTTTCAACAAATGGGATGAGTGGAAGGTTGTTGGAGTGAGGAAAGGCAAGCGAAGGGACTTGGTTCCATTTTCGCAGTTGTAAATTACTAATTGTAATAACCATAGCCTTACGTGACTAACTGGAATAAAAAGTACAGTTTCTATCTTATTGTTCTGCTGCTTGACTCTAGTAAAGGCTTACTATTCATTGGAGCAGTGTTCCGCTGAGAAAACGAATAGTAATCTGTATGGCTAAGTGTGATTACCCCTGGGGTAATGACACGGGGCGTCACACTCGCACCAAGCATATTGAGGTTGGTTTTCATTTCGTCAGAGAGCGAGTTGGAAAGAAGTTACCGGTCATCATATTTGTTTCGTCACAAGATCAAACAGCAGATATCTTCACCAAAGCACTTCCTGTGCAGAACTTTATAAAATTCAGATACAATCTTAATCTATTTTAGCAGGTTAAGATTGAGAGAGGGTGTTGAAATAGTCATGTAATTCTAACGTCTATTCGACGTATGTCCTAGTCAATAGGATCAAGCATATATGTAGGAAAGGCAACGCCACTCGTTCTGCACTTCCTCTGTATTTTCGGATCTACTGTTTACAGTCCGACACAATATAAATACAGCCAAAGCTCATTGCATTAAGCATGCAGGATTGTGTCAGAACAACTCCAAACTCTCTTTCACAAATCTCTTTCATTTATTCTGTTATTCTGCGTGCAATTCCACACGAAGCCGTTTAGGTTTCATTTTCGTATGAATCGAGGGGGTGGGGGGAGTCGGGGAGTCCTAGGGCTCGAAACGAGACCGAAACGTGAGCTGCCTAGTGAGCTAGATGTATAGCCGAGTCCAGGCGAAAGAATATACGAGTGCGCCTATCCTTTGCTGATTCCTAGCCGTGAAACTAGGCCGGGTTCGTCTCAGAAAACAAAATGAAACTAGGCCGGGATGTCTATTTGGTTCGGCCTGACTGGCCCAAATATTAACCGAGATGTTTCTGGGCTCGTCAAGTCTGCAATATGAGTGAGCCAGGCCCCTCTATCCCTTTTGGGCCTCAAGTTCACGTGCGACTGCTCTTTGAAGGTGATTTCTTGCTGTGCTACTCAAACACGGCTAATTGCTTCAATGTAACATTTCCGCAATAATCATGAGGTCATTGTACTACTTCGACTGCTCTTTGAAGGTGATTTTTGCCATGATCTTCGGACTATCACTGAGGAAATGGTGTCTTCTGTGTGTGTTGGCAACTTGCATAATAGGAACCATGAGAATAGAAACTACAACTATCCTTGTACTAGCTTTGGATGGTGTAGCCTAAGGCGGATTGTCATGTCACTACCAAGTCCCAAGCGAAAGGATTCAGCATTTTTGAAGATGTTGGCGAGTTTCAGTGGTTGATTCGAGCATTTCAAGGGCTAACCAACGGGGTAGCATTTCTAGTTCTCGTTCTCCAAATCACGGGGCGGAACTAGAACGAAAATTACCGGGATTCACCTTTTATGTAATTTTCAAGCAATTTAGCATCAATAATTCAACATAACCAATGAAAATGTACAACGACGACAATGTACAATGATAAAGAAGTAGTGATCAGAATGTTTAGCAAATATAAAAAAAAATACCTGCCATTTGCCGATTATTCGAAAAATCAATTAAATATTGGAATCGCGGTATGTTCAACAGTTAAAGGACAATATATTAGAAACATACGTCCAAGACCAGGATCATACTTGACATTATAGTCAGAAACTCTAAGTCAAATCCAAAGCTTGGTCCAACATGAGCACATGGATGATGGGTCACCATCACTAGCAATTTTGCCTCCGTCCGATTTGCAACCAACTAGGCCAGTATTCCAAAAACCCAAATTGAAACCCTAAGTATTAACCCTATATGTCGAGAAAAAATCAACAAAAGATCATCGCATTGAAACCATAACTCACATGTTTAGTCTTTTTGCGTGAAAGAAATCGGAAGAACTGAGGATGTGGGGCATGCCATATGTTGATTCCACGATACATAACTTGATCCTTCTGACAGGAAACTGGGTGAGGGACACCATGGCCAGCGTGGGCCACGACTGAGGCCTCCCTCCAGGCTCTAGCACAAGGGGTTGCGACCACCGTCCACCGACCAGACTAGGCGAGGCAAATTGTGAGAAGCGGGAGCCGGGAGGAAGAAGAAGAGACGCAGACTCCACGGCCACGCAACATGACGCACTCACGCGAGACATGACTGGGAGCAATGCGTGCGACTGCTAGTGCTGGGCTACTGGCTTCGATGAATGTGGGTGTGCCGCTGCTATTGGGCTGTGCTAATTACTCGCACCAACTAGACCGCACTACTGCATCGTCCATTTGTCCTGGGCCTAGCCGCGACCCATGAAAGCAGAGCCGTGGGACTACAAAAGACCGGGAGGTTGGACTGGACCGGGGTACACAACTTTTGGGACGCGGGGTGCACACATGGTATATATGGGTTAATCCCCACTAAATTTTTTGACCTGGTGTCCTACTTGGCTCCGCCCCTGCCTACTCATAGGACATGTCATCTAGTTATTTTGTACTCAATATTCTATCTATGCATTGGAACAAATAGGGGTGAACCCAAACAAGGTTGAGTGGGGCTAGACCCCACTCAAATTTTAGTTTTTAGTGGCGTAGCCCAATGTCTGACCACTTATACCCCCGCTCAGCCCAGCAAAGATGTCCCAACAGCCCACTTGTGCCACCCGCTTATGTTTTTGTTCTGGGATCGCCCTTGGGAACAATTGCATGTTTGCCATTGCCAAAACACCCGATCTGGGATTTGGCCACTCAAAAATGACTAATTGTATCAATGTCACGTGTCCTCTTGATATTTTTCTTGGCACCACAAATGGCCTCCAGTCAACTTCTTTTAGGAGTTTTCAAAATAAAAATAATAATTAGGGTCGGGGTGGGGATGGAGGGACCTATGGGAATGACCGAATTACTTGAAACAACCCAAAAAAAAGTTTCAAATCTTATTGGAGTTTTGGCTTGATTTTTATTTCCTTCCCAATTCGGAAGTTCCCAAACCAAATCTTCTTTCTTCTTTTGGCATTTTCGCTTTCCACCGTTGAAAACGGCTTTCTCAAAAGTCGCCATCGTCTTTGCTCGTTTCGACATGCGTCATCTTTCGCCTAACCGCCGCTGTCGCGCCCTGCCAAGGCCAAAGCCGTGCCAGTGACTACCACCTCCCATGCCACCTCGCCAACAACCCTCCCTTGCCATCAACGAGGGCACTAACTCCAACTATTGCGCGTTGCGCTCCATGACCCCCTTGCACTTGCACCTGCTCATTGCGTCTGGCCTCGCCAACGCACCCCTTTGCGCCAGTGAGACAACCTCTCCACCGTAGCATTGCCGTACCACCACCTTTCCCCCTTCGCATCGCGAAATCCTCCCCACCGCCCACCTCGCCGCTACGCGTCGCACGAGCCTCGCTCGGTCACTGCTGCCACCGCCTTCCTTGGGCTATAAAAGCCCCTATAATTGGCGTAATCTTCTTCACCCACTCTCACTGAACCTCAACATCACTTCCTTTCTCCCCCCGCTTCGACCATTCTCTCCAATTTCGTCGCAGCCTCCTTTCTTCTCTGGTGAGTCCGAACAGCAATTCGCTGCCACCTTTTCACCTTTCCCCTCCCGACCCTGTCACCACCACCGCCTCACCACCCCGAAGCTTTCCCTCAACCCCTCCACCCCTATCCTCACCACCACCTCGCCAACACCATCCTCCACCGCCGCACCACCCATTGTTCACGTGGCTAGGCCGCCTCGGTGCATCCCAACCCCGTTGCCACCTCCCCCACGTCCCCCTTCACTCACTATTGCTCAAGCCCCCGCCAATTTGGCCAGAGCATCGCCGAATCACCGCCGCCACCTTCCTCTGCTTCAGCCGTGCGCCACCACTGTATCCACCCCATTCCCGAGCTACCTTGGCCCAAGCGAAACCCAAAATGGGGTGCTCAGGCCACGATGAAGCTCGCTACACCACCTGGTGCCGCCATCTGCCGCCAGAGCCGCCAGATTCTTCTCCCTCGACTTGGGTGTGTAGGAGCGCGCACTGGCTTCAAGCCGTGCGTAGCTCACACTACAACCAGCTGGGCCTTTAAGGCCTGTAGCCACCTAGGTGTTGGGCTTAGCCCAAAACTGCGCAAAAACACTGTTCATGACCCAGCCCATTAGCCCAACACTGTCCAACCTGTTGTTGTTCATGGCCCTAACCCACCTTGAATAGTGCACACCTAACACTATTCATCAGACCTAGTATTATTCACCTGAACCCAATTTCGACATAATATGTCCATTTCGACCGTTCCAAGCCCGTGAATCCCATTTTCAACTCTCTTCAGCCCAATCAAGCACCCCAAAAATGCTATTCACCACACCACCTTTTTCTTTTAATTCTTTCCCGAATTTTACTTTACTTGCATGCTATTCCAGCTCATTCCTTGTTATGTCCGGATATTTTATTTAGATTATTTTCTTTTGCGTTATGTTCCGACTTCGACAATCAAGCTCCGGAGAACGCTGGACAAGACACAGTAGAGATAGAGAATTTTGAAGACTTTGAGCAAGGAGGCAACTTGCATTCATTTGATCATTTTGAGTCTATATTTCGTGTACTTACAATATTAATTTCATTATTGTATTTGAGCCAATTACTTTATTATCGCAATCATATTTTTGAATGCCATGATAAGTAGATAAATCCCATCACCCCACATACACACCCACCTATTCCTTTTTAGGCTATATTCAACTTGACAAGTTTAGGTTACATAAAATGATAGCAAATATTCGGTAATGTCACCCAAATCATTTCTAAATACTGATAAGGAAGATTGACTAATCTCCAATAGATCTTAGTAGAGAGTTGAGGGTTGAGACCAAAAGGATGGACAACACAATATACTTGATAAAAGTGAGTCAGAGGTGAGATCAAGAGGTGGACGGCCACGAGTTGGTAAATGGTCCATCGTCTCACTAGATGACAAGTAAGGACTAAAACCTTATGCCAAATAACAGACACATAAATCGCTCTACCACAGACTTGGTTTATCCAACTTGGCTTAGTACAATGCTCTTCCAATTGAATATCTACAAGATGTCAACTGCTCTTGTTTGATAGAGCAGCGTAGAATCGGGGTGAGTCAGGAGTGGGCCGATTAGGGCATTCGCTGAACTACAGAATGGTATGGACCAGTCAGCATCGGACTGCGCACTCCACCATTGGCTGGTGGTTTCCTGATGGCTGTATTGACCTTGAACCTACCGAGTAGAGACTAGAAAAGTTGAGCAGTGAAAAAGCTATGTTATCTCAACTCAGTCTCACGCTATTAGGTTGCGTGCATATTGCATGACAATATGAGTTTGAGGTATCTTGTGGGTAAAGTTGGGCAACTTTGCAGAGTATAATCAAATGTATTCGAATACGTTGTGCTTCCGGTTAATAAAGTTGTGTTCATGGGTGATTCCAATATATGTGGCATAACTAGAGTTTTACATATATTAAGTTGGTAATTGCAGATGTTGAAAACCCCTTATATTATATTTATTATTGTTTTACTGTTTTAAATCCTATACTGATTAAAATAAAATTTCCCATGCAACTTGCCGAGTACCGTTGTGCTCATACTTGCTAAACATCATCAGAAGGACCCTAGGAGGAGATAGGTGATCTTTTATGATCAGGAGGATGTTGGTGATATGCCCTAGAGGCAATCATAGAGATTATTGTATCACGTCTATGTTTATGAGTTATTGAATAAATGTTATTATGTTCCTTGAATGAATCATCAGTTATAAAAGGTTAACAAGTATGTGACTTGTTGGTAAAGCTCTTTAACTTATACGATATCGTTCTAAATGTATCCCTAGTCGGACGTCACTGGTCGAAACACTAGTGACTTATCGACCAGTACATGTATGGATTGATGACCATGTTTCACCGGTCATGGATATAGGATATCGAATCAATAATGTGAACACATGTTAGAGAACATGGTGTTGGATTGACCCACCTTGAGACACTATTGAGGCTATTATGATTTTATGTGTCATCAGTTGGTCTCAAGCAATGATGATGTATAATCCTTAGACCTGAGACCAGCATGGTTTTCTACATGTGTAATAGTACACTTAGGGGTTGCCAAATGATATTCGTAAGTGGGTAGTTATAAAGGTAGCTTTCGGGTATGCTATGAAACATACATATGAATGTGACTGTTCGGATATGGAATTTGCTCCTCCTAAAATAACAGGAGAGATATCTCTAGGCCGCTCGATATGGTCGGATAAAGAAAGTGCATGGCCATACCACTAGTGGTCGACGAGTCGACAACATCATGTTATTCGACACTTGATCGAGAAAGTATTAAATAGTCCATAGATGACATGATATCTCACATGGAGTTCACACAAATATTGTGAGGCAAAAGGAGAATACACGAGCAGGTTGTTCAGTTCGACAAGATACAGACTGGTCGTATGGTGATACGAGCTGGTCGTAGTGTGGTCGAACATAATCACTAAGTGGTCGAAACTTGGTCGTAAAGAGTTACGAACTGGTCAAGACTAAATATAAACTAGTCATATAGAGATACGAGCTGGTCATTAGTGATAAGGACCTGATGGTAGATCATATTGTATTAAGGTTCGTCCGATATAATTTGTGTGTATTCGAGAATCGTTATGTCCTGTTAGGAGCCGCTAATGACTCATGGTCCGAAAGGAGTTTCCGAGTCACAACCGATTACGCATGAACCTACAGAGTCACATACTTACACTACACCATGGCACAATATTAAGGGCAATGCAACTGCCGGGAAAAACGGCTTTTCCCGGCAATTTATCTGCCGGGAATGTATATTCGGCACTTATTGCCTTCCTAAAGAAGTGTCACGGAAAGACATTTCCTACAGATATGTGTATTCCGGCATTAAAGTGCCCTAGATAAGTTGGTTTTCCCGGCGATTAAAGTTTCCCAGCGATTAGATTTTTCGGTAGATTGGAGTTTTCTAGATTATATGTATTGCCGGCAGTTAACATGCCCTCGATTGTATGTTTTGCCGGCAGTTAACATGCCCTCGATTTTATGTTTTGCCGGCAGTTAATTGCCCTCGATTGTCTATTTTCGCCGGCAGTTAAGTGCCCTAGATAAGTTGGTTTTCCCCGGCAGTTAGACTTATTCCCGGCAGTTAATTGCCCTAGATTGTCTATTGTCCCCGCCAGAATAAACACCTATATACATGTAAAATACCAATATAATTTAATTACGCCGCCAAGATATTTTCTCAATAGTTTGCACCATTCAACTAGAATTTAGAAAACATACAATTTTCTCGATCTTACCACTTAGAAAATATCACATCAACAATCAAATACAGCTGCAACACATAGATGAAATTCAGATGATGCAAAATACATAAACACGAAATATGATATTTCGATAAGCATAACGATACATGTGCAAGACACCATACACATGCAATTTCGACTCGAGCATTCTAATATAGCCACGATCTCCTTGGCATATAGAAAATATCCATACAAAAAGTCGACAATACTAGTCTATCCTTCGCACATGTAAATTCTCGAGTCCCTTCTATCATAATACTAGTCTATCCTTGGTATTTACAAAACATCTACGCAAAAGAAGTCGACAATGAAATCATCATGCTATCACCGTTTGCAAAATAAGGACGATCACTCTATCAGCGAATAATAACTTCAACAGCCCTTATGTTTTGTACCTGAAAAGAAATTCTAGAAGTCAATAACCAGAAACCATATATCCCAGAAGAAGCATTGCAGGGCAGTATTCAGGACTCAAGAGTCACACATATCTTGTAAGTTCAAGTTGTATGCTCAGGAGTCAGCCTCCCAACTTCCATCCATCAGTTTATTGTAAGGGAAAGTAAATTGTATAGGAAACTCTTCATTAATTGGAAAGGAAACAGATTGTATAGGAAACAAACTCTAATTGTTAAGGTCGCTCGCTAGTTTCTCTGAAGAGAGTGATAACTACGTAAACCATAGCTTATTGCTTTCTCCAACCATTAAAGATAGCTTGATGAAACTTGTGTCCTTTGGTGACCTACAAACCACATTGCACAAGTCTGAATAGTGGGGAAGGTAGTACCTGAAGAAGCATCGGATAGCTTCATGAACCTTGGATTCTTTCAAAACTATGTTTGCTTCATCACGTGCAAGCATCAGAAGGCAAAATCCATTGAGATGAAAGTGTGTTGAACATGCAATATCTGTATCCTGATCAGCTTGGGATGCTTTCTCATAGGTGAAGTATGTTTTTAGAATGCCCAGAAGACTCTTTTGGAGAGAAAATTTAGGATAGAAAAGACAATTTATCAGTTTTGTTATAAATAGCACCAAATCAAATGAAATACATGTAATGAATTTCAGGAGCACAAACAGAATACAATACTTGTGCGACTTTCATTATTGACCATGGCGGACGAAGCTGCAGACCAAGCTTTCGTGCAAAGACTGACTCATCGACTTTACTGTGAACATTGAAGTAATGATAAAGAGTTTCTTGATTGAGAACAAGATGAGAAAGTCATATTAAAAAGTATCAAACTCCAAATATTTATAATACACATATAGATGTAAAACACAAGTTGAAGAAGCAAATGGTACCTACTTGCGAGAATACACGGTCACACTCTTGGCGTAAACCAAATAATGAGAACTACAGAGTGAGACCTACACAAATGAAATAGACAATCACACCATACCTAGTTTCTTAGTCATCTATCCACAAGGTTTATACTCTTGAGTCATCTCAATAGACGAGTTGCTTGATATCAAATATTCAAATCCATTTTTATTAAGTTGAAAAGTTTATCATAACAGTAATTAAGTTTTGACCATATATTTAGGATTTATGCGGTGTTGAGATACCTAAAATCCTAAGTATGACACTAGCACTCCCGGTGATCGAGAATGGAACTAGGTTTATGTACTGTGATACATATATAGATCTGAAATTATGTTCTTTTACGCATATGTAAATTTGTAGTTAAGCTACCGTAGAGCATCAATCATCATGAGTCAAATATGCAAAGACATTGTGAATTCTAGAATTCCAACCAGAGTCATAGCTTACCTGAGCGATAAATTAGAATAAGCCGAGAAATGACAACCGGTGACCACAAAGCTATATCAAACTTGTGGATTTTGGGCTCTGTGACTCAAAATAAGAACAAAGTAAGCTGGAATTTGTCCTCTCCAATCAGAGCCAGACACCGCAACACCCTTGTACTCAACTTATTTGCAATTGCACAAACATGGGAACAATAAATTTGGTTCAATCATAAAAGCAATAAAAGCTAGCCAGCTAGTGTCAAGTCAATAAAACATTTTTGGATCACCTGCACACGCAGGATATAGTAGCCCAATTGGCCAAGCTTGCACGTTTAGTCAATGCAGATCCCAAGTATCAAAAAAGGCCAGGATGTGCAAAGTCCTACATACTATATATACCCATTACTAGTGCACACAGAAATGTCCCAAAAATATATTACCCAAAACCTTCCATATATGCCATTAATTACTACAAAAAGACGTATCTACTGTCCTTTTATATGGACTCGTTACATTATTACAAAACAACAGAATTACATACACATGGTAATGGAAGAGTACCCATTCAAAAGATAACATATCAAACATCAAAAGTAAGAATGCAACCATTTCTTTTAGGCAATTCTAACCTAGCTGGAGCGAAGAAAGTTGATAGCTGAAATCCTCAATGGCTGGCGGTGTGGTTGGTGAAATTCCTACAAAGTGGAGAGCAATCCACTATCCCAATATGTCTTGAATCATTGGGAACAAGTTCAATTTTATTCTGGCAACATCGCTTTGCAACAAGGAGACCTGATTTGGAAATTATTCGTATCAAAGAAAGAAATAAAAAATTCGTTTGCCATACAAGAATAGCATGTATCAATGAAGAAGAATTGAGTTACAATGTAACAACAAAAAAGGCCAAGGGATTCAATAAAAGAATAGAAGTGACACTAAATATACTATTTTGCGTAACTTGTAGCCCATATGCCATCTAAGCTATGCTGAAATGACCATGCAAATAGCATATATTCACCTAAACCATTTTTAGCGCAGTGAAAGTTCGGTGTGAAGTCTGAAGTGAACTAAATGGTATGTGCAAAAGATTGACTGAGCAACCAAAATAAACTGTTATCTGTCTTTCCAGTTGATGCAAGGATCACAGAGAACAATCCAAAATCCTGGTATTTGACTATGTTCTTGAGAGAGCAGACCAACTGATGCAAGTTAGAGTTGAGAGTTGAGACAAGCCAGCATGCATGCTCACAGATTCCTGGTAACATATATCTTTTGTAGTAGGGACTTCCCACAATTTCAGAGAACTTTTCGCCTAACGAATCACATACAGGCATCAGATTATGTACAAATACGATACATATTTCAATATATATCATACATACATTTCACAGGGAAAAATTAAAGGCACATGACAAAAAGCAAAGTAGATAATCAAACAACCTAAATTCCAAATTACTCGAACAATGCACTGTACTAAAATGAGAATGGATTCATGTTTGTTGGCAATCCTATCATATAGAGGCATTACAAATAAAGTATAAAACATCATTGTATGAGAAAAAAGATGTTGCATATTGAGATTTGAGAAGGCTGGTCTATTCCGTTCTACCTACAAGTACATTACTGCAAAGTACATCTGTTTTCAATTGTATAAATATGCCACCTTTTTTTAGACCAAAGGCCAAATTTGGCCATAAGGATGTCACCTGAAAGCATTTGTGATGCCTATAATCAACATCAAACAAATCAACAAAAAAACTGAAGATTCTACATTTTTTTGTGAAATGAGTTAAATGCATCAAGCTATGGCAAGTTGGTAAGTCAATAATTTACAATTATTTGATTGTTCCACACATAAATCAAAAAATTCTGGGCAACCACTTCTTTGTAATGAAAAGAAATAAGAAACTAACCTACCAAGTAAGCAAAATCAGTACGGCAAGAGAAACTAGGTGCCTGTATTGCTAGCATGAAAGCCACAACATACAAGAGCAAGTGTGAGATTGCCATAAGAGAACTCAATAAGGTTCATGTTATGTAATGTGAAATGTTGAATAACGGGAAGAGAAATATGGCATAGACATGAAAATAGATCCACTAGACATTTGTGATTCAAGCGGTTCAAGATTTATTAAAATGGATGAATTAGCCTATTGAGAAAAAGTAACATTAAGGAGCAAGTATGCAGGCTGGTACCAACATTGCTTAAAGTCTCGATGGCATATTCTCTAGTGGCGGCGGTGTCAAGGGTGGTGGGTGGAGGCCGAGCATTGAGCCGCAGTGTAAGTAGCGGCCGAGGAGGTTGATGGCATATTAAAAACTTGAATTCAAAATGAATTATCAGATAATGCTGACAACTGCATGCTCACTCACTGGAATGCCCTACAAGATTTGAGAAAGTCAACATGACCATAGGCAAATTAAATACAAGCCATCCAACTCGCTCAAAATTATAGGAGCAAACGAATGCCATGAAGTTGAATGAGGGGATGTTTACCCATATGCTGAAAGGATCACGTGAAGAACATAACATTGGCAACTATCCAAATTTAAAGATATGGGTAACTTCCTTCTCACTGCTCTTAGCTACCAAATAAGAAACAAGAAAGGATGGATCACTCAGCATCTCAAAATTTTCGGACCATAATTCACTACAAATAAATTCGATTAGTGGATCGATCGTCGACCGATGAAGTATTCAGATCTGAGCTCTCGAGCACTTGTGACCTCTTTGCGATGGAGATGAACATGCCGCAAGATCACCACAAGGAACGCCGTTAATAAGATCGTATTTCACAATTGCGACAAGAGTAATTTATCGGTTTCACAATTGCAACAAAAAGGATCCTTTAATTTGCTTATGATGGTGCATTTATATATTGAACTCACTTCCATGGGATGTCTCCAACCAAAGACATCTGGTCACCCTCATCATCCTCATAGACCGGTGTGTATTCACCATCGCCATCCAATAGCCCTGTGATCACCTTTTGCTTCTCCCTGTGTAGCTCTCACTTGCAAAGAATGGTGGATCCTTTCATTTGGTACAACAAAGCGAAAATATTGTAAATTCAGTCCCTACACCAACACAATCAAAGTTTTCATCCTTGCAAGTTACAACTAGCAATTAGGGGAAGTACTCCGTAGAATTAGATGCAAATAAATAGTCAAAATAAATGTAGAAGGGATTCACAGGAAGCAATTAGGGGCATTGACAGGATGCCATGGGAGGATGAGGAAGTGGAGGGGCTGACCTGGATTTCGCGGAAGTCGTAGAAGTGGCGTCCAGAGAGGTGCAAGAACTCGCCCCACGTCAAGATCGGCGTCGGTGGCGGCGCGGTTGGTGCTGTTGGAGCACGAGGGGTCGCGTGTAGACGTCGGAGCCCGTGGGAGAAGTCGCGACCAACGAAGCGCCGAGGACGCTGGACTTGCCTTGCTTTGGCTCTCAACACCGCCTCGAAGCGCCTCATCAAGATCGGCTGCGTCGCCTTGGGGGGCACACCATCACGGCTCATTGCGCCAGATCTGAGTTGGCCTTCCGCTTCACGACAACCTAGGCCTCCTCGGCGGGCGTGAGGAGGAGGCGTCTTGGCCGGGCGGAGGAGGCGTGATTGCATGAGGAAGGAGGTGGCGGCGACGGCAAGGAGGAAGGGAGGCGGCAGCGGGGAGGAGGAGGCGAGGCTGGCAAGGAGGAGGAGGATGGCGGGCTGCATGGCGGAGGGAGGAGGATGGCGGCTGCATGACGAGGAGAAGGAGGGACCCATGAGGAGGAGGATGATGCTGCACTGAAGCGGAGGGCACGCAGGTGGGGAAGGCAGAGATGAGGAGGAGGTGAGGGAGGGAGGAGGAGGCGCAAAAGCGAGGTCGGAGGAGGCGGCAGGCTGGCGAGGAGGAGGAGGAGGCGACGGGGAAGGAGGAGGAGGCGATTTGGGTTTTGAAGGGCAGGCGTGGGAGGAGACGCAGGCGTGGGAGGGGAGATTTGCGGGAGATCTAACCGCGGAAGTGGGATAAATTTATCATTTTCCCGCCCAAAGAGTATTCCCGGCAGTTAGGTTGACCTAGTTGACTTTTTCTAGGGCAGATGTATTGTTGTTAACGTTAAAACATTGCCGACAGATAGATTGTTCTAGAAAATAATTATTCGGCAGATAATGGGACCCTAAAATCTTGGATATTTGGCGAGATAGATTGCCACTAATCTAGTTTTTTCCCGGCAGATAATTGCCATTAATACCATGCCATGGTGTAGTGTTAACGGGTTGGAACAAACGTATTCGGATAGGATCCGTCATGGGCTCTATATAAGAGGATTCATGAGGTTGTTGGGAAATATATGAGTTGACATGAGTTGCTCCACCGAAACACTAGTCGCCATCTTCTCGAGAGAGCCCTACCATGCGAGTTAGTACTAGCACACCGGCATACAGAGTTTCTTTCCTGGACGTGTGGATACCGTAGAGGCGCTACTGCGGTTGCTGTTGCGCTTAAGGATGATTCGCTATCTTCACAAGGAACTACAGATGTTGTTGGAGAAGATGATCGACTCGCGAGGACATTGGACGATCGACTATGACCACATCATCGACGTGCTCGATGTTGGACGATCGACTACGACCACTTTATCACGCGCTCTACGTTGGATCAGGCTACTCCAACTCTTCTTCTGCTGCGCTGCGCGACTGGTGGTAACGATATATGATCTCCTACTTGCATGGCTTCCCAAAAGCGTGGTAGTTTTTTTTTGAATTACCAGCTAATGTAGCCTACCTGTATCCCTTCAGAGGAGCCACTGGACGGTGATGACTACTGGTACTAGGTCTCGATTGCGCTCAGGCGTGCCTGTGGTTCATAAGTGCTTTTGTACTTGACGAGGATCTAATAATCCACATTTTATATTTTATCTATAATTCTTATTGTAAGTAAATATGATGTCATGTAGTCCCTGGGTATACCCCTTAAGTTTACAAGGGAGAAGCCTACTAGGTGGTCGTAAGTTCTTCTACGACCACCCCCATAGTCATAAGTCTTGCTACGACTACCTTATGGTCGTAAGTTCTTCTACGACCACTACCCAGTCGTAAGTTATTCTATGACTATCCCCTAGTCGTAAGTCTTGCTACGACTATCTTATGGTCGAGGTTCTTCTACAACCGTGTCATTCGACCACCTTATGATCAATAAAACCTACAAAGTAGTAGGTCCAATTGATTAAGGAATCCAAAGCGATCAACATCTGTTGTCATTATGCGAAATAATAACACGCAATACCCCATTATCTCTGACAAGTAACTGCCAAGCGGTGTGAAGGAGTTACCAGCCCGATGATTATCAGAACGCAGTTCTTTGGATTTGATGAGGCGTCTCTTCAAATAGGGAAAACGGCTATTCCTTCACGACTATATAAATGCAACGGTCAGAGAGGGAAAGGGGACAGAGCAATCGAGGCGTACACACACGCTATCGAGGGCTATCAGGAAGATAAGTGTTATCATCTGTAATAGTCTTAGTTTTTCTCCTGATTGTTCAGAATACACTCAATACCATACACACACGGAGTAGGGTTGTTATTCTCTCCGGAGAAGGCTCGAACACGTATAAAAATACCGTGTCAATCTCTCTGCGTGATTCCATTCTAGGAGACCCCCCGAATCAAACAATCTTTACGTAAGATCGGTTCTAAAACACTGACAGTACTGTAATATATTAACTTTAGACTTGGGTGCCTGTGTTAGTGTTAAAACCGGCTGTTAAACCTTAACCTTGTGTAATAAAAGTTTGGATTTTATTGTAATCGAAAGCTTGCTCGTGATGCTATTTCTTACTTCACAACTGCACATCCTAGACAGTTGTGAAAAGTTTGACGATCCCAGAAACAGGGTTGTTTCATTACCCCCTTTGTTCACTTAGGGTGTGTTTGGATGGATGAATGAATCTGAACGGGATGGTTCGGTTCAAGTGGATGGGACGATCCTGAATGGAACGATACCAACACTATGTTTAGTTCATTGGATGAGACGATACAATATTTTGTTTGGTTGGTTGTCCCAGTCAATTCCCCTGCTCTCTCCCCTATGTTCCCCTACGGCGGCGAACCCATGGCCGAGAAGCTCTTGATAGCGCACGACCATGAGGGCTGCAATCAGTTCGTCTCCCAGGCCCTCGTTGATGACCCCCGCACACCCGGCCCCGATGACCTGGTTGTCGCCGCCGCCGACCCCGCTAACGCTATCCTCAGCCTCAACTCCACCATCCCAGCCTCCCATGACCCCAATGTCATCTACTCCCACTACCGCCGCCTCTGCCTCCTCCTCAACCGCTCCCACCCCGACCGCCCTTGCTCACTTGCCTTCGCCGACGCCGCCCGCCTCGTCGTGGACTCTTGGACTTTTCTCTACGACCCTCTCCGCAAAGCCTCCCACGACGCCGCCGCCTCATCGCAAGCCTCGCCACTGCTCCCGACCCAGCGAGCAACCTGCGACGCCGTCAGTCAAAGCGCTGAAGCGACCAACCGCCACGAGGCAGCAGATGAGCGGATGTGCTTGGATCATAACGTTTTGGATGGCCTGCTCGTCCTGCTGCCACTTGCATCAAAAGGCTGAACCGTGCGGTACACCGGGTTTTGTCGAATGCAACGATACAACACAAAAGGGGAATATTCTCTCAAATGGAGCCATCTCATCTCTAGGATCGTTTGGTACGATTCATCCAACCAAACACTTTGATGACCTCATATCCTAAGCGGAACCACCCCGTTCAGCCTCATTACTCCAACCAAACGGACCCTTACTGAGCACCCATTCTCATGATATTTATCTCATATCCAATGCCAAATATACGGTGGGTTCACATTCTTGTTATGCATTATGTGTTTCAAAATAAAGTATGAAAGCTCCCCAAAAAACTTTGAAAGAATACAATCACATGAAACTTCACCTATACAACAAACAAACATGGTACAGAGAGGGTTAACCCACATGTTAAAGTCTTTTTCACGAGTGAATTAGATTCCTTTGGCGCATCAGAAAGCAAACTCTTTCACCGAAGTCCCAAAAAGAGCCGTTTGAACCACCCAAACCGAAAGGCACCTGCCTAAAGGACACCCCCGCGCGCCCTCGACCGCACGATCAGATCTCAACGGCTCCACACCCGTCCCCCGACCCACACCCCAGGAACCTTCTAGAACAGCATCGCCCACGCGCCCCTATAAAAGCCCCCGCCTCCCCTCCATCTCTGTAAACCCTACTCTGTCTCCTCACCCCGCCGCCACTTCGCCTCCCTCTCCACCTCCGGGGAAGAAACGCTAGAAGAGAGCCTTTCAGTTCTCCGGAGCGAGCGAGATGGCGGCGAAGGGCGATGGGCCGGCTATCGGCATCGATCTCGGCACGACCTACTCGTGCGTGGGCGTGTGGCAGCACGACCGCGTCGAGATCATCGCCAACGACCAGGGCAACCGGACCACGCCGTCGTACGTTGGCTTCACCGACACTGAGCGCCTCATTGGGGACGCCGCCAAGAACCAGGTCGCCATGAACCCCATCAACACCGTCTTCGGTGAGCGTCTCTTCACTTACATGCCATCCTTGCTCAGATCTGTCTGTTACTTTGCTCTGATGAAGTGATTAGTATTCCACTGCTAGCCAAGGTGTTTCGTTCTGCTCGGTTTAGTGCGTTTTGGCCGGATTTGCGTTGGGTGTAGATTGATTTTTGCAGCGCGTTTAGTTGGGAGCATGGATGGTTGCTCAGATCCGTGGTAGTTGTAGATCTGTTTGTCCTTGGATTGGTCTGATCTGAAGCGGGTTCTGATTGGTAGTAGTTGCTTAGAGCTAGGTTTTCTGTAGCTTCATTGCAATTGGATTTGCTTGATTCAGATCTGTTGCTGGTAGTAAAGTAAGCTGGAATTTGGTGATTCAGATCTGTTGCTGGTAGTAAAGTAAGCTGTAATTTGGTGATTCATATCTGTTGGTTTTGTTGGCGTAGTGTTGCCTAACAGTTGGTGCGTTCCTCTGGGCTCTTAGATCTGTTAGTTTTGAGTAGATCTAGACTACGGATTGCTTCCTCGGGCGGTAGTTTTTGGTGCTATGTTGCTCTGGAATCTTAAATCTGTTGATTTTTTTTTGTATGCCCGAGACTCTGTAGGACGGTGCAAATGTAATTGAACTTTATGGTTTTGTTTGGTTAAGTAATATTTGGCTTAACATGCCTACATCTGCACCCTTGAATACCTACTTAACTGCATTGAACTTGACTCTTGCATTCCTAGTTCATGTCTCTGTCATGCCAACTCTATTATTATGGGAATTGTGCCCGTTAGGCAGTTGCTTAACCTGGATTTGTATAGATAATTGTGGATTTGAAGTTCATGTACTCAATGCTGCCAAGTGGATGTATGGGCTTTGGATCAATTGATCATTTGTGCATGCTACGAATGTGCTCAAAACATGTTATAATTGTTGTTCTGTGTTGTATACAACTGCATATTGTGAATTGCAACGAGTGGTTATCTAATCCAACTAAACTGTACGGCGGATTTTTATGCTAGGTTTCAAACTTTCAACTTATTCTGGTAGTTAACACGATGATATTAAGTCTGTTGTGAGCTCTTAATTCACCTCTGTTTTTTTGTCATGTTAAGCACTTCACTGTTTGTTGAGGTCTGTGTCTTGACATTTTGTGAGATGATCTTACTGCTTGCTCTACCATTTGTTTTATTTTGATATTTTATAATGCTTTTGTTCGGATGTCGCTAGATTTCCATTTAATAAACTCTTGAGCTGTCAGATTGATGATGAAACAATATCTCCAAGCGCTTATTCCACTGATGTTAATATGATGGAAGGCTATGTTACCATAGCATTCATGGTTTTCAATCTGAACAATCTGCAGCTCAAGCTTTTTCCTTGAATTTATTTTTTACTTCGCTTTTCAAATTTGTTTCATTATGTTATACTGGTAATTTTCTGTTGATTTCTGGATTTTGACAAAGTACTAATGTTGCTCAAATCTTTTTTTTTGGCCTATTAGTTCTGCTCATTCTTGAAAAAGTTGATGGGGGAAGTGATGATATCAAATCCATACCACATTTCTGCATTCATTATGATGATCAATTTACATCATGCACTACCATCTGATCTCCCATTGTTATGTTCATTTAAGTTCTTATTTAGTAGAAAAACTTTTGATAAAAATAGACAGAAGGTATGCAATGCTGAATTGGTTTTGTGGATGCACAAGCTGAGCTGATTTTGCAGATGTGCGATCTGTGATGCAAATAATCCCATTTGCTGAATCACTGTGATTATTACAATCAAAATCACCATCTTTCGGCTGAGATTGCACAAACTGTACAATCTTTCCTTGTTTTAGATAACGATCACTTGTCATTTGATTCATTATTACAGTTAATGCCATTTGGTATCTGACACTTGGTCAGTTTTGTGATTATGTGTCTCGAAACATGGCAGAAAATAAGTGGGAACGGATCTTGCGACACTGGTTGCTCCTTAATGAGCTTCTTGTTACTATAACCCCGTTTACATGCCTTTGCTTTCCTAGTATCGCCGTTTAATTAGATATGTACTACGGAGTCGATGCATATCATGCATGTCTAGAAAAATATTTACTGTAATTCTAGTTGCAGATGCAACTCTGTGATGCAAATAATCCCATTTGTTGAATCACTGTGATTATTACGATCAAAATCACCATCTTTCGGCTGAGATTGCATAAACAGTACAATGTTTCCTTGTTTTAGATTAGGATCACTTGTCATTTGATTCATTATTACTGTTAATGCCATTTGGTATCTGACACTTGGTCAGTTTTGTGATTATGTGTCTCGAAACATGGCAGAAAATAAGTGGGAACGGATCTTGCGACACTGGTTGCTCCTTCATGAGCTTCTTGTTACTATAACCCCGTTTACATGCCTTTGCTTTCTTAGTATTGCTGTTTGTCATTCCAGAGTTACTGTTATGATGAATTAGATATGTACTACCGAGTCGATGCATATTATGCACGTCTAGAAAAATATTTACTGTAATTCTAGTTGCGGATGCAACTCTGTGATGCAAATAATCCCATTGCTGAATCACTGTGATTATTACAATCAAAATCACCATCTTTCGGCTGAGATTGCACAAACAGTACAATGTTTCCTTGTTTTAGATAACGATCACTGTCATTTGATTCATTATTACAGTTAATGCCATTTGGTATCTGACACTTGGTCAGTTTTGTGATTATGTGTCTCGAAACATGGCAGAAAATAAGTGGGAACGGATCTTGCGACACTGGTTGCTCCTTAATGAGCTTCTTGTTACTATAACCCCGTTTACATGCCTTTGCTTTCCTAGTATTGCCGTTTGTCATTACAGAGTTACTGTTATGATGAATTAGATATGTACTACGGAGTCAATGCATATTATGCACGTATAGAAAAATATTTACTGTAATTCTAGTTGCAGATGTGACTCTGGTTATAATTAGATATGGCTTCAGATTAGGTTGCACTATAGCATTAAGATTGGTTAAGCTTACTATGATCTTCCCTATATTTGCTTTGTTCTACATGTAGCACCACAAGTTATTTCGTATCACATTTGAGGTTGGTGTGTGTGTGTGTGCAAATTTCTCACATGAACGCTATTGCGCAGATGCCAAGCGTCTCATCGGCCGGAGATATACTGATGCTTGTGTCCAGAGTGATATTAAGCTCTGGCCCTTCAAGGTCATTCCTGGACCTGGTGACAAGCCCATGATTGTTGTCCAGTACAAGGGTGAGGAGAAGCAGTTTGCAGCTGAAGAGATCTCCTCTATGGTTCTCATCAAGATGCGTGAAATCGCAGAAGCTTACCTTGGCACCACCATCAAGAATGCTGTTGTCACTGTTCCTGCCTACTTCAACGACTCACAGAGGCAGGCCACCAAGGATGCTGGGGTCATTGCTGGCCTCAATGTCATGCGTATCATCAATGAGCCAACCGCTGCTGCTATTGCTTATGGTCTTGACAAGAAGGCTGCCAGCGTTGGTGAGAAGAATGTCCTCATCTTTGACCTTGGAGGTGGTACCTTTGATGTCTCCCTTCTCACCATTGAGGAGGGTATATTTGAGGTCAAGGCGACTGCTGGTGACACTCATCTTGGTGGTGAGGACTTTGACAACAGGATGGTCAACCACTTCGTCCAGGAGTTCAAGAGGAAGAACAAGAAGGACATCAGTGGCAACCCAAGGGCTCTCCGGAGGCTGAGGACAGCCTGCGAGAGGGCGAAGAGGACTCTCTCCTCCACTGCCCAGACCACCATTGAGATTGACTCGCTGTATGAGGGCATTGACTTCTACTCGACCATCACCCGAGCCAGGTTTGAGGAGCTCAACATGGATCTGTTCAGGAAGTGCATGGAGCCTGTGGAGAAGTGCCTCAGGGATGCCAAGATGGACAAGAGCAGCGTGCATGATGTTGTCCTGGTTGGCGGTTCTACTAGGATTCCCAGGGTGCAGCAGCTCCTCCAGGACTTCTTCAACGGCAAGGAGCTCTGCAAGAACATCAACCCCGATGAGGCTGTTGCCTACGGTGCCGCTGTCCAGGCCGCCATCTTGAGCGGAGAGGGCAATGAGAAGGTCCAGGACCTGCTCCTGCTGGACGTGACCCCTCTTTCTCTTGGTCTGGAGACAGCCGGAGGAGTGATGACTATCCTGATCCAGAGGAACACCACCATCCCCACCAAGAAGGAGCAGGTCTTCTCCACCTACTCGGACAATCAGCCCGGTGTGCTGATCCAGGTGTACGAGGGTGAGAGGACCAGGACCCGGGACAACAACCTCCTGGGCAAGTTCGAGCTCTCTGGCATCCCTCCGGCCCCCAGGGGCGTTCCCCAGATCACGGTATGCTTCGACATCGACGCCAATGGCATCCTGAACGTGTCGGCAGAGGACAAGACGACGGGGCAGAAGAACAAGATCACCATCACCAACGACAAGGGGCGGCTGAGCAAGGAGGAGATCGAGAAGATGGTGCAGGAGGCGGAGAAGTACAAGTCGGAGGACGAGGAGCACAAGAAGAAGGTGGAGGCGAAGAATACACTGGAGAACTACGCGTACAACATGCGTAACACGATCAAGGACGAGAAGATCGCGTCGAAGCTGCCAGCGGCGGACAAGAAGAAGATCGAGGATGCTGTGGAGGGTGCCATCCAGTGGCTGGACGGCAACCAGCTGGCGGAGGCGGACGAGTTCGAGGATAAGATGAAGGAGCTGGAGAGCCTGTGCAACCCCATCATCGCTAAGATGTACCAGGGCGCCGGTGCTGACATGGGCGGCGCCGCGGGCATGGACGAGGATGCCCCGGCCGGGGGCAGCGGTGCCGGACCCAAGATTGAGGAGGTCGACTAAACAGCACCTTACCAGCGTTCTGTAGCGGCGGTATGAATCTGCTACTGTTATCGTCCTGTTGTAATCTGTGGGAGTTGTGGTGGAGTTAACTTTTGGACCTCGCGATGGACGGTTGGTAGCATGTGTTATGTTGGGAGCTATGTTGGACGCATTGAGCACGGGTACAAGTAATATAATATTCGGTTTCGGTAGCTCTGACTCTGCTAAAGCCTTTTATTATGTCTACTAAGTGCAGTGTTTCTTCTTTCTGTAACTACTAAAACGTGTGTTTTTTGTTGGTCTGCTCTTAACTCCGTACGCTACCAATCCCATGTGCTCTGTAATCTGCATCCCAATTTTTTTTAGAGTATGTGCTTACATAATGGGTTATCTTTTAATACTTTCATAGACTTAAAATATATTTCCTTCTTAGTTTTGCTATAGTAAGCTATAGGACTGTAGCTAATATATTTATCTCTTTATTCGTTTTCATTTGTGTCAATTTAAATTCTATGTGATGAGATACTATAGATAACTGATGTAAGTTTATTTTACATAACCTAATGCGTGGGGTTTGTAGTTAGTACCTCGTTCAATCTTACACTAGTCGAGTCGTTGGTTTCTTTCAAGCTGCTAAGGGCACGATGGTTTGCAACAGATTAATTATTATGACCATGGCGTTTTTCTTGCTGCTAAGGCCATCTGGTATCCCCTTGCGCTGAATGCTTGCATTTGGAAGCATTAGCACGTAGGGATGGCCCTCCGGTTAGCACTTCATGATAGAGTGCAATGGATTATTCTGGAATCTGATAGTAAGCAATTTGTTGATCTTTGGAACGAGTCGGTGCAAGCACGGTCTGAAGTGGCCGATTCTTGCAGAAACTAGGTAGCTTACTTAGTAATAGGTCTGCTAATAGGTTGAAACCCAATCTAAACTCACCATAATCCACTTTAATGCAACACATCAATTCAACTCAGACCAACCCACTACTCTACCTTTAAAACCCAACCCAATTCAACTCATATGCAACTCCAACCCAAACCAACTCAACCCAATTCCTTTAATATGGGTTCAACCTATTTCTCACCCATTTATAACCCATTTCCAACCCGGTACCTCATCCTCCTTAGCTTGCTTGCTCCTTCAGTCCTTCACCTTTCTCCAACGAATCCTGCTTAACTGCTTTGTTCGGTTCTTCTGACTTGGATCGTAATTGGCGATTGAAGAGCCCCACCAAGAATTTTTGGGAATTGACTCTGGGATCTCGGTTCTTCATGAGCGGTGGGCGTCGAGATCCACCATGTTGGTTGTTAATACTGGTCGTACAAGCACCTCCACTAATGCCCACTCAATTGCTCGACCAAAGGTCCAAGGCACCACCACCTCCGTCGGACGACGAGGACAAGGGAGGAGAAGGAGAGGTCGGGGCCGATGTTGAGCTCGAGGTCAAGTCGTTGGAGGGCTCAAAGAGGACCCCGACGCAGAGGAGGCAGGCAGGCGACGAAGAGCTTGTGGAGCGCGGCTCAGCGGCGGCACCCGTCTGGGCGGGCTGGGAGGAGCTTCGGTGGGGGCGCCCATGTCGGCCTTGAAGCAGCGCCGAGTAGCGCGGCGAGGCGTGGGACGCAGCAGGATGCCCGCGCCTAGTCGACGGATCCCACACCGCCCAGAGATCTGCAGAAGAAGACGTCGTTCGCCAACATGGTGCTCTCCTCCTCCTTCTTCTTTGCTCGCTCATGGCATTGCGTGCGCTCATGGTCGGTGGCTCCCTGCCGTACTCCATGGAGCGAATCCATGGAAGATGGAACCCTATTTGCAACTTGGAGGAGGGGAGCCACAAACCCATGGAGCGCACCCTGTTGTAATATCCATGGGTTCAACCTATTTTCAACCCATATTTTTTTAACCCAATCCAACCCACTCCATTCCAACCCTTTCTAACAGGAAACCCAACCCAACCCAACCCATTTGCTCTTTCAACTTGTTGCTACCATCCAAAACCAACCCAATCAAAGATCCAACCCGTTTAACCCGTTTAAACCCAACCCATTAGCACCCCTACTTAGCAGGAGGTTTTTTTTTCCGAATTTTTCATTTTGTTGTGTTAAGCGACAATGTAACATTGTCGCTCATTTGTGTGCAAAGCAAACCTCTAATAATCTTAGTCGATGTATGTGGCGTGAGATTGAAACAAACAAAAAATTCAAATTCAAATTTTTTTTGAATTTTTTTGCTTGATTTTCGGTTTTTACCCAATTCGGAAACTCCTTTCCCATTTCCGCTTTTCTTTCTCGGTCTTTCCGCCTTCTCCACTTAGTGGCGCACTTTTGCCCATGCGCCTTCCCCTTCGTCATCATCCGAGCGTCATCCTCCCCGACGCCATCTCCCCCGGCGCCGCTACCGTCAGCGTCCTCTAGTGCACCGCACCGCACCACCTCGCCCCCTCTTCAATGCAGCGCGCATCCCTACCATTACCTCCCCTGCCACCTCGCCTCGCCCGGCGTCGCCCAACCACACCTAGCCAACCACGTCGCCGCCAGCTGCTCTCACCGCCTCCCTGTTATCGCCACCCTACTAGCGCCACCGCCTCCCCCTATGTAACGACCCGACTCGGGGCACCCGAGAGGTCCTCCAAGACCTCCTGAAAAGTCCACCAGGACCTCCCAGGAAGTTCCGCAGGGTCTCTCGAGAGGACCTCCAGGACCACCCAGGAGGTCTGGCAGGACCACCTGGAAGTCTGGAGTCCCGACGCGAGGAGGTCTTAGGACCGGGGACGTCCCCAAGTGCTACGACCCAACTTGAGGGAGGTCAGAAGACCAAACCCGAGGAGATCGTGAAACTTGGAAAAGCCCCAAGCCCTCTGTGTTCCGAACTAGTCCCAAGGATCAATGGCTAGCTCACACAGCAAACAATAGTGGTAGCATACATCAACGCAAGCTTTAATTACAGCAAAATACACAGTGGAAACAAAATGATAGGTCCACCCGTTACACCACAGGCAAACAGCTAGAGGGCGTTGCCTAATTGATCTGGTCCTCATCTTCGTCATAGAAGTCCTTCCCTGCTCAATTATCAAATCAAGCAAGAATGAGCATAACAACCGTGCTCGCAAGTTACACCCGTCAATTAACATAATAGTATGCATACATGGATATATCAAAGGAAGGCTTATAAGGTTGTCTTTGCATAAAGCCAAGTTTATTTTCAATTACAGGTAATAAGTTCCAAAGCAATTGTACAATATCTAAAATTCATTTTTCTAAAACAATTTTATAGTTGGATAACATTCATCAACAAGTGGTGAAGGATACCCTCCTATCACAAGGCTAGCAGCCAAAACCCATTTGGATAGAGATCCAAAACCATTTAACAAAGTCATTTGAAAACCAAAAACCAACATCTATCTTGGAGCAGCTTTGCCAGCATGTCTATAACCGTGGACACGGCTATTCGAATAGTTTGACGCTCTGCAGAGGTGTACAGCTTTACCCACACGACATGATTTCTCCAATTTGCTTGGCATCCGTCGATACCATCATTCACTACCGAAGGTAAGTGGTCTAGAGCTCATGACAAGGCCTTTACAATGCATCATTCCACCGCAGTCTATCCCCGCTAAGGTTTCGCCCACCCTATGGATAGAAACCCGCAGAGGTCAAGGCCCCCTCTTGCGCCAAGCGGGACTAACATAAGTCATAAAACGACAAGTCCTCCAAGACAACCCACTGCATTAGTAGGATCAACCGCGATGGAACTTTACAAATTTATTAGCTAGGTCCTGCCCATTCAGGACATGTGGTTGCACGGTGAGGCATGGCAAAATACACTCGAAGACCGGTCCTTAACTAACCTAGACAACTTCCACTGAACCTTGGGCCTCATCCATAGAGATGGACGATCCCGTGCATGAACATGCACCCAACCGAACAACCAATTCGCCTAAGTCCAAACCAATTTTCCTTTTTCTTTGCTTTTCAAAAACATTTGTAAATTATCATGACAACCCAATGTCATGTATTAAAACATTTTAGACAACATTGGTCATTTGGCAATAAAACTCCCAAACCAAGATTTTGGTCTAAGCATGACTAAGCATCAGATTTTGCAATACATGTTAGTTCATACTAATGTACCAACTAGCTCTTACTACGGTGACAAGGGGTGATCAATTCAATACTCAAGATTGGTTGTACAACGGAATTAGGAGTAACTACCAAGTTAAAACAGGGATTGAAATATTTGAATTAAAATAAGCATGTAGTAATACTTGAAACAGTACATAGATAATTTGAAATAATGGGTACAACATGATCAAAGGTGTAACTTGCCTTGCTCAAAGGCTGGAGTGTCTTCTTCTTCCTCAAAGAACTCGGGCTCTTCAGTGCCTTCACAATCTACACGGGAGAAAACAGAGCAACTCAAATAAAGCTCAAGTAAGATCCAAATGAACTCCGATGAAACACCAAAACAAAACCAATAGAGGAGCTTCAACGGTTTGGAGGAGGTCCAAGGGGCTGCTCGAGAAGAACCAACAGCTTGGGAGGAGGTCCAAGAGCTGGTCGGAAGAGGAAGAGAACTAGAAATGAGGAAAAAGGTAAAAGATGAAAGGCTGCTCAAGCTTATATGGCCAGAGGTTGGGAGTTTCAAGGCACACGCATGTCCAAAAGTAAGTGAAGGAAAAGATGGGAGCAGGTAAAGGAGGCAACAACAGAGGCAAAAGAGGTTCAATGGAAAAGACAATATTTAATGTGTTGCAGTAGCATTTAATGCGCGCAGACTCTCGTGGTACTAAGACACAACAAGAGTAAGAAGGAAAGGAGTAGAGGACCTGAGAAGGTGGTTCCACTGGGGGAGTGGTCGTGACCCAGGGGAGGTCGTGACCGCAAAGGTGGTCATTGCAAAAGGGCCAGGAGGTGGTTCTTGCAAAGAGACTGGGAAGGGTGGTGTTTACAAAAAGATCCCAAGGAGGTCCTGACCAAGGGAGGTCATGGCAAAACGACAAAGAGAAGAGGTCACGGCCTCAAGGGGAGGTCGCGGCAAAACGACAAAAGAAAGGAGGTCGCGGCCTCAAAGGGAGGTCGCGGCAAAACGACAAAAGAGAGGAGGTCGCGGCCTCAAGGGGAGGTCGCGGCAAAACGACAAAAGAGAGGTGGTCGCGGCCTCAAGGGGAGGTCGCGGCACAACGACAAAAGAGAGGTGGTCGTGGTCTCAAGGGGAGGTCGCGGCAAAACGACAAAAGAGAGGAGGTCGCGGCCTCAAGGGGAGGTCGCGGCACAACGACAAAAGAGAGGAGGTCGTGGTCTCAAGGGGAGGTCGCGGCAAAACGACAAAAGAGAGGAGGTCACGACCTCAAGGGGGGTCGCGACCCAATAGGGTGGTCTTTGCAAAAAGACCACGCGGAGATTCGGAGGACGAGAAGGTCCAAAGGACAAGGACAAAGGTGCGACGAAGCAGGGCCGTCCGATCCCGCGAGAGGGGAAAAGCACGACGCTGGATAGGACCACGTGAAGGAAAAAGGGAGATCCAACGAAGAGGAGGATCCAATGGAGGGGATAGGGATGGAAACAGATCGAATACGAATCGAATAGTCTCGAATATGAATATGAATCCCTATTTTTAAAACAAATACAAATACAAATCCCTATTTTTAAAACAAATACGAATACAAATTCGAACATTCTCGAATACGAATACGAATACGAATCGAATGTCGTAATGAATACGAATTCGAATCGAATATGTACTCAATTCGGTCGAATGCGAATATCCTATAACTTTTGCGACAAATCTCGGTAGAACAAATAGTATTCGTATTCGTATCCGGGAAAAAACAGATAGTATTTGTATTCGTTTTTCCCAGATAGTATTTGTTTTTTCGGATACTATCCGGTTTTTTTTCCCAAATACGAATAACACCGAATATGGATATGAATACTATCCATTTTTTTTGGATACGAATAACACTGAATATAGATACGAATAACACCAAATACGGATTTTACTTACCACATTTGCGTTTTCTCGGATATGAATATCAGATAAAATAGATTATCCTTTACCATTTTCCATCCCTAGAGCAAGGAGAGGTCCTGACGGTTAAGATGAGATCAAAGGAGGTCCCAACGGTTCAGACGAGGTAAAAGGAAATCTTGACGGCCAGAATGAACCCGAGGGAGGTCTTGACGGCCAAGATGAGAACAAAGGGAGATCTCGACGATCAAGTTCAACACAGGGGGAGGTCCCAACGGTCAAGATGGAACCAAAGGAGATCTCGACGGTCAAGATCAACACAGGGGAGGTCTCAACGGTAAAGATGGAGCCAAAGGAGATCTCGACGGTCAAGACCAACACAGGGGAGGTCTCAACGGTCAAGATGGAACCAAAGGAGATCTCGACGTTCAAGACCAACACAAGGGAGGTCTCAACGGTCAAGATGGAGTCAAAGGACATCTCGACGGTCAAGACCAACACAGGAGAGATCTCAACGATCAAGATGGAACCAAAGGAGATCTCGACGGTCAAGACCAACACAGGGGAGGTCTTAACGGTCAAGATGGAGCCAAAGGAGATCTCGACGGTCAAGACCAACACAGGGGATGTCTCAACGGTCAAGATGGAGCCAAAGGAGAGAGAAGCGACAGAGATGAAGAGGCGCGGAGGAGCAGAATCCGAGTGGACACGAGAGAGTTTCAAAGGAGGTTCAGATGGGCACAAGGAGGTCCAAATGAACTCAGGGAGGTCCAAACGAAGGGGAAATTCAACCCGAAATTAGAATTTCGAAATCAAGAACATTTAAAACACACACCCGAGCTAAAACGCCTCGGGGTGGACATGTCCCAAGAGGAGGTCAATCCGAAGGGGTGGTCTGGACAAGGAGGAAGGTTCGAACCACAGGGGAGGTCCAGACCCTCAGATCCAAATGAAGGGAGGTGGTCCAAAGAAGAAAGAGAGAATGGGGCCATAGGAGAGCACTGAGCGATCAAAGAAAAGGAAGAACTCCAGTAAATTCGAACAAAAATCGAACTGATTTAGTTGAAGTTTGGTTTAGTCCTTTAAAGCTATTTTTAAAATCTCAAGTTAAGCTTTGAATTCTCATCAAAACCAAATGGTTCTTTTTATTTTGAAATTCCGAGAAGGTTCAAAGACCAGGGTGTCACACCCTAGGCTATAAAAGCCGCCCCAGGGCTTGCCTTCATCACCACCTCCCACCCCCACCACCTCCCCTCTACCTCCTCCCCTTCCAATGCCGGCTGATTTTGAGCTTTCCCCACCACCTCTTCTTCGACCGAGGTGAGCTCCCCAGTAAAATAAGCTGCCTCCCTCCCTCCCCTTCCCTCCCCCTTCCAGCTCAAGCACCACGCCGCCACCGCCGCCCCTTTCCTCTTCACGGCCGTGCGCCACTACCCTCACCACCCATCGCCCAAAAACCCCAGCCGCACAAAACCCTAGAGATAAGAGGAATTACCTCGGTGGAGCCTCCCCGCGTCGCGCCCCTTCGCCGCCGCCGCCATCGCCACGAAAGCGCCGCCAGTTCCTTCGCCCCCTCCCCTCCGCGCGAGAAAGCCGAGGCCAGGCCCTGTGGGCCTTCGAGCCACCGAGCCAAATGGGCTCAGCCCAATTCCGAAGCTCAACACTGTTCAATAGCCAAACACTGTTCATTCATATTTCGGCCCAAACACTGTGTTGTACTGTTCTTTCAAATTGCTATTTATCACCAAAAAACAGTAAACCTAATTATTGTTCCTTAACCAAAATTAGGGTTTTACTGTTCATAACATATTGCATGTATGAACAGTATTCATCGAAACCCTAATTGACATGTCATACCCATTCTGACCGTCTCGAACCCAGAAAGCCCATTCTTCATTCCAATCAGCTATATCAAGCTCCCAATAAATCTGATCACCTTTCTATAGGATTCATTATCTCTTACTATATTTTTGTTGTACTTGGATTCATCTCACAACTCCGTTCAATCCATTTAAACACCAAATAAATACCCATCCTCCACGCCATCTTCCTTTATGTTTCTTTTCCGATTTTATTTACTTGCATGTTGTTCTCAGCTCATTCCTTGTCGAGCTGGATTTTATTTGGTTTATTTTATTGTATTGTTTCTCGTTAGATCACGATTTTGACAACCAGACTCTAGAAGATGCCGGACAAGACCAATGTCTAGAAGACTTTGTGCAAGGAGGCAAGTCGCATTCCTTGATCATTTTGAGCCAATAATTCATATATTTATTATTACTTTCATTATTATATTTGTGCCAATTACTTTATTATTCTAATAATACTTTTGAATGCTATGATAATTAGATAAATCCTATTACCCCACAGACGAACCCACCTAGCACTTGTAGGCTATATTTACCTTGACAAGGTTAAAATCCTTTGTAAGATATATTCACCTTGACAAGTTCACATAACATATTAGCTATATAAGTAGCTTTGTCACAAATGTATTTATAAATCCTGAAAAGCAGTATTGGCGGTTCACCAATGGTTTTTGGTGGAGAGTTGATGGTTGTGTCCAGGAAGTTGGACAACCCAATAGACTGGTGTTAAAAGTGAGTCATCAGTGAGATCAAGCAGGTGGACAACCACGAGTTGGTGTTGGTCCATTTCCTCACTAGAGACAAGTAAGGACAAGAACCTTGTGCCAAAATAACAGACACAGAAAAACCGCTCAACCACATGTGTGGTCATTACTCCTTAGCTTAATACACTGCTCATCCGATTGAATATCTACAGGACAGGCGTGTTCTCTTATGTGATAAGAACAGCGCGGAATAGGGGTGGGACAGGGATGGGCCTGGAGGGACACTCGCTGGTCTACCTAACGGTATGGACCCGTCAGTATCGGGGCACAAATTCCACCATTGGCCGGTGGTATCTCGAGGGCTGTACGAAGTAAAACCTACCGGATAGAAACTAGAAAGGTTGAGCAGTGGAAACACTTTGTTATCTCAGCTCAGTCGCACGCTAACATGTTGCGTGTCTATGATCTGGCAGTATGAGTTTTAGATATCTTGTGGGTAAAGTTGGGCAGCTCTGCAGAGTGTATAATTAAAGGTATTCGAATACGCCGTGCTTTCGGTTAATGAAGCTGTGTTATGGGTGATTCCAATACAAAGGCATAAGTAGAGTTTTTAAGATGTTAAGTTGGTTTGTGTAATTGTTGTGAAACCCCTGATGTTATTATTTATTACTATTTTACTGGTTTAAAGATAAATTGCTTTAAATGCAAAATGCATCCACATATGCATGTTAAGGTAAACCCTAACCATCCATTGAACTCCTTGCATGTAATTATTTAGCTTTTCCATGTGGCTCATTGAGTATGGAAGTTGTACTCATTCTTGCATAATCTGCAAAATCATCTACAGAGGAAACCTGGGAAAATGCAGAGGTTCATGATGAATAGGATTTTGGTGGATCAACGGATGGCAGCGACTACTGTTATTACGTCTCGACTACGCTCAAGCATGCCTGCGGTTTGAAGTTCTTTTGTCCTGTATTATATTAAATTTGGGGTTGGATGCCCGTGTCAGTGTAAAAACTGGCTGTTAAGTCTTATCCTTGTGTAATAAAATATTAATTTTTGTTGTAATCGAGAGCTTGGTTGAGACACTATTTTATTCGTAACTGCACATTCTAAACAGTTGTGAAGAGTTTAATGGTTTCGGATTTTAGGGGCGTTACAGAGATACCCAGCTTTATGGACGAGACCTTGCTTCGGGACTGTAACCTTGCTCAATGGAGCTCCCTTGGTCTAAAAAAAAACTAGACGTCGATTCGTGTCGTCGAGTGCTGTTTGTTGCGCACTCAAATGTACTAGCAATTGCTGCTTTGCTAGACTCGCTGGTCGTGGCGGCCTTTGCTTGGTCGGTTGGAATGGATGGATGGGTGGCCCTGTGTTTTGTGTTCCGTTGAATGGGGCAAGGAGGCTTCACTGCCGCCGTTCCTTAGTCTCATGGATTTTCCTTTCCTCGGTCTCGGAGCATGTAAAGCGAGCTAAGCGAACGCCTGCAGCTTGCGAGAAAACAGACGCACTGCACGGCATCTCTTGTACTGGCAGCGTGTCATTTGAACAAGAATTGATTTGAACGGCATCTCATCTCCTTTCGTTGCAGCAGCAGCAGCAGCGGCAGCAGCAGGCAAAGCTTTTGTTACCCAGATTTGCCCCAACGCCAGCCGAAGCTTGCCTCGGAGTCCGCGCTCCGCTGCTTCCGCTGTGCCGTATCGATTCCTCTCCGCCTTGGCGTCACATGGTGTGTGTGGTGCCCTTGGCTTCCTTTGCCGCTTTTCTGCCATCCCGGCTTGGCGATCTTTGACCGCCTATATATTACTACTAGCCAGCGCCGATGGCCGGCCAGGAGGCCAGGACCTATGAGGAGTCTTCCTGGCCAAGATGCATAGGAAGATTTGCATGCAACCAGTAGCCAGGTTATGTGTCGTGTCACGACTCACGATGATGAACGAGATGTATATACGTAGGGAAAATTTGCCTAGCAACATTATAATGATGTATAAATTGGAAATTAATCTTCAATGTGACGATGACAGGTGAGCTATGAATCAACATACATGTCAGTGACACATCGATGCTATTCTTCAACTCGTGGTATGGAGCGACGGCTTGCCATGCCATGGTTGGTCCCCTCGATCGATCGGCGGATGGATGCTTCCCTCACCTTAGCACGCAGCGCAGATGCACTGGACGTGACCTTATTCTCGCCGATCTGGACCACCGGCCGGCTTCGATGCTCGCCGATCTGGACCACCGGCCGGCTTCGATGCTTAGCTTCAGCTTGGTGCCGATCGAATCCGGCAACCATTGCTGCAGTTAGCCAAAGAAAAATTGATTTAACTGATGTGTATCTGCATCAGCATCAGCATGTCAAAAGAAACTAAAGTGGCCGGACCTCCTCACTCCCGGTCCCATTTGAAACGCAGGAAAGATTAAGAAAACATACAGTAATAGAAAAAGTAACACACAGGTGCAAATTACATAGGATTGGGGAACACAAAAAAAAGTATATATAGGAGATCATGCTTGGATGTTAACTTGCTTGGACCTTGTCTGCATCCTTGAAATTAAATCCACCCTGCATTAATACATATACAAATAAATGTGATTATAGATGTGACTTTCCGGGAGCTTGAGCCATATACCGCAAGAAGCTTGTCATACATATATACAGATGTACATGCACCTGTCCGTACATACATAAGAATATAATTATACCAGCAGATTAGGGCCACCGAACAAACACTGGGCCAGTCTCAGGCAGGCAGCCACCAAGAAGACCAGCTTTCCCTCCTTTTTTTTTTTTTGCCTTTGGAGGTGTATAAATACAGGGCGGCAGCAGGAGAGGGGCCTTCACTACTGATCTCACTCATCTTCTCCGTTGTGTGCTGGAGCCCTCCCCTTGGCTGGTGGTGCCATCCATGTTTCCTTAGCATGTCACCTCACAATATACATCCTACACACTCACCTCACTCACCTCTCTCTCTCTCTCTCTCTCACTCACACACACACCTACCTCTCTCTTTCTCTCTCCTACTGTTAGGGTTTGCCATGGCCTCCTCCTCCTTTTCCCCAGCCATCACCTTTTCCTCTCTCATGAGTCATGACATCCATCCCCACTAGCTATAGCTAGCTAACTTAGCACCCTCTCCATCCCTGTCTCTTGCACAGTCAGTTCCTATTCCAATACTAGCTCATTCTCTCTTAGTGGCTAAGGAATGCCACATAAATTATAAAAGACACCACTTGTTGTGGGAGAGCAACGAAAGAAAAGTTGTCGTTTCCCTCCTCACCATCTCTTCTCTGAAACTATACTGTCAAAGTATCAGTAAGTAAGCAACTAGTAGTGTCCAAGAAGAGGAAGAAGGGGACTTGCTTCTCCGTCATATCGATCACCATGGTTTTCTCCTCACTCCCAATCTTCCTAGACCCTCAAAATTGGAGCCAGGTAATTGATGATCATCTATATATATATATCTTTTTCTTCTTCTTTTACTACTACTTCCATCCATTTCAACACTTACTGTTAATTTGATCGCACAAACTGATCGACAAGCATATATATGCACATCAGCACAAGCAGAATGAAATAATTGATGCAGCACAAGCAAGCTGCTACTTCATGATCTATGCTTTCATTCTTTGATCCAATTTTTTGTTATTTGATTGCAATTTTGTTAATTTGCTTTCTTCTCATGAGTATATAGATAAAAAGGCGTCATCCTAAGAATGTTCTTGAATATACCATGCTTTAACGTTAAATAATCTTAATTTCCTGCTTTAATCTTTGCACTACTGATGCAGATACAGCAGCAGCCACACCAGTGCCTCATCAGCGGAGGCGGCAACGACCACCACCACCTGATCCCTCCGCCGTCCGGCCTGGCGCCGCTGCCGGGCGGCCCCACCGGCGACACGGCGGCAAGCGGGCCGGCGGGTGGCTCGTCGACCTCGCTGCAGGCCGCGGGGCCGGGGCGGCACAGCCAAGGCCGGCCGTGTCGATGGCGGAACGCGCGCGGCTGGCCCGCGTGCCGCTCCCGGAGCCCGGCACGCTCCGGTGCCCGCGCTGCGACTCGACCAACACCAAGTTCTGCTACTTCAACAACTACTCGCTCTCGCAGCCACGCCACTTCTGCAAGGCGTGCCGCCGCTACTGGACGCGCGGCGGTGCGCTCCGAACCGTCCCCGTCGGCGGCGGGTGCCGCCGCAACACCAAGCGCTCCAGCAAGAAGTCGTCCCGCCAGGGCGGCGCCGGATCCGGAGGCGCCACGGCCGCCACGTCCTCCTCCTCCACCACCTCCACTTCCACCACCACAAGCGCTGCCGCGACCGCGGCCGACGTCATTGCCAGCATGCAGGGCCTGCCACACCACCTCGCCTTCCCGTCCGCCGCGGCCGCCGCCGCGCTGGAGGCATCGCTGGAGGGGTACCACCACCACCATCTGCCGCTCCTGCAGCCGCAGTTCCTGCAGCAAGGGCTGCACGGGTACCATTTCGCCGACGGCGACGTCGGCGCCCTCGCCGACGGGTTCCCGAGGGGCGTGGCGTCGGGGCTGCTCGCGCAGCTGGCGTCGGTCAAGATGGAGGAGCACGGCGGCGGGGCCAATTTCGTCGGGGCGAATGAGCAGTACTGGGCCGGAGGCGGCGGCGGGTGGCCGGCGGAGTTCTTGTCCGGGTTCAGCTCGTCGTCGTCGGGGAATGTGTTGTGACCGTCGGGGATGCATGGGTTATGCATGGATGGATGTCATTGAATTAGGTCTCCCTTAGTTTTAGGGTTATGTGGTATGGTGTTGTGTTCTTCAATTAGGTTGGTGTTGTTGGTTTTTTACATGCTTTTCCCCCTTTGAGTTTTAAGTTGGTTAAATGTTGTGTACTTGGTAGTTGGATGTGGTAGGAAAATGTTGCAAGAGTTGTTAACTCATGGAGGGTGATGTGTGTTAAGTTACTTAACTATACTACTATGTTTAATTACATGAGGAACTTGGTATGGAATTCATAGTGTGTATTATTTCCTTCAAAATTTCATATATATTTGTGTTGTTCATTTTCTAGCTTATTGATGGTCATATTGTGAGATTCATCTCAACGGAACAAATGCGCGTTATGCTAATTGTGTATTAAGATTGTGCATTGTTGTGTGAGAGATGCCAATTTGCAGGTTTACCCTTGATCGAAGTGCTAGTTTATAGAGATTGTAATGAACTGCAATTGTACTTGGTGGTTACTGGTTACCTTGGAAATAACTTTACCATGCATATATGGTTACACTACTTAATTATTTCATCAATAGAAATGAGCAAATTAACCAAAGTAAACACAGTGGTTAATTACTCATCGTGTTTCGTGCACGTACAATAATCCTGCATGATTAATATTCAAGGTTGAATATTTAGTCTAGATTCTTTAGTATGGATATACAAGTAGCTAGCACCTCCCAGTTAATTATGATCTGACTGTGTCATTGTGTGCTGCCTGCAAAATTAGTTCCAATCAAGATGATTAATTAGTAGCTAGTGTTCCTAAAGCTGAGGATCCAATAAAATACGGTATCTCCTGTTCTTCGTGATCCTTGCTGCGTAGTTAATTACATAGAAAATTTACAATATATCATTAAATAACTACATGATTCACAATACGGCACTCGTTGTGAGGCTGACGTATGAGCTCTATTGCCCACATGTCGGTGAGACACCATTGACATGTTACAAAGTTTTGAAGTTATTCAATGGCATGTGGCGAGTTGCCCCTTAATTATATATGTCCCCTGCGATCCTTTCTTGATCTTGATGAACATGATCAGTGTAGATTAAACAATCATACATGCTTGGACATACAAAGGAACTTGCTCTGCTACAACTGCCATTGTGTTCAGCAATTAAACAAGAATTTTTTATTGGGAAATATATAATTAACTTTGGTTTTCATTGCAACATTGAATTTCTCCCATGAAAATTGATCTAATTAATTAAGTTGCATATATATCATACTGTCTCCATTCAGAAATATATGATGTTTTATAAACTGTGCAGTCAAATTTCCTTAATTTTGATCATTAATATATATATATATATATATATATATATATATTGATTATGTGAAAATGGTATAATTAGATTATTCACGAAAAATATTTTTATAATATTTTATGAATATGCTCATATAAAAAGTAATAATCAAAGTTGCATGTTGGAGACTGTATAGATTTTAGAACGTCATATATTTTTTAACAGAGGCAATATGTGTTTATGAGAGAGAGGAAGCTAGCTACAGAGACAATGAGATATGGATGCACTTTATATGCATGGGGAATGTGCCGCCAAGATCTGCATGTCTCGGTCTTCAGATAAAGATATACTTCATGAATATGTTAATGTATATGCTTATGTGCGTCCAAGATCTGCATGCCTCTAGAATGTAAACTGCGAATAAACTAGTAATCTAAAGGCAGTCAATGACAGAGCTTGCAGCAGGCGACGAACTGATCAAAACTTCAAAAGACGTCCTTGAAAATCACATTAAATAGAGATGCATGTATATCAGGAACATTTCTTTGGCAAAAAAGAGTGACACGAACAGAACATTAATAGCTGAAAAATAAAGTGCCATGCATGACGGAGCTAGGAGGCGACATGAAATTCCGGGCATCCACTTGATGAAGCGAGGATTGCTTTTCGTATCAAATGATTACGGCATCGATCCATCGGTTTCAGGTAGGTAGTCACCGATCGATGTCCATCCATCAATGATCTGAACAGAATGATCACTTTGAGGTATGCTAGCTACAGGTTTCAAAACATTAACATCACTAAAGATCAGCTTACTTATGTGTGTGAGATGGGTCGTTCGTGCACTCATGCTTGATAATCACTAGTAAGCGAGTCCGTTGTTGTCTTCGATAATACGACCTCATTTAAAACTCGAGATTTTTTTTCCTAATTCCTACGAAAATTGGACCGTTTCACTGAAATTTCTGCGTTGCATACTAAGTAGAAACGTGACAAATCTAGGAGACTTGAGTTTAATTTAATAATGTATGGTGAACGATGCAGGTGCAGTCACCAGAGGGAATCTGTTTGTTATTGGGTAGATCTGCTTTTGCTAAGTCCAATGCAGCCTAGCTATTCTTCTCTCCTCTCCTCTCCAAACCTGTGGTGAGGAGGGAATAAAGCAGCACTGCCCAACCTCCAGCCTATGCAAAATATCACATCAAAGAAAGAGAAAGAGAAGCCCCTGCTCCCCTGGCCCCACATCCTATCCATCTAGACAGATCATACACAATCATATCATCTGCTTTCTCCATTGTTTTTTTTTTGGCTCTCTTTCCTTGAAGCAAGGGAGGGAGGTGAGCATCAATCAGCAAGTGCTGGGAGAGACAATGTGCTGACAAAGCTGTAGGCTGGAAGTTTGCTAACTCAGGTGCACATGTTTGTGCCTGTTGAGTACTTGAAATGGTAGGTTTATGCTATCACCAAGAAACCACTCTGATGAAAGCATATAGAACATTATTGTAACTGTATGTACTTATTTCTACAAAAAAAATCATAGTGTTTGCATATACTGTTGTTTCCCTAGAAGAAGAAGTTGAAGAGAGCATGAGACCATAGCTTAGTTTGTAGCGGCAATCATGTGATAACTTAGTGGCTAACACGACGATATTGTGCTGAACATACCCGATTGAAAAAGGGAGTGTCTATGTTTCATGTGACTGAAATTTCTTTATCCACTAGTCACATTTTCTCACCGTTGGATCAATATTCTATGATCCAGATTGTCTCTTTCTAAAATAGACAAAAGTATTACAAGAAAAATGCAAAAAAATACAAAAAAATCTAAACTAGACAAAAGTAAATCTAAGTGAACCATACAACCCTACAAATACAAAAAAAATACAAAAACAAACAGAACTAAAAGTTACAGTAGAGTTGTACTAAAATTGCACATCATTTAGTACTGTAATTCTAGACTTAGTACTGTGCAACTGTAGGTGACTGATGGATAAGAAAATTTCAGACAACTAAAAATTAGCAAATCCGCTGAAAAATCCTCTTAAACACTCAACCTTTAGCAATTTACCATAGCCTCCTCTCTTGCCCTGGACTCTCCGATCTTTCTTTTCTTTAGTATACTCCATGATAAACCAGTCAAAAAGATGGAATACGTCGAGACCAAATAGAAGCCTAGACCAAATAGAAGCCTATGACAAGGCTGTTGGCCTGTTGCATGGAGCACAGAAAGCTATGCATACCGGCCGATGACTGCGGTTGTCAGACAGACAGATGTTTGCGACAAAACAAAAAGTGCAACCAAACAATTTATTTCTTTGTATTTTCTTCTTCTCCTCCTAGTTTCGTGTGCTCAATCTCCGAATCTGAAGTCTTAAAGCAGAGCAGCAACTTCAGCTTCAAGTTAAGCATTGTTCGGAAGTTATGTGACAGCCGATGTGTAACATCTTTGTGAGCGTGTTGGATTGTGTCAGAAATTCAGAATGTGACATGCATGTAATCTAGGCACTTTTGACCCTATGGTCTCTCCTTGGTCCCATAGAGCTCCTCCCTATGTATGTGTGCTTCTGTTGGAAACACCACTGAGATGTTCATGTGAAATGACATTCTGCTTACAGTGCAACTTGCATTGCCATAGTACTATACTGGAGGTGTTACAATCACAGGGTGTGCATGGATCATATAAATTCAGAAAAAAGGATGGGGAGATGACAAGAACTTGATTCAAGCTAAGGAACAACCAGGAGTCAAAACTCAAAACTAGCAGCAATATCAGTAGTAGGCAACAAGAATTACTGATTAAATCCGCCATTAAAACTTCTCTTTAAGTTATTACATTGAGCATATACATGGTAAAACCTTGCATTATGTGTCTGCATGATATATGAAGGTGCATATTTAAGAACTGTACATATCTCAACATCCTGGGCTACTTCACATGCCCACAACCTGATGGGAGTTTCAGCATACAAGCGTGGAAGAAAGCAGATGGGTCGTCGTCAATTTGAAGACCTCACCTGATAGTAGATGCTTGTCGTACAAACACTCTCGATTGGCATGAATCATGAGCCGAACGCAGACACTACTCAACTCCCACTTTCGGTAGTATTGTGCAACGATTCGCTGGCATGGCATATCATCATCATATTCATAACAACATAGGGTATTGTGGCGCTGGACTGTCCAATTGTTCAGGGATATCACTTCCTTGGACCTGTTCAGGGGCCTGAGGGAGGACCTGTGCCGAGGCCTGCAGCTGGGATTCCTGTTCCTCCTGTTGCTGTACCAGGAATCTGCTCATCCGCTCGAGCAGCTGCACTGCCTTCCTCTTCCCCCTTTCCGTGCCGTTCAATGCCAGCTCCCGCAATGGGACCATGATCCCACACTCCTGCGCACGAGCTAAATGCACATGCTGTTGCTCGCCACTGCACAGATGCAACATAACAGCTGCAGCATTCTCTCTGTTTCTCGTTGTCCCGCTTCCGATCATCTCCACGAGCACAGGAACAGGCTCTGCTGCCCCGATAGCTGCCTTCCCCTCTTGGTGGCTGGATAGTATTGAGAGTATTGCCATAGACTCATCCATGAGAGCTCCTGTGGGGTTGGTCACCAGCCCCATGATGAGTGGCACAAGGCCAGCTCGTATCGCACGAGCTTTGTTCCCTTGGTAAATGCACAAGTTGAATAGGGCTGCTGCTGCATCCTTCTTTCCCCGCTGGCTGCCCTCGCTTAGCAACACTACAAGGGCAGGGATAGCGCCTGTTCCCCCAATTATTACCTTGTATTCATCGATCACTGATAGACTAAAGAGAGCGGCTGCAGCATTCTCCCGGGCCTCCATGCTGCCATTCTTCAGAACATGGACTATGCTTGGCACAGCACCAGAGGACATGATGCTTGCCTTATTGTCCTCGTGTATGGAGAGGTTCAGAAGAGCAGTAACAGCATGTTCCTGAGTCCGCAGATCAGACGACGACAGAAGACTCAATAGTAAGGGAATGGCACCAGCCTCAGCAATACAAATCCGGTTGTTTGCATTCCGCTTTGCTAGGAGGCGAAGCTCTGCAGCAGCTGATCTCTGCTCCTCAGGGTCCGGAGAGCATAACTTGAACAGAAGAGCATCAATGTTAGCACGTTCGCTCGAAGAGCATGCAAGCGTAGGCTTGTTAGGCTGGGATGAGCGCTTGGGTGGTTCAATCCCATTGGCTTCACACCACTGGGCAATGAGACTTCTAAGGACGTAGTTTGGCGTCAATGTTGTGTTCGCCATCCTTTGTTGTGTAGTTGGGCAAGTATGATGCCCAGATGCTAGCCATTTCTCGATGCATGCCCGCTCATATGTCTGCATATTGACAAACAAAAAACAACTATCTCAAAATGTGTATTGAAGTTGAGTTACACTTTGGGTCTGAAAAAAATTGAATTAGATATAGCCACCTGGCCTGTAGCAACAATAACAGGATCGTTCATCAGCTCGAGAGAAATTGGACACCGGAACTCATCAGGAACAGTTATAGGTCTTGCGTCCCCATTGGAATCCATTACCTTGGAAGCCATAGGAGGGCCCATCCCAGGGTTCTTAGTTTGCATGAAGTCCTTAATTTTCTTCAGTAGCATTGACATTTTCTCAATGTGCTCTCCTGGGTCCTGACCACCACCAGATGCCACCATCTCATGCAAGGCGAGTGATTCTTGTGTGAGATCAGTGATCGTCATCAAGTGTAGCTTTTCTGACAAACTTTCAAGGATAGCCAGTTCTGCACTTGGGTCATAGTTCTTGTTATACAGAGATAGTAGGTCATTGTAGAACTCATCATCAGGCATATCAACCCGTTCTTTTGCTCTTTTGAGCTGTGCGTGCACTAACTCAACCTGGACAAGAATTTGCGAAGTATCTCCAATGTTGGATTTAAGTGCTTAACAATAATAGCAATGGATTAGTTTCAGCTGTGTTGTTAATGTTACCTGCTCTCTAACTTCATCTGATATATCCAGTTCATTGTATGGAAAGTCACACAGAGCTTGCTCCAACTGACCAATTACTTCCTGGAACATCTTCATTATACTATCCCTCTCAAAGACCTGCAAGCACCCCAAAAGAAAAGATAGCAAGTTTAGCTTAATAACACACAACAGCAGCAGAGTAAGATAGGCATGCTTATAAAAATATGATTTATAAAATTGTCATGATATATCCCCACGTCAACAAGACAACAGATATAAGCAACAAAATGACAACATCAACAAGCACAATAAGAACATTTCAAGCTATAAGACGGAGTGACGGACACTTCAAAGACTGTAGTTCAATAAGCAGATACAAGAAATAAACTATAATTTGCCTGGTATCTTCTTGCAGTGTGATTACTATCTTTTGAAATCAGAATTCAAAAGCACAGGTGCAGCTCATAGTAAGGCAACTGGCCTATATTTTACACAATAAAACTCAATAATCTTGAAGTCCAAAACTAAAGGAAAACATTTCATGACCATGAACACAAAGTCAAGTTCACGGTAAAATAAAAATTCACGGTATGGATTGTGGATGCATGACTGCATGCACCCTTAAGAGCACAAATGCATTTCCCCAAAGGCTAGCCATAGCACATATATTTTTACTAGATGGTCGCAACCCTTTTCCCATGCACATCTTGTCCCCTGGTGGATGCCTTGGTGCGTGAGATGATGCACAGGCACTGTTTTGGGCATTTGAGCTTTGAAGTAACAAATTAGTCCATCTACTCTGGTTTTGGCAACCAGAACCAGTGTTCCCCTAGGTGCCCGCCTAGGCGCTAGGCGCAGCCCTCCCGCCTAGGCCCGCCTAAGTGGTGATTAGGCGCTAGGCGTTGGTCTACCGCCCGACTAGCGCCTAACGCCTAGAGGAACACTGACCAGAACCTAGGGATCTTTTGTAATTGATTATTATTTTTTTGTGGGAGGAGCTTTCTATGCTTCACCCCTAGTGAAATGCACAATTTTTTACCTATTGTGTTTAGTAAGAATTTTGGGCCTTTGGTCACTGCTCAGCAAGTAGTAAGCACAAAAACCAAGATGAATACTAAGCACCACGGCCGCTTCCAAAAAGCACAAATGATGAAATAACTCTTCAGACATTTAAACAGGTGCAAAACTATCAAACAACTTAAATCTGGAAGCAGGCTGAAATTATATTGGCCAGTGTAGCATGTATGATTATGAACAAAACACAGGGCATAACCTGAACCGCAGCACAACCAATCACTACTTGGAAGATCCAAATCCTAATTCACAAATCCCTCAAAACACTACTGATCATGCAATTGACTAGCTACATTCATACTAGGTCAAATCATCAAGTACATAGATTAAATGATGGATTTAAGGTATGGTAGCACGGAGAGTCAGTAGGGAAAGGAACCACCAGATTTAACAAAAACAAAGGGAGGAATTAGTCCAAGCACATTGTCATTGTGATGCGGAGCCTGTTACGAAATCAATCGCAAAATTCACCTCAAATGTAGTTATGGTCATTATCCTAACGAACAATACTACAATGAACATTTCAACATTATAAGTGTTGTACTTAAGAGAACATAATACTCATATGAGTTTGCAACTGTATGTACATCCATATTGTTAAGAATGGGCTTCATATATTGCAAAGGGGCCAATATATATAAGTACATAGTAGGAGCAATATGCAGGAAATACCCTAAACTAGAGAAGATCAGAAGAATATCACAACCTATATATACATCTAACCCCCCAAACTCATGGTGGATCAACAACACTGAGTTTGGAGAGGAAAATGTTCTGCTGAGCTCGAGTCTGTGCCTTCGTGAATAAGTCAGCTAGCTGAAGCTCCGAAGACACGTACTGAAGAGCCACGACCTGGTGCTGCACCTGCAATCTCATATAGGAAGCATCAACTCTAATATGCTTGGTGAGTTCATGCTTCACTAGATCTCGCGCAATGTTGATCGCACCAATGCTGTCAGACAAAAGAGGGGTCAGTGCGGTAACAGAGACACCAAAATCCTGAAGGAGCCACCGTAACCAAGTAGCCTCAACTGTCAACGACGCCAAAGCCCTCAACTCAGCCTCGGACTCGAAAGCAGAAGCTCGCATGCCTTTTGGTCTTCGGGCAATCGAGAGGATCCAAGGAAAACACCGTAGACAGAAAGAGATCGACGATCGGAGTGATCACTAGTCCAAGTAGCATCAAAGTACACCTTGAGCTGCAAGGAGCTGGAGCAAGGAAAGAAAAAGCGACGAGAAATGGTGCCACAAAGATATTGAAGGGCACGCAGAAGGTGACTGTAGTGAAGCTGAGTGGGAGCCAAAATGAATTGACTCAGAATGTGAACAGGGTGAGAGATGTCAGGTCGAGTGATCCCAAGATAGACAAGACTACCAACAAGGTGACAGTAGCGAGTGGGATCCTCAAGGTGCTCTCCATCAGTGAGTAGAAGGTGAACTCCAAGCTCCATGGGAGTATCCACTGTGCGCTGATCAGTGAGACAAGTGCGAGCAAGAAGGTATTGAATTTACTTCTCCTGGGAGAGGTAGTAGCCCACAGGCGTAGAAGTGACCTCAATCCCAAGAAAGTAGAGAAGTGGACCCATGTCAGACATCAAGAACTTGTCACTGAGATGCTTCTTCACAAAATCGATGTACTGATGATCATCACTGGTGATGATCATATCATCAACATATAGAAGAAGAAGAGTCCGACCACGAGGTGAGGTGCGAACAAAAAGAGCAGGATCATGGTCATTGGCAGTGAAACCAGCTTCAGTGACAACAAAGGAGAAGCGCTCAAACCAAGCTGAGAAGCTTGCTTGAGCCCGACAACACACCATGCCATTAGGGATAGAATACCCAGGGGCGGCTGCATGTAAACCTCCTCACACAGCTCGCCATTGAGGAAGGCATTCTTGACGTCTAGCTGAGAAATGGACCACTGGTGAACAGAAGCAACTGCCAAAATGGTCCGAACAGTGGTCATGTAAGTAACAGGCGCAAAAATCTCGTCGTAATCACGACCATGCTCTTGCTGAAAACCACGGGCCACAAGACGAGCCTTGTAGCGCTCAAGAGAGCCATCGGAGCGAGTCTTAATCTTGTATACGGTATACCCACTTGCACGTGATCGGAGTAACACGAGCAGGTAGGGGAACAAGACCCCAAGTCCGGTCGCTCCAGGCGACAATCTCTCGACCATCGCTTTCTTTGCCACTCTGGATGAGCAAAGACCTCACTGAGAAGTCGTAGGCTCAACAAGAGCGTGGCCACAAAACCAGAACGCGGGAGGCTGACGGTCAAGCGATCACGAAGATCATACCTGGGAGGAGAGGCTGGAGCAGGATCGAGAAAGGATGAGGTAGTGAAAGGAGTAGAAGACTCAACTGGAGGAGTAGTAGACCTTGGACAGCGAGAGTAGTGTAGCGAAAAAGGGGAGATCTCAACAGGAGAGCTGGTAGGAACCTCCGGAGGAGGTGAGGAAACCGGAGGAGACGGGAGAGATGGTGGTGAAGGAGGCTGTGGTGGAGACGGTGGGGATTGAGACGAGGGTGGTAAGACACGAACTGGAGGAGGCGAAGAATCAGGAAAAGTCAAAAAAGGAAAGCAACTCAGCGGAAGCAGAGCTGGTGGCAGAGGAACAAGGATAGTAAGGACGAGACTCATCAAAAGTGACATCTCGAGAGATGCTCATTCGTCGAGCAACATGATCATAACAATGATAACCCTTATGCTTAGAGCTGTAGCTAAGAAAAACACACTCGACCGACTAAGCAGTCAGTTTGGTTCGCTCACGAGGTGGAAGAAGCACGAAAGGATACTGGCAAACAAATGAAGGTGGTATCTTGTGATGACGAACCAGTGAGACGCTCAAAAGGGGTGCATCCCTTGAGAGCAGAAGAGGGTTGCCGATTGATAAGAAAGGCAGCGATAGAGACAACTTCAGCCCAAAAATGAGGTGGGGCATGAGAAGTAAGCATGACAGCACGAGCTGTCTCAAGAAGATGACGGTGCTTACGCTCAACGACACCATTCTGAGTATAAGCATCAAGACAAGAATCTTGAGGAGAGTGCCACCTTTCGGCAAAGAAGAAAGCAGCGAAGTGAAGTGGAGAGATATTCACCAGCAGAATCTGTACGAAAAATACAAATGGTCGACTCAAATTGAGTGCGAACCATGGTGGTAAATTGCTGGTAAATGGAAAGAACATGACTGCGAGAAGACATAAGATATAGCCAAGTGTATCTCAAATAATCATCAATAAAGATCACATAATAAGTATGACCCCTTTTCGAAGTGAAGGGAGCCAGTCCCCAAACATCAGAGTGAATCAAATCAAAAGGACGCTGAGACTCAGAATCACTAGTGGGATAAGGGAGTTGCAGCTGCTTACCAAGCTTGCAACCCGTACAATGTAAAGCAATGTCACCAGAAACAGAACCTAGAACACTACTCCCTACTAGTGACGAAAGACGAGAACCACCAATATGACCTAACTAATAGTGCCACTGGACAAAAGTGGTGGTGGAAGAAGCAGCTGAGCCGAGGAGGTGGTACTGGCTGACTGGCTTGTGAAGGCAACGGAAAGAAGATGCAGCCAGTCGAGCTCCCAAACACGCTAAGAATCATGGCGCCTAGGACCAGTTCCAACCAGAATCCCCGTACGACGATCCTGAACACAACAAGAGTCAGAATCAAGAATGATACGACAACCATGATCAGTGATCTGACCAGCTGACATAAGCTGCATAGTAAGACTAGAAACATGATATACAATAGGAACATGAAAAGACGAAGTGGAAAGGGTGCCTCTTCCTGCAACAGGAAGAGATGTGCCATCTGCAGTCTGAACTGTGATAGGAAGATCAGGTGGTCTCACAGAAGTAAGATGAGTGGAGTCCAGTGTCATGTGGAAAGAGGCACCGGAATATAGAATCCAAGGAGATGATATACCTAAAGGAAGAGGTGGTGGCGTAGGACCAAAAGACCTAGCAATGAGAACACGGTGCTAGGGCGAAATAGCAAGGCGTCGAGGCGAAGCGGCGAGAAACCTTTGGTCTTTGGTATGTGAACGACCATGGTGAAGAGGTTGATGTAGAATCCTTGTCGTGCGAAGATGAGCCTTCTCAGCCCGAATAGCAGCGAGAGCCTCCAATATGGAGGGAAGGGGCTGTCTCATCAGCAACTGGGAGTGAGCCACCCCATACTCCGGATGAAGACGGGTGAGGAACTCGCGGAGGCAACGAGTCTCCAAGTGGGCCTGCTGACGTACACAGCAGGTGCAGGACCGGCAGACATCCAACCCCACAGAGTCGAGCTGACGGCAAACCGCAACCAACTGCTGGTAGAAGGCGTCCACGGTGGCATCCTGCTACTCGAGAGACTGCTCCTCCCGAAGAGCGGAAAGGTACAAGGCCTCGCTCTTCGGCTCGTAGTGGGCATGAAGACAATCCCACATCTCCTTGGTGGTAGACAACCCAAGCATATCGGACGTGTGCCCGGGCTCAATGCTGGCTACCACGATGGCGGAGGCCTTAGCATCCTCATCATTCCACACCTCGTAGGCGTGGAGCTGCATCTGGTACTCTCGGCGCCTCAAAGGCAACAAGCGAGCCATTGAACATCCTCGGCAAACATCGGCAGGAAAGCGGGCTCGGTTGGCGGGGTGGGGAAGGGTGGGCAAGGCCGCTCGCTAGTAAGGTATGAACCAGCGATCCCGCCCCCGCAGTGAATCCTCATGTGTTGGACAAACTCACGGTAGTTGACACCGTTGAAGGTGGCCGCGGCCGGGCGAGGCGGTACCGTCTTCTCGAGGTTACGGAGGTGCCATCTTGTGTGATGGATGGCCGCCAATCCACGATCCGGTCAAGAACTCAGCAGCAGCAGAAGCGGCAAGGTGATGGCACCGACCTCGCAGCAAGAGGCGAGAGCAAATAGGGTGGCGATGCCTCCGGAGAGGCGATGGCCTCCGGCGGCGAGGGTTGCGGTGGCACCTCCAAAGCAGGCGCAGAAGAGGAGTGGCGGCTCGGAGGAGCGAGCCTGAGCAGGGGAGAGGTCGGCGGCACGAGGCATCGAGGTAGAGAGGAGTGCTCGGCGGTGGCGGCAAGAGGAGGAGGTCAAGACGAGCAGTGGAGAGCTCGGCTCGCAAAGAAAGCGAACATCGGGGTAGAGGAGAATCCGTGCTAAGCGTAAGGTGACGGTGCCGACTGTGCATGAGGCGGTGACCTGGCAACATTGGATCTAAGAGTTGGGTAGGAGAGAGAAAAGAGAAGAGAAACCCTAACCCTAACCTTCCTGATACCGTGTTATGAATGGGCTACATATATTGCAAAGAGGCCAATGGACCAATATATACAAGTACATAGTAGGAGTAATATGCAGAAAACACCCTAAACTAGAGAAGAGTATCACAACCTATATATACATCTAACACATATAACCCGAGTTTGGTTAGAGGATAGAGAATGACCTAATAAGTAAAAAATTATGGTCCAAAAGAACATGCAAAGATTATAACTTTAGCATGAAGCGGGATTAACAATGCAACTTTTTTTGCAAAGAGAATTAGCCGAAACCTTAAAAGTTCAATTTGTTCCATTGAAGGATTGATGACATGGATAGTGGACCTTTCTACAAGCAAAGAGAACACCAAATTTGACCGGAACCAAGAGAGGAACCAGTCCAAGCATTTATTCCATAGTGATGAGAAAGGTAAAACCTGTTCCGAAATCTATGACAAATTCACCTCATATCTAGCTGTAATGCTTATCCTAGCATAGGATTAAACAACTCCGATACCTGATCCAAGAAGTATCAATTTTGACCAAAAGAATAACCCAAACGTACGGACGCTATCCACTAAACCAACCAAATTACACCACAAGAGCAAAGGAATGGCCATATTTCTCAATAATCCATCCCGATTTAACAGCAAACGACCCCCAACATGAAATTAAAGATACAAATTAAGTGAATCGAACACAAAATCCACACACAAGAATCCAAACACCGGATCATCCTAAGACCGCAACTCATACAAAAGAGGCGGCGGCTAAAATTTCTAACCTTAGCAATTCTTTGTTTAAAATTACAACCTCAGCAAATTAAACACTAGGTCACACAATAGATCCTAATTGTTAGTTAACAAAGAACACAAACAATAGGCAGATCATCATAATCACAATTTTGATTCAAGAATCTAAGGCCACACGTTTTTTAGGAGAATAAAGTTACATGTTTTAATGTTTAACACAAAGTAAAGCTTAAAGTTGCACTTTTCATCTAAAAAAACAGGGGATAATAACTAGCGAATCATCCATCCATATATTTGCTCCCAAACGCAGCCAAGCACCACGAATCTAGCAAAATCAAGAACCGCTCCCGCGAAGGCAGGCACATACCAAGAAGATCCTGCTCCCCTCGCGGCCGAGCCGGAGCAGCTCGAGGGCCTTCTCCAGCGCGTCGGCGAGCGGCGCCAGCGCCCTCTCCTCCTCCTCCGGCGCGGGCGCCCGACGCTCGCGGAGCTCCTCGGCGAAGGGGCCGAGGAGCCGAATCCGCCGGGAAAGCGCCAGCAGCTGCCGCCGGAACGCGTTCCGGTACTCCCCGGCCGCCGCCACGGCCTCCACCGCCGCAGCCACCCGCTCCGATGCCGGTGCCTCCGCCGGCAACGGCGGCTCCCCCTCCTCGCGGTCGCCGGCCATGGCGAGCGAGCGAGCGGTGGGAGGCGCAAACCGCGTAGGCTGCTACTGGTGGCAGAGGGGTAAATACGGGCAAGAGTGGTGGCTTGGTGCCGTCTTATTGGCCAGTAGGTCAGGTCAGCGTGCCTTGGGCTGGGTCTTTTGCCTTTCTTCCACGGCAGATTTCCGTTTCCATTAGGCGCAAGGTGCACCGGCCAGGCGGCTACCAACCGGCCAGTGATTACTGACCGGTTTACGGTGGAAAATTAAGTAAAATTAGATGTGAAGCGATTGGTTTTCAAAAGATGTGAAGCGATTAACAGTGGTGGTAAAGATGATAGGGTTATTTTGTAGACACAGATTGACCGAAGAAATCTAGTGATTGAGTTTTATGTTTAGGTTGGTTACTCTAAGTACTGTAGCAAGCCAACGGTTTGTTCTTAATTTAATTTTGAACCGATAGAAGATTGTTCTAAAATCAGCGCTTAGTTTATTAACCAACTGTGACTAACTGTAGCATAATCTAGTGGTGTAGCACTTCGTCTCTCTAGCTGATGATCAGAATTGGTTGTGAGTAAGATAACTACACTAGCCATTAGACAATTGCTCCATCCTCTAAAAACATTGTCATGTTTCATCGCAATTACTTTTTCACGTTTTTCATGGTTCTAGCTAGTCCAAGTTAAGTACCATCCTTGGATTAAGTCATACAAGGATGTGAAAGGCACGCATACTGCATACATACATGCAAAGCCATGTTTATCTGTCAATTGTGAGAACACACAAATCAATTAGCATGCAATTAGCATCGCGTGAAATGAGCAATCACACAACAGAGGTTTGCTCACCAGATATTAGGCAAGAAGTAGCCTAGTATTGTTTCTAGTTTCCACATGGTCAAATGGGTTGGTTGGAATATCGTTGTGCAAAGTGGCCCTAGCTTCACGACACCTAGACCAACAGCAAGCAACTGTTTGAGTTATGGACCATGTCCGAGTATCTATCCAACACCAGGGTTTTAGCATCCGACGATGCTTGTGCCTAGGAAGCAGACACGCAAGTGACAAGCATCATTATATTCAGGAAAGGAAAAAGAATGCCTAGAAGGAACTAACTATTTTTTTTATCCATGTAATAATGTATATTAAAAAAACACGAAGAAATCCATATAACTCTCCTGAAGTATGGTTGTACCACTTAACCTTTTAACATAAAAAACCACCTATTTAACCTAGCAAAACTAGATTACTTAACCCCTATAGCTATTTTGGGGGGTGATTTTTGTTGAGGAACCGTCGCTGGCGAGTTCAGTCCGAGCAATTATCTCGTAGACAAATTCAGAATCGTAAGAACAATGCAAGAATACAAGAACAGAATAGTAGATTGAACACAGAGATATAGGGGGCTTCTTGTTTCTCTTTATTCCTTTATGAATCGATCAATCGTTTACAATGAATAGCACCCCCTATTTATAAGCTAGAGACCCTGCTAGGGTTTGGGATGGGGAGCCCATACATAGGCCGGCTTCTGGGCCAAGCCCATAGTTTCCCAACACTCCCCCTTGGGCACCCATCCTCACATGTTCATGCCTCGTCAAAAACTCCATAAAAACCCAGTGGAAAAAATTTGGAGAAAGAGCATATGATACAAGTTCTGCTGCGTTGCACGAATTGCCTCATTAAAAACCTTAGCTGAGAAACTTCAGGAAAACTCGTCAAGGGAAAAAGAGTACAATCCACCCAATTTCATTTAATCTCCACGATTTACTCTTTGGATACTCGATCTTCGCGATCAAGTTTCAATAATGAGTTTGTGAAGATTCTCCCCCTGAATTCTGCACTTCTCTAAATCTCATCATTCCAATTCCATATATGCATCTTTCAAAGCTAGATGCTGGAAGTGACTTAGTGAATAAATCTGCAAGATTTTCACATGACTTAGTATGCAGTACTCTAATTTCGTTCATCTTTTGCAATTCATGAGCATAGAAGAACTTGGGTTTGATATGCTTTATGAGATAATTCTTCACATAACCCATCTACACTTGTGCAACACAAGCTGCATTATCTTTGACGAGGATATAACAATCCTCATTTTATTATATATCTATAATTCATATTATGGATAATAATGACGTCATATAACTCTTGAGTATACCCCTTAATAGCCATAAGGGAGAAGCTGGAGGTTGTAAGTTCTTCTACGACCATCTAGTGGTCATAAGTCCTCTTACGACTACCCCATAGTCGTAAGTCCTTCTACGACTATCCCATGATCGTAAGTTCTTCTACGATCAGTTTGTGGTCATAAGATCTTCTACGACCAGTCCCTAATCGAAAGGGCTTACAGACATATAGGCCTAGTCGATCAGGGAATCTTCCGCACCATATTCAAAATATGGGTAGTAAATTATGCGGTTATTCTCTGAAATAATGGCATGATTTTAAGTCCTTTATTATGGTGATAACTGCCCGGCAGCGTGGGAACGTTACTACTCCCATAATAACCTCCAGCAACGGCTCAATAATCTGGGACATTAAGGCAGTCTTTACATTGGAGGCACGACGGTACACCTTGAGGACTGTATAAAAGGCAAAATCATCAGGACAATCGGGGCGATCCGAAGATCATTAGGAGCACAATACTCTAGTCTTCGGCTTCATCTTGTAATCCAGCATACTCAATACATACACATAGGAGTAGAGTTGTTATTCTCCCAGGAGAAGATCCGAACCTGTATAAAAATCCCCGTGTCTCCATCTTTGGGTGATTTTGATCCTAGAGGAACCCCCAAATCAAATAATCTTTACGTAAGTTCGGTCCTAAAACACCGACAGTTGACGCCGATCGTGGGGATCTTCGAGTCATCAGCTTTCCTTCGCCTTTCCAATTCTCATGCTCTCATGGCAAGAGAGTGGAACGAGGAGAACTGGTTTGACTTGGCCGATTACGCAGATATCGACATGGATGGCGGTTTCGACTACTGGTGAGTGATGCATCATCGATGGTGATGTCGCCCGAAGATCTTTCTCCGGGAGACTTTCTGCAAGCGGAGTTGAGGAGGATCCTTATCCCCACAGCGATCGTCGAGATGGGGATCGGCTTCCTCAAAGGGCAATGGTCAATCTGACCACAACGAGGGTTGTCCCAAGGCAGACTCAGGGCATAGCGAGGGTTCCCTCTCCAAATGTTCAAGTCCACCTGAGACAGTCCGACCTGGCGCGACAACTCTTAGAAGTCATAATTCCAGATCTTCATTAGCACTTGGTGGTTCTCTCCCTCCGATTAGCCTAGCCAAGGATGCGTTCGAACATGCTCTTCCTACGAGTTCGACCATCCCAACGCAGGACTCACTTGTGGACGAAGACGGCTATAACCCGGAATTCCCCTTCCTGGAGGGGTTTGCTCCAAGTCGCCAGTTGGTGTCATTCGATGACTCCTCAAGCGAGGAGGCCTCTAGCGCAAGTGGAGATCATAAACAGGAGGTCTTCGTCCTGCCCTCAGGTAGCAATAACTCTCCTAGAGACAGGGCTGAGGACGCTCCCCGAAAATCACACCCTACGACCGCTCGTGGCGATGACAAGGACACCTCCGGCAATGAACAAAGTCAATACTCTGATGAGCGTGCGGGAAATTCTCGAGATCATCGCACTTCACTAGGGCAAGCTCAAGGATCAGGTATGGATGATTCTGAAACAATCCGACGGAAACGAGTTGCGGTTCAGAGAAAATTGCCTAGGTGCATTCAATACGAGTCGGAAGAAGCTCAGGAACTTCAGCATATCAACGATCTTCTCGAGAACCCATCTCGAGAACTTGCCCGAGCACCTGGCTACGACCGCTTTGCTGAAGAGATTGCACGAAGGCTGCGAAGCACGATGAGCAAGCTCGAACGACCCCGCCGACATCATGCTGGAAGTCGTGGCAGTACGACTCCATCAGCTTCCAGTTGTTCGAATAACTCACCGCATGGGGATCGCCGCAAGTTGTATCGTTCCCCAAACCGGAAAAGAATTCCTGGAATGCCTGACGATCATAAAGTTCCTAGGAGAGGTGATCATTCACCACTCCGACTGAGAGGTCTGCAACATCGGACAGAGTACGAGGAGTATCACCCTCGTAGGATCGAGACTTACCATAAGTCAGATTCACATGTTGCTGGATATCGTCGAGTACGATTACCTGGCGATGTCAACCCCTATTTTCTACAAAGGAGGCGCTACGACGCAATTACCGGATGTCAGGCATTCTCGCTTGACCTCCAAGCAGTTTACTAGCCACCGCGGTTTAGACTAGGGAACATGGAGAAATTTGATGGGTCTCAAAATCCCATCGAATTCCTTCAGATCTATATGACCGCTGTCCGAGCAGCAGGAGGAGGAGAGTGCGTCATGGCGAATTACTTTCCGACTGTGCTCGAAGGGTCTACTCAATCATGGTTGTTAAACCAACCAGTCGAGTCGATCTACTTATGGCAACATCTCTGTGATCTATTGCTGGCCAATTTTCAGGGCACCTACTATCGCCCCAGAAAGGAGGACGACCTACACAGGATGCGATAAAACGACCATGAAACACTACGCTAATTCATTAGGCATTTCAGTCAGGTTCGTAATTCGATTCCTGAGATTTCTGACTCATCTGTTATCAAAGCCTTCAAGCAGGGTCCTCAGCAGAAGGATCACGGAGGACATCTCTTTGAACCCTCCTGCTACTGTCGCCAAACTCTTCGGGATGGTTGATCGGTACGCTACTACTGATGAAGCAGTCGAGTGGACCAAAATCATCGATCGAGATGACCAGCACCCTCAAGAGACTGGCAAAGGTGGCAAGAAGAAGGATAATAAGGCCAAGAAATCTAAGAACAAGGCAAAGGGCCAAAAGTCTTAAGCCAATGCTTCTAAGGAGGTCCTGGCCGTAAGCGATAAAGAGCCACGAACTGCCAAACAACACCCCGATCGAGGCAAAGGTAAGCGCCCCGAACGGAAGACCGATAAGCCTAGGTGGTGTCATTTCCATAAAAAGGAAGGACATGACCTTTGCAATTACTGAGATTTCCAACGAAAGCTCGAGGACTACTACAACGGCAAAGGACCACTTCCTACTCTCGAGGAGGTAGGACAAGCTAGTGGTTGTACACAGTCGGACGACAACAAGGACATACCGTTTCAAGATCTCGAGCACACCATCGAGCACATCTTTGGAGGATCATTGGCATACGAGTCAAAATGACAGCTTAAGGTAGTCGAACGCGAGGTAAACTCCATTGATCCTCCTCTTGTCAATAAGTTGCCGAAGTGGTCGGAAGTCACCATCTCTTTCGAGAAGGTTGATGCCGATCCTTCGACTCGACGAGTTGATTTCGATCGTGGTCGAACCCACCATCAATAGCTGTCGAGTAAATCGAGTGTTGATTGATGGTGGTAGTTCGTTGAACATTTTGTTTACGAACACCTTGGACGAAATGCAAGTCCCCAGGACCAAGGTAAGACCGGTAAGATATTCATTTCGTGGTATTATAGCGGGGTCTTCGGCCAAACCCATTGGTCAAGTTTCTCTTCCTTTAACATTTGGTTCACCAAGTAATTTCAGAACGGAGAAGATCTCCTTTGATGTGGTCGATTTCGATACGACATATAACGCCATATTCGGACGACCAGCTTTGGCAAAATTCTTAATGGCAACTCATTATGGGTATCAATGTCTTAAGATGCCAGGTCCCAAAGGAGTAATCACAATTCATTGTGATAAGAAGATGGTGCATACGTGTGACCGTCGATCCCTCGAGATGGTGGGTCAGATACCAACTCGGGAAGAAAAAGGGCAGCCTTCGACCAAGCACTCGAAGTCTAAAGCTGCGCCCAAGCCGAACGACCAAGTCAAAGAGGTTCCCCTAGATCAGGAGGAGCCCTCGAAGACTGTTCGCATCGGGGATACTTCCGACCCCAAGTAGGAAGGCGCCCTCATCACTTTCCTCCGAGCAAACGCAGATGTCTTCGCGTGGCAAGCATCCGATATGCCCGGAGTCCCCAAGGAAGTGATCGAGCACAGGCTAGCTTTACGGCCTGACAAAGTACCCATAAAATAAAAATTACGGAGATTTGCCTATGATCGACGAGATGCTATAAGGTCAGAATTAGACAAACTACTTAAAGCATGCTTTATGAGAGAAGTCGACCACCCAGAGTGGTTGGCCAACTCTGTAATGGTTAGGAAGTCTAACGGCAAGTGGTAAATGTGCGTAGACTTCACTGATCTTAATAAAGCTTGTCCAAAAGATTATTTCCCTTTACCTCGTATCGATCAGTTGGTTGACTCTACCGCTGGTTGCGAAACATTAAGTTTTCTAGATGTATATTCTGGCTACCATCAGATTAAAATATGTCTAGAAGATGAAGAGAAGACTGCATTTATTACTCCATTTGGTATATTTTGCTATGTCAAAATACCATTTGGTCTAAAAAATGCTGGCGCTTCTTTTCAACGTTTGATGCAATCGACTTTTTCACCTCAGCTAGACCAAAATTTGGAAGCCTATGTTGACGATCTAGTTGTAAAAAGCATCAAACGGCTTGATCATGTTTCAGACTTATAGGAGACATTCGACAACCTCAGAAAACACCGCTTGAAACTCAATCCTAAGAAGTGTGTGTTTGGAGTCTCTTCGGGAAAATTGCTTGGATTCCTGGTCTCTGTACGAGGGATCGAAGCAAATCCCAAAAAGATAAAGGCCATTGTTCAAATACGCCCTCCAACCACGAAGAAAGAAATCCAAAAGCTCATAGGGTGTATGGTGGCTTTAAGTCGTTTCATAGCACGTCTGGGAGAAAAAGGACTACCTTCCTTCAAACTTCTAAGGAAGCACGAGGGTTTCGAGTGGTCAGAAGAGGCAAACGCTGCCTTTGAGGATGTCAAGAGATATCGTATGAGTGCTCCTGTTCTGGTTTCCCCGAAACCAGAAGAAACGCTCTTAATTTATCTAGCTGTCGCGCCACAGGCAGTGAGCGCAGTACTAGTCGTAGAACGTGAAAATGTTCAACGACCAGTGTACTACGTAAGTGAAGTTTTGCACGGACCTAAGGAATGTTACCCTCAGGTCCAAAAGCTTCTCTGTGCCTTTCTCATGTCTTCGAGGAAACTACGGCATTATTTTCAGACGCACAAGATAATTGTGTCGTCTGAGTTTCCCTTGGGAGTGATCCTCCTGAATAGGGAAGCAACGGGACGCATGTCTAAATGGTTAGTAGAACTTGGGGAGTTCAACCTCCATTTTGTGTCCCAAACGGCCATTAAATTCCAGATCTTGGCAGACTTTGTCGCCGAATGGACAAATCTGAACACATTAGGGATCCCGATCTGATACCCACAACCGATGGGCGATGTACTTTGTGGGTCACTTACTTTAAGTGGCTCAAAATTTGAGGTAGTCTGGAATCTCTAACGGAGAGACCTTAAAGTATGCCATCAGTTAAACTTTTAGGCCACTAACAATGTGGCGAGAATCTGAATGTTTACTAGCTAGCATGCGAGTCTGCTGGCCTTCATGATTTGTGACTACTCGTGAGAGAGACTCTCAACTAGTCGTGAATCAGTCGGAAAAAAGTACCGGTGCTCTAACTTGACCATGTCTCGAGACTTATCGGAGGTTGAAAGCTTGAAAAGCATTTTTCCAGTTTCGAGGTACAATTCATCCCTCGAAAGGATAATTTTCTCGCGGACCAGCTTGCTCGAATAGCTTCTTCCCGATCACAAGTACTAAAGGGAGTCTTCTTGGAGCAACTCCAAAAGCCATCTCTAGTGGACACACCAGAGATATCTCCTATTGAGACAGTCTCTCTAAAATACGAGGATACTTGGATGGATCCCATCTACAAGTATCTTCAAACGAGTTTCGTACCCGATGATGATCTCGAAGCATATCGTTTATCCCGAAAGGCCAAATTGTATACTCTGGTCGAAGGAGTCCTCTATAAATGAGGCACTCAAGAGGTACTCATGCGATGCATACCGCAGAGAGAAGGACTAAACCTCCTTCACGACATTTACGGGGGCATCTGTGGAACTCATGCTTCCTACAGAACGTTGGTCGGAAAAGCCTTTCGACAAGGATTTTACTGGCCAAAGAGTTGGTTAAGAAATATGTACAATGCGAGTTTCACAGCAGGCAAATACACCAACCGGCTCAGGCATTACAAATAATTCCTCTATCTTGGCCTTTTGCGACCCGGGGTCTCGATATCCTATGACCGTTCCCAAGGGCTCTAGTGGGCTTCGAGTTCCTTTTTGTGGCTATTGATACGTTCACAAAATGGATCGAAGCGAACTATATTTGGGATAACAACGGAAGGCGCAAAGCGGTTCATGATGAGAAGCGTGATTACTCGATTTGGAGTCCCAAGTCGAATAATCATAGATAAAGGTAAACAATTTTCGGCATAAAATTTCGGGTTTTGCGATGAGTTGGGTACCAAGCTCATTACGCCTCTGTCGTCCATCCCCAAAGCAATGGGGCGGTCGAGCGGCGAATAGCCAAATAATGCAGGAATCAAAACTCGAGTCTTGACCCGACATTAAGCGCTCGGGGCTTGGGTACAAGAATTACCCTCGATATTTTGGGCGATTCGACGACCGCTAGTCGAGCAACAGAGCGAAACACCTTTTTCCCTAGTTTTTGGTGTAAAGCCATGCTACGCCGAACTAAAGATCAGTCAACAAGGGTCGAGAGTTTCAATGACTCAACCCAAGAACAACTTCGAGCGGTGACATTAACACCTTTCGAAGAGAGAGAAATCAGCCTTAATCCATTCAAGAAGATATCGGCCAAGCCTGCGCAAATACTACGATCGTAAGGTCCAACCTCGTAGCCTTGCTGTAGGTGACTTGGTATTGAGGAAAATTCAATCCCAGTCTAATCGGAATAAACTTTCCTCCAAGTGGGAAAGTCCTTACACAGTGGTCGAAGTTATGCGTCCAGGTTCGGTACGATTGGCAATGGAAGACGGCCGGGTTCTCTCTAATTCTTGGAATATCGACCAGTTATGCAAATTCTACGTGTAAATGACTAACCATTCAATAAAGTACCAGATTCTTTCTATCTTTATTGTCTTACTTTGAGTAGTGCTTTGACAATTCTTTCCACCATACCCTGATCAAAGGTCCACCTTCGACCAGTTCCTAGTCGTTAGCGTTTCCACGACAATACACTGGTCGTAAGACATCATACGACCAATACCCAGTTCATCTTTACACTGGTCGAAAGAATGGTAACATTACCTAGTTGAAGCCTCTCCTCTCTGCACGTGGTCACACCCACTAGAAGAAACTTCCTAGTGTCGATCTGTTCCTCCCTTTTTGCTACCAGCACAAAGAGCTTGGGTTCAAAACATGGTCGAAATAATGTCAAACCGACTCTTAGTACCTTAGTTTATTTCTTCATTCACCTTTTTGAAAAATAAATTAAGCCGAGTATACTTTTTAAATTAGTAATTTGCTCGACTACTTTCGGTAAACTCGGTTTGTTTTAATTGGTTGGAGGAAGTTGCAACACCTAGTCGAAGACTTTTCTCTCCGCACGTGGTCCTGCCCACTAGAAGGAACTTCCTAGCGTCATCCTGTTTCCAACTCTCGCTATCAGAGTGAACCTACTGAGTGTATTGAAATAAGTAGAACAATTTTTTTAAGGAATTCCAGACATTTATCTAACCCAAGTTGATCGTTCTTGATTTGATTATTCTGGTCGGAGATGGTAACATCTCCTAGTCGAAGCCTTTCCTCTCTGCACGTGGTCCTGCCCACTGGACGGAACTTCCTAGTGTCGACTCGTTCCTACTCTTTCGATCAGTGCAAGATAATCGTGATCGAAAAACTACAAGTTAGCTAAACCTCTCTTTTTAAAAAAACCCATTTAAACACTATTTACTTGGTTTATCTAAATAAGCCAAACAAATAGTCGGCGGCTAGGATAAAGTTATTAACTTGACATCAATTCTTAGTCTTGCTCTTTTTTTCATTCCTTATCTTATGAGTTACTAACTACTCGACAAGATGATTTTCGAGGAAAAGGAAAGGATATATATATATATATATATATATATATATATATATATATATATATATATATATATATATATCTCAACGTCAACAAAAATTTGTCTTTACAGGACTCTGGACTCTGGTACAGACTGCTCTGGCGAAGGAGATCTTATTTGCATACCCTCCGTGACTGCCTCAACGATCGACTGCATTGTTGTCATTAACTGCTCCGCCTCTGCTTCAGGGCAGGTGAAGTCGTCTATGACAGGTTGCAGATTAAGGTTGGGGTCATGAGCTTTAAGTTTTGCCAAGAAAAATCTTATTCCCTCTTCGATTGCATCCTTTATCGAATCGAATTGGTTAGCCTTCAGGGTAGTCACCAACTCTTGAAAAGTTCCGACTTGTTCGCCAATGGCACTTGAGTAGGCAGACAGTGTGTCATCGTGAGGAGTAATCCCCTCAGCATGAAGCCCACCGAGTACATTGTTCAGAAGTGAAACGTTGTCTTGAAGATTAATCTTCAAAGCCTTTATTTCCTCTTGATTGCGAGTCGAAGCCTTATCTCAACGTCAACAAAAATTTGTCTTTCTGGGACTCGGACTCGCATGCAATTGCTCTGTGAAGGAGATCTTATTTGCATACCCTCGTGATTGCCTCAACGATCATTGCATTGTTGTCATTAAGCGCTCCGCTCTGCTTGAGGCGGTGAAGTCGTCTATGATGAGTTGCGATTAAGGTTGGGGTCATGAGCTTTAAGTTTTGCCAAGAAAAATCTTATTCCCTCTTCGATTGCATCCTTTATCGAATCGAATTGGTTAGCCTTCAAGGTAGTCACCAACTCTTGAAAAGTTCCGACTTGTTCGCCAATGGCACTTGAGTAGGCAGACAGTGTGTCATCGTGAGGAGTAATCCCCTCAGCATGAAGCCCACCGAGTACATTGTTCAGAAGTGAAACGTTGTCTTGAAGATTAATCTTCAAAGCCTTTATTTCCTCTTGATTGCGAGTCGAAGCCTTGTGGAGTCATTTTATTTGTACTACTTGTTCTGAAAAGAATGAGACCAGTCAGATAAAATAACATCGATAGGAAAATACAACCAATCACAGGTAAAGATTTGCTTACCAACTAGTTGAGAATCTAACTTCTTGACTTGTTTGGCATGAGCAACAGTGTCCTTGAGGTAGCGCTGCTCCCACGTCTGGACCTCTTGGTCTTTCTCTGAAAAGAAATAAGATTCAGAGAAAGAAAGGAAGGTTGAAGGCGGTCTTAAGTTCAGCACTTACCACTTAGTCGTTCCTGCAATTTTTGGTTTACAGAGTTTGCCTCCTGAAGCTTATTCTGGAGGTCTTCAATCTCCTCCTCTAGCTTTTTCGTCTCGACTTTCTCGTAGTCAAGAGAATCAGCTAAGGTCTCTCGTCACTCTTAAACCTGCAAATGGAAAGAGTAGACGTCAGCACCAAACGAGTGGTCGTAAGTTCTTCTACGACCAAGATCTAGTCGTAAGTCTTTCTACGACAATACACTGGTCATAAGCTCTTCTACGACCAGTACTTAGTTGTAAGATCTTCTACGACAAACCCCACAAGTGCTGTGTAAGTGGTCGAAACATAAAAGGCTACAAAAAGCAGTTACTTACCACTTCTCTGCCTGCTCACAGAGTTTCGCTTTTCCCTACCGCAATTGGATAAGTTGCCTATTGTATTCAACAACAGTAACAATTTGCTCCAACGCTCTCTGCATAAAGAAAGGCAGTTGGAAGCGAGAAAAGATATGAGTGCAAATACCGAACGACAAGTACTTACATTCATTGCCCATCGTGCAAACGAAGACACTACCCTCGTGGGATTCCTCAGTTCATCAATCTCTCGCACTCGGTCCCACCACACCTCTTCAAGGCAGCGTCATCGAAAACATCCCTCCATCGGGAATATTTTTGGGGTGAGGACACGAGCACGCAGTCCGAGAGCAGAAGATACCACATGGAAGACGGCCCGAAGAACTCAGATGCGAAGTTAGCATATTCCTTCTCCTCTGATTCGATGTGGCGGCTCCTCCTTGAGGACACAGGGAGCGTCTGCAACGACTTCCTTCCCGGGGCGATGGCCTGATGCCTTCGCGGTATCAGGCATTGTCTTTGCCTCGGTCTCTACGACCACTCCTGTGGTCGTAGCCACTTCTGGCCCTACGACCGCCTCGGTGGTCATAGCCACTTCAGCACTAACGGTACCCTCCACCATTCGAATGGTGGACGACCCTTCGACCACTGCCACTACTGTTACTTCGCCTGTCAGGGAAACAACAGTGGGTTCCTTGACAGGAACGTCCTCGAGGGTGACAGCTGTCGAGCTAAGATCGTAAAAAGGAAAGCATGATTAGGTAGTAAAAAGCAAAAGGTAAATTCTGTTCTTACACTTTTGTCTCTTTTACGTACCTCCTAGTGCCAGACTTGATCTTGAGTTTGGAAAAGACTCTCCCTAAGGAAAGTTTCTTCGACTTTTTCTCAACCACGTCTGGTCGAGACTCAAGTTGAGGAACAGCCACGACCACGTCTGGTCGTGGGTCTTGATCAAGCACCATCACTCCTTGAGCCTCTTGGCTCTCTAGACGGTCGAGACCTGTCTCGACCGCCTCAAGGACATCATTACCCTCGACCACAGGTACTGCTGGCGCAACAGTTTCCTTCACAAAAGACATGAAACCCTTCCAGTTCTCCTTTTCTAGTCGCTTAATAAAGTCGCGAGAAGCAGAAACTGCGAAGGTTTTATTGTCATAATAGAATGGTACCTTGGTCTTGGGGGCTTTGGGTTTGAATACTTCAGCTATTCCTGCCGCAATTGTTTCCTCTGCAACAATTATTTCAACTGCAAGATTAGCCAAAGGTGCAGACGAAGTAGCGGAGCTCGAGCTTGCGTCGTCCTTGTCAACAGCCTGCGCGAGCTTCCTCCTCCTGGTCTGAGGAGCATCTGCTTGCTCAACAGCAGGGCTCGAGCTTGAGCCTCCCTTGTCGGCGGCTTTAACGAGCCGACGCCTCTTGGCAGGGGGGGGAACAAGCTACTCTACCACAGCTACGCTGACGACCATCAGTTCGATCTCTTCGTCGTCCTGACGGTTCTCCATGCCTACTTTCTGCAGAAATCATAAAGAGAGATATTATAAAGTAGTCGTAAGTTCTTCTATGACCATCATCATGTCGTAAGCTTTTCTACGATAACCCCCTGGTCGTAAGTTTTTCTACGACCAGAACCTAATCGTAAGCCTTCCTACGATTAGTACCCAGTCATAAGTTCTTCTATAACTATAAAGTCCTAAAGATAAAATCAACTCTCGATTACCTTTAGGCGCTCCACCTTGTCCTCTAGAGACATGTCAGCCAAGATTGGAGGTGCCACCACATGGGCTGGGGGCTTCTCACAGATGAGTTTGACCCGAGCATCAATCTCCTATTGTGAGAGGTCTGTAGGGATAAGAGAACCTTCAATAAGCCAATTTCGAAAATAACAGAAAAAAAGCTAAGCTTGAAGTTTACTTACCCTCCTCGTAGTCCCTGGTCGGGTCTTTCGACCCAGAGTACCTCCACATTGGATAAGCCCTCTTCTTCAGAGTGTTGATGCGGCGTGTGATAAAATCCTTCACCACGTGCCATCTAGTGAGCCCCTTTTGCTTCAAGTCTGCAATAGCTCGAATGAAGGGGGTGATCCAATCGAGATCCTTGGGAGTCGCATCCTAGGAAGAAACCTTCTCGGCCGGCTACCCAACGAAGGAGAGGCTGTCCTCATTGGTTATCTCCCAATAGAACCACCTCTTCTTCCACCCCGGCCACGATGACCGGGTAAACATCTGAATATACTTCTTGACTTCCCATCGTGGAGCTTGATTGCGACTCACGACAATTCCGCCTAGTCGAGTCATTAAGTAATAATCTGGAACAACTCGGATCGGTAGGAATCCCCGACGAGGCCTCCTGCACAGTACACGAACACCCCCAACATTGTGATAGAATTGGGAACGAGATTCACCAACTCCACCTGGAAGTATTCAAGTACCCATGTGAGGAAAGGATGAGCGGGCAATCGAAGACCACACTCACAAAATACCTGGAAAACGGGGATTTGCCCAATCTCCCCCGACGGCCAATGCTGCCCAGCGGCCTCAATCCACTTCATAAATTCCTCCTTCGGGATCTTCTCGAAGTAGACCAAAGCTCTGATTTTGGCCGCATCAATCTTCGATTCGACTCACTGGGAAGCGGCTCCGGCCATTTCTCCCGAAAGCTGAAGGTTTGGATTTGGAAAGATTGGGGAAGAAGGCTCGATTTGGTCGCCGACAGAGAACTCAAAAGCTTGAACAGCGAGAACAATTTGGGGGAAGGTAAAAGACCTTATCCTCACCCGCGGTAAATATTTATAACTGCACGCCTAAAATTAAAAAGACATGGCTACTCAACGGTTGCCACCGCTTCGGGAACCGCTCCAACAGACAGAAATAAGGGAGTCGATTGGGATTCTTAGATTTCTCTGCTCGAGGAAATCAGGTCAGTCTTTACACCTCAAGCGAAATTATCTTCTTGACCAAGTCTTTTTCTGGTCAAATACAACAGTGACTGGAAAGTTTTTGCTTCCAACCATGATACTGCGACCACTCGATACTCGAAAGATTTCCTTACGACCATCTCATAAGTCGCAAGATTACTCCACAACTTTTTTGACCAAGTAAAATTCTGGTCAAATGAAACACCAGTCGAAGAGTCTTTCCTTCGACCATCTTTCTACGACCATATATTGATCGTAAGACCATCTACTGCTCCTTCGCCAAGTAAGTTATTTTCACTTAAGCTGGGGCGAGGGGGGGTAGATGACGAGGATATAACAATCCTCATTTTATTATATATCTATAATTCATATTATGGATAATAATGACGTCATATAACTCTTGAGTATACCCCTTAATAGCCATAAGGGAGAAGCTGGAGGTCGTAAATTCTTCTACGACCACCTAGTAGTCGTAAGTCCTCTTACGACTACCCCGTAGTCGTAAGTCCTTCTACGACTATCCCATGATCGTAAGTTCTTCTACGATCAGTTTGTGGTCGTAAGATCTTCTACGACCACCACCTGGTCGTAAGCTCTTCTACGATCAGTCCCTAATCGACAGGGCTTACAGACATGTGGGCCTAGTCGATCAGGGAATCTTCCGCACCATATTCAAAATATGAGCAGTAAATTACGCGGTTCTTCTCTGAAATAATGGCACGATTTTAAGTCCTTTGTTATGGTGATAACTGCCCGACAGCGTGGGAACGTTACTACTCGCATAATAACCTCCAGTAACAGCTCAATAATATGGGACATTAAGGAAGTCTTCACACTGGAGGCATGACAGTACACCTTGAGGACTGTATAAAAGGCAGAATCATCAGGACAATCGGGGCAATCCAAAGATCATTAGGAGCACAATACTCTAGTCTTCGGCTTCATCTTGTAATCCAGCATACTCAATACATACACACAGGAGTAGGGTTGTTATTCTCCCAGGAGAAGACCCGAACCTGTATAAAAATCCCCATGTCTCCTAATCTGGGTGATTTTGAGCCTAGAGGAACCCCCGAATCAAACAATCTTTCTGTAAGTTCGGTCCTAAAACACCGACAATCTTCATAGATAATAGTGGGGGTTTGCTTGGCATTCAATCCACACGACTGCTGGATGTGGTGAATCATCCGCCAGAGCCAAACATATTCTCGTAAGGCCTCGTACAATGCTATGATTTTCGAGTAGTTCGTCGAAGTCGATACAAGACTCTTGACGAGAATCTAATAATCCTCATTTTATCTTTTATCTATAATTCTTATTATGGGTAAATATGATGTCATGTGGTCCCTAGGTATGCCCCTTATATTTACAAGGGAGAAGCCTACCAGGTGGTCGTAAGTTCTTCTACGACCACCCCCATGGTCGTAAGTCTTGCTTGCTACAACTACCTTATGGTCATAAGTTCTTCTACGATTACTATCCAGTCGTAAGTTATTCTACGACTACTCTATGGTCGTAAGCCCTTCTACGACTAGGTCAGCTACGACCACCTTATGATCAATAAACCTACAGACAAGTGGGTCCAATTGATTAAGGAATCCAAGCAGTCAACATACGTTGTTATTCTACGGAGTAATAGCACGTAATACCCCATTATCTCTGACAAATAACTGTCAAGCAGCATGAAGGAGTTAACACTCCGGTGATTACTGCAAACATGCGCCCGTTACAGGACATGATGAGGTGCCTCTTCACCTGGAGAAACGGCTACTCCTTCACGACTATATAAAGGCGGCGATCAGAGAAGAAAGGAGAGGCAATCAGAGAACACAGCAAGAAATCGGAAAGACATGCACTATCTTCTGTAATAGTTTTAGTCTTTTCTCCCGATTGTACAAGATACACTCAATACCATACACACATAGGAGTAGGGTTGTTATTCTCCCCGGAGAAGGCCTGAACCTGTATAAAAGTACCCATGTCAATCTCTCTGCGTGATTCCATTCTAGGAGACCCCCCGAATCAAACAATCTTTACGTAAGATCGGTTCTAAAACACCGACAACTCTGCTTAGACGATTTCTATGAAATTGCAGTTCCACCACATAGGAGTTCATAGCCTGTTTGCGATTTAGTTGTATGCGGGTCCGACAGGTACCCGGCATCTGCATAGCCATTCATATTCATGTCTTGGTTCTTTCTGTAGAACAGAACAAGTTCTTTGCTTCCTTGGAGGTATCGGAAGATATCCTTCATTCCCTACCAATGCCTTTGTTAGGTTCTACACTATACTTTGCTAGTAGGTTAATGACAAATATAATGGCCGATCTAGTACAATTTGCTAAATACATGAGTGCTTCAACTGCGCTCAAGTATGGGAATTCCGGTCCTAGGACTTCCTTCCCCTCTTCTTTAGGTCTGTACGGGTATTTGTCTTGCTGCAAAGATCTCCCGACCATTGGCACTTTCGAAAGGTATGCCTTTTCAAAATCAAACCTTTCTAACACCTTCTGAGTGTTGGTTGACTGATGCACTAATATCCCTTCAAGGGCATGCTCAAGCTACAAGCCTAGATAATATTTGGTTTTACCCAAATCTTTCATTTCGAACTCTGACTTTAAGTAAGAGCTTGCTTTCTTTATACCTTTCGGGGTTCCAATGATATTCAGATCATCTTCATACACTGAGATTATACAAAATCCATTCTGGGATCATCGTATAAATATACAGGGGTAATTCTCATTGTTCGTATAGCCTTTCTTGCATAGGAAGTCGCTTCAAGCAATTATACGACATCCTGCCTAATTGCTTAACTTCGTACAATGACTTTCTGAGTTTCACACTATACAAATTTCTATTTACTCTGTCTTGGTTCAGGACAGGGATACATTCAAGTATCTTCATATAAATGTCCGAATCCAATATTCCATAATGGTATGCTGTTACTATATGCATCAATTTCACTTTTAACTTCAAGTTAACTGCCATTGAGATTAAATATCTAAAGGGTGGTTCCGCCCATGACTGGGGAATAGGTTTATTCATAAACAAGTCCTGGATGTTGAGTGAAACCTTGTGCAACAAGCATTGCTTTACTTCATTATTTTCATTTCTCTTTCGAACAAATACTCACTTATGCCTACGGGGTGCACATGGGGAGGCGAATAGCTTACAGGTCCAAACACCTTTCTTTTATTCAGAGATAATAATTTTGCTTCTATTGCCTTCTTCCAATCTTCCCAATTTGATCTTTTCTTTCATTCAGCGAGTGATAGAGACTCTGGATCAAGATCGATGATTGTGGCAATTTTCTTTGCAAAATCAATGTCGACATTGGCTGTTGTCTTATTCATATATTCTCTCGTGGTCACGAAGTTTATAGCTATTTCTTCAAGGGGCGATTCTTCTAATGCTTCTAGTGCTTCTACTTGCTCACCGCTGCTTTCATTTACGGGGGCAAGTCCCTTTAATTTTTAGCTCCGATGTGTGCGCACACATCCATACTGATGTCTCCCTTCATGGGGATATTCAATTCTGGTATGCCTTTTATGAAGGTTCAATATTAGTGCTAGGTCTCAATCGGCTGTGATCGGCTGTGTCAAGTCCTTCTTATCCTTTTTCACCAGGTGTCCCCGATTAGTTCGGATTCGAGGGGTCGGAGTTCTTGTCCTTTCAGAGGCCTTAGGACGGGATTAGGAATACCTTCATCGGTATTGCAACCCTCTCCGGTGCATTGCGTACAGGCATATGCGACTTGATCACACTCTTCAAATCACTAAAGTGGTTAGGCAGTTGATTCGCTAATGCTTGCAAATCAATTTTCTTCTGGACTGGAATTGTCTTCTAGACTTCAATTGTCTTCTAGACTTCGATTATCTTCTGGACTTCTCTATGTGCTTCACTAGTGTGCGGGTTATGTGCATGGACTTCAATTATCTTCTGGACTTCAATTATCTCTTGGACTTCAGTTATCTTCTGGACTTCTCTATTTCCCAATATTTTTATCAAGGGGTTGATTTCCTCCCCCTAATGACGGGAAACTAGCCTCATCTAATATACTATCAGCGAATCAGACAGTATGTAAATCTCTCATCGTAGGGTCCAAATACCTGATTATGGATGCCGTCTCATAACCAACATATATCCCAAACTTTCAGAGAATGCCCATTGCAGTTCGCTGTAGTGGTGGTATAGGTACATAAATCTTGCAACTAAATCTTCAAAGATGAGAAATTTTCTGTGCTGACCCTTGCGCTAGTTGCATAGGTGAATGGATGTTATATGTCGATGGTCTAAAATTGATGAGAGTTGCTGCGAGCAGGACTGCGTGTCCCCAACATGCAGTTGGTAAACTACAATTCTTCAAGGGTGGCCAGGCAATAAATTTAATCCTTTTAATTAATGTCTCTGTGAGTCCATTTTGGATGTGGACATGCGATATAGAATGCTCAACTTTAATTCTCATTGTTGTACAATAATCATCAAATGCCTTTGAAGTAAATTCTCCGACGGTGTCCATTCTGATGGACTTCACATGATGATTAGGAAAATTATTTCTAATTTTAACTATCTGCGAGATTTAGCTTTGCAAAAGCGTAGTTTCTCGAGACAATAAACATACATGCGACCATTTCAAGGAAGCATCGATGAGCACCATAAAATACCTAAATGGCCCTTACAGAGTAGTATAGGACATAAAAAGTCTCCCTGGATACGGTCCAGGAATGTAGGGACTTCATCCTTCACTTTCAGAGCAAAAGGTTTAGTAATTAAATTGCCGGTGGCACATGCGGGCACACAAAATCTTCTTGATTCGGGAAATTCTTTACATTTACATTATGTTCCTGTGAATTGTTAATTATATTTCTCGTCATTCTAAGACCAAGGTAGCATTATCTATCATGCTAGAGATAGAAAAGGTTCAAAGCTTCTAAATACGGTTTTTAGGGCAGTATAAGCTGCAGGTGCCTTAATCTTAGTGTAGTATAGCCCAGATTCATATGAAGGAAGTCATTTTAGTACCATTTTTTTTACTTTCTTCACACTTTGTAATGAGCAAGTATTCTTTACCATACTCTTCTTTAGTCTCTACGTGAAAACTGTTAGCGCGAATATCCTTAAGAGTTCTAGTCGATTCCAGGTACAACAAGGCTTCTTTAATGACCAAAGTTGTGCCCAATGAAAGTATAATTGTGGCTCTTCCTGAGCCTACTATACAAGTATCACTGCCTGCGATTGTCGTAAGACTACCAGCATTCTTCCTGATCGATTGCAAAAGTTTCGTCTCTCTTAAGATGGTACTCATTGTGCCGCTACCCGCTAAGTACCCTCCCTCCATAGGGCGCCACACGCATTCTAATATAATGTATTTTATTAATATGTAGCAGAAAACAAGCAACACATAAATAAAATACTTCAGATATCAGAACATAACTTGCTATTATAAATGCGGAAAAATAAGTCTTGTAGGACCTATCATAGGAATTTAATGCTTTACTCTCCTAGAGCTTACAACCATTATTCAATAATTCAATGTTCTGCGATGTCCAAAAGAGGGATAATGGGGGCTGCTACTAGGCTATCCACATCCATAAGTGCAACTAATGGGTGTGGATCCTCCGTGCCTGCAATATAGAGGTGTGCCTCATGCTATCATTTGCCCCCTTTTTTAGACTGTAAAACATCAATAACGTGCTGCGACTCACAACCTTACCCTTCTGGCCCCTCTCCTTCATGAGAGGCTTCATTACCTTGCAGCTGCTAGCGTTGGCTTCATGGTCGACATCGCTACTAGGTGGCTGTGAGATGTAGTTCTTCCTTAGAACATCATCTATGAGCTTCCGCAACTTGCATGGTGTCAATTAATGCGGCAAACTCTTTGTAGCCGTCTGAACGATAGTTGCGTGCAGATTGCACCGCATATGGGTGAAAGGTAGAGAGAGTCTTCTGAATCTTCTGCTCATTCGTGATTACATTATCACAAAGTTGAAGACTTGTACAAATTTTGTACAAATTCTGGCCATGCTGGGTCAGTTCTTCGAACTCCTGGTTCGTGACGCCAGTCATTTCAATATTCATGCAAAGAGTTCATAAGATTACTGCTAGTAATTTACATAAAATGGTTGCAAAATTCTCATAATGCTCTTCGAACTCCTAGTTCGTGACCCCGTATTTTTCTATGCATTTTTTCATGATTTACTGCTATTTTCAGTGATTAAAAGCAATATAAACAATCACAGATAATCAAAACAGTAAATACAATAAATAAATTGCATAGAAATAATAATAACAGAGTCAAACATGCTTCAAAAGTTCAAAAATGATTCAAAATTTGAATTCCCGAGGCTCTTTTCTGATGGAATATGAACTTTCGGTGAATTCTGCAATTTGCAAGGGCTAAAGTGCTAATTTTCAGTTTTGAGAAAAAAACTTGCACAATTTTTCAATTTCTGAGGGGTCATTCTACAAGAATTTCTTTCCCAAAATATTTTCTCGTCATTTTTAGAACTTTGAGGGTTTATTTGCAAATTTCTAGAAATTTCGGGTGTGACAGCGTGGTGGTGCGGCGGCTTCAAGCGCGCATGCGAGATATCCAATCGTGCATGGGGGCCGGCTTCAAGTCTTGGCAGAGGTTTCATGGCGCGACGATCCACGGGGCTCACGGTGTAGAGCCCGTGTGGGGGCAGTCGACTTCGGGCGTGGTGGTGCGGCTCCAGGACGACGTGTGCATGCTTGCCGCATGCTAGCGGCGTAGCTCTATCGTTGCCTCCGTAGCGATGCGTGGTGGCGGACTAGCCGACCGGTAACGTATCGCGGAGGTGGTGACGGCCGCTTGCAGGCGGTGCTGTGCACATGGTGCCTTTCGTGCATTGCCTTAAATTTTTCCATGCATCTAGCTTGACCGATCGACATTGTGTCGGCGACTATGTGTCCGCATGGTGGCTAGATAGGTGTTTCCTTTCTTCCCCTGTCCCATGCGCAATACTGTCGATGCGCAACACTATTCATCGTGCGGTACTGTTCACCGGGCGAGGATGCTGTCCGTCGCGTGATTACTGTTCGCGGGGGAGGGGAATACTACTCACCATGCGATCACTATTCATCGGGGGGTGATTACTATTCATCCAGCGAGAATACTATTCATCGTGGATTACTGTTCCTCGAGTGAACACTGTTCGTCGCGTGCTACTATTCATCCGATGAGAATACTGGTCATCGTGAGTGCCGTTCACACGCCGAGAGCACTGTTCATCCGACGAGAAATACTGTTCATCGTGGATTACTGTTCATCCGGCGAGAAAATACTGCTCATAGCGGAAATACTGTTCATGCTGTTACCGATCGGCTTGGTCGGCAACTTCAGGTCAGCTCACGGTAGATTAGAACGTATTTGCGATTTCCAGTCTACGGTACAATCGACATCCAATCTTTCATGCAATCTACCGATCGACATTATGTCGGCGACTTCAAGTCGGCTCATGGTAGATTAGAACGGATTTACACCGTAGAAAACCAATCTAGAAAGCGAATTTGCAGAATTGAAAGCAATATAGAAAAATAATTCAATCTACGAGCGTCGTTCATCGACGGTTACCTTTCAAATCGAGGAGAGTCGATCGTGCTGATAACGTGCTGAGGAACCGTCGCTGGCGAGTCTAGTCCGAGCGATTACCTCGTAGACAAATTCAGAATCGTAAGAACAATGCAAGAATACAAGAACAGAATAGTATATTGAACACAGAGATATAGGGGGCTTCTTGCTTCTCTTGATTCCTTCATGGATCGATCAATCGTTTACAATGAATAACACCCCCTATTTATAGGCTAGAGACCCTGTTAGGGTTTGGGATGGGGAGCCCATACATGGGCCGCCTTCTGGGCCAAGCCCATAGTTTCCCAACAATTTTGAATACGTGGAACCAGGTTAGGACGGTTTCGCCACATGGGCAGCTGGGTGGGCAAGGTGAGCTGGCATGAGGTTTTGCGAATATAAGAAGCTTAGGCATATTTTGGGCAAAATTTAATCGGGCGAGGGTTAATTGTAAAATGTATTGGTGTGGAGGGAATCGCTCCAATATCAGCCCTTGGTACAAGATTTGACGGTCGGCTCATCCCCAATTCCCCCTAATTTCCACCAAATTCCCCATCTCTTTCTCCACCGACCACTGCGTTCGACCACTCTGCTGCCACAGTGACGTCGACGCTGATGCCATGGATGACCAGGTCTGAGCGCTAGAGGAGCTCTAGGAGGCGATCATGAGGTTCCCCATGGTGGGGCTCTATGTGGTGGTCTCCGGTGTCCGCCTCAGCCACGCGCAGGAGATACGGACGTCCGTAATGCCGACGTCGTCCTCTCCACCTTTTTCCTCTCCTTCAGTACCGGATTGGGCCATCCCCGACGCGGCGTGCGCCGGATCTGGCCGTCCCCGTTTATCCTCCTCACCTTATTCCTCTCCTCCCGAACCAGATCCGTTCATCCCCATCGCCGACCACCGTCGCCCTGCCATCACCAACCATCTCTGGCCGCGCCGCCTACACTGGAGGACTCCCCTTGCCATCGTGTTGCCCGTGTGCACCGCTAAACCGCGAAGAACCCTGCCAAAGCACCACCACCGCTATCCACCTACGTCTGACCGCCACCCCGTCGTTGGCAGTGCCGCTGCCGTGTCTCTCCGCCCGCTACACCGCCACCCATCCCTCCCCTGGAGTCTCGTTGACCCATTTTGCATGTCGCCTATGCCTCCCGAGTCGCCGGTTGCTGTCGTCGTTGGTCGCTAGAGCCACCGTTCCCGCTCCTCTACTCTCTCTCTCTCTCTCTCTCATGCCATAAATGCTGAGTCAGCGGCCACGTCATCTACCACAGTGGTAAAACCGTCTCCAAAATCACCTCGGGGGACTAAAGTAACCTGGTTTTGCAACGTTACGGGGTTAAATCGCTGGTTTTTTAGGTAAAAGGTTAAGTTGCCATACAACCATACTTTAGGGGTCATATTGTCGCATCCCCAAGTTAATTAATAACAATTAGTATGCATCTCATTAGCATGCGTATTGTTTTTGAAACATTTGTATCATTTGTTGCACTTGGAAAATCTTAATTAAAGATTAAACTTTAATCTAAATCAACTCCTCCAAACAAAATAGAAATAAGTATTTACAAAGACCTGTATAAATAATTTATTCAAATACTATAATATTTATCACGAATAAATATATTTTTTTCCAAATTTTTGGAACTCAATTCGACCCACAGAAAATTCAAACTCATTTCAATAACCTATTCTAGGTTTGAATTTAAAATAAGCAAATAAAAGATGAAAAGTGGAGTTTGAGATTTTATTTCAGTACTAGGACATCCCAGAAACCCCTCTAATTAATTTCAGATTTTTAGGATTTTTATTGCTATTTTTGGTGACTCAGTCAGAGTAAAGTCGCTAGAAATTAAAACAATCAAACGCTGTAACCTTTCGGACCGGTCCGAATGGACCCTAACCCATGGTCCGGCCCGTCCAAACGGCACCGACCGTGCCAACTGGCATGACCCAACCAACTCGCACCGTGCCGGTCCGAACAACACCGACCCGAGCCAGACACTGTTCCGTCCCGCACCACTTGGCTGCACCACATCCACTCGCTCCATAGCCACTGATGCACCCGGCCCACGTTGTCAATGGCGTCTTCTAACTCGGGTGGGCGTGAGCAGGGCTCGAGTGCCACGCGCCCTGCTTGCTCTGAGCGCCTCGTTCGATAGTTTACGAAGATACGAGTGTGATTGAGAGTGGTATTCAGCAGCATCTGGACCATCCATCCCAGGCAAGCAATCCCCTCCTTTGATGCACGTTGAATTCCTATTAATTTCGAAAAGTATCTATGTTGATTTTCAGGTATTCTATGCATTGCTTTAATTTCAAATACTAGTATGTCAAATGGGTAGCTTTAGATATGCCCTACTTGCTGCATTGGCCTCCCTTTGAATGTTGATTACCCTTTTTACCTTGAATGATTAAGGTTATATGTTATATGGGTTTGTTTGGTGATTTGTAGAACGTTGCTTAGTCATGCTAGTCGTTGTAGTCGAAAGCGGTTGATGGAGCTAGTCCATCGACCGATGGATTGAATTGAATCTTGATGAAATTTAAGGAATATATGGATTGAATTATGTTGAATTTGAGGATTGTGTCCAGATCTTTGAATCTAGTTTTGTGGACTTGTTGGGTGGGGGTTGTTGTGTGTTGGACTTAGACGGGTGATAGGTTGATGAAGGGAGGTTGTCCCAGATTCATGTAGCCGCATCTGAGTAAATAAGGACCGGCCTGTGGTGTCATGAACCAAGTCTTACGTGCAACCACACGCCGGAATAATGACGAAGGCTTAGCTAAAAAATTTGCTATGTGTTGGCTACTAAAACACAATTAGATTGACAATTTGTAACATCCCAAAGTTCTGTTACCAAAATAAAAAATAAATAAAGTTATTATTTTATTGGATTTTCTAAAATTTGAAGAGTTATATTCCTTTTCTTGAATTTCTGAAGTTTTAAAAGTCAAAAATTAAAATTTATTGAAGTTTTATTTGATTTAAGTCAAAAATAAATATTTAATTAATTTCTAGATTTTTCGAAAATTTAAAAGCTTTTCCTAATTATTTCAAAGACAAAATAAATTAATTGCAAAATATATTACCAAATATAAGTTGGAAATATTTTATTTTAGTCCAGAATGTTTTTGAGAATTTTTGTGAATTTTCTCATAATTTTTTGATTTAATTTGCTATTTTTAAAGCCTATTTGAATTACTGGAATTATTTAAATTGCTAAATCAAAGTAAATCCTCAGACAATGCTTGGGTTGAAACCTTCTCAACCCAACCCTATTCTCAACGCACGCGCGGAACAGTCGGCCCAGCCCTAACGCGTGTTTCACCTTAGTTCAAATCAACCGTTGGATCAGTAACGAACGACCGATCTTGATTGTTGTTCGGAGTGGTCCAAACGTTCCAATTGTTGTGGACCGTCCGATCTAAATTGGACGGCCCAATCAATCCTTCGTTCGAACGGTTCGAACGTTCCAGCCAATGAGGATCGTTCGATCTAAATTGGACGGTCAGATCTTGTTTGTCGATCGGAGCGGTCCGAACGTTCTCATCGTTGTGGACCGTTCGATCCAAATCGAACGGCCCAAACGCCACCCGTTCCCTTTTCTTTTCTTTGCTGTCACTGCCATGTGGGGCCCACTCGACCCCGTTAGCTTCCTCCTTTCTTCCTCCTTGTGTCGCCGCCATTGTCGACCTTAACTGAAGCTCATAACTTCGCCCGTTACTCCCTCTTTTCACGCATTTGATGTCTTTCAGACCCACGTTCACTGACGAATTCATGGCGCCCGTTTCTTCTTCCTTAAACCCCCTTTACTCCTCTTTTATCTCACCACCGCACCGGCAAGAAACGGCCGTGCACGACCCAATGTTTTGGACCTCCCTGTCTACTATAAAAGGGCGCCTCAGGATCGCCTTGAGGCACTCATTCCAACGTCCAACCTCCCTTCTCCCCAATCGCCCTAATTCGCCGAAATTTTTTAGTTGAAGCTCGGAGCCTGAAGTTCTTCTTCCGCGAAATTGCTCGCCGTCGACAAAGCTCCGGCCACCCTGACCACACTAGTAGCATCGCCGCTTCACGGCGAACCTCCTGCGCGCACCCATTTGTCCCGAAGACCCTCGGAGCTCCTTCTTCACCGATGACCAAGTGCCACCGCCGCTAAACCTCGTCGCCAACACTCTCTCCACCGTGCTTTCTCACGACGTTGGTGAGCATTCAGTTCAGTGTCTTGTCCTCGTTCTTTTGCGCACACTCACACCCCTCGCCGGAGCCCCTAACGCCGGCGAGGTGGTCGTCGAGCCGCCACCGGCTTTGAGCCAACGTGGCGTTTCCACCTCACCACCACGTCACGCCACCTAGCGCCACCTCAGCCCGTTTTGCCCACGTGCCGCTGACATGGCATAGCCACACCGTGGACCAAAGCCAATTTCGTGGACCCGGTCCGTGGACCCATGCCCAAAGGTCAGTGTAGCAATTCTTTTGAAAATCAGATAATTCGGGCGATGACATCATGCTGACTCATTATTCCAATTTTCCTTTTGGAAATAATTCTTAAATCCAAGAAATTCATATATTCATCATTTCATGTGATTTCCAAACTTCCAAGGGTTCGTTCTCCTTCATACGAACTCCGATTTTGACGATTCAAATTTCTAAATTTATATAAATTCAATATCTAGCTAACTAAACCAAAATTATTTAATTTGGAGTTTATTTGAATCTTTATTTGATTTTTTTTTGAATTTGGCTTATTTTCGCGTATAGATTTCAATGACTTCGGAGAGTCAGATTTCGACACCGTTGGAGAACATATAAGAGAATTGATTTTGACTGTATGATCATCGTGGTTGTATACATAGAATACCTGGAGAAAGTACTTGTGAGTACTAGGTGATTTGTTAAGGAAAACAACATCATCTAATCAAACAAGACAAGTTACATCTTTGATCATATTTAATCCTATTATTTAAAATTATTTAAATTTTGTTTTAAATCATTATTGCATGCTTATTTCTATTCAATATAATTTAAATACCTGTTTTTAGCTTTATAGTTATTACCAATTCCAATATATAGCCCTTTATTGTCAAGATAGATAGTATGAAGAATTTTTTCGATTGTGATGTATTCAGGAGTTAGATATTGAAAAGACTAGATTATAAGAATACATTATTATTGGAGGTGATACCTTATCGCTGAATTATAGCAATACACAATTGATGGAAGTTGAATTCTAGGAATGCATGAATCTTGGATTTAGAATGATACAATTGTTGATTGTTGGATTATTAGGGTTGAATAATTGTTGGGTATTGGACTGTAGAAGTAATTGTTGGATGTTGAATTATAGGATTATATAATCATTGGAGATTGGATTCTAGGATTACATGATCATTATGGTGGGATTATAGAAATAAATAATTATTGGATATAAGATTTTAGAAGTAGATAATTGTTGATGTTGGATTAATAAAGATTGGATGATAGATAGATACTATAGTTAAATGCTGAATTGTTGCTGTTGGATTCTAGAAATAGATTGTTATTGGATATCAGATTATCTGAAAATTTGATTATAGGATTACATAGCTATTGGATTGATGTTGAATTAATAGAAATAGCTTACTAAGGAATAATGGATTGATATCAGATTATAGAATTAGAGTATAGTTGAATGTTGGATTGATTGAAGTTGGATCATAGAAAATAGACTTATATAGTGTAGATTGGACTAATTGATATTGGAGTATAGAATTTTACAATTGCTGGAGGTTGGATTATCACAATACTAATGGTTTACATACTGATCTTGTACTTGACAAGTCTTAGACATTAATCCCGCATACCTTGTCACCATAGATAAAACTCTGGTTAATACAATAGTATTAACAAGATGCTCTTGATTGAAAAACTTTATGCTTAGTCGAAGCTTATACCAAAAATCTTGATTTGGGGAATTTAGCTAAGGATTCAAGTTTGTTTAAAAATAAACCATGGTATTGTTTTACCATGGACATTCTTGTAAATGATTTTGAAAACAAAAATAAAGGTGGTTTAAACTTGGGCAAAATGGATGACAGGTTGGTGTAAGTTAATGCACAGGATTGAATCTTTTTATTGATTAAGTCCAGGTTTTTGGTATGTTGCCCATGTTGATTAAGGACCGACCTGAGAGCCGCTTTTGCTAAACTCCACCGTACTACCACATGTCCTGTGTGGGCAGGACTAGGCTTAATAATTTGTAATACTCTACTGTTATTTGTGCCATGTTGATGTGTGAGTGTTGGATAGACAGTATTCTCACTTGGCGCAAGAAGGGGCTTCTGGAGGATGGACAATCCAATGGAAGTGAAACCTTAGTGGGCATAAATACTTTAGGGTAGAGCATTGTAACGGCCTTTTAATAATCTCTGAGTCGCACACCTTCGGAAGTGTGTCAGACGGACATTACAAGTTGATTATCCCTTGTGGGTAAAGTTATACAACCTCTGCAGAGTGTAAAACTATTCGAATAGCCGTGTCCACGGTCATGGACATGTTTAGCATTTGCCACTCAAAGTTAGACTTTAATTTTGTTTTGAAAAGACTTTATCAAATGGTTTATGCAAATGGGAAATTTGGGCAAGAAGCCATGTGATATGAGGGTATCCTTCACCATTCTTGTGTGAATGCTATCTGACTATAAAACTGAGAATTTATAAAATGAGTTTTAGTTATAACTGCTTTGGAACTTAGTACAAGTATTTAAAAAAATATTGCTTTATGCAAATTCAACCATTAAGCCTTCCATTATTATATCCTTGCATGCATTATAATCTATTACTGGGTGTAACTTGCGAGCACGGAAGTTGTGCTCATCCTTACTTGATGCAAATAAATTTCAGAGAAGAAGGACTTCGCTTTCAGTGTGGATCTCAACGACTAGGCTGCTACCCCGGTCGATTGCCTGTGGCAGATCAGCTGGACTCCACTACTTCTTCTTCATCTTCCGCTGTGTTTGTTTTTTTTGTTGGCTTGTAAGCCTTTCTTGTAATAAACTCTGTTGATTATTAATAAAGTTGCGCGATTTATAGATGTTACCATATCTGTTTACTGTGTGAACTAGCTACTAATCACGGGATTAGTTTAGAAATACACAGAGGATTTGAGGTGTTACTCCTAGGTCCGACAGAAGTGGTATCAAAGCCATATCGACTGTTGCAGGATCAAGGATAACCGACTAGAGGGGGTGAATAGGAGGTTTTTTTTTAACTTTTTAACTAATTAACAAATTAATCCAATTAAGATCTAAGTCTAAACTAGATACAATTCTAGCTAAGCAATTCAACAAAAGATAAATGCTAGAATTGTAAATGCGGAATAAGTAAAGACAAGAAATAACCACAATTGAGATAAGGAAGTTTTTCCCATGGTATCAAAGACTTACCGGTCTTCACTAGTCTACGTTGAGGAAGCTTGACAACTCAAGCTGGCTCCATGAATTGAGCCTTCCCTCGATCACTATTAGTAGTTCTTTCTCCGCTCCGGAGATAGCGAACTCCAACCACTCACAACCTTGACACCGAGCCTCTTCATAAGCTTCTTGAAGAGATCACCGTGCGATCACCGCCAAGCTGTCTAGGAGTTCAGCAAAACTCCAAGAGTAATAAATCAACGATCTTCGCTTGACGGCACTCAAGTGCAAAAGAATCAACTAGAATGAGTGAATGCACTTGAATGAACTCAACAACCTCACAATGAATGCACAAGAGTGTTTTAGGTGTTGAGAGATTGCTCAAGGCTCTGTAGATGATAAATGAACTCTAGCACACTGTCCTTGAGCAGGTAGAGGGGTATTTATAACCCCCACCAACAAATACGACCGTTGGGGAGGAAATCCCCAACTTTCAGCGAAATACAATATGACTGCCAACCACGGAGCGGTACTACCACACCCATGTCAGAGCACTGTAATGGCTAGAACAGTAGCATTAACTGCTCTGACATAGCCATTGAAAATCCCAGAGCGGTACGACCGCCAACTAAGTTGCGGTACTACCGCTTGATCCGGTCATACCGCACAGAGGAGTGGTACGACCGTTTGTAAGGTTTCCAACTTGGCCGAAAAGAAGTGCTCTTTGGAAAAAACATACCACATTAAAGAAATCCAGATAATCACGAGCGGTACTACTGCTATGAGAGCGCTGCACTACCGATTGTCAAGGAGAGGCATAGAACAAAAAATGCAACTTCATCGTTTTAAACGCATCACAACTAAAAATCGAACAACCGACGGTAGTAGTACCGCACCAAAATCCGGTCAGAAGATCGAAAGTAGTAGTACCGACTTAACGTCGGTACTACCGCTTTTGAAAAACAAAGTTGGCTTGCCAAAACCAAAATCAAATGCATGCATGATCCTAAATTGATCCAATTTGCGCAAGAGCAAGCTATCAAGCTACTAGTCATGATCCTTCTTAATAGTACGTCATTTAACCTATAATCTGGTCTTCCAACCAATTCTCCTAAGACCGGTAAAACATAAAAGGATCATAGACTACTTATACCTTACCTTTGAGCCATGTAGATCTTCATGTCGTCCTTTAGCATGCATCTTCAAGTCATCAAACTTACCAATGGGATTTAACCTTGTAAATACTTAATAAACACGTTAATCCCATTTTCACATATTATCATTAATTATCAAAACAATTTTTAGGGGTCTAGATGCTTTCAATCTTCCCCTTTTTGGTAATTGATGACAACACCACTAATATGTTAGAAAGATTGTTTTGAATATACTATGAGTGTATATTCTTTTGATGACTTAACAACAAAATAGTTCTTACAATGAACTCAAAAGAGTTTTGAGAATTATTTTCTTGTTAAATCCAATTTAAAGAAAGCTCCCCCTAAACATGTGCATGTAATGATAGAAAATCTTTGCAAGCACATGAAGAGATTTTTGAAATTTTGGCGGAGTTTCTTTAGCATGTTAGAACTTGAGGGAAATGTAATATTGTAAAAGAGACTATAATTGAGATTACATTGCAAGAGAGTATCATAAGCATAATCATTATCCAACAAGTTCAACAAGATAAGTAACATAGTGTTAAACTATTTCAAGCACATAGGTTCAATAATAACACATTACAAAACACATAAGCATATATATGATAATATAACAAAAGTCTTGCTCCCCCTAAAACTTTCTCTTCTTGCTTCTCTTCTCACTTCTCCCCCTTTGGCATCAAGGTACCAAAAACATCTCAAACTGCTGGGTCCTGAGGAGGAAGAGGAGCTGGGTCCCGGGAGCTGGGAACTGTTGAGGTGGAGAAGCCGAGCCGAGCCGGAGGAGCCGAGGTCGGATCGAGGAAGAACAAAGCTAGATCCCGAGGAGCCGGATCTCAAGAGTCGGGCCAGAGAAGCAGAGTCGGGCCACGGAAGGAACAACTAGAGTAGAAGAAGTAGAGACCCCTGAAGATGGAGGACGACGACGAGTGTACTGCTGAGGGGTCCTCAAAATCTGCTCCATAGAGTAAATGCTCTCTGTCATGGCAGCTATCCTATTAAGAGTCTCATTCTAAAAATTATGTTGAACTAACTCCATGTCAGCAAGCTTGTTGTGGGTCTCATTTTGAAACTCCATTTGGGCTGCCTTCATTTCTTGCAAAGTGTTGAGAATCAACTCCTGATTTTGGAGAATCTGTGCAAGAGTACCTTCAGCAGGAGCACTCTCCTGAGCAGCAGCAACAGCAGTGGAAGAATCATCATGATGAACAGGAGGGCCGTCTCGAGGCTTGTAAGTCTTATGAGGTGATCCCAATCCTCCCTGATACTCAATCTTCTTAAGTATCAAAACCATGATATAGGGAGCATAGTAGATCATTTTTACCCTGTCATTCTTTGAAGAAACTATGCCCCTTAGAATGACATCCACTATATCAAATCTTCTGCCACACATAATATTATCAATGATATTCCAAGCATATCCTCTCACTGCATCAAAATTCCCACTCTTGGGATAAAAGGTATGATTAATGATCCTATTAATCATACTTGGAATAGGCTTAAGACCATGAATCTTTCCTGGGGTAGACCTGACAGCAGGATCATAAAAGTCTGTCCAAGCAGGAGGAAGCAAAGAAGGACTATCAAAGAGTTTCTCCCAAGTGCTAGACGATGTCCTCAAGACACGCTCAAAATCCTCCTTAGTACTCTCCACATATCGGGTTACTGTAACCCATTTCATCGATGTCAAGTCTGGAGAAACATGCACTGTGGCATAAAATTATCTGATAATCTCATCATCATAATTCTGCCTTAGAGCCACAAGGTCATGAAGACTGACTTGCTGAAAGAGCCAGTATACACCACTGTACTTGTCCAAGGAGTTTATATGAGGCCACTTAATCCACTTGTGATCTACAAAATTTCTATGATTTTTATACAATTACTCATATACTTGTTCTTGAAATATTGTATGGAATCTTGGATTGACGGAGTTGGACTTGAAGAGATATTGATTAACATGACGCTTGATGGCATACTCATCAACTGTAATGAGTCTCAAGTCAATTGGAGGCTCTGGAGGCTCTCCCATCTCCTCATCTGACTGACCTTGTACTTCTGGCTCGGTCTCGATTTGACTTCGAGAACCGACAATGCATGGGAGGAGCTTTCCTCACTTTCTTCAGACTCAGGGTCATCAGCTGCTGGCCTTTTTCCCTTGCCATGCACAACCTTTTGTTGAACTGAACGAGATCTTTGAGTTGGAGCTGGAGGAGGTTGAGATGAAGATTGCCCTCCTCTAGGTGGTCCATGCGACTTTCGAGTCGCAATTCTTGTCCTAGGCATCTTCACACAGATAAGATGGGTTATAAGGAGTTCAATTGATCAAACAAAATAGAATTAATTGTGAAAGGAAATGAATTTTCTATTTCTGTCAGGACAATCGGTATTACCGCCGTTATATGGCTGGTATGACCACATAACGGTTGTACCGCGCTCAGGGAACGGTAGTACCAAATTTCCTAACTGAGTTCTAGGGCATGGAATCGACTGAAATTTTTGACGTTTCTCATGGAGTGAATCCATGGCATGGATGCGCAAGCATCATGAGACATCAAATTGATAACTTTGCCCAACTAGAACCACATAAATCATCTATATTTTCAATTAACCCTAAAATGAAGACCTAGGGTTCAAAACTTGGGTAAAACTAGAATCAAAGGAGGTTTTACCTTGAGAGTTGAAGGAGGTGAACCCTAGAGATACATGAATCAACAAGAAAATGGAGGAACACCGGAGGTTTTAGTGGATTTGAGAGGCGATTTTGGGTGGTCCTTGGGTTGGAGAGAGAGAGGTCGAAAGGGAGAAGAGACTGCGATCCAACCGTTGAGAAGTAATAAGGGCAAAGAAGTAAAATCGCACAGCAGTTACAACCCAAATCACAACGGAAGCGGTTGTACCGCCTTGATACCTCCGGTAGTACCGCCAAGTAGTAATACCGTGGTTAAAATGCTGGTCGTACCGCACTGCAGCAGATAATACAACAAATGAACAACAACAATAGTATTCCCATAACCACTACTCCTACAACACATGAACAATGCTCCTGCGATGAGTTACCAAGGATCAAGCCACCAGAAGTATCACATAATGACGACGTGAGCCACTTTCTTCCTGAAAGCCACCACCCATGGAAGTATGTTATCTGCTATAGATGTGGAGAATCAGGACATCTCGCCTACGGATGCCCTCAAAAAGGAAAGTCGACACAAGATGTCCATTGTGTTAACTGTAATAACACCAGACACTGTTTCATCAAGTATTCCAAGAAGAAGGTAATCCAGTATAAAATATGCAACTATTATGGCAAGGAAAGGCACCTTATCCAGCAATGCCCCTTACCAGTATTCGTGGCACCACAAGCAACCTCAGCACTAGAGGACAAATCAGAAGAACCTCGGACAACACACAAAGCAGCAAGGATATTTCAACCCATAAGAAGCCAAGTGAACCAAGCCAATACAGAAAAAGCTCAAGGATCAGATAAACAGAATTCCGGCCAAGTCAAAAACAAGACGTTCAAACAAAAGGACAATCTTCATAAAAGAAAGATGGTAGATCAAAAGCAATATAGGCCAAGAAACTCCAAGGCTCGTGTAATTCCACCCCAACCCAACCAAGCACCAACGACGACTGCACTCATGATTTCGGGATCAGCACCACTTCCACAAACGTAGTTATTCCACGACAACAATGTTGGCCAATCTCAGCAGAACAAAATATCAAGGGTAGGAATACAATGTTTGAAGTGTTAGGAAAAGGGACATTTTGCCAATAAATGCCCACAAAGATATCCAGCACTCACTTCAGAAAGCATCCCAGAAGCCACTCTAATCATAACAATAACACCAGAAGCAGGTGGTAAAAACAACAGAAGATACATGTCATGGTTGCAGGAATACAGAAGTTTAGGCTTGCCAATGCCTCAAGAAACAACCATGAACTAGCCGGCCAGCTTGTTGCTCCCCAACACCTCTTTTGGAAGCCAGTCACCGAAGGATTCATCCTATTTTGCAGGCATCACATGTTTCAATTGCCATGAGATAGGACATTATGCCAATAAATGTCCAAAGAAGCAGCAAGCAGCGAATCCATCTAACTCTGAAGTTCCAAAGGTCAACACCATGCAAGCAACCAGGAAGCCACAGAATTTTGGAAAAGGATGTCTGTACAACATCACAGCTCGGGCCCTACCCAAGAGGAGCAGGATGCAGATGACGACAACTCCAGTTGAAAACCTTGTATCCTCAAACTTCTTTCTAGCCACTCCGAATCTCGAGGACAAGATTACTTTTAAGGGAGTAGTTTGTAACATCCCAAAGTTCTCTTACCAAAATAAAAATAAATAAAGTTATTATTTTATTGATTTTCGAAATTTGAAAGAGTTTTATTGCTTTTCTCGAATTTCTAAGTTTTAAAAGTCAAAAATTAAAATTTATTGAAAGTTTTATTTGATTTAAGTTGAAAAATAAAAATTTAATTAATTTCTAGAATTTTCGAAATTTTAAAAGCTTTTCCCTAATTATTTCAAAGCCAAAATAAATTAATTGCAAAATATATTGCCAAATATAAGTTGGAAATATTTTATTTAAGTCCGAATGTCTTTGAGAATTTTCTTGAATTTTCTCATAATTTTTGGATTTTATTTGTTATTTTCGAAAGCCTATTTGAATTATTGGAATCATTTAAATTGCTAAATCAAAGTAAATCCTCAAACAGTGCTTGGGCCGAAACCTTCTCAACCCAACCTTGTTCTCAACGCACGCGCGGCCCAGTTGGCCCAACCCTCCCGCGTGTTTCACCTCTGTTCAAATCAACCGTTGGATCAGTAACGAACAACCGATCTTGATTGATGTTCGGAGTGGCCCGAACGTTCCAATCGTTGTGGACCGTCCGATCTAAATTGGACGGCCCGATCAAGACTTCGTTCGGACGGTCCGAACGTTCCAACCAATGAGGACCGTCTGATCTAAATTGGACGGTCAGATCTTGTTTGCCAATCGGAGCGGTCCAAACGTTCTCATCGTTGTGGACCGTTCGATCTAAATCGAACGGCCCAAACGCCACCTGTTCCCTTTTCTTTTCTTTGCTGTCACTGCCATGTGGGGCCCACTCGACCTCGTCGTCCCCTTCCTCCTTTCTTCCTCCTCGCGCCGCCGCCATTGTCGACCTCAACCGAAGCTCATAACTTCACCCGTTACTCCCTCTTTTCACGTGCATTTGATGTTAAGACCCACGTTCACTGACAAATTCATGGCACCCGTTTCTTCTTCCTTAAACCCCCTTTACTCCTCTTTTATCTCTCCACCACGCCGGCAAGAAACGGCCGTGCACGACCCGACATTTTGGACCTCCCCGTCCACTATAAAAGGGCGTCTTAGGATCGCCTTGAGGCACTCATTCCAACGCCCAACCTCCCTTCTCCCCAATCGCCCTAGTTCACTGGAATTTTTGAGTTGAAGCGCCCGATGTAAGATCGAGGAGGCCGACTAGAGGGGGGGGAATAGGCGGTTTTAAAAACTACTTTGGCTAAAACCGATTTCTAGTGCGGAATTGTAAATCAAATTGGTTTTTCACAATTAAAACCTAAATCATCTAGTTTTGACTAAGTGCACCAACAATATGAGACTATTGACAATGAAAGCAATCATACAAAGACATGTAATCAATTTGATACAAGGAATGTAAATTGCACAATGTAAAGCACAAGAAGGCAAACCACAAAGACACGACGATGTTTTACCATGGTGATCGGAGACCTACCGGTCTCCCCTAATCCACGTTGAGGTAAGCCCAACCACGTTGGACCGGCTCTACAACTTGAGCTAACACCTCTGAGGTAAGTCTAACCACTTAGACCGGCTCACAACTTGAACCAACACATCGATCCACTCGGGGTTGCTCTTCCTCCACTCTGGAGATGGAGAGCACCAAACCACTCACAAACCGCCCGGGTCTTCTCACAACCTTCTTGAGGAAGACCACCGACACAACTCCTCAAAGTCATCTAGGTGTCGAAAAACACCAAGAGTAACAAGTCGGAGATGCTCACTTGAACGGATCAAGTGTCTAAGCTCAATGGATACACAATCTACTACCTAATTGTAACACATGCACTTAGGGTTTGCTCTCTAAGCTCACTAAGTGCAACACATGCACATAAGAGATGACAGGGCTTGCTCTTGGATCAAGGAAATGGGTAATGGCACCAGCAACTCTCCCACAACTAGCCAAGGTGGGTATTATAGTCCACACACAAAAACTAGCCGTTGGGAGAAAAGATGCTGAAAAATCAGCCGAGCCCGATCAGACCGCAGGCCAACGGCCGGTCAGACCGGCCATGCTCCAACGGCTATAAAACTAGCCATTGGATCAAGTCCGGACTAACCGCCAGCCAAAGGCTGGTCATTCATAACATCCGGCCTCGACCGCCAACACATGGCGGTCGACCACCAATTGAAAATTGATTTTAAAACACACTCTCTGGAAAAAAGTCGACGGGTCTTGATTCGGGTCCGCTTGACCGACCAACAACCGTGGTCGATCAAGACTTGTTAAAACCAGAAAAACACATCTTCTGGAAAAAGCTAATCGCGCAACCCTAACCGGGGGTCTGGTCTGAGTGGCCAACACATGGCGGTCAGACCGGGGTCCGGTCAGACCGAGGTTCCTTCTGCGGTCAGACCGGTCCTGGAACCAAAAGCTGATTTGTGCAAATTACTTCAACTCAATTGCAAAAAACATTTTCCAATTGATGCAAGGTGCACACAAGGGTTAAAGGCAAGATTCTCAACAAGTTGCAAAACATATTTGCCAACTTTTAGAATCAACACCACAAGGAATAAGATACATGGACTTAAATCATTTGCAAAACACATTCGCAAATTAAAGTCACATGCTACAAGGATTATGCATGTGCCTTAACTATTTGTAAAACACATTCACAAATATTGGCACCATGCTAACAAGAGCTAGAGCAAGCATAACGAGCTATCAACATATGACAAACTCAAGCTACTAGTCAAGACCCCTCTTAATAGTACGGCAACCTATACTAGCAATCTAGTCTCCAACCAAACACCAAGACCAGTAAAATACTAGGAACACATCCTTAGCCTTAACTAGTCATACCTTTGCCTTGCACATCCTCTTGAAGCTTGATGACGCACATCTTCACTTCAAGTCTGGGTTCTTGACTTTGATGATCATCAACACATGATGATCACCTTTACTTTAAGTTCTTGATTTGAATATGCATCAACTCATGATGCATTCTTTCACTTGACCTCTATCAACACATGATGGGTCTTCTTCTGACTTGATGATCAACTCATGATCATCTCCTCTTCTTGAACATCATTAACACATGATGATTTCCTTTTCTTAGAGATCTTGATACACATCAGCACATGATGCATCATTTACTCCAAGCTCTTGACTTACGACGATCAACTCATGATGTCATCCAAAGTCTCCAACCTTATAGAAAATAACCTAATCACCCAACCCATGAAAAATGTTAGTTCCACAATATGATTGTTATTAATTACCACAACATACCATTAACTCATAATGGTGGGACAAGATACTTCAATCTTTCCCGCTTTGGTAATTTATGACAACCATCACAATTACAAATAATTGAATGAAGATAAACATGAGTATATATTAACTACACAAGTTTTGTATACTCATTTGATATGTTTCGAAGTAGAGATCCTTAATATATGTGGATAAAGAAATATGGATCAATACTATTGAAACCACAAAACATAGAGAGAACTCCCCCTAAATATGTGCATACACAAATGTGTAATAAGAACATATGCACATATTTAAGTTAGAATTTTGGTAGAGTTCAACCTATATTTTGGATCCGATGAATGCAACATAGATATAAGAAATATGATGTCATACTACAAAAAGGTTAATACTAGACGCCTCATCACAGACGGTTGACCAAAACCGTCTGTATTAAATACAATCATAGACGGTTTTGGTTTAGCGCCAAATGCAGGTTCTTATCGCTACGCTTAAAACCATCTGTGAAGAAGTAATATCACAGATGATTCGTGTTGAAAACTATTCAGTGAAGTATCACGCATTTATTTTCAACACGAACCGTCTGTGACATCCTCATCACAGACGGTTCGTGTTGAAAACCGTCTGTGAAGTATCACAGACGGTTCTAAACAAGAACTGTCTGTGATATTTAGTAGTATCACAGACGGTTTTCAACACGAGCTGTCTGTGACTTCCCATCCTCATCACAGATGGTTCGTATTAAAAACCGTCTGTGATAAGTATTTTTGATTTTACCATGGCTTGAAATCACTAACTCTTTGATTTTACCATGGCTTCAAATCACTAATGCTCCGATTTTACCATGGCTTGGAATCACTACCACTCCGATTTTACTATGGCTTGGAATCAGTGATTTCAAGCTATGGTAAAATTGCAGAGTGTTAGTGATATTCAAAGCCATGGTAGTGATTTTAAGCCATGGTAAAATCGGAGTGTTAGTGATTTCTAGCCATGGTAAAATTGCAGAGTAAGGAAAATTCAAAGCCATGGTAAAATTAGAGAGTTAATGATTTCAAGCCATGGTAAAATCATAATGTTAGTGATTTCAAGCCATGGTAAAATTGCAGAGTAAGGAAAATCCAAAGCCAAGTCACAGACGGTTTTTAATACAAACCGTCTGTGATAAGATACATACCACAGACAGTTTTTTAATACGAACCGTCTGTGATAAGATACATATCACAGACGGTTCTTAATACGAACCGTCTGTGATAAGTATCTTATCACAGATGATTCGTATTAAGAACCGTCTGTGATATATCGTCACAGACGGTTTTTGTATGAAATTGTCTGTGATTCGCAGCGCGAGAGTTCGAAAATTTTTGAACACGCGCGCGGGAGGTAAAATGTTTTGGCGCTGTCCTTATATATTATAGCCACCCCAGCCTTATTTTCCATCGCCTCTCCTCTCTCTCCCCACACCGAGCTCCAAATGACCACCTCGATTCCCGTCGCGTTTGTTGAGGAGACACAAATGACGACGACGATGAGGAGGGATGTGGAGGAGCTCCTTCTCTACCGGAAGGTACGTGTACATCCCCATAACATACATAATTTGTTAGCTGTTTGTTGTAAAGAAAATTATCTAATTTTGTGTTACCTAAGGTCGGAGCGCCGCTGGAGGTTTTCAGTCGTCTCTCCTTGCCAATGAGCTTGAGTCGAACTCGACGACATGGAAGAACATCTTGTGATATGCTGGTGAGGTACAGAGAGGAGCTCACAAGACCAATCCAAGAAGTCGATGAGTTCTTCAGCAGCTTGGAGGCATAGATGGTTTCTAGCTAGTTTAACTTTGTAACTTTATTCTTTTTTTCCCATTCGGAGGGGACGTTGTGAAACCTTTTGGTTTCCCTTTCCTATAATGTGTTTGCCATCAGAATTTTAATTGAATTTTAGTTGTCTTGCTAGAGGTTGCATATGGAAACTACTGTCTAGCACTTGATTGGTTTGTCTCAAAATCCGATTTTTTTTTGCAATAGAAAAACGGTTCTGAACAAGAACCATCTGTGATAAGTAATTATCACAGACAGTTCTTGTTCAGAACCGTCTATGATAGCTTTTTTACAGACGGTTCAAAACCTGTCTGTGATGACTCATGTCATCATTGACCCATAAACTCAAACGGTTCACAAAACCGTCTGTGATGACGTTTTTGAACCGTCTGTGAAGACATTTTTTGTAGTAGTGTGTCGAATGCATACCTCCATGATTATCACCTTTTCATCCAAGTGAGACTAATCAATAGGTATAACAATAGAAATGTTAGTCTCACAAATGGATTTATCATTAATCACTAAAATACTTCATTAATTCATAATGGCGGGTCTAGATTCTTCAGCACGGCGACAGTACGAGGTATTCATATCGTGTGGGTACCTCTGCAGAGTTAACAAACTATTCGAATAGCCGTGTCCCCGGTCATGAACATCGCTTGTGGGAAAGTATGCACAGTTAGCTTATGAGAATTTGAGTTTGGGTTATGTTGATAAGTCATGTGTTGAATTGTTCAAATTTTGTATGTTGTCACGAACGGGAAGTTTACGTGTTGATTTGTTAAGGAATGAATTGTGTCATGAACGAAAAGTCATGTGTTAATTATATTTGAAGTATGTACTGTTGTTGATCATGAATTTGGGATTACCTACTGATATATAATGTTTCTAAAAGGTTTAACAAATGAAAATTTAAATCTATATCGGTCATTTCAATGAAAAACTTGCTTTGTGCTGAAAATTGCCTAGTGCAATAGCCTTCCATTGACACTTAAATGTATTTATTATATATTGCTATTTGTAAGTCTTGCGAGTATGTTTTTGTACTCAGATGGATTTTCCATGTTGTAGGTGAGAAGTCGGTCGAATTGGGTTTTAGTACGACATTTGCTACGACTTTAACTCCAGTTGGTTGCTTGTGAGTTTGGGCATGCCAACTTGGTTTCCCTTCTTTATTTCCTTATTTATCTTCCGCTACGATTTATTTGATTTATGATTAAATTTGGTCGGTCGGCCCTCATATGCAAAATTGACCATAAGATTATATTTAATGAAGTTGTAATAACAATTCTATTATGCTTGTATATTGTGTATGGATGTGATTGCAATGTAATATTTGGATATGTGTATGTTAGCCACTGATCATTGGGAGCTAACATGAGACACATACCTGGACACTCGGAATCATTTTCGTCTCTCATTAAGTATTGCGTTTTCGGCATAATCACTTAGCTTGGAACGGATTCGATTTTGGGGGCTTACACATATAGACTTCTTCCTCTTAAATACAGAGATGCTTCATTATATTGATATCAAACGTATGGATCACCATCTAACTTAATGTCTTTAACTAGGCGTTGAAGAAGTATAATCCATGATCAATGGCTCACTAGATGATCAATAGTTTTTGTTTTTTTTGTTTTGTTGTTGTTGTTGTTTTTTTTTTGTGTGTGCCACGAGGCAAGTTCTCGAGCTAACTCTTTGCAATATCGCTAGTTAGAATTGAATGAGTCCAAACATGCTCCAGAAGGGAAGATAAAATTATAGCTCTTGTTCGGTACCTTCGAATCGATATGATACTTCCAATGTTTTTAATCAAGAGATCATATTAGTTGGGATTAAGTTATACAATACAAATCTCGCAAGGGGTAAAATTATAATTCCCAGTACTAATTGAGATTGAAATGAACACATATGGCGGACTATTAACAGGTTCGGTGAAAAGTTCTTAATACTCACACAAAAATTACAGAGTAAAGTTTATTATGCTCTCAATAAATCAATTGCCAAGTTTAATTTCTACTACCACCCTCTTTCTACCTATAGAAGGTATTATAAAATTTCCCTTTCTACTGGTAGAAGGTACTGTAAAAATTCCCTAAAATTATGGACAATCTATGGTACGATAAGAAGAAAAAGGAAAGCGTAATAGTACTATATGCAATTCCAAAGTTAAAGTCAAACACCAAGAAGACGGCATGCGAAATTGCCAGAGTGGGCTCCAGACACCAGGCTACGTGGCCCCAGGCTGTGGAGTGATGGGATGAGCAGATAATGGGCCTTTCATTATGGGCTTCTGCTTCTGCGTTATTGTCTTTTTCATAACTCAAATATATTAGGCCCAAGTGATCGAGCATTCAAGCCTATGTAGAGTCACACACCAAATCAACAAATTAAATGAATTTGTTCTTTACTCTCTTTTTTCAGAGAAAAATGGCTGAGTTGGCCAGGCGATTAGTCGCTGACGGCAGCTAAACTGGAGCGGCAGCATAATCCTCGCCCAATTACAATAACTAGAAGGATCGGCGCGGGCGCGTGCGGAAAACGATCCGACGGCGCGCGCTTTGGAGCAACGTGGACGGGCGAGCTCCGCGGCTTCGGAGACACGCAGCGGCCTGGATCGGGCGGTGCGGAGGCGACGGGATGCGATCCGATGGACGTTGTTTTGTTGCCGACGCCGACGTAGCATGGCCGGTGAGCTCCAATCCTAGCAGCTTTAAAGTATAGTAATTAGTTTATACCTGATGGCCTCGGCAACATGTATCCATGTGTACATGCTCTGACGAGGGTCGTATAGTTATATGCATATGACCCGGGTCTCGATGAATTATTTTCTAAAGTATAAACATAAAGTATGCCAAATGATGTTTTCGCGTAGTGATAATTTACCACAATGAATATGTTTTTAATCAATTTAAATATAAATAAATACATTATTAAGAATGCATAATTGTTCATTAGATTTCGATTAATCCATCGTATCACTTAGCGGATCCATTCGACGAGCAATGCACATGGGCTGGATGAACTCCACGTGATGGAAAAAGGAAACTAAACCACGAAGGGAAACCGATTTATGTTGCATGCGTCGATGGAAATCGAAGCGAGAAAAGGAAAGTTACGCATAGGAAATAAAGGACATGACGGCAATTCACCCGAACCGAAACCCTAGCTAGGCAATTCATCCGCCACCACCGAACCCCCAGGATCAGCGGCGAATTGCAGGAAGAAGATGTTGCTTGCGCCAAGCCTCGCGCGACCGGCGAGGACGACGACGGCGACATGCCCAACCGGGCGCCGCTGTCCTGCTTCCACGCAGGGCCGTTTCTGGCATTTTGGAGACCCTAGGACGAGACAAAATGAAAGACCTTTTATTCTAACATAAATAAATAATGCTACTTTTATATCAACTGCAAAACTATTAAATATATCAAAAAGATACAAACTACTCATAGAAAACAATTTCTTCTAACATTTCTAGATACAGAGTCATTAATAATAGTATTTACGTTAATATGATCTAACATACCCTTTTCAATGCATAGAGTGGCCAGATCATTCAACCTTTCTTGTGATATTGATGACCTCAAATAGTTTTTCAATAACTTCAACTTTGAAAAGCTTCTTTTAGTTGATGCTACAATCACAGATACAGTAAATAAGATTTGATAAGCAATTGAAACATTTGGATAACAATCTACATATCTAACAAACTAAAAAAATCTATATAGCAGACATTGTCACATAGCAAAGTCATTTGCAACACTCTTAATTCAGAGAAAAAAGATGTATCAGGATACCCATCCCTACACTCTTAACCTCAATCTAGTTAGTAGTTATACAACCCTGCAGATCAATAAAGCATATATATGATATACAATTATACATATACGTATATGTAGTATGATATATCAAGATAAGGAGCCCTTGATTTTGGTGGGCCCTGGTGCTCGTCCCCGCCAGCCCTTCCTCAGAAACGGCCCTGCTTCCACGGCGCCGAGGTCGACGAGGCCGTCCGCGCCGAGTGGGAGGCAGTGATGGACCAGCCCATACAGGCCTTGTACTCCGAGGTGTTCCGCCGGCTACCCGTCGCGGCCACGCCGGAGCTCGTGGGGTGCGTCTACCGCGGGGCCACTGTGTCGGCCTTCTCGACCCTGTCTCCAACATCATCCTCAACGCCGTCAACTTCCTGTGCGGCGGTGAGGAGTGCGGCAGCGACGGCGACAAAGACGTCGACCCGACTGTCGAACCTTACTGGAGGCGGATCGCCTTGGCTTCCTACTTCGGTCTCGCCACCTTCATGCAGACCTACTTCCTGTTTGAAATAATCCAGACTTGGCCGCTGTTTGGCCGAGTCTTGTGGCGTAGTGCGTGTCGTGTCCGGCTAATTCGGATCGTGGGGAGGCACGATACCTGAATCCTAGCCAAGTTTGTTTAAGTATCAAAACTGTCGTTGTAGTTTTCAGTCTTTTGCTGTATTGAATACAGTACTCGAAAATTGCCCCAACAGAGTGTTCCTCTGTGTTCTCTTAGCGTGTGTTCTTCCCATCTGTCTTTGGTATTAGAGCCTGGTGCATGCCTAAGTATCTCCGCTTCCGAAGGATGTCCATCACAGAGCATATGGCGGCTCCGGCGATGAAGAAGAGCGGTGTGTCCTTGCACTACCCGATGTAAGGGTGAAAAAAAAGCTCAAAACTCACGAACCAGCCGAGTGCATGCCCAAGTATCTCTGCTTCTGAAGGATGTCCATCACAGAGCATATGGCGGCTCCGGCTATGAAGGAGAGCGGTGTGTCCTTACACCACCCGATGTAAGGGTGAAAAAAAAGCTCGAAACTTGCGAGCCAGCTCGGCTCGTTAAGAACTCGGCTTGACTCGACTCAAACTCGGTCCCTTAACGAGCCAAGCCGAGCTGTCAATTTAGCTCGTTTTCTTAAAGAGCCGAGTTCGAGCTGGCTCGCGAGTTGCTCGCTTAGCTCGTTAAGAAAACCAGGCCCAACCCACTGTGCGTAGTGCCGAGTTAACGAGCCTTAATAAACCGAGTTAACGAGTTTGTTCGTAACGAGTTTAGCTTCAATTGTTAGTAATGGGCCTAACGAGCCGAGTTAAGGAGTCTGAATGAGCCGAGCCGAGCTTGTTATTCTGCTCGTTAGCTTAACGAGCCACTCGTTTCCTTAACGAGTCGAGCAAGCCAGCTCGTTATCCACTTCTAACCCGATGTTGACTTCAACCAATTACTCCACTTGAGCGATCAAGATGGAGGTCTTCATGGATGCTCAAGGCATCTCAGACCTAAACTATCTTGAACCAATGGTGTGCTCCACATTTGCCTTGTGCCTTGTTCATTGGTAGCCTCAGGTGAAATGGAACCATTAGGCCCTTTTGCAATTGAGAAATGTGAGGTTTTAATAGGCTTTTCTTCAACAGTCCGTGATCTTGAGAGAGGAGACTCAATTGGTGAAGGCTTGACATGTGGTTCCTTGGTGACATCACTCGAGATAAACCTGCTATCCAAGTCTGGAGGGAAGTCGTCTAGGGACTCTGAAACTGGCCCAAGCAATGCGATTGCGTCTGGATCATAGCATGGGTCCTAAAATTGCTCTGGTTCTTCCAATACTGTTGGTTCTGCCTCATTATAGAAGGGCATATGTTCAGCTGGAAAATGAGATAGTGGCCTGTTGGCAGGTGCTCCATTCACTGGTGGAAAACCTGGAAACCGCATGGATTGGCTCGTTCTGCTGTCCAGAGGAGGATACTGAGCCATAAAATTTTGAGCATTGCTTATTTGTCGTTCTGCTGTCCAGAGGAGGACACTGAGCCATAAAATTTTGAGCATTGCTTATTTGTGCTCCATTATGTACTGGCTGCCCGTTCTTTTCACGAGCTGAAGCAGAAACATCAGGACAAGGGGACACTGATGCGGAGCGACTAGACAGCTGATGCCATGACTTTTTAACGCCGGTAGGATGTGGCTGCATATTTGGACTAACCTGCATAGAACATAATACAAATAATTGAAAGATTAAGATGGTAAATGGGGTGAAAACAATTTATGACATGTCATAATAATAATAACAGTTTACAATAAAATAGTAATGCCATTGCCACTCACAGGTCGATGAAAATTAGTCCACGAATTTCTGGTTTCTCCAGTCGTAGCAGATTTGGCCGCTGCCAATGCAGCTGCGGGTTGAACATCTCTTTTGACTGCATTACTCTGGTCAGTAGCAGTAACAAGTGGTCTAGTCACCTTGTTAACCTGAGGAGCAGGGGCCTGAGCACTTCTGCCAAAAAAGGAACCGCCGCCAAAACCTCTCGAAGAAGATAACAGACCTCCCGTGATACGGCCAAAGTACTTGCTGCCCTGATTGTTAGCTTCAGTGGTATGGACCTTATAGCCAGCCCTCTGTCCCAACTCTTGCTGCATCCCGTCTCTCTAGCTCATTTCTTCTATCAAAGTCCCGCTTTCTCTCGTCTTCCCTGCCCACTCTTCCCTCAATATCCTCGCAATCTGAATTGCTCTTGCTTGACCCCCTTATCCTTCTCCTCCTTCCTCCTCCTCTCCTGCCGCCGCCGTTCGGCTTCCTTCCTAGGACGCGAAGAAGCGAAGATCCGAGGAAAAAGCAAACGTGCAGATCCAAAGCGCAATACCGAGGTAAGAAAACAAAACGAGGGAACAATGGACTGAGCTAAGAACAGCTAGAAAGGTAAGAAGAAAATGCGCAAAGCGGAGTTCAGGAAGAGTTAGAAAAGCAGAGATGAAGAAAGGAAGGACGATAGAGGAGGAAGCTGGAGCGTTTGAGGAGTTGACCGAACGAACGCTTGCACCGATTGAAACGTCAATGAACAAGGACGGTCAAGCGATAGAGATGGTAGACCTGGAAGGCCGAGCGAGGAAAGAGTAAAAGCAACACGGCGTGAGAATCGAAGGAAGACCGTGGCGTGCACGGGGTAACCCGACGCGCCAGCGTAAGCATATGTACAACAAATTTACATCAACTGTTTATAATCTCTATAAATAAGTTATCGTGAGAATCGAAGGAAGACCGTGATGTGCATAAAAAAGAATAAACAGAATAAAGAGAGAGAAATAAACAGAATAAAGGGAGAGAAATATGCTGTGTACAATTGAAGGAAGACCGTGACGTGGATGAAAAAAAATAAACAGAATAAAGAGAGAGAAATATGCTGTGTACAATCCTATAGTCAACTGTATCATCAAAACAAAGAAAAACATTAAAATATTATGTGTTGTCTACAATCCTGTAGTCGACTGTATCACTATAACTTATTGTATGGGCTGTCTTTAGTGCTGTTTACATGTAACATGAATAGTTGCTATAGACAGCAGCTATCTATACCATTGTGCATACCCTAATAAATGAAAAAAGGTAGACGCCCACATGTGGCTAGGCGAAGCAACATCACTACAACCAAAGGAAGCAAGCACGAGCAAAGAACGCAAGGCACGCAAAACGAAAAAAAAGTCCAACGGACGGGAAGAGAAGAGACGTGGAATTAGACGACAGAGCTAAAATGGGCGACATGGCATGTGTCCCCTCTCCTCAATTTTCCTTTTCTTTATACCAGAGGATTAGTTTATAGTGTTGTGTAGCCGTGTTACCAATATGTAACATATAGATGAAGTATAAAATACGAAATGTATTGTATGGCAAATGATGTTTTGTGTAGTGATAATTTACTATAATTTTGGTCAATAAATGTTTTAGTCAAGTTTAACTATAAATAAATATATTTTTAGAACACGTAATCGTGTGCTAAATTCTGATCAATCATTTGTATTGTGATTAGTCTCTTAGCGGTACTTAATCCATCCGACAAGCTAGTGCTTACGGATATTAACAACACTGCTTTTTCCAGGGGAGAAGATTGAATAAGAATCCGATGAGCTCTATCTTCGCATAGTTTGCGTAACAGTGACTAGTCATATCCATGATCTCATAATAAACTCCTGAGATGATATTTTAAATGCTCACCAAACCATAAATATATCTTTACAATTACACGTCGAACTCGTAATACCGGAAAAGAAATGAAAGGAAGAAAAAAAAACTGAATTAGGAGCCATGCACATACTACATTAAATTGCTTATTGTAGAGTCCACGTTAAATTTCTGCATTCAGCTTGTAAAAAACTTTAACATATCATGATACGTGGAGCCGATCGGCGAAGAGGTCAGGGTGGAGGCCGAAGAGCCGAGGCCGTCGTGAGTGCTTTCGTCGGCCATGCAAGGCTTCGAGTCCGCCCGCCCGCCGACTCCACTGGCACACGCGGCAGCGCCACCGCCTCGGCACCGCTTAGCGGAGGAGCCCGCCCGCCGCCGCCGCCGACGGCAGAAGGCCAGGCAGCGTCTTTTCGCTCCGAGCAATGCCAGATGGTCATCATCACCCAGCGGCTCCATCACTGTCGTTGTCACGGTGATCGAAGTGTAATGCACCCAAAATTTAGGACCATTAAACCCTTTACAACCATTTAGAATGCCTACAGGTAGTGGACAAATTAAAGCTAAGAATAGTATTCAAGCATCTATTGCTAGAACTACACAAAAAATAAAGACGAAAGTGATATTCCAACAAATTCTGGCTAAATATGAGAATAAAAAGGCCGATCAACATGGTTTTGATCAGGCGAACGGATCCAAGAAACAACCACGAGGTCAAAAGTTTACATCTGGTCATCACAACCATTGGCAATCACATGATCGATATTCATTGCCTGTCCCACTGATGCTTGCGTCGTGGAATCCGTCCCCAGGTATGTCAGTTTATTCTCCATGGTTTTGGTATAGTCCTTGGATGCCATTTTATGAGTATTTACATTTTAGTTGAGTATTACTAAAGCGACATGTATATGATCCAATATCACGGCCATATCAAGAACATTGTTGTTAAATATAATTACATATTAGAAAGCCAAAATTAACAAGAGAATGGGTTTATTTTGGCTACATATATAGATGTTTAGAAAAGTATGTTTAAGAATGGCCGTTGTTTTATTTATGATCGCCCTAAAAGCGAAAGAAAAAGAGGCACACATGGCTTATGAGTTGTTTATCATCATCCTAAGAGGCATACATAGGGCCAGTGTTTAATCATCGTCCTGAAAAATATTTGAAGATATTATTGTTTTATGGCAAACATGTTTGTTTTACCAAAAAAACAGGGGAGCATGCGTTGATGACAAGATTTGGCATCTATAATGGTCGTTGCAATGCTGATTGGTCTGACGACAAAGATTTAAAACTACCGCTGATTCAACTAATTTCGGTTTTGAATCGAAAAGCAGAATGGCCTAAAAGACCTCCTGAGGTCCTGGACGACCTCTTTGAAGACCTCCTAGGAGGTCCTGACTTCAAAAATGACCTCTTTAAGATTCAGAAGACCACCTTGCTACAATACTTCGAACAGCCCGAGAGGTCTTGAACGACCTCTTTGGAGGTCCTAGAGGACGTCTTGGGTGGTCCTGAAAAACATCCACAAAGACCTCCTAGGAGGACCTGGAGGGGTGGTCTTTGTAAAATGACCAAAAGGGTAGTCTTTGTAAAATAGGAGGTCTTGGTTCAAAAGGGTGGTCCTTACAAAACGTCCAAGAGGTGATCTTTGCAAAGCAGAAGATCGTGAGGACAAGGAAAAGCGCGCCCAAGACATCCTCAGGAGCGCTCGCGCGCCTTCATCAGGGCCGCTCAAGACCTTCTCCGAAGTGCTGTGTGGCTTCATCAGAACCGCCCAAGACCTCCCCAGGAGCACTCACGCGCCTTCATCAGAACCGCTCAAGACCTCCTCCAGAGTGCTGCATGGCTTCATCAGAACAACTCAAGACCTCCCTGGAGCACTAGCGCGTCTTCATCAGAACCGCTCAGGACCTCATCCGGAGTGCTACGTGGTCTCATCAGAGCCGCTCAAGACCTCCTCAGGAGCGCTCACGCGCCTTCATCAGGGCCACTTAGGACCTCCTTTGGAGTGCTACATGGTTTCATCAGAGCCGCCCAAGACCTCCTCAAGGGCGCTCACGTGGCTTCATCAGAGCCTCCTAGGATCTCCTCAGGAGTGCTATGCGGCTTCATCAGAGCCGTCTAAGACCTCCTCGGGAGCGCTACGCGGCTTCATCTGGGCCATCCAAAGACCTCCTCAGGAGCGCTATGCGGCTTCATTAGGGCCGTCCAAGACCTCCTCGGGAGCGCTACACGGCTTTATCTGGGCCGTCCAAAGACCTCCTCAGGAGCGCTACGCGGCTTCATTAGGGCCGTCTAAGACCTCCTCTGGCATATCTACGTGGCTCCATCAAGACCGTTCAAGACCTCCTCAGGCTTCATCAGGACCATTCAAGACCTCCTCAGGATCATTCGCGCGACTTCATCAGGACTATTCAGGACCTCCTCAAGCTTCATCAAGACCGCTCAGGACCTCTCAAGGCCTCCCGCGTGGACCTCCCACGAGGACTTCCTTAGGACCTCCCGTGAAGACCTCTTCAGGACCTCCCGCGGGAATTTCCTCAGGACCTCCCACGGGATTTTCCGCCAAGCATCCAAGATCTCCCTCCAGGAGCTCCTTAAGGGAATTGACGTGACCAGATAGGAAATATATGTCAATTATTAAAAGGTTTGGAGATCATAACCGAACCGTATTTGTAAATTTGGTTCGGTTTAGGAGTCCTAAGCTCCCATGGCTAAGACCTGCCGCCCTTTAAATAGAAGAGGGTCATGGCCAATTGAAATAACCACCAATCGATCAACACAATTTGTATCTACTATTTTTTTCTACTTTTTGCATCTAGGTCTAGAGTAAAGTAGCTATGCTTTGCTAGTTTGCCTATAAACCAGCTGTGTGCTCCTACGAGATTGGAGTAGCTATCCTTTGCTGTTCTTGCTTGTAAAATAGCCGGTTCTTCGCTGTAATTGAAGAATTATCTCCTTTGCTAGTTTGCTTGAAAACTAGTTGTGCGCTTCTACGAAAGTGAAGCAATTTGGTTATTTACGACCTCGTGTGTTGATTTTTGGCATCAACACAATTTGGCGACTCCGCTGGGGATGATTGGTTCGGCTATAAGTTACAGCCCGACTTTTTCCTTGGACACAATAGAAGATAAAGGCAAGGTGTCATCAAGAAGAAGGCAAGGTGTAATCAAGAAGAGTGTTGTACTATCATCAATCTACATCGAGCCAGAGGTGCAACATCTGCAAGTACATTACCTGTTTCCCAATCTAATCTGGTAGTCGCAATGAATTCATATGTTGATGTTGCTATGCCTATGTTTGATGAATTTAGTGCATTGGCTAGGAATCCAGATTACACGTTAGATAATCATTTTAGATCCTCAGTTTTAGGATTACAATGTGTTGATAATATGTAATAGCCAATGCAAAACAATATGCATACTTCAGTTTTCAATGCTATTAGCAACATACAACATGAGCCTGCGTCTTTCAATTCATCGGCAATATTTACACCACATAGAGTACTACAAACTACCGTACCGATGAACGATCAGCATGGCCAAATTAATATGATAGGTTCGGCTAGTTGTTATAAGCCATCATATGCTACACCATATGTTACTAGAACGGAGGTTACACCGTATGCCTTTTCAGCACCATACGCAACACGTAATGTATATGATTCGGCTCTATACGTCATTAATGATTATGGCCGAATAGACGGGAATTCAGCAAGTGTGCAGGTGCCTCCATATAACACCATAGCATATAGTGTATCCCCTACACCACCCCAAAGTTCCGGTATTCCTCATAGTTCATGGCCGGAAGGCTATTTTAGTGTTCCCCAACAAGATGCACCATATGTTCAGCCCACAACGTCATATTCTTTTGATATCCCAAAGCCATATACTGTTAGCTCAGAACGACAAGTTGATTCCGCGTCTACTCGGCTCGCAGCCGAGCAGGACATAGGGTCTAAAAATTTTGGATGGCAATTTGATGAAGAAAAGTGGAGGGCTAGTTTAGAAGTTATTGCAACTGAAGTACGCAAAGACGTGAGAGAGCGTCTCAATGCTTATTCTAGAAATAAGAAGACAGAGTCGATTTTAGAAAAAGAGAAGCCGGCTGTAATTGAAAGAAAAGAACAAAGGTCGGCTACTGTTGAGTTGTCGGCTAGTATTGAGGAAAAGGAAGAAGTGTTGCCGACTGTTGTTGCTAAGGTTAGCAAAAATGAAATTTCAGTAATTGGTTCGGATGTGAACAATAATCTATGTGCAGAAGCCGTGAACAGTAGTTTGGCTATAGTAGCAGCCGAGCAAAACAGTGCTTGTTCTGAATCTATTGTGTCAAAAACAGCAAACTTAGCTATGCGAAAAATCAAAAACAGTAGGTCGTCTATGCTTGAGATAAAGAAGGTCTTTGTGTTACCGTCTGAATTTCGTGCTAAAACAACTGAGGATCAGTTTGAAAAAGGAAGACAAGAAGAGTTGCCGACTACTGGTGATGTTGTCGGTAATGGTACTATTGCACGTCAGATTGGTGCTGCAATAGTTGTAGCTGACCATAGTAGCGGTAGCACGTCACAAAAATCAGAATGGCCGAACAAACACCTAAGCAGTTCGGGCCTTAGCTATGACACGTTGACAACGGCAACGGTAGCTGATTATGGGCATGATTTAGGCAGTAGATGCCGTACGCATGCAATAGAAGAGACTGAGCACAACACTTGTTCGGTTGGTGAAGAATTTAGTGAAAAAAGAAATTCCCGCACCAAGACTTCAACAAAAACCGAACTCTCCTGTGATTCGGTTGCTGACCATACGAGTGAAGGGAAAAATTCAGTTTTGGCCGAACTGAAAGTTAATTTGATTATTGACAGTAGAACCACTATAGAACATGTCGGCCAATTTATTGTGCGATGTAGAGAGGCCGGTAATGGCAATTCATTTATATTAGAGTTGTTTTCATTATCTTTGCTGGGTATTACATTTATGAGGTTTACTTTACTTGCTCCAAATTCAATTCATGTCTGGTTACAAATGGGAAACAAGCTTCATAATTATTTTCGCATTAAAGACATAAGATCGAAGCGTGGTAAAGTTGAGAAAACCGATATCAAGGAAATATATTATGTTTCTAAGATATCGGACACGGCAAGTACAAACAAATGTATAGCCGAATGGATAGATATCAAATCTGAACCATTCGTTTGTTTAGCTTTGGAGCTGTCTCCACAAAAGAATCGACTAAAGAAGAAAAAATATACATTTAATATGACTAAATGTGATCAGATTTTTGATATTTTATTGAAAGAAAAGCATATAAAGTTGTTAGATCATCATATTATACCATCACATGAGGAGTTGAGAGGGCTCTCATATTGCAAATGGCACAACGTGTTTACTCATAATACTAATAATTGCCATGTGTTTCGCCGGCAGTTACAATCGGCCATTAATGGAGGTCGATTGAAGTTTGCAAATCATCAGGAGACAGGGGGCACAAAGTAGATAAACAATCTCTCCCTGTAAGTATGCTTAATTATGAAGACAAGAAGGTGTTGATTCGGCCAGGAAAGGCTGATGTAACAAAAAGCAAGGAAATAATGATAGCCAGTGAGCTTGTCAATGATAGAGCTAAAAAGACTAGCAAAACATATGGCAAAAAGAATAATGTGGTTTGGGTCCCTATAGGTAGTGGACAAATTAAAGCTAAGGATAGTGTTCAAGCATCTATTGCTAGAACTGCACAAAAAACAAAGACGAAAGTGATATTCCAACAAACTCTGGCTAAATATGAGAATAAAAAGGCCGATCAACATGGTTTTCATCAGACGAAGGGATCCAAGAAACAACCACAAGGTCAAAAGTTTGCATCTGGTCATCAAAACCATTGGCAATATAATCACATGATCGATATTCATTGCATGTCCCACTGATGCTTGCGTCATGGAATCCGTCCCCAGGTATGTCAATTTATTCTCCATGGTTTTGGTATAGTCCTTGGATGCCATTTTATGAGTATTTACATTCTAGTTGAGTATTACTAAAGCGACATGTATGTGATCGGCTATCACAGCCGTATCAAGAACATTGTTGTTAAATATAATTACATATTAGAAAGCCAAAATTAACAAGAGGACGGGTTTATTTTGGCTACATATATAGATGTTTAGAAAGGTATGTTTAAGAATGGCCGATGCTTTATTTATCATCGCCCTAAGAGTGAAAGAAAAAGAGGCACACATGGCTTATGAGTTGTTTATCATCGTCCTGAGAGGCATACATAGGGCCGATGTTTAATCATCGTCCTGAAAAGCATTTGAAGATATTATTGTTTTATGGCAAACATGTTTGTTTTACCAAAAAAAACAGGGGGGCATGTGTTGATGACAAGATTTGGTATCTATAATGGTCGTTACAATGCTGATTGGTCTGACGACAAAGATTTAAAACTACTGCTGATTCAACTAATTTCGGTTTTGAATCGGAAGGCAGAATGGCCTAAAAGACCTCCTGGGGTCCTGGACGACCTCTTCGAAGACCTCTTGGGAGGTCCTGACTTCAAAAACGACCTCTTCAAGATTCGGAAGACCACCTTGCTACAGTGCTGGAAGACCGCCCTGCTGGGAGACCACCTTGCTACAATGTTGGAAGACCACCTTGCTATAGTGTTGGAAGACCACCTTGCTACAAGATCGAAGACCTCCTCGCTCTGAAGACCTCGGTGAATGTGACTTGAGCTACGGTACTTCGGAAGACCTCCTTGCTACAATACTTCGAACAACCCGTGACGTCTTGAACGACCTCTACAAAAGACCTCCTTGGAGGTCCTAGAGGACGTCCTGGGTGGTCCTGGAAAACATCCACAAAGACCTCCTAGGAGAACCTAGAGGGTGGTCTTTGTAAAATGACCAAAAGGGTGGTCTTTGTAAAACAAGAGGTCTTGGTTCAAAAGGGTGGTCCTTGCAAAACGTCCAAGAGGTGGTCTTTGCAAAGCAGAAGGTCGTGAGGACAAGGAAAAGCGCGCCCAAGACATCCTCAGGAGCGCTCGCACGCCTTCATCAAGGCTGCTCAAGACCTTCTCCGAAGTGCTATGTGGCTTCATCAGAACCGCCCAAGACCTCCCTAGGAGCACTCGCGCGCCTTCATCAGAACCGCTCAGGATCTCCTCCGGATTGCTGCGTGGCTTCATCAGAACCGCCCAAGACCTCCTCGGAGCACTAGCGCGTCTTCATCAGAACCGCTCAGGACCTCCATCGGAGTGCTACATGGTCTCATCAGGGCCACTCAAGACCTCCTCAGGAACACTCGCGCGCCTTCATCAGGGCCGCTCAGGACCTCCTCCGAAGTGCTACGCGGTTTCATCAGAGCCGCCCAAGACCTCCTCAAGGACGCTCACGTGGCTTCATCAGAGCCTCCTAGGATCTCCTCAGGAGAGCTATGCGGCTTCATCGGAGCCGTCCAAGACCTCCTCAGAAGCGCTACACGGCTTCATCTGGGCCGTCCAAAGACCTCCTCAGGAGTGCTACGCGACTTCATCAGGGCCGTCCAAGACCTCCTCGGGAGCGCTACGCGACTTCATCTGGGCCGTCCAAAGACCTCCTCAGGAGCGCTACACAGCTTCATCAGGGTTGTCCAAGACCTCCTCTGGCGTGCCTACGTGGCTCCATCAAGACCGTTCAAGACCTCCTCAGGCTTCATCAGGACCATTCAAGACCTCCCCAGGAGCATCCGCGTGGCTTCATCAGGACCATTCAGGACCTCCTCAAGCTTCATCAAGACCGCTCAGGACCTCCTCAAGGCCTTCCGCGTGGACCTCCCACGAGGACTTCCTTAGGACCTCCCGCGAAGACCTCTTCAGGACCTCCCGCGGGAATTTCCTCAGGACCTCCCACGGGATTTTCCGCCAAGCATCCAAGATCTCCCTCCAGGAGCTCCTTAAGGGAATTGACATGACCAGATAGGAAAGACATGTCAATTATTAGAAGGTTTGGAGATCATAACCGAACCGTATCTGTAAATTTGGTTCGGTTTAGGAGTCCTGAGCTCCCACGGCTAACACCTGCCGCCCTTTAAATAGAAGAGGGTCATGGCCGATTGAAATAACCACCAAACGATCAACACAATTTGCATCTACTATTTTTTCTACTTTTTGCATCTAGGTCTAGAGTAAAGTAGCTATGCTTTGCTAGTTTGCTTGTAAACCAGCCGCGTGCTCCTGCGAGATTGGAATAGCTATCCTTTGCTGTTCTTGCTTGTAAAACAGCCGGTTCTTCGCCGTAATTGAAGAATTATCCCCTTTGCTAATTTGCTCGAAAACTAGTCGTGCGCTTCTACGAAAGTGAAGCAATCTGGTTATTTGTGACCTCGTGTGTTGATTTTTGGCGTGAACACAAGGTTAAGGCTTATCAGCCGATTTTAACACTGACACGAGCATCCAAGCCTAAAGATAGTATATTACATGACAAAAAAAACTTCAACTCACATGCATGCTTGAGCGTGGTCGAGACCTAATAACAATAATCATTGCCGTTTAGTGATCCTGCGAAACCTTCTTCATCAAGATCCTCGAGGTTTTTTTAGATTTTCTCTGTAGTTGATATTGCAAGAAGGAATACACAACTGTACTCAGCAAGCCACATGGAAAAGCTAATTAATTACACGTTAGGATTTCAATGGATTGTTTAGGGTTTACCATATCAAGCATATGTAGATACATTTTGAGTTTAAAGTAGTTTATCTTTGAATCAGTAAAACAATAATAAGTATAACATCAGGGGTTTACTCAACAACTGTAATTACCAACTTAACATCTCAAAATCTCTACTTATGCCTCATGTATTGGAATCACCCATGAACATAGCTTCATTAACCGGAAGCACATCGTATTCGAATACCTTTGATTATACTCTGCGAAGTTGCCCAACTTTACCCACAAGATATCTCAGGCTCATACTGTCAAGCTCAATGTTCACCTAGGCGTTAGGCGCTAGGCGGGTGGTGGGTGGCCGCCTAGCACCTAGGGCACCTAGACAGGGCCTAGGCGAGGCCTAGGCTGTAGAACAGAATTGCAAGCATAATCGCCTCCAACATCAGTCCAAGCTTATGTATATGTTACATGTAAGTATGTATGTGTAATTATGTAAGAAGAGATGTTACATGTATCATGTATGTATGTATACGGATGACATTCTACAATTGATGTACAATTGTTACAAACTTACAATCATAATACAATGCTATTTGCTAATTGCCTAAGTAAGTAATTGACTAATGACTACAAAACAGTAAACACTAAAAAGTAAAAAGTAATCACACTGCCACTAAAAAGTAAAAAGTAATCACACTGCCACTTCACCACTTCTACGGCTCTACTACTAGTACTACTAATAAATCACACAACTACTTCTACAGTTCTACTAGTCCTACTAAATCGGGACTAGGCAACTAGTACTGCTGCGCACTGCACTGGGCTAATAAATCGCACAACACTGGCACACTACCCTAGGCTACTACTAGTATTGCTGCTGTGCTGCGTAGTGTGCACAAGAGGGAGGAGGCAAGGCGCAGAGCTCCAGAGGGAGGAGGAGAGGCGCTGCACACAAGAGGGAGGAGGTGAGGCGCAGAGCTCTAGAGGAAGGAGACGAGGCACAGAGGGAGGAGGCGAGGCATCGGGGGAGGCGAGGGCCAGAGGAAGGTAGCTGACCTGGGGCCTGGGGGGCGACTGGACGAGGATGAGGCGCGACGGTGACGAGGAGCCGGGGAGGAGCTGCACGACGGCGACAGGGAGCCAGAAGGAGCCATGCAACGAGGAAGTGGGGAACCAGAGGAGGCGGCAGCGCGTGAAGATGAAATATCGGGTAGGGTTTCTGACCTCACAACACTTACCTTTCTTTAGTTTCCCCCGTGCGCCCAGCTTCGCCTCGGGACCGCCCAGCGCCACCTCGGGCCGCCCAGCCGCTCTACCTTGCCCGCCTTGCACCGCTTGCGACCGCCTTGGAGTGCCTGCGACTGGCTAGGCGCTCGGCCCTTCTATGACACGATGAGCAGTGAATCGCGGTGGGGGAGCTTCGCCCAGTGCCTAGGCGCCCGCCTACGGGAACACTGGTCAAGCTATATACATGCAACACGTTAGCGTGCGACTAAGCTGAGATAACAAAGCCTTTTCACTGCTCAACTTTTCTAGCCTCTATCTGGTAGGTGATTGACCATACAGCCCTCAGCAGTCCACCGGCCAACAGTGGATCCATCGGCCCGATGCTGACAGCGCCTACCATTGTGTAGACTAGCAAGTGTCCCTTCAGGCCCACTCCTGTCCCACCCCAGTTCTGCATTGCTCTATCACACAAGAGCACACACCTTTTTTTTTTGTAGATATTCAATCGGGAGAGTAGTGTACTAAGCTAGGTTAGAATGACCACATATGTGGTTGAGCGATTTCTGTGTCTGTTACTTGGCACAAGGTTCTTGTCCTTACCCGTCTCTAGTGAAGAAATGAACCAACACCAACACGTGGCTGTCCACCTCCAGGCCTCACCTTCGACTAACTTTTATCAAGTCTATTGGGTTGTCTAGCCTCTTGATGTCAACCCTCAACTCTCCACTAAAACCATTGGTGAATAGCCAATACTAATTTTCAGGATTTACAAACACATTTTGTGACAATGCCAAATATTTAGCTATTATTTTATGTAATCTAAACTTGTCAAGGTGAATATGGCCTACAAGGAATAGGTGGGTTTGTATGTGGGGTAATAGGATTTATCTATTTATTATGTCATTCAAAAGTATTATTTTAATATTTAAAGTAATTGGCATAAATACGGTAATGAAAGTAATAATATAATACATAAAATATAGGGACAAAATGATCAAAGGAATGCGACTTGCCTCCTTGCACAAAGTCTTCTATTAGCTCGTCTTGTCCGACGTCTTCTGGAGCTTGGTTGTCGAAGCCGTGACCTAACGCAAAATAGAATAAAATAATCCAAATAAAAGTCCAAGCTCAATAAGGAACGAGCTAGGAATAACAAGCAAGTAAAGAAATTCAGAAAGAAACATAAAGAAAGGTGGTATGGGATGGTAGGAATTTATTTGGTGTTTAATTAGGCTAAACAGAGTTGAGAAATGGATTCACGGGCTCGAAACAGTCAAAATGGATATATAATGTCAAATTAGGGTTTTGGGTAAATAGTGTCGGATGATGAACAGTGATGTTTTTTACTATTCGTGGACGAAAACGGGTTATGGACAGTGGTTTGTTTTACTATTTTCGATTGGTGAACAGTAATGGGATTTGAACAGTGAAGAATAGTGTTGGGCTGAAAGGGGTGAACAGTGTTGGCTAGCCCACTTGGCCTGGCCTCTCACTATGCCAGGCCAATGGCCCAAGTCCAGGCAGGTGTGTGCTGCGCTCGGCTCTGAGCTAGAGCGTGCCTCAGCGTGCTCGAGCCAGCGGCAGCGATGTCGGCGAGGATTGCGGCGGCTCCGACGGCGGACGACATCGGGGAATGGTGTGTTTTGCACCAGGGCGACAAGGGCAACCCATTTTGGGGCTTTGGACGGGTGGAGGAGGTTCAGGGATGGGGTGGCGGTGGTGATGGTGATGGTGATGGTGCAATGCTGGAGCAGAGGAAGATGGCGGCGGAGGTCCGGCCGTGCTCCGGCTACGGTGAGTGGCGCAAGGGCATCAGTGAGTCACGAAGGTTCTAGGGAGGGTGGTGGCATGGCTCGGGGTGCTCCGAGGTGAGCTGTCCATGGGAGTAGTGGTTGGTGTGGTAGGGAAGGGCGGCGCCAGCGAGGTGGCGATGAGGATTGGGTGGGGAAAGGTGCGGGGTGGAGTGGTGGTGCTAGTGCCGGAGTGGGAGGGAAAGGGAAGGTTGAGCGCGACGAATTTACCTCGGGCCTTACCGGGGAAGAAGAACAGTGGCGGCAGAAATTCCTGGAATTGGCTGGCTCCAGGGATAAATGGGAGGTTCTGAGGTGTTGAGTGAGTAGTGATGAAGCTTATGGCTCGGGATTAGGGGCTTTTATAGTCGGGGAAGGGCGGTTACGGCAATGATCGCGCGAGGACGGGCGCGACACATGGACTGCAACACGTGCGGCCACAGGCAAGCGGTGCTGGCGAAGGGTAGGTGGCGGTGTGGGGGTGCGGGCTCGCTTTGATGGTGAGGTAAGGTGGCCTGGTGACGAAGGCAGGAGGTGGCGGGCTGACGGAGGTGAAGAAGGCGGCGGTGGCGAGGGAGATGACGCACAGGAAGAAGAAGGTCGGAAGAAAGCACACGGCCGAGAGGAAAACGCCTTCGGGCATGTGAAAACGGGAAATCCGAAAAGGGAAAGCTAAAACGGGGAAGAATTTCCGAATTGGGAAAGAATTTCGAATTCAAGCCAAAAACTCAAAAAGTTTTGAAATTTTGAATTTTCGGGTTGTTTCAGCAAGTCTGCTGGGATGATCACCGTCGTCCCAGCAGCTACGGGCGCTCGATAGCACGGCGATGCTGTCCATGGTGAGATCACGATCGAGCCGATCAGATCATGGCTGCCAACAAGTGAATTATATAGAGCCTGTGTGCATGACAGATTTCGCATGCTCCGAGTAGGAATCAGATTATATGATTCTCATATTTCTACTAGTAGAGATGAGTCATAATTCTGCTTCTGATACGTACGTGTCATGGACCGTGGGCCAAGTCGACCTGGGCTCGCTACATGGGCCGTGGGCCAAAGAAATCAAGGGGCATACCGTCGTTGAGTACAAAGGGGGCAAGGGGAAGCAACACAGATGCATCGAAGAAATGATCAAGCCATAGGCTGCTTCTTCCTCCTCCTGTTCTGCTCCTTCCCCAAACTCTAGCTCTTCTTCCCAATCCAAGTTCTTCTACTTCCCAGTCTTGATTTCTCCATTCCCAGTCCATGATTTCTTCAATTCACCTGTATCTTGAAGTGGAATTGGTAATATATCTCTTGTGCTTGGTGTTGATCGGTGACAACCTAGTGGGATCGTAACAATATGGTATCAGAGCCATAGATTTGTGGGATTTCAAGTAAGAAGATAGTGTGGGAAACTCATGGTGGCAGCAGTGGCGGTTAGCGTTCGGATCTATACAGCGGTGGTGTCTATGGAGGAGGTGCTCGTCAACTGTTTGACGAAATGCCGAGCCACCGGGAGGCCACCACGAGAGATGTTCTTCGCGCCACCATGAGCCATGTGGTCTATCCGGTGACGGAAGGGGTGCTGCACCAAGTCTTCGATGCATATGGGGCAGAGCAAGTGGTGGTGCTCGAGAGGGCAGACCATGTCGAGGCGCTCGTTCGGTTCCGATTGAGCCATGACACGAAGTGGGCTCGAGATGTCACCCATGGCGTTCTTTGCTTCACGACGGTTCTTCTTTGGCCGGACGCCCAAAGACATGTAGCCGACCCCGATGGCGATGTCGTGGCGATGCCCGCCACATGTTCGACGCTGGGTCTGAGCCACAACACCAATGTGTCGATGGCCGCGACTACCTCAACGGCGGAGACACTCATGACCTCGACCACTTCAGCGACCAAGACAACGACTTACCTTGTCACTGGAGCTTGGGAAGCCCCACGTGACGAGCTCAAGGAATTGGCTTCCAAGGAGACATCGGAGGAGCCAAAGAAGACGATCCAGGAGTTGTGCGAGATGATACTAGCCACACTGAATAGCATGATCGAGGGCGGCAGCGATGTCAACCTCGACACCACCTCCAATGTCGTTGAGCCTACTAGCCACTATGTGGTCTCCTTGCCGACGCCGCTCACCACTGTCAAGTTGAGCGACATCATCGTCTCCCTCCTCGTGCCACTGGTCATCGCCGATTCAGTGCTTGACCAGGACTCCGCTGGTCACAAGATACTCGAAGAAAGATCTGACATGAGTGCGATGGTACTGTGGCCACCACTGGTGAAGACGGACAAGCGACAACCATGGCCACCACCCAAGCAAGTGGAGGCCATGGGAGAAGGTGCTAAGTCACAGTCGGTGCCATGGCCGATGCTCATGTGCTATGGAGGTGGTGTGCGGCTAAAGCATCCATGGCCGCCACCTGTTCCTGAATGTATCATCAGATGTGTGATTGTGGAGATGGAAGTCTTGACTGCAAACTTGCTAGCTGGGCCAAGACATTGGGTTCAGATGCAACCATGGCCTCCTCTTGTTCTAAAAGCTCAACGATCAACCATTTCAGAGGATGCCCCAAGTAGCTGAAGTGGTGGTGATTGCTGCTTTCCTTGGCTACCTGGTCAAGCAATTGGTGTGAAAAGTTTGGTGGTTGAGATGGGGATGTCACCTGAAGGTTTCACCCAGAGTGTGTTACTACTGCATCAACCATGGCCACCACATACTCTGACAGCACTAATCAAGATGAGTTATCCAACCCCACTGCAGATAGTTGAGATGAAGCCATGGCCACCACCTAGAGGAGAAAGTTGTTTGCTGTTCAATTCAGTTACAGGCACTCAAGACGAGTTTGGTGTAGTTCTTAAACACCATTTCGACAATTTTCTTGTTGTGCACAATTCCTCAAATCAGCATGAGTGGAGGTCACCTCAGTTATTGCTAGTGTATCTGGTCATGGTGCTCAACAATTGCAATGCTTCCTGTAGAGAGTCAAACCATGGGAATTTTCTTTAAGGCAATGTTGTAGAGGTGTGGGAAGTTCACAAAGTTGTAGTGCAAACTGTTCTTAAGCTGCCCTCTAGAGAACTCTTTACTGGTTCAAGTGATTCAACTATTAAGCTTTGGAAAGGAAGGACTTGTCTGCATACATTCTCAAGACATGTAGATACTATCCGATGTGTAGCACAGATGTCAGGATTGGGAATCCTTTCTGCCTCGCACAATGGAACTATCAAGTTATGGGCATTAACCGGCCAACCCCTATTGGAGATGATTGGACACACTCCTCTTGTATATTCTGTGGATGCACATTCATCTAGTCTAGTTGCTAGTGGTAGTGAAGATTGCTCTGTCAAGATATGGGAAGATGGGATCTGTGCTCAAAGCATTGAGCACCCAGGATGCAAATGGGATGCTAAATTCTTGGAAAATGGAGATGTTGTAACTGCATGTTCTGATATAATTGTGAGGATATGTACAACCGACAATAATAAGTTGTACAGTGATGATAAACTTGCAGGTTATACAGATCTTATTTCTCAGTACACACTTAACAAAAAGACTGTTGGTGGACTGAAGTTGATGGATCTACCAGGAGTTGAGGCGTTGCAAGTTCTAGGGAACTCCGAGGGTCAGACACTAATTGTTACAGAAGGGGATGATGGTGTTGCTTATTCATGGAATTCAAAAGAGCTAAAATGGGACAAAATTGGTGAAGTGGTGGATGGACCGGGGGATGCTCCACAAGGTCAGGTTTTTGATGATGTTTGTTATGATTTTGTTTTTAAAGTTAACATTGGAGATGAAGAACCTATTGGAAAACTACCCTATAATCGATCAGATGATCCATATGTAGTTGCAGACAAATGGCTCCTGAAAGAAACGCTCCCTTTGACATATTGCCAACAAGTGGTAGAATTTATACTGCAGCTTATAGCTCTACACAAGCATCAAGTTAACATGAATGCCACCAAGGTGAAGGTAGGGAACAAAAGTTGGACAATTGGAAATGGCAATGCGTCAACTGATCAAGTCATCCTCCCATCTCGGTCTCTCTCCCTTGTATTTGATCATATCAATTATTTTGTCGACATGCCCAAGGAGATGGCAAAATATGGGGTAACAGATAAGAAGCTTCAGCTGCTACAAGATGTCAGTGGCACTTTCAGGCCAATGGTGCTAATAGTTCTGATGGGGATCACTGGTGCTGGAAGACAACATTACTCGATGTTTTGGCTGGAAGAAAAACTGGAAGATATATTGAAGGCACTATTAGGACAGCAGGCTACCCAAAGAAGCAGGAGACGTTCTCAAGGATCTCAGGCTACTACGAACCGAGTGACATTCACTTCCCTAATCTCACTGTGTACGAGTCACTGCAGTTTTCTGCATGGCTTCGCCTTCCTTCAAATGTTATATCTCACCAAAGAGAAATGTTTATAGATGAAGTCAAGGACCTAGTTGAGTTAACTGGATTGAAGAACGCCATGATATGGCTTACATGGCAGCGGCTTGAGGTCAAGCCGCATTTCAAGGAGGGAGGAATGTCATGGATCGTGGGCCAAGTCGACCTAGGCTCGCTACATGGGTCGTCGAGTACAAAGGGCGCAAGCCCCAATCCAAGTTCTTCTATTTCCCGGTCTTAATTTCTCCATTCCCAGTCCACAATTTCTCCGATTCACTTGTATCCTAAAGTGGAATTGGTAATATATCTCTTGTTCTTGGTGTTGATCGGTGATAACCTAGTGGGATCGTAACAGTACGTACACGATTCGGATCTCATATGCCTCATTGGTCACCATCTAGAGTACATGTGTGCTCGATCGCATCAAGTTTGATCTACATAAGCCATTGATTGCTCATCTCTAGGTCAATTGCTCACCATTAGGGGTGAAAATGGATCGGATAGTTTCCGAACAATCCGGACGGAAACAAATTCGGATTATCTCGGATCGGATTTTTCTCGGATAATTTTCGGATCAGAAACGAATTCAGATTTTTTTTGTCGGAAACAGAACCGAATACAGTAGGCATGCTATCTGGCGGATACCGATACAAATACAGATTATCCGGATTTCGGCCCAAAAGAGGATTTTGGCCCAAAAGAGAAATGGAGATTTAAATTGATTTCTGAATTTCAGAAAATGCAACAAATCAAATAACCTTTTAGAAAACAGCAAATAGAGTTAAAAAATTCTAGAAATAATCACAGAAATTCCTTGAATTATTTTGAACTTAATAAAATTAATTCCAACTTAAAATTGGTTTTTATTTTTGCACATAAATTATTTTTAATTTCTAAAAAGTAGGAAAAACCTTTTAAAATCTAGAAAATTCAAGAAATTAATTACAAATTTCCTTTTTCACTTTAAATCCAATAAAATCCTAGAAAACTCAATAAATTTTATTTTTGACATTAAAACTAGGAAATTAAATAATTGACTTTATTTTATTATTTTTCTTTTAACCAAGAAAACTCTTTCAAATCTCAGAAAATCCTATAAAATAATAACTTTATTAATTTTATTTTTGGTAACATACTTTTGGATATTACAGTTATTTGCTTATAGATTAATGATCCGGCCTGATCAATGTTAGTGTGAACTAAGTTTTATGTATGTGATGAACGAAGTGTGAATGAGTGATGACTTGTGACTTTGTGAGTTATGACTTATGAGCTAAATATGGTAAACTAAGTGTTATGTTTGCGATGAACTAGTTAATACAGCTTGCTAGTGCCAATATTATGTGTGGTTACTGAAAATATGAACAATTCATGAATGTTTGCATCAAATAAACTACTTATATGTTTTCGTTAATTTTTGGCATACAATTTAAGGGGTTTTCATGTTCTGAAAAATATTTGCGGCTGTATTCGTTTCGATTCGTATTCGCTCTGTATTCGTATTCGATATTATTCGTATCTGTATTCGTATCCGGGGTATTCGTATTTGTATCCGGATTCGGAAAAAATTGAAAACAAATACGGCAAAGCCATTATCCGTTCGTATCCGATGCGTTTTCACTCCTACTCACCATAGGTCATCGTTGTTTCTACCGTATTAATCAACATGAGTGTGCTCAAGCCAACTCACCCTGCCTAAAACGTGGTTTTAATAGAGTGGCCATTGTAATTAGCAATTTAGCATGCATGGTCTCGGGAAAGATAAGAACTATATATGAACTAACTAACGAATAATCAAGGTGAGGCAATGTAATCTCTGATCTCAAGTTCGAAGAAAAAGGATGACTTCAGAAGAAAAAAGAATCCAAAATGAGCAATTTCAATGTCAAAGTCGAACTGAACACTGACAGGCAAAGAGCAAGAGCAATTTTTTTTTTTGTGTGTGTGTAAAAAAGAGAGAGGCAAACAACCAAGGAAGACGGCAGCGGAATCGCCAAAAAAGAGAGAGGCTCAGGACGGGTTACGTGGGCTCTGGGCCGTGGAACAATGAGATGACACGATTAGTGGGCTCGCTGTTATGGGCTTTTGTACGTCAGCGTTATCTCTTTCTTCGAGTGAACCCCGACAAGCTGTTTATGTTTATGAATGACCGGAAGAATATGAACTTTCATCCTCTCATGAATTGAATTACAATCAAATTGCTTTGAGTCGGTTACCAATCTCTAAAATGGGAGATTACACAATTCAAACAATTAGGAATTCGACTCAAAGTAAAATAGACGAAGAAAAATCTGATTTTTCTTTTTTGTTACAAAACAATCTAATAGTTCTTTACTAACTATAGAGAAAAACGAATAACTACTGTTTATTGCAAATTATTCCTGATTTAAAATGAGAGTAGATGTCCGTGATGTGATTTCTAACCATACAACTTACATAAAAAATATATATATCCTAATCCCTTTTTCCTTCCACCGTACCAAGGTAAGTTTTTCCCCGAGTTTCAGAAAACTAAGATTTTGCGAATAGTTTCACTTAAACCCAGGTCTAATGCAACATTGTTCTAGCAAAAAAAAATCCAAGGTTTTTATGTTACCTTGGTGTTACTTGTAACAAAATGTGGCCAGTGGGTCCTCCATACAAGTAATCAATCAAGAGGGAGGACATTGGATGTCTTTCTCTATATCTTTCTCTCAGTGAGTCCCAGCGTTAGGCATCTTCAATATTGTTATCTCTAATTTTGCTATATCAACTTCACATCACCGAAAGACAGATTTAGAGACAACACCTCCAATAAGCTGTCTCTAGCAAGTTGTCTCTAACATTTATGTTAAACTTATAATATTCTTACTCCTTCACTCCTCTTTCACATGCACTGGTTGCTCCGTCTTAGTTCGTGTATAGAGATGATTGTTTGAGAAAGAGACGGCTTTCCTTCTCTCTCATGTTTCTCTCTCTTCTACCTAAAATTTTGCTGATATGGAAGAACTAACTGACGGCTGATATGGCACTATTAGAGATGCCCTTAGCGACTAATTGCCCATGCATGTAGAGTCGAGCACCAAAAGAGTCTGATGAACTTTTTTTTTTCTTTTCTCTTTCAGGAGTGAGTTGAAGAGTCATGATTGATAGTGAATACTGAATAATCACCTTCATGAATTGATGCCTCACAAGAAACAAGAGCGATGGATTTTAAATTAGACACCATATTCCTAGCTTTAAAAATCTTTAATTTACACGTCCAGCTCGCACCAATTGAAAAGAACATGAAAGGAGTTAAAACCCTTCGTTGCTCAACGAGTAAATTCTTTCTACAAATAAATACAAGGAAAAAAATAGCTTCTGTACGCTCCAGTAAGATGTCGTTTTCCGAATTTTGGGCACTATTGACCCTCTGGTCCACCAAAATTCCAAATCTAGCCCTCCTCCGAAAGAAGCCGATTTGGACATTGACGCGTGCCTGCTACGCGTCAGGCGGCAAGAAGAGGTTTTCCACGCCTAGGGTCCGTGATCACCCAAAGAACTACGCCGGGCCCAGAGAAGGAAGTTGTTGCTCCCCCACGAACACAAGCAGAGGCATGCAATCTGCGCTCGGCCGCAGAACTGTGCTCGCCGCGTCGCCCCAGACGCGCTTCTCTGGCGTTCTTTGGCCGGCTTGCACGCCCACTGCCCCGTGCAACAATAAAAGGAGCTCAATGCCATCGCATTCTCCTGTGCGTTTGTATTTTCTCGTTGAGACAGGAAGGAGAGAACCAGAGAGGAAGAGAAGGGAGAAGCGAACCAGAGTGCAGTTGAAGTTCGCTCAGTTGCAAAAGTTGTGCATCGTCTTGTGAACACGAAGAAAAGGTAACTATCATCGGCATGCAGTTATAGTTTTAGCAATGTGATTAGCACATAATTAGCTGAATGATAGCTTCTTATTGTAGCAAAGCAGTAGTTAGGGTTGTGCAGTCGGTGTATGCCCTTACTTGACTTATAAGACTTAGTGTTGTTAGTGTGATAAATTTTTACTCAGTGTGGGCCATTACATGCATAACGTATATGTGCTTGGACGTAAAATTAAACAATGACCTGCTCAGTGTCACGAACTTGAATATAATATTTCAAAATATTTCGAGGTCGTTTAACGTGTAATTCAAATGTGCTTGAGATGCAATAGAAATAGAATTGAAAACATGGAGTATGAAAAGATGGTGTAAAGTGGGCATGACAAAAATTATAAAAGAATTCATTTGAAAAACCCACAAATGTATTCATATAACTGGAAATAAAATTTTGAATAATTTGGACCATGTTGTCAAAACGATTTAAATGAAAACAATGTCTAGTACACATAACAGTAGATTTTCTAGATTTTTCGAGAAAAATGTAGAGTACATTAAATTATGAAGAAATTACACAATTACCTGCAAAGTTCTTGTAAATCTTAGGACATTTCTGTACTTATGGTTGCGTGCCCGCAAGTTTGCATCTGCACGAGTGCATTTTTATTGTAGTTTATGGTACAATAATTTATATGCTCAGAATTAAGTGGTTACATCTGAAGAAAGCCGCCTGACATACGATAGCAGTTGCTAGATGGTACGAGCATTGTATATAAGTGGTTTCATATGCATATGTGTTAGGTACTTCATGGCGGAGATTCAAGATCTGTTCGTGTTCCACGGGAACGCTCTTGTACGCAACGGACCGTACAGGGCGAACCTGTCAAATTGTAATCGGACCGTGATCCGGGCACCGGGTCTAAAGAACATGAGCCTCTCGGAGCTAAGATGGTGCGTGCGTTCATCGTTCGATCGCACCACTGCAAGGAAGAAACTGCGCAGGGGAGACCGTTTGGCAACTTATGAAGGTGACATGTGACGCTTCATGGGCCACTTATATGGAAGTTGTTTGCAACCCTGTTGCTACGATATATGTGTGGCCGATGGTCTAAGTTTTGTTCATGGAGAGGATGGGGACATCTGGTGTGGGTGGTTCCGGTGAAGCTGGTGGTGAGGAGGAGCCTGCGTTGGTCTCTGGTGTTGGAGGAGACATGGGTGAGGAAGTGGGCGATGGAGACCTGAGGAGGCGTGCCGACAATTTTGAGCCCAACGAAAGAGTAGAGAGATGGTGGGCAGCCCGTATTGATTGCCACGAGTACCTGGTTGATCAGGTGGAAGATGTCGAAAGTGAGGAGGAGGACGTGGAAACAGCTAGTTCTGCAGATGAGGAAGATGGAGAAGCTGCGACGGGAGGTGCAGTTGGTGGTGTTGTGACTATTAGGTCATGGGTAGGCTACGATAGCAATTAATCAAAATTTTCTACCACATAAACCAGGAAGCCAAGCAAGTAGATGATCACAGATCATTACCACCAGATGCACAGAGCAGCGGAAGAAGGGTTGGAGCAGCCTGGCCCAACGCAGGGTGCGTCGATGTAGTGGTCGTAGTCGATCGTCTCCTCCAGCAACCTCTGCAGTTCCTTATGAAGATCGCGGATCGTCCTCAAGCGCAACAACAACCGCAGTAGCGCCTCTACGGTATCCACACGTCCAGGGAAAGAACAACCATGCGCCGGTGTGCTAGCACCAAGTCGCACGACAGAGCTCTTAGGAAGATGGCGGCTAGGGTTTCTGTGGAACAACTCAACTCACAACTTTCGTATGTCTCGTTTGTTACGTTCACCCCTCCTAACAGCCTCATGCATCTCCTTATATAGTGCTCGTGACAGATCCTATCCGAACACGTTTGACGAATCGTATTCGTACTGGATTGTTACAACCCGTTAAGTGTGTGACCCTATAGGTTCATGCGTAATTGGTTGTGACTCTGAAACCCTTTCTGATAATGAGTCATTAGCGGTTCCTGGCAGAACATAACGATTCCCGAATACACACAAATTATATCGGATGAACCTTACTGCAATATGATCTACGACCAGGTCCTCATTACTTACGAACAGGTCCTATCTCTATACGACCAGTTCGTATTTGGTCACAACCAGTTTGTAACTCCTTACGAACAGGTTTGACCACTCTGTGATTACGTTCCACCAGTCTATGACTAGCTCTTATCTCCATACGACTAGTCCGTAACTGATCCAACTAAGCGACCTACTCGTGTATTATCCCTTTGCCACACAATGTCTGGTTGAACTCCAGGTGAGATGTTGTGTCGTCCATGGACTGTTCAATACTTTCTCGATCGAGTGTCGGATAACTTCACGTGGTCGAACACTTCGACCACTAGTGGCATGGCGATGCACTTTCTTTATCCGACCACAACGAGAGGCCCAGAGACATCTCTCCTGTTATGTTAGGAGGGGTAAATCCCATATCCGACCAGTCACATTCCTCCGCATGTTTCATAGCATACTCGAAAGCTACCTTTATAACTACCCAGTTACAAGTAGCGATTGGCAGCCCCTAAGAGTGCTATTACACATGTAAGAAACTATGCTGATCTTAGGTCTAAGGATTATACATCATCATTGCTTGAGACCAACTAACGACACATTGAATCATAACAATCTCAATAGTGTCTCAAGGTGGGTCAATCCAACCCCATGTTCTCTAACATGTGTTCACATTATTGATTTGATATCCCTATATCCATGACCGGTGAAACATGGTCATCAATCAATACAATGTGCTGGTCGATAGAGTCAATAGTGTTCCGACCATTGACATCCGACTAGGGATACATTTAGAACGACATCATATAAGTTAAGAGTTTCACCAACAAGTCACATACTTGTTAATCTTCATAACCAATGATTCATTTAAGGAACATGATAACATATTATCCAATATTATGAACATAATGAAATATAATCATCTCCATGATTGCCTCTAGTGCATATTTCCAACAGTGACCACCAACATTGCTTACGTCGCCTCTAGATTAGACGACGTCGCAGCAATATCGCTGGTTCTGCCACAGCCAGAGGGGGCTGAGTGGGGGTTCAATGAAGACACTCTACTCTTATGGTAGCGCTTTCCTAACAAGAGCGCCGCCTAGCATGCTATTGCCAAATACGCCGTTAACATTGATCGGACGTATCGGTGCAGAGATCCAACCCCGACACCTACATCGTTAGGTGTGTTGATGAATCTTGTGCTAGCAAGGTCCATGCGCAGCAGTTCAGGGACGCGACCATGAGCTTCCGGATAATGGTGCTGAAGGATCACACATGCGAGCTAGCTGAGCCGCTTCATAGGCACCGCAACATGACGTCCTCATATGTTGCTAGCCTGATAAGCCACCTCGTCGTCACAGATGTTTATATTTCGCCAAAGCTTCTATTGGCGGATGTTGTCAATATGGTGGGGTTCCAGGTCAGTTACAAGTAGGCATGGTAGGCAAAATGGAATGTCATGGAGCGAATGTTCAGCGCATTCGAAGAGGCTTACAACCTAGTCCCAAGAATGTTGTATCAAATTGCAGAATCAAATCCCGGGACATATATAAACAAGCTTCAACGGGTGCATCCTACGGACGGGCCCAACTATTTTTCTTCTTGACAGAGTCTTCTAGGCTTTCTATCACACAATCGAAGGGTTCAAGCATTGTCGTCCCGTGCTGACGATGGACGACACCTTCCTATCTGGGAAGTACAAGGGTACCATCCTCATCGTGGTTGTAGCTGATACGAACAACCAGTTACTCCATGTGGCCTTCGCAATTGTTGAGAGTGAGAACACCGATAGTTGGTTGTAGTTCCTAGCGAATGTGAAGCAGGCGGTGGTCCAAGACCTCCCAGATGTGTGTGTCATATCGGATGCAATGCTGGGTTGCTGTCCACATTGACCACGATACAAAATAGGACATAACTGCCATTCCAGTGGAATGATGTCAGGAACTGTTGGTGCATGAGGCATCTCGTGGCAAACTTCCACACAAAGTTTCAGAGCAAGGACCTGATGAAGATGTTCAAGAAGCGCTGCATGTAGAACCAAAAGAGAAAGTTCGAGGCCGTGTGGAGATAGCTCGATGAGGAGACCGGCAAGCATTTCAGGAACTCGCAAGACGCCGAGGCAGGGGCAGCGGCAGGAGGGTCTGCGAGAGTTGGGGAGTTCATGCATTGGGTTAACTCGCACGCACCCGACTTGGAGAAATGGTCTGTGCTGCATGACACCGATGGTGCAAGGTACCGAATCATGACGACTAACATATCCAAGATGTACAACAGTGTCCTTAAGGGTGTTTGATCCCTGTCGATCACTTCAATCGTGGAGGAGAGCTGGAACCATACCGTTGTGCACATCGTTAACAGATCCATGATGGCCAAGAAGCATCTGGAGGATGGCAAATAGTTCTCGAAAGTAATGCACGAGTACATGGTGAAGAAGATTAGCAAGGCTCATTCGCACGTTGCTTGTACCATGGATGGTGTTAGGCAGAAGTTCGAGATCTGACTCTAGGAGAAGTACATCATGGGCTAAGCTAGAGGGGATCAGAAGCAGGTTTGCATGATTTCCCTGCACCTGCAATAAGCCGCGACTTCTCCACAAACCATGCTCCCGTGTGTACGCGGCGTGCGCAGCGTGGCGCCAAGCTGCAACGCGTTACATCTCTTAGTACAATGACATCCACCGCATGTATGGCACTTGGAGTGTCGAGTTCCAATTGTACGACCTGAAATGCACTATAGGGACCTCTGGCTGGGGCAGTTGAAGTGGGTGCCAAATGTAACATCCCAATTTTCTGAGCTTTAAAAATCCTTTAAATAGTTAGTGGGGAGAAAACTTACCATTTGATTTCATTTGAATTTAATTCAAAAGCTTAATTATGGACTTTGAGTAACAAAACAATTTAATATGACTAAAGTCAACTTCAACAATGGTCAAAACTAATTCATTTGGATTCTATGTGCTTGGATATATTTTCTAGATTTTTCTAGAATTTTTCCAAGTTCATTTGCTAATTTCTATTGCTTATTTGAATTCTCAGTATTTTCTAAAAAGAAAAGGTATTTAAAATCTCAGTTAACTCCTTGGGTCGAAACCCAACTCAACCCTCACCTCCGCCCAAAGACCTTTGGCCTAACGCCCACGCCGCCTCCAACTGACATGCAGGTCCCGCATGTCAGCTTCACCCTTCCTCTCTCTTCGCGCGATCAGATCAACTCGCCACCGTTGGATCGTGGTTGAACGGCCCGACGTTGATGTGTTGTTCCGACAGTCCGAACGTCACACGTGATTTGGACTATCCGATCAAAGTTTGACGGTCGAATCAGGTGGTCCGAAAGTCTTCGTTCGCCTCGCGCCGCTCAGCCTCGCTGCTAGGTGGGCCCGCCTTCGTCGTCAACCTCAGCTTTGTCCTCCTCGTGTTCCTTCGCGAAGTCCCGCCACTACCGCCATTGAAGCCGTTGAAGCTTTGTCCGACAAAGGTGAAACCGGCCCGGATTTTGTGCATGGACTTTTCCATCTAGAAGCCTTATCTATTCTGCACCCGTTTCGGTTGAATTGAAATTTCGAATTCATCTTTATCTCCTATTTCTTCATGATTTTGTTTTGGGCTATTTTGATCTCTGCCGCCAATACGCCGCCCTAGCCATCCCCGACTCCTATAAATAGGACCCTCGGGATCGCACGGCCATCCGCACCAAAACCCCTCAAGCCGCCACAACCCAATCGCCCTAGCGTCGCCGCTATTTCAAGTTTAGGGTTTTCGCCGCCGCCAGCCAAAACTTGAATTCTGGTGCTGTCGTTGTCGCCGCGTCCTCGATAACTACACCATCGTGTTCGCCTTCACCGGAGCCACCTTCCACGCCCCTCCCCGGCACCAATACCTCGTTGGAGCTCCCGTCCGACAAAACCTGAAGGTCTCCGCCGCTTCGAGCTCGCCGTCGGCCACCACCGTCATCCTTGATCACCTGGAGCTAGCTCAACAGGTTCGCAATAACCGTACCTACCTGCTGGTACCACTCACTGGCGACGAGGAGCCCCAAACGCCGGCGACCAGTGGGATTGGTGCGCCGCCGCTCTCGCCGTCATCCACGTGAAGTCCACCTCAGCGCCAACTCCTCCTTTTCACCTACGTGTCACGTGCGTGGCACCGCTTCAACGTGTACGCGTGGCAGCTCGCTACCCAGATCTGACGAGGTTCGGTGAACCAAGTTCACTGTGAGCCAAGCCACTGACTTGTGGGCCCCACACGTCATATTTTCTTTTTATTTACTTAATTCTGGAATTTCCATTGCTGACGTCATCATTGCGCAATAATCTGATTTTTCTTTAGAGAAATAATTCGGAATAATCCTTTTTAGGGTTTTCTTTTAGATTCAAACTTCCAAAGCTCATATCTTTTGCATCCGAATTCCGATTGAGCCCGTTCAAATATCTAAATTCATCTTAATTCAAGATCTATTTATCTGATATTTTTATTTAATTTTTGAAGTTTGTTTTGCCTCTATTATTTATTTATTTTATTTGTTTGCCTCGTTTGCGAGTAGACGTCGATACTTCAGGAAGATTTGAAGAAGGAGGAGCACCTCGAGATCAAGATCAGTACCTAGACCTATTCCAAGGCAAGTTATACCTTTGACCATGTTGAATCCCAATTTTCTAAAATTAATTCGATTCAAATTATTGCATCTAATTTAAGTAATTATTTAAATGCTTTTGGGTATAGTTAATAATCCAAATTGTTATAACCTCCTTGTCTATTTGATATGTCATAATATTTTGTCACCATAGATTGATTTATTTAGTTGGTAATATCGTAGCACCGACGTGGGTTGGTTAGATACGATTAGTCTGCTTAGCCATACCACGAGTCATCATTTCATGTAAATTGCCATTACAACTTGACTAAGTGATTATGAAACTATGTGATAAATATGTGTGTACTATGTGCTATTACTTGTGATGGCATGTGTTGCACTTAACCAACTGGGTAGTAAAGGATTTAGACTGAGGCAAGTGGTGGATACTGTGTGACATGGTGGCTGTGTGAATGGGATTATTAATCTGTGTGGCATAGTTAGAGCTTAGAAGTCTTGCCTTGGTCAATTAAGGACTTAACTTTGTGCGCCATTGAATTGAGCCTTACTGTACGACCACATGCCTGTTATGAGACGGGCCTAACTTAGTAAGTTATGAATTCTTGACAGTGATTACTCAGGTAGTAGGTTAGGCTGTGTTGCATGGGTGGAAGTGTGTTCTACCAAGTAGTCACATCACGGGACGGTTCGCCGCTTCCCTATCCAACGATGTGTGTCAGACTGACTTCCTGTGTGGGGTTGTCTGGCGGTAAAGCACATCGAGAGTGTCAATGCTGAGATGAAGTTTCTGAAATATTTTGTTATGATTAGTGCTTGCAACACTAGTTGTATCTTGTGGCTAAAGTGTACAACCTCTACAGAGTATAAAATCAATCTATTCGAATAGCCGCGTCCGCGGTCATGGACATGCTCGGGAATTTCACATGAGGGGTAGTTTTCATAAAACAATTGGGAAGGGAGCTGTGTGATCTAAATCATATGACTGTGTAAACAACTTGTTTAGGCTATGTGTCTTTGTAAAATCAGACTGTTACAATTAATATTGTTATTTGTTTTACTTTATGCTTTCAATCTATTATTCATATTCAAACTGCAAATGTTGCATTTATGCAAATAACCACAGAAGCCATTCCTTTGGAATAAGCCATCATGTATAGTTGCATTTCTGTGGTATGACTTGCGAGTACGGTTGTGTACTCACGCTTGCTAAATCAAATCAACAGAAGAAGAGGAGTCTTCGCCTGCTTTCGAGGAGGAGTTCTACGAAGGTGCTTGATCGTTAGGGTCTTGATCCTAGTTGGTTGCCTGTAGCGAATTGATGGAATTCCGCTAAAGATTTCTGTTCCGCTACTATTTAATTTTCTGTCAGCCCTGTGTGGCTTAATAAGTGTAAACTCAACCATAAGGTCAAAACCCTTATTTGTTGATCAAATTACTCATTTATGTTATTAATCACTTGTGTGGATCGATATTCATCTATGTTGACACTGTGTGCACTAACGTGGTCCTGGACTAGTGTATTATACACAGAGGGTCCAGAATTGTATTTTTGGGTCCCGACACCGAACGACGCACTGAAGCAGGCCGGCCGTGGAAGACAACAGTCATGACACATCTAGAACAACATGGATGACAGCCAACGTGGGCAACAGGTTCACCGCCCCAGATGCAGACAATGCAAAACGGTTGGGCACTCCATCAGCAGGTACCCAAACAAACCTAGCACAAGTAGCGCACTGTAGCGACTAAGATATAATTACCCTGTAGTCGTGATATTGCATGCTTATTTTAATGCCTTGAAAGGCACCTCAGTCATATGTTCTCTTGTTGTGTGAGTTGCAATGTGTATGACATATCGGGTGTGCATTTGGTGTTATTCACGACCCTAATGTGTTTATGTTGTAATACATTTGAAAATGGTACGCACGTTTTGATCATCTGTCATATGTCTTGCTTTGTTTTTGTTTGTTGTCCATCTTGTTTTTACTGCAGACTAACATGTTATTTCACTCTCGGCAGGAGATGGCACAACCTCTAGTTGATACCGCGTATGAGTTGCTTGACGCACGCTGGGATGAGCGACACCGATGCCTGGCGTGGTCGTCCGACGTCGGCCATCTGAGCCTGGTCCTAAGGTGCCCCAGAGAGCACTAGCCTCTGGACGAGTAGTATGTCCCAAAACTGTGGGACACCGGTCTCAGTTTGACATGGCGCTCCTATCTATGCTTGTGGACCGTTGGAGGCCGAAGACTCACACCTTCCACTTCCAGTGGGGGGAGATGACCGTAACTCTACAGGACGTAGTTATGCTTACAGGTTAGTCGCTGCGCGGTCTTCCAGTAGTACCACCTCCCAAGCGGGTAGACTGGAAGGTGTGTATGGCTTCCTGGCTACGGGAGTACATGACCTGTCCCATGCATGCGACTGAGGAGGCAGTGAGGACACACTTTCTCGCATACCTGTTGTTCCTGTTCGAATGGATCTTGTTTTCTATGACTCAGCGAGACTACGTGTACCCTAACAACATCCATCTCGCAGAGTCTTTGGCGAACGCCTGGCCCAACGAGGTGCCGCAGTACAGTTGGGGCTCCGCACTATTTTGCACCACGTACCAAGGGTACTGTGATGCCTCTCAGCGTAGTACGGGCGGGGAGCTAGGCCTCGCGGTATGCTAGACACTACTGCAGCTATGGTCGTGGGTCCTGGTTGGCTGGCCGTATTTTCGGAGCACCGTGCACCCTTTCCAGTTGAGCGCCGAGTTGTACAGTCATGGTGGAGGCAACGACCCCGTCGACGGGCCTACAATGGGTATGCGTTGGACACGTGCTATGCTAGGGTGGGTGTAACACCCTGATTTTCTAAGCCTTTTCGAATTTCCAAAATAAAATAGAACCCTTTGGTTTTGATGAAAGTTTAAAGCTTAACATGAGATTTTAAAAGGGCTTTAAATGACTAAGACAAACTTCAACTAATCAAAAGCTTGGTCTTCTTCGAGTTGTCCGGGTTCTGGAGCTGTCCCTCCCTTTGTGTCCAGACCTCCTTTGTGTTTGGACCTCCCCTCGTGTCCAGACCTCCTCTGCGTTTGGACCTACCCTGATTTATTCCAACCATCAAGACCTCCCTTGATTGTATCTTGACCATCAAGACCTCTTTGGATTGCATCTAGTCCTCAGGACCTCTTAGCCTTTCAGACCTCCTCAAAGACCTCCTATGACCTCGCAGGACCTCCTTGTCCAGCGGACCTCCCTAGTGGTCTTTTGCAAAGACCACCCTCCGTGGCCTTTTTGCAAAGACCACCTGTCTTGGTCTTTTTGCAAAGACCACCTTTGTGGTCAAGACCTCCCCTGCGGGTCACGACCTCCCTCTTTGGTCACGACCTCTCCTTGAGCCGTGACCACTCCTCTTCAACCAGACTGTTCTCCAAGTTTGATCGGTCCCACTTGCCAGTCTTGCTCACCTTTATCTTTCTCCGCCACAAAAGGACCTTGTGTGTTTAATGCCTGTTATGTCACATTAAATGCGGCCACTTACGTGGTCACTTACGTGGCACCTTGATTTCTTTCCTAGTCTCCTCTGTTCACAGCATACTTTGACTTAATCCACTCTCATCTGATGGGCCGTACCCTGCCCCATCTCTACCTACCTTGGAGATTTCCAATGCCATTCCTTCTCTTTCTCCCCTAGCTAAGAATATCCTAATTAGCTCATCATCATAGCCTTTTTCCCTACTTATTCCTTTTGCTCTTGGCCAGTTGCATGGTGTTGAAGCTTCGTCGTCAAGAACTCCGCCGGAGCCTCCTTCGCCGCCTTCTCGCCATCGGAGATCCCACCGGAGCGTCTGCACCAGCCTCAACCACTACCGCCGTCCCTTGACCTCGCCTTCTTCCACCATCCCTTTCTTGGCCTTGGTAAGTTCTTTTGTGCCCTGTTCTTTCCCTCGTCCATACAATCACGTTGAAGTAGTCGTATCCTCCCTAGTGGTCTTTTGCAAGGACCACCCTCTGTGGCCTTTTTGCAAAGACCACCCGTCTTGGTATTTTCACAAAGACCACCTTCCTGTGTCTTTTGCAAAGACCACCTCTTTGGTTCTTCTGCAAAGATCACCTTCTGGGTTCTTTCGCAAAGACCACCCTTTCGGTCTTTGTTGGCCTTTTTGCAAAGACCACTCTCTTGGTCTTTGCTGGTCTTTTGTAAAGACCACCTTCTTAGGTCTTTTGCAAAGACCACCCTCCTCATTGGACCTCCTCCCAGCGAGTCAAGTTCCCTCCCGAGAGCCCGTTTTTAGTGCAGCGTTGCTCTGTTGGTTTGAGTTTTGAGCTTCTTTTGGAGTTCTTTGGGTTTTGTTTGGGCTCTGTTTGAGTTTGCCTCTTTTTCATGTGTAGATTGCGACGATGTTGAGGAGCCCGAGTTCCTTGAGGAAGAAGACCCTCAAGCTTGTGAACAAGGCAAGTCATACCCTTGATCATGTTGAGCCCAGTAATTCAAGTTATTTGAGTTCCATTTCAAATGATTGCTGCATGCCTACTTCAATGCAAGTACTTTAATCCCTGTTTTTAAACTTTATAGTTATCCTTGTTTCCTTTGTACAACTAGATTTGACATTGAATCATTCACCCTTGATGCCATAGATGAAAATCTAGCTGATACAATAGTATGAGCTAGAAGTGTTGTAAAAATTTAATGCTTAGCCATGCTTAGACCAAAAACTCTTGCTTTGGGGAGATTTTACTGCCAAAAGACCAATATTACCAAATGTTTTAAGCCATGGCATTGGGTTGTCATGGGAATTTGTAAAAGGGTTTTTGAAAAGCAAAGCAAAAAAGAAAATTTGGTTTAGACTTGGGCGAACTGGTTGCTTGGTTGGTGCAGGTTTATGCACTGACTCAACTCGGGTAGGGTTGAGGTTCAGGGGTTTTATGGAAGTCGCCCAAGTTAGTTGAGGACCGGCCTTTGAGTGTTCCTTTGCTATGCCTATAATGGGCTATGCCTCACTGTGCAACCACGTGTCCTGAGTATGGGGAGGGGACCTGGCTAATTAATTTGTAAAGTTCCACCGCGGTTGTTCCGATGGTTGAGTTGGGTGGTTCTTCATGACCTACGTACATGCATTCCCACTAGCGCAAGAGGGGACTTTTCCGGCGGGTTTCTATCCAATGGAAGCAAAACCTTAGCGAGGAGGGGCTGCAGTGGAATGGAGCATTGTAAAGGCCTTGTCATGAACTCTAGACCTCTTACCTTCGGCAGTGAGAGGTGGTATTGATGAATGCCAACAAACTAGAGGAATCATGTCATGTGGGTAAAGTGTACAACCTCTACAGAGTGAAAACTATTCGAATAGCCGTGTCCACGGTCATGGACATGCTGGCAAAGCCACTTAAAGTTAGACTTAGTTTTGTTTTCAAAAGGTTTGGTGAAATGGTTTTGGGATCTCTATCCCATGGGTTTGGGCGGGGAGCCTTGTGATAGGAGGGTATCCTTCACCACTTGCTGATGAAAGTTATCCAACTATAAAATTGATTTTTTTTTTGGAAAATGAATTTTAATTATAAGTGTAACTGCCTTGGAACTTAGTATGAGTATTTAAAAGAGACTTGGCTTTGTGCAAATTAACCCTATAAGACCTCCTTTGAAATACCCATGCATGCATTAAAATCATATCTACAGGTGTGACTTGTGAGCACGGTTGTTGTGCTCACTCTTGCTTGATGTAATCTTTGAGCAGGAGAAGACGTCGACAGCGAGGAGGAGGACCAAAACGACTAGGTTGTACCCTCCAGCCAGATGCCTATGGCGAGTTGGATGGACTGCCGCTCTTTTTGTTCCGCTGTATTTTATGTTCGGCCCAAGGCCGCTTTTGTAAGCCACTCTGTTGATATTTTGTTAATAAAGTTTGCGTTGTGGATGTCACCACTTTTGTTACTGTGTGGGCTAGCAACTGATCTTGGGACTAGCTCAAATACACAGAGGTCCTAGGGTGGTCCCTAGTCCCACTACCTCCTTCGGGTTTGGGCGTGGGCCTAGGGGTGATCCTGAGCCTCACGACCACTCTCGGACCTCCGGGTGGTCTTGCGGGACCCCTCGGGTGGTCTTGGCCACTCGGGTGGTCCTAAAGGACCTCCTGGGAGGACTTGGGAGTTCGGTTGTGACAGTGGGCCAGGGAGAGACTGCGGCGTGTGTACCTCGAGTTCCATAACCTATTCGAGACTCTGTACGAGGATGAGGTCATCTGGTGGCCATGGACTGTACAGTTCCTTGCAGACACGGCCCCCTGCGGATTGTCCTCGCAGTGCACTTAGGACCACACGCACCGGTTGATGACCTGCCACCTGGTCTTCTCCCACATGGTCGATCTGTACAACCCACAGCGGGTCATGATACAGTTTGGCCTTTACTAGCAGGTGCCACCGCCACCGGGATGTCCTCTTACAGCGCAGGCCCACGGGTATGGCGTTATTTGGTATCATCACTTTTCCTATTAGCCACATGTCTGACTTCGATTGTCTGACATCCGAATTCAATTGCAGGCAAACGAGGAAAGACCGGAGAAGTGACGACTGGAGGTAGACACAGCAGCCGTGGATGGGGCTATGGGGCGAGAGGGCGGCGACGGACGTGGTGCAGGAGTCACAACCCTACGATGTTAAGACGTATGTTGCATACTTGCGATGACATGTTCTGTGCACCAGGTGCAGGCTTACTAGGCTGGTGCCACACCATCAAGTGGAGGTTATGCACGATGCCGTTGTACGAGTAGGTCCCGACTGTCATCAGGCGGCACGCCATAATGAGACGGTAAAACATTCTTCGTAGAATTTTCGTTCGGCAACACATTTCCAACTAATTCTCGGTTTCCTTGCAGTACTACCGCCATGCTCGTATCCAGCGCGAGGCTGCTGATGCTCTATGTCGTGGGAACACTAACACCTTTGGTCGCCTCTTAGCCATGGTGCGTGCCATTTACGATGGCACGAGGGCTGCAATGAGGACCATAACATGTGGTCACCACAGCGACATTGATGTACAGCATCGCGGACACTGAGGCCACCCTCCACTCCCACCGCCTTTGGCACCTCCCTCAGCACCGCCCTCTGCACGTCCGTCACACTCTGGGAATCGTCAGAGCTATGGTCGCTCAGCCTCGACGTGCCTTGGGCCACAGGTATGTCAGCTGCAAGTTGTTGTCGTCAATATTTGTCCATGCACTCCTTTCGAACGTATCTCATATTACCATTTGTTCTTGCAGCACTTCCAAGGGGACAACACTCTGCTTCAGCCATCGTCATCATGGAGGGAGGCACATGACCGCATTTCTCACCGGGCAAAACTGTTTCCCTCGGGGACAATGACACGACTCGCCACAAAGATCGGGATGATGGGTTGGGCACATTAGCACACGGCGTTTAGTCACACGTGCGTGAGCGTGACCATTGGTTCGACTAGATGTACCAGGAGTACATCGTGCAGCATTACGACGTAGACTAGCTAGGAGGATCCTCGGCCACACAACCACGTACTCAGGTACGCTTTAACATAGTTACAACAATTTTCCCGTTGCATGAAACCAAGAACTAACTCACCCAGCAGACTTCTCGCAGGATGTACACCACTGGATCGACGATATTCTCAGGCCTCACCCAGACACCTACATTGAGATCTCCGCAGCGACATCTCCCATGCAGCGCCCCTACTACGACTTCCAAGACGTATGCCACTCCCCTAACATGCTCACCTTCCCTGAGGATCAGCTACGCCGTCGGGGCAAGCGGCAGGTGGATGTACCATAAGTTAATGTTGCGTAGTTATGTGAACTCCGTATGATGTGTGTCCGTACAATGCATGTCCACGCCTTTACCATAATAGATAGTTTCCAGTTATTACTACCGGTTCAACAACTTTGCATCACAGTAACTCGTACGGTAACAGAAAAACAACACCGCAATGTCCAAAAGCAACAACAATTTGCAGACACTACTAGAAAACTAAGAAAACCTTACAGCCATGAATTTTCCTGAAGGGCCCGCACCGGCCATCAAGGTTTCTTATTTTGGTCATGGGAATAGTACCCCCTCAGAAAAATTCGAATATTGCTAATGGTTGTAATACAACTGTCAATACAATATAGTTTACTGATTGTTACAACCATTAGGTTAATTATTTTTGTCTGCATGTGGGAAAGGTTTTGTTCGTGGGAAAAAAATTGTTGTTGTGCCCAATTTCTGCATCACGTGCTCGCCACATAAAAAAAATTACCTGAGCTAGCGCAACACTTGCTTAATTCCTTTGTCCTGTACCAGTTCTCCTCTCCAAAATCCCTAGCTCTCTCCATCCCCAATCTGCCACCTCCACACCAGCTCCGACCGCGCCCGCCGCCTCCACGCCAGCTCTGGTCGCTCCAAAATCCCTAGCTCTCTCCATCCCGAATCTGCCGCCTCCACGCCAGCTCCGGTCGCGCCCGCCGCCTCCACGCCAGCTTCGACCGTGCCCGCTGCCTCCACGCCATCTCCGACCACACCCGCCGCCTCCACGCCATCTCCGGCCGTAGCCACTCCCTCCTCTCGAAATATTCGTTAGGGAAAAATTGAGGCGAAAGAAAAACAAAATTTCCCGGAAGCCTCTAGGGGCGAACAGGCCTTCCCTTCCTTCACCCTCTTGCTGCTGCGACTATGCCTGCATCTCAAAGCTACGGTAGTTCGTTCAGTTGTTCATCCCGGGAACGGAGCAGGGTTGCGGATTCAGGTGGGGATTCTTCTTCTCATCTTGCTGCTGTTCTTTGCCTCTTTCGGGTGGGAAGGTGAGAGAAGCTTGCAATATTAATTTTGTTATATAGTGATGGATCCCATCAGAATATGGGTTAATTATGACCGCCCGAAATAGAAATGATCACTGGTAACACTAAGAGTTCCCACTGACAAAAAGGATACTAGGAAGAGCATGAGCTCTACCTTTGCTAACTTCGTCCATCAGAAGGACGCCCTTACTGTAATCAATTTCATTGATATTCTCCTGAGATATCAGGATGGCCATGATATGCCATTATAGACAGTCTTTCATGTTACGAACATTATGTAGAACGTCTTCTATATGATAAAGGTAATAAAGATTGGGAGTTCTTTAGAAAACAACTATCTGCTCAGGATAACCCGAATGACTACTGCCTGCACCATTAATTCTAGCCTGCTGATAGATCAACAAGCGCAATCCTGTTATGGTAAACCTCATCATACTAAATATATTTACTGGGTTTGTAGTTATCTCTTTGCAAATAGAGATATCGAGGCCCCCACCTACTAGTTGGGTGGGGGAAAGAAGAGTGGGTATGAGGGCTTCTTTCACAGAGCATTCCTACTTCAACCTTTAAAGATGTAGGTATGTCTGGGGATACTTATCCCTCTAGGCTATAGTATAGTTAGAGGGGAGAAAGAGATTCCCACATGAATTGCATCTGTGGTTGTAGCTTTAGCAATAACTACGCAAATGAAAACATATGAATGCTTCATTTTATTATCAACGGATTACTGGACCACAATACAAGATTATATAGTGATGGATCCCATCAGAATATGGGTTAATTATGACCCATATTCAATTTTGTTTGTTTGTTTACTACTCAACTCAATTCAATTTTTAAAAGATCAATTCAGTTCAAAAAGGTCTTGTAGTTGTTCATGGCATAGGATTTTTTTTGTTTTTTTATACAATTTGATCAATTATATAGTTCAATTAAAAGGTCCTGTAATGGTTGCAGTAGTCTGGTACTTAAAGGTTTCCTTGTTTAATTAAAGTATCTCTAATTTTTTAGATTATTCAACTCATTTTTTCCTTTTGATTTGTAGGATTTGACCAAGAACTAGGGATTTTGAGTTGAATATGATATCAAATCCGTTGGATTGGTACAATTTCGAGCCCAGATAGAAATATCAAGCCTAGTGAAGTCCCCCCACAGAATCTTTGCGCCTGTCTTACTGCCTCTCAGTGGTATTGGTAAGCTCCAACCTATAATATTGTACTAAAATCTATTTTCGAATGATGCATAATAAGTAATAAATATTGCACTGTGAGTAATCAAAATTATGCCCTTTTGTTGCAAATGCAATGTTATGTTGGACCAACCTTGTTCTTGTCTTACGTAGGAGTTATATCATAAATCACGTCATGTATTGATTACTAAATTAATAATTTTGTACAGATTCTCTAATTTGGGCATACCATCATATGATATTCATAATTAACATATTCAAGTTGTTAAACACAGAACTATTTAATGGCAGACTATGAATGGATATATATTGGTTGGCAGTGTGGTAGAGCTCACTCTAATGAGTGGATTGATCACACAACACAATTCTTGGATCATGCATTCTCTAATCCAAGTTTAGTCGAAGGTGACACCATTAAGTGTCCGTGTGCAATGTGTCAGAACTATTTTAGGCACAACATGTGCACTGTCGAGTTGCACTTGAGTAAATATGGGTTTAGGGAAAATTACCAAACATGGACAACACATGGTGAGAGCCTTGTCGTTAGGCATGATGAATTCAATGAATCTGATCAGATGGATAATATGTTGGGTGACCTAACCAGTGACCATCCACCAGCAATTGATGAGGAGCCAAATGCCTCTGCCCAGGCTTTTTATAGGATGGTCGCTAGTGCTGATGAACTAGTCCATGAGAACACAACACATTCTTGTCACAGTACAATATGTCAATTGCACACTATGATGATGTATTACAAATAATTCATGAACTTTTACCCCTAGATTCTAAGTTGCCCGAAGACTTCTACCATTTGAAGAAGCTATTAGAGGGCCTCGGTATGCCATATGTAAAAATTGATGTATGTTATAATAATTGCATGCTTTATTGGAAAGATAATGAGGATGAAGACAAGTGTAACTTTTGTAATACCTCTCGATACAAGGTAGGCAAGAATAAAGTCCCACGTAAAGTACTGCGGTATCTCCCCATTACAAATAGAGTACAAAGGTTGTATGCACACGAGACAACAAAGCTAATGCGATTGCATAGTCGCTCCACATTTGGTAAGATGGCGCATCCATGTGATGGGGAAGCTTGGCAACAATTTGACGAGGACTTCCCAGACTTCGCAAGCGATCCTAGAAATGTGCGACTTGCTATAGCAACAGATGGTTTCACACCGTTTAGTTTGGGTGCTGCTCCTTACTCATGTTGGCCAGTGTTTATGGCTTCATTAAATCTTCCCTCAAGCAAGCTCTTGAGGCCAGAATACATATTCCTTGCCCTTGTTATTCTTAGTCCTCAGCATCCAGGAAAGAAATTAAATATTCTAATGCAACCTTTAGTTGACGAACTTATCAAGTTGTGGGAGGGGGTAGAAACTGAAGGGATACGGGTAGGCTACACTAGCTGGCAATTCAAAAATTATACCACGTAAATCAGGACACCATGCAAGCAAGAGATCATAGATCGTTACCACCAGATGTGCAGTGCAGTGGAAGAAGAGTTGGAGCAGCCTGATCCAACGAAGAGCGCGTCAATGTAGTGGTCATAGTCGATCGTCCAACGTTCCTCGAGGTTGATCGTCTCCTCCAGCAACCAATCGCTTTCCTTAAGAAGTCGTGGATCGTCCTCAAGCACAACAGCAACCGTAGTAGCGCCTCTACGGTATCCACACGTCCAGGGGTGGAACGTCGTGCGCCGGTGTGCTAGCACCAACTCGCACGGTAGGGCTCTCTCGAGAAGATAGTGGCTAGGGTTTTAGTGGAACTAACGTTATCTCTAGTGTCTCCCAATAGCCTCAAGCATCTCCTTATATAGTGCCCATGACGGATCCTATCTGAACACGTTTGCTCTAATCCGTTAAGTGTGTTACCCATTAGGTTCATGTGTAATCGGTTGTGACTCGAAAACTCCTTTCCGATCACGAGCTGTTAGTGGCTCCTAGCAGGACATAACGATTTCGGATACACACAAATTATATCGGACGAGCCTTAATGCAATATGATCTACGACCAGGTCCTTTTCACTAACGACCAGCTCGTATCTCTATACGACCAGCTCATATTTGGTCTTGACCAGTTCGTAACTCCTTACCACCAGGTTTCAACCATTTAGTGATCATGTTCGACCTACCTATGACTAGCTCATATCTTCATATGACTAGTCCGTATCTGATCGAACTGAAAGACCTGCTCATGTATTCTCCTTTTGCCTCACGATATCCGGTTGAACTCCAGGTGAGATATTATGTCATCCATAGACTGTTCAATACTTTCTCGATCAAGTGTCGGATAACTTCATGTGGTCGAACACTTCGTCCACTAGTGGCATGGCTATGCACTTTCTTTATTCGACCACATCGAGGGGCCCAGAAATACCTCTCCTGTTATGTTAGGAGAGGCAAATCCCATATCTGACCAGTCACATTCCTCCGCATGTTTCATAGCATATCCTAAAGCTACCTTTATGACTACCCAGTTACGGAGTAGCATTTGGCAACCCCTAAGTGCACTATTACACATGCAAAAAACCATGTTGATCTTAGGTCTAAGGATTATACATCATTATTGGTTGAGGCCAACTGACGACACATAAAATCATAACAATCTCAACAATATGTCAAGGTGGGTTAATCCAACCCCATGTTCTCTAACATGTGTTCACATTATTGATTCAATATCCCTATATCCATGACCGGTGAAACATGGTCATCCATCAATACATGTGTTGGTCGATAAGTCACTAGTGTTCCGATCAGTGACATCCGACCAGAAATACTTTTAGAACAACATCATATAAGTTAAAAGAGCTTCACCAACAAGTCACATACTTATTAATCTTTATAACCAATGATTCATTCAAGGAACAAAATAACACTTATTCAATAACTTATAACCATAGACATGATACAATCATCTCCATGATTGCATCTAGGGCATATCACCAATAGAAACATGGGATGCTTCACTCAAGCAAAACTTTACAATGCAGGTAGCATATGTATGGTTAGTCCATGATTTTCCTGCATATGGTATGTTTGCTGGTTGGAGCACACATGGTTCATTTACGTGTCTAGAATGCTTGTGTGAAGGCAAAGCATTTCAACTTCGTAACGGTCACAAGGCTTGTTGGTTTGATTGTCATAGACTGTTTCTACCTAGGGACCATGAATTCAGAATCCAAGCTTATCCATTTCAAAAGAACACAACAATCCTTGAAGATGCACCTAGGTATTTAACGGGAGAGGAAGTCAAAACTTTGGCAAATTGCACAATTGGACACGCAAAAGCTGCTTTTGGCAACTTCCATACCATAAGAAATTGAAGCTCCGACACAATATTGATGTGATGCACAATGAAAAAAATGTAGCTAAAGCTATATGGAACACATGCTTCAATACACCCGATAAGACAAAAGATAATGCTAAGGCAGGACATGATTTAGCTGATATTTGTCTCCATCCTTTTCATTTGGAGATGAAGGACAATAGGAAGTGGCACAAGCACAGGGCTCTATTTTGCATCAATAAGAATGACAAAATCACTATCCTTAAGTAGTTTCAAGACTTGAAGTTTCCCGATGGATATGCAGCAAATATTAGGCAAGGTATTAACATGCTGCAAAGGAAGATTTTTGGCCTCAAAATCCATGACTTCATATATTCATTGAACGCTTGCTCCCAGTTGCATTTCGTGGGTTCCTTTTGGAGAATATATGGGTATGCTTGGCTGAGCTTAGTTTTTTCTATAGGCAGTTGTGTGCTAAAGAGATAAGCAAGCATGTCATAGTCTCACTAGAACAGAATGTTGTAGTGCTTCTATGCAAATTAGAGAAGATATTTCCTCTCGGTTTCTTTAATCCTATGCAACATCTAATCATACATCTTCCTTATAAGGCTTGACTTGGAGGCCCTGTTCAGGCTCGCTGGATGTATCCATATGAGAGGTAAACATAAGTACTACCACTATTTTTTTCTTTCTAACCCGACAATACATCTAATTAATTGTCTGGTCCTTGTAGGTACATACAAAAACTTAGGAAGAAAGTGCGGAATAAGGTTTGAGTTAAGGGTTCTATTGTTGAGGTTTACCTAGTTAAGGAGGCTACTAATTTTCTATCACTATATTTTAACCCGAAAGTTTAGTCAATTAGAAACAAGGCACCTCGGTACGATGATGGTGCCTCTACATTTCAAAGTTCATGCGACCTTGACATATTCCAATACCCGGGTCGATGCATTAGTCCTCAGGGTTGTTGTGATATCACAATAGAAGAGTACAAGGTTGCCTTCTTGTACATATTGAGGAACTTACCGGAGATGGATGGTTTCTTTGAGTATGTGCTTAAGGGCTGCATATCTAGTGCACAAGCACTATTTGGTGCACATATGAAAAAACTTTTAGTTTGAGTATCAAATTAGCATAAAAAATTCTGAAAAAAAATTCTAGATGTAATTTATGGTGTTTTGTTCCACCCTTTAAAATTTGAAGTTCAAACTCAAAGTATATTAGAAGAAACAAAAAAGATAAGTTTACTGTGAATAGTAATATTTGCTTTTTTTTTCTCTTTGCTTTTGATCTGTCATATGTCAGAAATTTCTCATTTTTGTAACTCTCAAAGTGAAATGAGTTTGAACTTGGAATTTCGTATATAAGTAGAGTAGTTTCAGAAGCACATCTAGAATTTTTTTCAGAATTTTTTATGCTAATTTAATATCTAAACTAAAAGTTTTTTCATATGTGCACCAAATGGTGCTTGTGCACTAGATATGCAGCCGTGCTTAAGCTAGGCAACCTAAATCACTTTTCTATAATTATATTTGCAATATTCTAACTAACTTTGTTCAAGTAGTAAATTTTCTAAAGAACAATGAAAGAGCATAATGAAACCAACTGAAAAGCAACTTCAGGACTTGAGGTTAAATGGTTGGAAATCGGGCCGTCCTATGCATCATCAACCTAATTTTTTCGATTGGTTCAAAACTCAAGTAATTATCTTCAACGCTGGAACTTGAAAAATCCTAAAAATCATCTTTGTAGCAATATGAAACTAATACAAGTAATTTCCTACTTATAGTGCATGAAGTCATCTACCATTTCTAATGCCTTACGCCAAATGTTTTATGGTTTTCGTAGTAGAGTTACCACTTATGGATGCTATGATGTGAATACATATAGATTCCGTTCATCAAAGTATGAGAATGAGAAATCCGGATTGACTACAACCAATAGTGGGGTGTGTGTGTCTAATTATGATGACAACAACAATGTGTTGGAATAGTATGGTGTTATTGAAGACATTATAAAGATCACATGGGAAGGTAGCATGCAGCTTGAGCTGGTTTTATTTGATTGCCGTTGGTTTGATTCAACACCTAATGGAATTAGGCGTACTGAAAATTTGGGCTTGGTAGAGGTCAAGCACACATCTAAGCTTTTAAATTTTGATCCATTTGTCATGGAAAGTTAGGTTACACAGGTCTATTACCTACCATACCCGTGTAAGACCAGACCGGATATATTGGAATGGTCGGTTGCATATCATGTAGCTCCACAAGAATATATTCCTCCTAATAAAAACAATGGTGATTTGAACCCTCCTGAAGGACCAACTGAACAAATGGAGTTCTATTAGGAGGATGGTTTGCAAGGCACCTTTGTCATTGACTTAGGGGATGACTTTGAAATTACTCCTCCATTGATCTTAGATGAGATAACAAATCCAAAATATTTGGAATTTTTAGAACAGCAGAATGTTAATCCTCGATAAGATGAGTAAGAAATTGATGAAGATGAAGATGAACATGAGGATCTAGATGACGAGCTTTAGTCTCCAACTTATAATTGAAATGATTTCTGACTTTTGTATTGTTATCCCTGAAGTGCTTCATGCTATGACAGTGTATTGATGTTCTATGTTGTTCTAATAACTGATCCTTTAATTACACTCATTTTCATGCTATGTATATCTAATATGGTGGTAACTTGGCACTAATTTCAGATTGTAACTATGCAGGATATGAATCATATTCGCTCCAAAATACGTAGAGGTCAACAGCATGGAGGAAATGCCTCCCAAAGGAGCAGTATCGCTGGTACCAACAACAATGTGAATGCCTCATAAAGGATTAGTGCTGGTGGCACTAGCTGCAATGGCAATGGCTCTCAAAGGGGCAGTGATCATTTCACTGGTGAAGTCAATGGAGCTGCTACAAAAAGGGGAAGAAAGAAGAAGTCGCGAACTCAACTGAAGTTGCCTTCGTGTGGTGGGAAGATTGCCTTGAGACCTAATGGTGACAAGTAAGTGTTGTTCTGTTTTTTTCTTGATAAGATTAACATGGCCAGCAATACGTACAACCATTATAATTCTTAATTCATGTACGATAGGCAATTTAGGTATGCCAATTATATGCCCCAAAAGACTACACATATCAAGCACAACTTGGAGTTATTATCAGACATGAGTACCCAGGTGTTCTGGAGGACAAGGATGAGCAGGGTAGAACCTTTAATACTCGCCCTGCGTTGACATGAGATGATTACTTTGTCGATGAAGACAATGCTGGAATGATTGTTGCAGATCGAGTGAAAAATGAGTTTTGGGTAAGTAACATTTAGTACTCATTTCATTATTGCAGTTGTCCACATTTGTTGCTCACTATGTTGGTCTACATTGGTTGCTCTCTATTTTGAATACTCACTATGCAATGCTTCTGTTTTGGATATTGCAATGCTTTGCTCATAATATACGTGTAGTCTGATCGAATAAATTGAATATAGCTATGAAGAACTGCCAGACACTTCCTGTAAAAAGAACTGCTATCTGAATTATGATGCTAACTGCTATGTGATGACCTAAGCCCAAAAGCATGTTTGACCACTCCCCAGATATATTTTGCAAGAGGACAAGAGAAAAAAATGATCAATGTCTTCATCAGCACCACATAATTGACATTTTTTATCCACTTTCCAACCTCTTCCTAGCAGTTTATCTTTGGTTAAAATGCTTTTCTTAAGTAACAACCAAATGAAAACATTAGAAACAAAGAATTAGAGCCTAAATATACAAATTACAGTCACCTGGTCTAGCAGTTACTTGTGATAGAGTATTAGAGCCTAAATATGCATGGATGTGTATGAATCAAATATTAGTGTGATGTATATGTGATCATGACAATTTCTGCTAGCATTCTTGGCTGCTAATAATTTTGTTGACAACCACAAAGTCATTTTGGTGACGGTAATGCACTTAGGAAAAAAAACAATTTGCTGGCGGTTAAGAACCGTCAGGTTTAATTTGCTTAATAGTAATGTCCCTGTGAGCCAAACTCGCAAACCTAACGGGCCAAGAACCGTCAGGTTTAATTTGCTTGATGGTAATGTCCCCAGTGAGCCAAACTCGCAAACCTAACAGCCAAAGAACCGTCAAGTTTTATTTGCTTGACGGTAATGGTCCCGTGAGCCAAACTCGCAAACCTGACGGGCAAAAAACCGCCAGCTGTAGTTTTCTTGACGGTAATTACCTGTCAACCAAATTCTTTTTATGGATGGTTCACAAAACCGTCAACAAAATAGAAAAAACCATTAGGAATCATTTTCTTGATGGTTAACCACCAGACAAATTGGATTTTTCTGACCACCTAGACCTGAGAGGACTTGCCTAGCGGTTACTTGTCAGTAAAATGAAACCTGTCGGCTTTTTCTATTTTGCTGACGATTTTCGACCGTGGGGAATATCTGTTTTATAGTAGCGAGACGTCGGGGTAGTCCCACACGTTAGGACAACGTGACCCGACGAGGCAGCACTGCACAGTAACGTGCACCAACGAGGCAGTTTTGCACAGCGACATGACCCAACGAGTCTGCTTCCTACAGGGACGTGATGCAATGCTGCCGCACGATTCCTCCTCGGGGTCGCTGCCTCGCAGACGCGAATTTCCTTCAACCGAATTACAATTCAGCCGCATATGCAGGGCCGGCTCAGCATATAAGTGCTACCCCTTCCACGACGGGTTCTCCTGCATTAAGACTTCAATACAATCTAGTTCAGATGGAGAACCAATGGGATGAGATCCGTGAACTCGCAATGGGTGCTACAGCCTAGGACGAACAAAGGGAGCGTGCCAGGAGGGCACCTCCCCGCAATGACGCCCCCCGTAGCAGCAACCCCTACCTGAACATTCCAACCGAGCATTCACCAAAACACCCGCCCGAGGGGGAGACGCCGCCCCTCTATTAGTGCAAGGACACATGCAAGTTCTTCAAGTCCAAGGAGCGGCTCAGCCTAGGCATGCGTTACTAGGGTTGCGCGAATTACTCCTGTGACTATCCCGACTGCCGTTGGGACATGAGCCGCTATCGGTAGCCGGTAAGGACCAGTTACAGTATGTTCCCCTACTATTTCTCTTTCCAAGTACACACTAACAACCACTCCCATCTACCGGTAGTCCCCGGATCCACTATGTGGCTACTGCAAGTAGATCGACCAAGGGATCCACCCACATGACCAGTGGCGTCTCAACTGCGAGGAGTGGGATGACAAGAGGGATCGTGAGAAGAGGGAGGAGGAGCGCCGCAATGAAAAGCACAACGAGCATATCCGACGAGAGACACAAACTCATGTCGAGGCGTGTAGGCGCAGGAGTGCGAGGCTCGCAAGAGCGTGAGAAAAATAGGAAAATGGTAGCCGAGGCTAAGATGGCTGGCGAGGAGTACAACGTCGAGCTCGCAAGGAAGGGCAAATGGTCCCGGTCCACGCAGTAGATCGGACCATTCCGTAGTAGTCCCCTGTCATACCCACCATGTAATTCCTATCTTCTGAAGGCATGTATACTTACATGGTCCGGATGCTTGTGTCGCAGTGTACTGTAGTAGTAGCGAGGATGACTAAAACAATTAGCTGAACCATCATGCCATGTGACCACGTGTAACGTGCTTTTGTCTGCAGACTCTAATGTAGTTCTGGTTCTGTGCCTCGCACTTTACCATCGGTCCAAAGATTTCATCAGCACGACTTCACAAGTACATTTATAATCTCCAAGCCTCGTACAAAAATTGGACTTCGTGACAATGTGAAAATGAATGATCCAAACGTAACTATGTGAAATTGAATGATACATAAATATATAGAAATGAATGATCCATTCCTCAATTCAAGTCGAAATTAAATTCAACCATGAGCTCAATTCATAATTTAGAAATCCAAATGCAATTACCCAGGTAAAAGCTCATGCTTTGCAAAAATTTGAATTTAAAATCAAATACAAACCAAATCCGCGCTCAAATTCTAAATTGAATTCAAACTCAAACTAAAATAAAAATCCAAATTCATAATATAATTAAATTCTAAATTCCATAAGCTGGTAGGTTGGCCACCTTTGTGGGCCACTGGTGCAACGTCTTTTGTCATGCCACGGGTGTAGCGTCTTTTTCTTTGCATGGACGGGTGGCGCAACAGTGGCTTGCTGCAGGCCACGGCTATAGCACCTTTGCTGCTGCGGCCATGGTGTGCAGCACGCGGGTAGGGGGCTAAAAGTGGAATTTCAGGGATAGGGGGCTACATTTGGAATTTCAGGGGACTAGGGGGCCAATAGTGCCCAAACCTCTCGTTTTCCTTGCAAAATTGCAGTAGTTCTCTAGCTAGCTTCCAAAATTTACTGCATTTCGAATAACCCTAAAAAAATTTACTAATGTAGTATGTGGCCTAACGGTAGGGCACAATGTTGTGCCACTGACGGGGATGGGGTCCACCCCGTCACCGTCCGTGGCATGTCTTCTTGTGATCGGTCACCGGATTAGCCAGCGTACCAAAGAACTGACCAACACCTGCCATCGGCTCGTTGCCGATGTGGCCATCGTCCCATGATGTCGTTGGTAACGGTCGTCATGGGCACGCGTGAACGCGGCGGTGCTGGTGAAGACGTATGACTGGGGCGCATGGCCGAGCGCGTACGCGAGGATGTATTTGATGTTGGGGCAGGGCGTCCACGGCAGAGGATGCGTGCGGGACAGTGCGAGAGCGACGACACTGTCTATGCCAACAGTTTTTGAGACGAGAGGATCGAGAGGTATCTTTTTTCAAGGAATCGAGAGGTAGCTATGAGAGATTTCGATCGTAGGTAGGTTCTAAGGCGCATTACGTAGACGGCATATCTGGTGGACATGGGCTATTGTGTGAACATATGGACATAAGCCAACCGAATGCTCCATCGTGAAATCAGCGGCGCAGGGCGAGCGGGCGTGGACGCGCTTCTACCAATTTTGTGCCCCCCCCGCCCGAACGAGCTGGACAGATGCACCTCGCTCCATTCGTGATTCCACCTCTCTCCTTCTCTTCCGCGCTAGGGTTCGCCGCCCCTGAGGCACCGCTGCCATTGCGTTGCGTCGCTGCTGTGCGCTGCGCTGCCAACCTCGCTCCATTCGCCCCTCCTCCCGAGCCCCAATCCTCCCGTCACTTTTCTCCTAGGGATTGGAGGCCCTATGTCGCCGCCCTGCGCCCCCCACGCCCACCTTGCACCTGAGGTCCTTCCCCCTCTGCACTGCACCGAGCCACCCCCGTCGAGTCTTCGAGCCCCCAATGCCACCTACTAGGGTTAGGGATCTGGGTGGCTGCCACATGCTCCCTCGCCTCTTCTGCAGGTATTGGTCGGCGACTCCACCGACATCCTATACCGTATCAGGTAGCGGTTGGCCACAATTTAGTGGGGGGGGGGATTGGCAAAAGAAAAATGTACGGATGTAGCTATTTGTAATATTGGTTGTATGGATGTACCCTCAATTTTGTAGTTTAAGAATTTTCATTTATGAAGTTTGGTTCTGTTACTTCTTTCCAGGTGATGCTTTTTTCTGTGTGTTAAGCATTTGTGAATAGAACTGAATGTGTAAGTAGGTGCATTTGCGAAATAATGAAGTGATCTGCTTGCAGTAATGAAGTGATCTGCTTGCAGTAATGAAGTCAAGTGATTTGCAATGCATTAGTGAAGTGATCTGCAATGCAGTCTAAATTCTGATGTAATCTGCTTGGAGTTTTGTAATCTGTTGTAATCTGCTTGGATTTCTGAATTGTTGTCTGGATTGTGGTCTGAATTGTTGTCTATGTTGTTATCTAAAATGATGTGTATATTCTATCCAAAATGTTATCTAACTGTTGTGTACTGAAATGTGGTCTAAATTGTTGTCTGACTGTTGTCCAAATTTCAGAAAATGTTGAGCTTTAGATTTTGTTAACACTGTTAGCTGCTACTCTTCAGAGCTTTTTCATGCTGCTACAGCTGCTTCTACTGCAAGCATGCTGCTAACTATTGCTGCTACATATATCACAGTATCAGGTAGTAGCAACAGCCATAAGCATGTATCAATGATTCATTAAACTTAACAGGAAACAAATTAGGCAACATATCTCATGCACATGGCTTCAAATGTGGACATATGGACATAGCAGATCTGATCCGTCGAATGCAAAATCCATGATTGAGATGGAGCGAGCCAATCCCCCTCCCATGTAACGCACTTTTGCGAAAACCCCCGGTCCTGAAAGAATGCTTTACCATTTCACCCCTGCGCTCTCCTCCTCCAGCCCGAGCACCCCCACTGCGCCGCAATTCCTTCCCCGCCTCCTGCTCTGCGCATCTCACCACCGACACTAGCCCTATCGTCGCCATGGCTGAACCGCGGCTGTTCCCGTCGGGATCCAACGCCTCCGACGAACACGCCCCAGGACGCCGAGCATTGGGTACCTCTCCGCGCCATCTCCACCCTGCTCAGTGTCGTCCCTTGCCCTTTGCCACACCCTACCCTTCCCCATGCCCCTCCACCTGCGCCAGCCCCCTGCTCGATCCCATCCCTAATCCCTCGTTGTGCGGTGACGATGGCGACCAAGGGCAACCATCCAACACTGCATCATCCCATCTCCACCTGTGGTGGTGATGCCCCTGTTCGACGCCACATCACCGACATTCCTCACCCACAATACGGCGACGGTAACCCAATCCACACCGACCTCAGCCCGTCTCCATCCTCAAAACCCTAATCCATTACTCATTGCTTTCTATGTATGATGAATCCTACAGCAATTGATTGAGTGAGTGGTTGATTAATTTGTGTAGGGATTCCATGGACTAAGGAGGAACATTGAATGTTTAAGGAAGCTGGGCAAAGGGGATGTCGAGTAAGGTGTCTAGCCATGCCCAGAAGTACTTCCTCGGGCAGACTAACTCTGGAAAGAAGAAGTGCCGGGCCAGCCTCTTCGATGTTGGCATCACAAACTACAACAATGATCAAGTGCATCAGCTTGACATTTGGAATTTTTTAGTTTAACAATTGTAAAATTTCAGTTTAACATTTCTATTTTCACTTGTTGTACAACATGGTAATGGATGGGAATGAATTATGCAGTGTCAAATTGAATTTGACTAATGCCAGATTGGATGTTTGTGAAATTAATTTAGATGTTGAACAAATGAAGTGAATTCATAATGTGGCATGGTCTTGAAACTTGTTCAGAATGGTGCTCTAGTTGAAGCTTCTCCTCAATCCTTGAATGCACTTGATGCTCTATGCTTGATCCTTGGATGTACTTAAGCCTTGAATGTATTGGATCCATGTATAAATAATGATTGAGGAGCTATTTCTGAATTAATGTTTTGGATGATCTATGAATGAGGAAATATTTCTAAATTAATATGTTGTGTGATGCCGCTACTAACTTGGAAAAATGTAAAGACAAACCTGATGCTGTAGCATGAGCTAGCAGCACCTATGTAGGGAATTTGTAGGAAAAGTGGAGCAGCAGGTAATTGCATTCATGAGAAAATTGCAGCAAAAGGTACTTGTAGTCATGAGAAAATTGAAGCACCAATTAGTTGAATGAGAAGTAACACCACCTGGTGGTTTGGTACTTGGTTGTGGCATGCATGAATAGTATCAGGTGCCATCGAAATCTCATTAGTTAGCATTTTCGTCAAATTTCCATAAGCTTGTTTAGGCATGAACATCTCTCTCTCTCTCTCTCTCTCTCTCTCTCTCTCTCTCTCTTTTCCAACTAAGTGCAACAGTATGAGTGAGTGAATGTGTGATGCGCCCAGGTTTAGAATTTGTGTGCTCCAGGTGCAACTGGGTTTAGACTTTCTCAGATTTCTCAAAGAACTGGACCGGATAGTATTAGGTTGATTGGACAGTAAGAAATTCATGCATAAAAGAATGGAACAATTTTAGTAGTTAATAAAACATGACATAGAGATATGATTGAATGGTTCTCACATACATCAAGATAATTCATGTAAGAAAATTACATACCAAAGATTCTGCAAATAACAATACTTGAGTACATATTTTGTTGGTGGCATATTTGGTGGACATGGGCTATTGTGTGAACATATCGACATAAGCCATCCGGAAGCTGCATCATGAAATCAGTGGCGTAGGGCGAGCGGGTGCGGGCGCGCTTCTGCCAATTTTGCGTCCCCCCTTCCTGCCCGAATGAGCTAGACAGATGCACCTCGCTCCATTCTTGATTCCACCTCGCTCCTTCTCTTCTGCTCTAGGGTTCGCCGCCCCTGAGGCGTCGACTCCACTGCGTCACGCCGCTGACCTCGCTCCATTCGCCCCTCCTCCTGTGCCCCAATACCCCCGTCACTTTCCGCCTAGGTTTTGGAGGCCCCGCGTCGCCACCCCTGAGTCGCCCTGCGCTTCCACGCCCCCCTTGTTCCTGAGGTCCTTCCCCCTCTGCACTGCGTCGAGCCACCCCACCGAGTCTCCGCGCCCCCCTGTGCCACCTGCTAGGGTTAGGGATCTGGGTGGTTGCCACTGTTCCCTCGCCTCTTCTCCAGGTGCTGCTCGGCGGCTCCACTAGCATCCTCTACCGTAGCAGGCAGCGGCTGGCCACAATTTAGTGTGGCTGATTGGCAAAAGAAAAATGTATGCATGTAGCAAGTTGTTATATTGGTTGTATGGATGTACCCTCAATTTTGTAGTTTAAGAATTTTTATTTATGCAGTTTGGTTCTGTTACTTCTTTCTAGGTGATGCTTTTTTCTGTGTGTTAAGCATTTGTGAATAGAACTAAATGTGTAAGCAGGCGCATTTGCGAAATAATGAAGTGATCTGCTTGTAGTAATGAAGTGATTTGCTTGTAGTAATGAAGTCAAGTGATCTCCAATGTAGTGTAGGACCGGAAAGGCGACTAGAGGGGGTTGAATAGGAGCACGCCTAATTTTTCACCTTGATTAGATTCAACACAATATCACTCCAACAGCTATGGAAGCTATGAAGATCAACATTCAAGTACTATAGAGGACTTGTATTGAACCCAAATCAAAACCCCAAGCAAAACACCCAAAATAACCCAAAAACTCAAATCACAAAGAGTTGGGCGGTCAGACCTCTCAAATTGGCGGGTCGATTTTTTGCCTAGCGGCCAGACCTCTCAAATGGGCGGTCTGACCACTACATGGGACGGTCTGACCTCTGATATTGGCGGTCTGACCGCCACCGACGATGAACAAATTTAAACAAAGACAGACAAATTAAAACCGAAAATCAAATCGATCTAACTTTTGATCCGTACGGCCAAAACCCACGAAATTTGAGACACACCTTATTAAAGATATTAGGAACCTATTCCAATCAAATATTGCAGAGATCCATGCCAAAGTTCCTATCTTTTTTAGTTTGAACGAAGGTGGGTTCAAAACCGGGCAAAAACAAAACTTAGATCCAAAAGCTTGCTCGTGGATGATTAATGATTTAGATGATCCTAGATAGGTTCCCACATGTCATAGAAAGCTAGATCTATGCAAGAAACCAATCAAAAACCCGCGAATCGAAGAAAGCCCCAAAATCACAAAATAGAGAGGAAGAACAAATAAGAACTCAACTTGTTGCAATCTTCCTTGGATTGATTTGAGAAGATGAATGATTACAGCCACTCCCTCAAGAAGGACAAAGCTCACCACGTGAGCACACACTCTCAATCCAAACCCTACAACCTAGCTCTCCCCTCTTTTCTCCTCAAAACCCTAAACCAAAATAGGGCATGCACAATGGGTTGGCTGGCTTCTCCCTTGGCTTCAGCAAGCTTCTAAGCAGCCACCAACACCCATATTTATAGTGGAGACTCAGCATCTAGGGTATATTCCATTAGAGCACCCATTAAACCCTAACACACAATGGGTTAACACACACATGAATCTCAAAGTGCCGTCTTCATCATCAATTGACCTAAACCGCTTCACCATGCGCCGACCCGCGCCGCGGTTTAGCCAAAAGGTCACCAAGGAGGTATTTGGTGAAATTACCAAAATACCCGTTCTCGATCCTTCTCCAAAAGACCGAGTCCATCTACGCGAAGCACTCGCCTGCTTCGCCACGTGTAGGTTGATCAACGGCTCCATGTCGTCAAGTCTCTCCCGTTCGGATCCCACCGGCACCACTGAGCACTTGCAACGACTCCCGCGCCGCTTGATCCAACCAACAAGACCGAATCGCCTGCTCGGTTATCCATGTCCATTCTGCGCCCCGCTTGAGTCCTCTGACCTCACCCGGCATCCTTGATCGTTCTGGACCTCAGCTCTCCAAGCTTAGTCCCGATCCTCCTCGCCGTTGACCATCATAGACCTGCAAGCAACTTACACAGCAATAGACCAAGAAACCATTTCCGGGAATAAGTTCTTCACAACTTGACCCATGTTAGCCAAAACATGCAGCATGCAACACATATGCAATGACAACCATGAACTTGACCTAACAACTACAAAACGCCGCCACGCGGGCCGGCGAAACAAGCCAACACCGGTCAGACCGCCACCCTTGGCGGTCGGACCACCCACTGGCTGGTCTGACCGCCACATGGGACTTAGCCAAAATTCCACCCCTGGAAATCCGAACCTCTCTGGAATTTTCAATCAAATAGAACTTTCGCCTGGAGGCTCCAAAAATTATGGGACCAAGTGCAGAAGAACCCTCTCACTTGCCTACACCCTCTATTTTTGGCCCAGCTCCAAAATCCAAAGTCACGAAGTGGCCGGTCTGACCGCTCAACCAAAGCCGGCCAGATCGCTTCCATCACGGCTCGACCGCCACCCTGGCCGGTCTGACCGCCAGCCACCAAACCAGAAAAACCACACAAGGCATGGCCGGTCTGACCGCCACCATGGCCGGTTAGACCGCCAGAGGCCTAACAGAACTGGAGCAACACCGAAAACGGGTGATTCCACAAACCCTCAACGCCATTGTCAATTGTCTCATCATCCTAAGATGATGGGCATATCCCCATGATATCCACATGTAGTCTGAATTCTGATGTAATCTGCTTGGAGTTTTGTAATCTGCTGTAATCTGCTTGGAGTTCTGAATTGTTGTCTGAATTGTTGTCTAAATTGTGGTATGAATTGTTGTCTGAAATGCTATGTATATGCTGTCCAAAATGTTGTCTTACTGCTGTGTATCGAAATGTGGTCCGAATTGTTGTCTAAATGCTGTCCGACTGCTGTCCAAATTTCAGAAAATGTTGAGCTTTAGATTTTGTTAATACTGTTAGCTGCTACTCTTCAGATCTTTTTCATGATGTCGTTGTTTCTATCGCAAGCATGTCTTTGCTAGCTATCTTTGCATGTATCACAAGATAGGTAGCAAGAGCGACCATAAGCATGTATCAATGATTCATTAAACTTAACGGGAAACAAAATATGTACTCAAGTATTGTTATTTGCAGAATCTTTGGTATGTAATTTTCTTATATGAATTATCTTGATGTGTGTGAGAACCATTCAATCATATCTCTATGTCATGTCTTATTAACTACTAAAAGTGTTACATTCTTTTATGCATGAATTTCTTGCTGCCCAGTCAACCTGATACTATTCGGTCCAGTTCTCTGAGAAATCTGAGAAAGTCTAAACCCAGTTGCACCTGGAGCACACAAATTCTAAACCTGGCCGTAGCACACATTTATTCACTCATACTGTTGCACTTGGTTGGAAGAGAGAGAGAGAGATGTTCGTGTCTAAACAAGCTTAAGGAAATTTGACCAAAATGCTAACTAATGAGATTTCGATGGCACCTGATACTATTCACACATGCCACAAGCAAGTATCAAAGCACCAGGTGGTGTTACTTCTCATTCAACTAACTAATGCTTCAATTTTCTCATGACTACAAGTACCTTCTGCTGCAATTTTCTCATGAATGCAATTACCTGCTGCTCCACTTTTCCTACAAATTCCCCACATAGGTGCTGCTAGCTCATGCTACAACATCAGGTTTGTCTTTACATTTTTCCAAGTTAGTAGCAGCATCACACAACATATTAATTTAGAAATATTTCCTCATTCACAAATCATCCAAAACATTGATTCAGAAATGGTTCCTCAATCATTATTTATACATGAATCATCCATTACATTCAAGGCTCAAGTACATCCAAGGATCAAGCATCGAGCGTCAAGTGCATTCAAGGACTGAGGAGAAGCTTCAACTAGAGCACCATTTTGAACAAGTTTCAAGACCATGCCACATTATGAATTTATTTCATTTGTTCAACATTTGAATTAATTTCACAAACATCCAATCTAGCACTAGTCAAATTCAATTTGACACAACATAATTCATTCCCATCCTTTACCATGTTGTACAACAAGTGAAAATGGAAATGTTAAACTGAAAAATTCCAAATGTCAAGCTGATACACTTGATCATTGTTGTAGTTTGTGATGCCAACATCGAAGAGGTTGGCCCAATGCTTCTCCTTGCCAGAGTTAGTCTGCTGGAGGAAGTACTTCTGGGCATGGCTAGACACCTAACTCGGCGTCCCCTTTGCCCAGCTACCTCAAACATTCAGTGCACCTCCTTAGTCCATGGAATCCCTGCACAGATTAATCAACCACTCACTCAATCATTCATACATAGAAAGCAAATAGTAATGGATTAGGGTTTCGAGGATGGAAACGGGCTGAGGTCGGTGTGGATTGGGTCGTCGTCGCCGTCCTGCGGGTGAGGGGCGTTGGGACCAAAAGATATGGTGCCGGGCGGGGGCATCGTCGCCACGGGTAGAGATGGCACAATGCGGTGTCGGGCGGTTGCCCTTGGTTGCCATCGTCACCGCACGACGAGAAATTGGGGCTGGGATCGAGCATGGGGGCTGGTGTAGGGGAGGGGCGTGGGGAAGGGCAGGGCGCAGCGGAGGGCAGGGGACGACGCTAAGCAGCGTGGAGATGTCGCAGAGAGGTATCCGATGCCCGGCGTCCTAGGGCATGTTCGTCGGAAGCGTTGGATCCCGACGGGAATAGCCGCGAGTCAGCCATGGTGACGATAAGGATAGGGTCGGTGGCGAGATGCGTGGAGCGGAGGTGGGGAAGGAATTGCGGCGCAGAGGGGGGCACTCGGGCTGGAGGAGGAGAGAGCGGGGGTGAAACGGTAAAGAATTCTTTCGGGACAGAGGATTTTCGCAAAAGTGCGTTAAGTCGGAGGTGGGATTGGCTCGCTCCACCTTGGCCGCAGATTTTGCATTCGACGGATCAGATATGCTATCCACAATTGAAGCCACGTGCATGGCTTCTGCCGCCCATTACGTACGTATGCACTCCAAATCCGGGCAGGAATCGGATTAGTCAGTATACAGAGTATATCCTCTAAACAGCATTCCTCTATCTATCATATTTTGGGAGCATTTGGCTCAACCTCTAATCCTTACTTATTCTCGGCGTTTTGATGTGAAAGAAAGAGGTATTCTTATTATTCACTTGCATCATCTTTCTATCAATGCGTTTTTTTTCGGTGTTTAGTTTGAATAACCTCTCCTAACAAGCTTCTTAGGCTCCATTTCGGTTAAAAAATTAAGAGGCGAGTTGGGAAATCTAATGTTTGACGGGCTCGTTTTTATACTTTAGTATGAGCAAATTAAACTCAATTAGCACACTTAATCAAACCAAACATTTAGGACTACAAATGAAGCGAAAAGGTTAGAATTTTACTCAAGTATGTATGCGGTGACAAGTTTACAACAGAAATGTCACCAATGTACATGGACGTTTCCTCCCGGCCCCCCGGCGCCCACTCGATCGCCTCCTCCGGCAGAACGCCGGGAGGAGATCGTCGGCGCCGACCCACACCCACGTGAGCACGCCGTCGCTCAAGCAGCCGCCGCCGGCGCCGCGATCTGGTCGCCCCCTCTTCCCCACAAGCGGCGCCGTCATCAGTACTGGCCGCGTCCGCGGCGCTGGCGGGCACACCTCCGGCGCCCGCAGCCGGTTCCTCGGCGACGTCGGCGTCCGGTACCCCTCGTCCTCCACCTCCCCCTCGTGGTCGTCATTGCCACCGTTACCCTCCACAGGCGACGCCGGCTCGCCGGAGACAGCCGGAGCGGCCGCCTCCTCCGCCGGCGCGGCGTCGCCGCCGCCGGTGGTTTCTTGCTCTTCTTGGACGGCGTCGCCGGTCCAGCGATCCATCCCTACGTGTGGGTGAGTTCTCGGCCGGTCGTGTGCGTCGAAGACTTTCGAATTTAGATCGATCGATGCGTTGTGGAAGGATGCGCGCGCGTGAATTAATTTATAGGCGGCGGAGGAGGAGGAAGTGGAAGAGGCAGAGTCGTGTTCCGATTGGAGTCGATCGGTTACGGTTTTATACAAGGAAGTGAAGGAACGATCAACGATGGGATTGGATTCCTTCGCCACGTAGGAGTCCGCTTGTCAAACGGGTTTGGATTCCTTGTTTTACTTACACTAGGATTAATCAATCAAGATGTAGATATAATAGAAGTACAACTTTCGGCATCTGCACCAACTAAGGATATGCTACTAAGTTCTATTCAAAACTTGCCTCTTAAAAAAAAGTTGCATAGATATATTTCCAATATCTATTTTATTTTTTATTTCAAATTGCGATCGCATTTGATTTCACATGAGCTATATGCCTCTATATATAGAGAGAGAGAGTAATGCGATGTATATACACCTAGAGTTTACGAATCATGTTTGATCGGCGGTTAAAATTAATCTCAAGATTAATATTGGTCATAGAGGCCTGAGATCAACTGGTCCAACATATATCCTAGCTTGATGAGCGAACGTACCATGTTGGCTATATTGAACTGTATATCAAATTATCAATAGATTGAGTTCATGCCACATTGCCACTACAAAACTGGGTTTTTTAAATAAAAAAAAACATTTTGTCGGGGCATGAATGCGGCTTGTGAGCATTGGATCCTTCCCCTAGCGGGTAGCCGAGCAAGGCGAGCAGAAGACGGGGAGATGCATGGGAGTAGAGAGGGAGAGGCTGTCGTGCCGTGTCCTGTCCCTGTCCCTCCTCGTGCGCGTGCCCGGCCGTGTCATCGATTCGTATCTTTCCCTCGATGTACGTACATGCGTGTACCCCACCGGTCGAATTCGATGCATCCTATGTATATGCGCGCGTGTCGTGTCCATACCAACGTATTTATTGTTTAGAGGGTACCAAAAAAAACGCGCGAGCTGATACATTCACAAAATTTCTAGCATATGTAACGGGGGAACACGCATACGTGTGTACCTTAAATAAATTAGTGAGACACCGAAATTCAATCATAGGAATCGAATCTGGGTGGGCTGTTCACACAAGAGCTAAGCTAACCACCAGAGCTAATGCCCCTACGTACTTATGCCTCCATGGATAGGTGTTCCAAATTCGAACTGAAAGTTCTTTGCAAATCCGATTTGGAAGTTTTGGATTTGCGGCTGACTACCACGGGTGTCCGCTAAATAGTGCCCTCTGTTGTAAGGACGTAGAAAGAATTTTTTTTAAAAAATAACTTAGTTTTTATTTCGAAATATAGTAATATACTTATCTTTTTTTATTTTACAGAAATAATTATATGTCGCTCAACCGTTAGACGACTAGTCCAAGTCAGTTCAACGGTTGAGCGATTTAGACACTTGTCGCTCAACGGTTGGTCCAAGTGCAGGGGCGGATCCAGAAAATAAAGACATTGGGGTCACCATGAACTAGCCTATCTCATACCTTAGAGAAAATACAAATTTGGCTATGGTACATTGGGGTCATTAAGGGTAGTTAGTAAGAGGATATAAGGGTTGAGTTGGGTCTCATTGGGGTCATATGACCCTAATGGATGTATACGGGATTCACCCCTGTCCAAGTGTATAGAACGCTCAGCTAGCAGGGCATGTATGGTACATCGTTGGACGATAAGTGTCCAAGTCGTTCAACCGTTGAGCGACTTGGACTAGTCGTCTAACGGTTGAGTGACAGATAATTATTTCTGTAAAATGAAAAAAAAACAGGAATATTACTATATTTTGAAATAAAAACTAAGTTATTTTTTTTTAAAAAGTAAAATTCACCGTGAACCGTCCGACCAATAAATGGACCCTTCTCACTGAATTTGATTGGCTTCTCTACGTAGAGATGATAAAGTTATCTTCCAAGATCGAACTAACCGTGCTCCTTTCACATATTGATTGGATGTCTCACGGCATAATTTGCACGTTGGAGCTCATTAATTACAAATTAATTACAAGAGGATTAGCATCTGATGCAACCTCATGCGTGTTTATCGGTATAACGTTAAGAAACAAGTTTACAGGCTGGTATATATACACACGTTCTTGGTGATCTTTGCCTTGCCAATCTTTTTTGGTGGTGATTGTATAATTCCAAGTGCAGAATCTGCACAAAGATCTTCTCGTCGAGTGGTGCATGCACGACTAAGCATCATACCGACAATCGAGTATAGTATGCACTTTGTGCTCATGCATGTACGTCGCAGAGTACACTATACAGTATACACAGGGAAAAGAAATGATTGTAACAGCACAACTGCTTTTGATTAGGATATGGAAAACCATTGTTAGTAGTAGTTTTATGTATATCTCAAGATACAGAGAAGCATGTTAACTGTAGTTCAATCACTTCGTTTCCTCGTGCTATTGTAGAGAATCTGAGTTGATTAATCATGATCATTGCCTTTTTAATAAGAAAGTTGTTGTAAAGGAAGTATCATATGCTCACAGTAAATGTTAGTACTGCATTCACATTTCCACAGAAAGTATATGCATTTACTTTTACCCCCACAAAGCATACCTCTGAATCTCTGATGGCATACTCATCATTATGCCCCATCTGTTAACCTACCTATCATGCCATCTCTCTCACACACATACGTTGCAGAACTAGAGGTGGCTAAATGGTCGTGCACGTCGGACCGGCCCACGACACTGTTGACCCGGTATAGATATAGCACGGTTCGACATCTAGACGGGTCGAGCCAGTATGTCCCGATGCGGTGTGTCGTGTTTGGGTTGGCACCCTGACCCATAATGTCTGGCACGACCCAACACGATTAGCCCGTTTAGAGTCGTTAGGCTCATGTAGGTACGGTAAGGCACGTCATGGCCCTGCGGCACGATTAGGCTTGTTTAGCCCGTTTAGGTATGGTAACGGTTGGAATTTTCAGATTTTTAGTCGTTGGAGAGCTCTGAAAATACGAAAAGAATTAAAAAAAATATCGATTTTTTTTCACAAATAGGCAGTATACTCTTCCTCATTCAGTCAAATAGTGTTATGAGAGGCTATTGTTGCTATGAAACTAAATACTTGAAATATTAGAAAGAAAACCTATTCCTATATGCATTCGCATTTATTTTAGACCCTAGAGCTAAAATTCAAGGATTTGTTAATGTTCTCCAACTTCTCAGTGATGCTATAGGCTTAGACTATTCTAACTATTTTGCAGATATTTGTACTAAAATTTTGAGGTTTATCAAAAGTACGAACATAAGTTTCAGTGAGTTCGCTGGCAACGACCTCCAATACCACCCACCACAGGTAATAAGACAAATGTGTGGGGCAAAATATAGGGTGTTGGTTCTTTCTCTAGGTCCCTGGGTTCAGATTCTATAACGTCAGGTTCTGAAGTAAGACAAATCACCCACCCAAAGAGTAGGGAACTATCTACATATCTGGACAGCGATAATGTGGATTATCAGGAAGAGCGCTTCGAATTTTTGCTATATTTCATGACCGTAAGGTAACATATTCAATGCTACCCATATTAGCGCGTGATGTGTTAACTGTTCATGTCTCCACAGTTTTCTCCAAATCTACTTTCAGTCTTTCTGGAAGACTATTAGAGGAGAGAAGAACAAGTCCCACGAGTGAGATGGTGGAGATACTTCTTACTGCAAAAGACCGGGAGCAAGCAGATGCACAAGAACAACACTCTGTAGATAATCCAGAGTTGGCAAACGTGTTCAAAAATCTTTACCTAAACAACGACACTTAAAACATGGATGTATACAGAGCTATAAGTTGTACTTTTTTCCTTTGCTAAGGTTTTCTTATGATGAGTTTTTACTTGTCAAAGTTTTTAACAAGATAGCCATGTAAACATTAATAAAGCTCATTCTTTACCATTTTAATTTTAATTTTTGAATTTTATACATTTTTCTGGATTTTTTTTTTTGCAATTTTTTAAAAATTTCAGGCCAAGATAGGCTACACGGGCCAACCCGGCCCATCAGGTTTATCGTACCCGAGCACAGTATGACCCCTGAGCTCAATGTGTCGTGTCTGGATCGACGACCAAGCCCACGGACCGACATATTATGATCCGTTTAATTAGCTGGTCCGTACCTAAACAGCCCTGTGGTGCCGCCCGTTTGGCCAGCTATATGGAGAACTATAGCCTGAAAACTTGTCAAGATAAGTTGTAGCCATCAGCCCATGATGATCCCAGCAAGATTCAGAGAGTGAATAACAAAAGCTGCAGAAATTTTGACATTGGCCGAGAGCACAGTAGAAGCACAACATTTCTCTGATGGGAGCTTTTCATGGCCTGCCTTTACGCCCACACAAGGTACATGCACACAGCATTTTCGGCCAGGGTCCAGCATTGGTAGGCATTGGCGCATTCTGGCCCATAGATTACAGAGCTTGGGCCTACTTGCTGGCCTGGACCACCAAGCAAAGGTGCGCCCTAGGTAGGGCCATGCAGGTGCAAGCCTCCCAAATGTTGACATGGGTATACCCTACCTGGAGAAAGTCACAGCTGACAGAAAACGAACACTTATGATCGTTGTCAAATATTCCCTAAAAAAGGTCATTGTCAAATATGTGAAGGTCGCACCAACGCACTATCCAGTTAGGCCAATGTCAATCAATATCTCGTATTGAACCATGGCCTAATCCATCTGTTAATTGCAATTTGTCAAGTCATATTATGGGAGGTAATGCCCAGAGATCAGGTAGCAGCAACATCATCTCCCGTTCTTGACGTGCCATCCACCAAACTCAAATCGAGGAGAAGAAGAAGAAGAAGAAGAAGAAGAAGAAGAAGAAGATGATTATGTCAATTGCTGCCTAATTTCATTGTAGAACTCAAAAACAAAACAAAAAAAATGCTGCCTAATTCTCCAAGACTTTGACCTGAAGAAGAAATCAAGTTAATTGCTGCCTACTTTCATTGTAAAAATAAATAAATTTTGCTGCCTAATTCTCCAAGACTTTGACCTCTGGCTCCTTCCCTCCACATTCACGCAACTGTGCAAGTGCTTTCCGACCTATACTCCACGAAATTGTTTTTGAAATAATATTAATTTAAAAGATAATTACAAAATAAATAGTTTTTTTCTTGACAAAACTAGACACCTGTCATCAATTGAAATGACGACAGGGTGCGCTAATTGAAATGGTGACATGCTCGTGTCGCCATGGGCGGCGGCAGGGGGGTCCCTGTGGTACATGGGCACCCCTAAAAATAAATGAAAATTTTTTCTAACTAGGTATAAGCACTCAGCAGTTGAACACTTGGGCTAACCATTTCAACAATCCAGCCCACCGGGCCACCAACCAGAGCAAGTCACCAGGCACTAAGACAGTGAGGCATCCGCACCCGCACCTTTCTAAGTCATTGTACAATCGATCACAGAGAGTACTATCACAAAAGACTAGTTGTACAAGCTAGCGAAGGGTTTTGGCATCTGTTTTGACGAAACGTTTCGGTTCTTAGCGCAGCCTTTTGTTCCTGTCATGGTGTCATCTCGGCCAGCTACAATCGCCAACTAAAACAATCACTTCCTGATACACACCTGCAGAGTACCAGTAATTTATCTCTGGGTATAATCATAGACGGAGCCAGTAGGGGTGCCCGGACACATAAAAAAATCAAAAACATTTCCAGGGATCAGTTCTGCAGTTGAGCCATATTCATAGTACTCCTTGGTGTGCACTCTCTTGGAAGCTCATCTCACATCCCACGGTCCGCTCATGCCTCCACCAGCCCACAACCATCTCATCACTCACCAGCCCACATCCATCTCTATCTCCAATACTCCAACTCCTCCCCAATTTGGTTCCTGCGGCTCGGCAGCCGGTGCGGCGCAGAGAGGAGGAGCGGTGGGTGGCGTGGCACCAGTGTGGGAGCAGCAAGCAGAATTCATCACGTATTTGACCCCCTAACACCATGCATTTACAAAAATGACCCCTATACTGGTTTTTTTGCAAATCTAGCCCCCCTCCTCCTCTTACCGCGGTGGGTGAGCGCGGAAGGGGGGTGTTCAGCTCAAATCTCCGTCGGAACGGACGACGACCGCGGAACCGGCCACCTACTGCGCTCGGCCACCGCGGAAGCCTCTTCCTGTGCTCACGGACCGCGGTAAGTGGCCGGTCCCGCGCTGGGCGCCTCTCTGGGGTCTTTCCGCACTCGGGGAGCGCGGAAAGTGACATTCCGCGCTCCCCGACCGCGGAATGAGGGAGAGGGGGTCTAAAAATGCAATTTTGTGTGGAAGGAGGCTAGTTTGGGAGAAAAAAACAGTTGGAGGGCCAAGCAGCGGTAGGCGACGCGCCACTCACTAAGACCAATGGTTTTTCAGGTGCGCATGGAGCAACTTTCATTTTGAGCAACTTTCATTTTTCTCACATTCATATTATTATGCAAGTCATATTCCAAATTGATTACTATAGTAATGACATGTAAAAAGATACTAGTAGACAATTTCCTCTGTTCTTTTTTCTTGACGTTTTTTTTACTTCTAACGGGCAAATTCCTGGCTTTATTGGGTGATGCGTAGTTTGAACCGGTGAAAACTTTTTTTTGAAATTTTGGCGGTTCTCGCGAAAATCGGATCTACGGATCCTCCAAAGAAAATTTCCAACCGCCAATTTTTTTGGATTTGTTAGTTTTTTTGACAAATATAAAGAAAGTTTGTAACCATATGCAAACACAAGAGTGCATGTGCTGTGGTGGAAACACCCTTAGTCTTGAAGAGGTTGGTTCTGGATTCAAATCTTGGCTATGCATTTTTTTCTTCTGTATTTTTCGTTTTAACTTCACAAAAGATTCAAATTTCGATTCGAAAATTTCGGTCGAAATAAATCCAAAAATTCCGGTAACCGCCGGTAACCGGGCCTATCGCTAGGCTCCGAATTTTTTTCCCAACCAATAGCTTTTTCCCTGGTTTGAACTAATTGTACCCGACATTGCTTTGTATGTGCACCCCCAACACTAAATTGCTGGCTCCGCCACTGCCTGTTGCCATTCCAATTGGCGACAGGGGACTAGCCACTAGCGACAGGGGGCTCAACAGTACCTAGAGCTCCCTGTCGCCATTTGAATTGGCATCCCTGTCGCCAATTGGCGACAGGGATCCTCTACATTGACTATTTCTACTGTCTACTTCCGATAAATAACAATTTGTACTAACTATTTTCGAGCACATTTTTTGTTAACAAATCGTAATAACATGACATAGCATTCAGCACAATGTATAACATCTTTTGCTGATAAATCACAATGACATTACATAACATTCAACGCAATGTCGTCACCTACTTTGCGGATAAATCACACTGATATTACATAACATTGCACAACATCATAACACCTAGTTTTTGACAGATCAAAGTGATATTACAAAGCATTGGGCACCACATATTTCAAAAGGACGAACCTTTCCTGTGGCCACGACCTCAACGTCTGCCATGTGGATCGCCTCGAGTAGGGCAGTTGGATGAGGTCCCCGCAGCGACGTCCGGACTACCGATATCTCCTTCGTCATGTGGATTTATCGTAGGGTATTTCTTGAAGGTGTGCCTAGATTCCCTACAAATGGAGCACTTCTTTGTACGACACCAAGCTTCTGCTTCGTCTATGTCATTCCTAATGCGCCGTACCTGTCGCCGGCTAACCTTTCCTTTCAGCTTATCAATGTCCGTAGCTCAGATAAGTTACTCCCAGGTTAGATGGCCATTGAAATGGCCAATCACGGTGTAGCCATACATCTCTACACTCCAGGTTTGCATCACCTCCTTATTGAAATAGTCAGAGAGGTACTGGCTGGGATGTTGTGCCACCGTCGAACATGTGGCTATGACATAGAAACAGGGCCTATGCAGAAGAAAGGGCTTGTTGCAAGTGCATACGCAACTAGCACAGCGTAGCGTGCACTCGTGGGTGAACCTCTCGCAGTTCATCACGTGGTGTCCTTTACCCTTACACATTATCTCGAAGTGAAGCTCCCTTGTACCCATCTTGAATGCCCGGTGCATCTTACCTTTCTTGCTCTTCTCCTCCATGCACTTGGTGATCATGGCAGAGTAGAGTACTCTGTCATTTGCCATGGTGAGCGACATGTTGTTGCTTCTGTTAATAAAGTAATTTGTGGTACCACGGAGAATTGCCTCCACAATACCAACCAAATGGAGGCACCTTGTGCCCCGCATGACTCAGTTGTACACCTCGGCTAGATTGGTTGTCATGATACCATATCGACCACCACCCCTGTCATGTAGCAGCGACCACTTCTCCTTCGGCTCGTGCTCAATCCAGTCCGAGAAGCATTTCACCTGCGCCGCCATCTTTCTCGTCACACTGGGACCATCTGTGGGTAGTTATGGCAATGGTTCAAGGGCCTGATCAGCGATTGGGGCGACTCTTTTCGCTGCCTACCTTCTGTACGTCTAGGTCCACTCATCCAGAATCTTCTAGAGTGCTTCAAACTTTCGTTGCTGGTTCTGGTTGCATAGACGCATGAACAGATTCATGAAGTTCTTGTTGCAAAACTACTTGTAGAAGTTTGTACCCAAGTGCCTCATGCACCACCTGCTCTGCAGATCCACCCGTGAAAGTGGTTCGTTCTCTCCTTGTTGTAGCTAAGTTATTGCACTCAGCATGCCCACATACCGATCATGTATGACGCATACGTTAGGACGGCCCTATACAATAGAAATCCTCAAATTCCTCAAGAACCATAACCAACGGTCCGTGTTCTCGCTTTTAACGAAAACGAATGCCACAGGAAGAATTTGATTGTTGTCGTCCGTCGCTATTGCAGTCAGTATCTGGCCCTTTTACTTTCTAGTTAGAAATGTGTCATCCACGCACAAGATTGGACAGTAGTGCCGGAATGCATTGATGCATAGACCAAAAGCGAAGAATGCTCGCTTTAGTACCCTCTTATTGGCCCACTTCAGATACGTGGAATCTTGAATGTCGATATGAGTGCCGGGATTCCTGTCTTGTATGACTCGGAGTAGCCCGGGGAGGTTGTGGTAGGAGTCCTCGAACGTACTGACCCCTGATTCCAATGCCTTCTGTTTTGCCCTCCATGCCTTGGTATAGCTGACTGTGTACTGGAATCTTGCCTCAATCATCCGAATGATGGATTATGGCTCAAAATCTAGATTATCCATGATCTCATCGTACATGAGGTTTGTGAGGATCCCCGGGTTATCTCCGTAAGACCGAGACTGAGCATGGTCTTAAGGACATAACTCTAGGGCTTCAAGTAAATGAATTCCAACTTAACTCAATCTCGGTGAAAGGCTTAACTACAAACTAGAACCTCGACGATCATGCGCGCTGCTCCTCTGCGAGCACTACATGATTGTCGGTTCTCCAACAAATCAAACACTACACTTAGGGAGTTAAATATGAAGCCACGAACAGCGAGTATGCAATCAAATTGGCTCCCAAGATCAGCGACCAATATGCTCATACTCTCATACAACGTTGATCACATCCATACAACAACATACATAGATAGTTCAAAAGACATACAACATAACAGTTAAAGTCTACAACTATTACAAACGGCCGACCGGCCAAATTTAAATAAGAGTATTAAGTAGCAGCGGAAGCAAGTAAATAAACCAAAATATCCAGCATGGTATGCCCCATAACTCATCGGCAACCGACTGGGAGTTAAATGATAGCATTACTCATTAGCGTCGCCAAAATCGGCGCTAACAAGCTCAACGGGTTCGTACCCTTCCTCACCTGAAATTGTAGCAACCGGGTTGAGTACAAAGGTACTCGCAAGTCTTACACAAATAAAAATTAGTTATGCTAGAGGTTGTTCCAAAGGATGGCTCATATTGGCTTAGTTTTGCAAAAGAGACGCAACAATTTACAACCTACACGTACTAGTTTTTCAAGTGCCATTTCAAAATCAGATTTGAAGTAGAAGTAAAGCATGTGAATAAGTAGTAAATTGAATAACAAATGAACCATACAAATGACAAAGTGGCTGTCCACTTTGATACAACAACAAACATGAACATCCCATTCATGACGATACCAAGTTATAACCACAATTTTAATTCCAAGTCTAACAATAAGCAGCCACAAACTCAAGCGGTTGTCCATAACCGCGGACATGGCTATTCGAATAGATTTATATCCTGCAGGGGTGTACTACTTTACCCACACGACTTGATTAGCCCGTAAGCCTCCAGATGCCTCCGAATATAGCATACTTCCTATGGTATGCCGGCCGGGTAAACCAAGACTTAGTATTTTTCAGCAAGTTGATATCATTGAGTTGACTCATCCATACGCGACGTAATCCCGTTTAAGTGTAGGCTACCCACCTACAACTAAACGGGCACGCAAGTTGTGCCGGAAATACCGACCCAATTAATAAAGCTTAAATAGGGCTCACCCTCACAATAAAGAATTGCAATCGGCACCCTTATGGAACATATATGCGATGGAACACATATACGCCCTCACACCACCAGTCATCAACTCAACAATACCAACCCCTTACTTAACCAAGAAGTGCCCATACACCGCGTGTGATAGCACGGGTTTTGCTTGAACCGTAGGTACCCAAAGTTCGGTCCTTAATTGTCTAGACAAGTCAACCACTTACCCAAATCTCGTGCACAAAGGCACCATCACTAACCATCACTTGTCCAGACCAAAAGCTCATTTAAAATGACAAAATTTAACTCATAAAACAGATATGAAGATCTGAAACAAAAGCATATAAAGATAGTTGTGTTTATCCCATAATTGTCGGGTTATTCCCGACAATCAACTACCGTTTCTAGACTTGCATGACTAAGCAAACCCGAACAATATATTTCAACCATCCTAACTCAAGCATGTGGTACTGGGATAATTCAAGTATAACCTCAACAAATTAGGAGATAACTAAACTACACATCACAAAAATAGCGACATTATCAAAAATAGCATGCAATCAATTATCATTGCACTAACTTAACAAAATTGGGACAAAATATGATGCAAAAGAAAGTTCAAATGATGCTTGCCTTGCTGATAGTTCAGTTGTTCACTCTCGGTTACGTACTCGCTTACTTCCGGCAATTAGGAATCTATAGAAAGACGATATCGAATAAACATCGAGAAAAGCCGAAAAATTCAAAGTGCTCAAAAATGCATGAATTTTCTACAGTAGCTAGATGATAATTTTAGATGAATTTAGGAGAAATACTTATTCCATTTGGACTTAGTATGTGAGAGTTATGAAGGTTTCAAAATCAGTTTTTAGGAAATTCCAATTTAATTCAATTCGGTTACTGTTCACTTAATTTAATTATTTGGCCAAAATTTACAGAGCAGTGGTGAGGATGAGGATTATATGGATGGATAGAGAATATTAATATAAGACCAAAATAACTTGGTTCATCCTATTTGGAGTTTTTATGAAATAGTTATGAATTTTCAAAGTTAAAAGCATTTTTAGTGCAAAAATAATTGTATTCCGAATTTTTCCAAATCATTTAATAATTTTTGCACACATGCTAACCTAGCCTCTATCATGACAAATGAGGCCTACAAATATTCTTTTCTATTCCATTTAATTCCTAAGGAAAATATCTATCGGCAAATCTAATATTCTCATGACCATTGACTTAACCGATTCTCCGGTGTTGAATCCACTCACATGCATAACACTTTCCGATCATATTCGCATACCTTGATGTAAATCCCGTACTAACCTTCACAAAGGCATTATCAAGGTAGTCAATCCATCGAGTGATGCCCGAACTCACGATACTCCCACTATACAACCTATTCAATAATTATACAAAATTCACCGACTTATGGGCATATGACCATGACTAAATCCATCAATCATTCTCCAATATGCTATTTAAGCTAATACTAACTATCTAGCTCTACTAGTCTTGCCTCGGCAAATCACATTCATATACACCAAAATTTCCACCAATCGAGATTTATTTAACTTACCGATACCTAATGAGCTTTACAATTTAATAGCACATCCAACATTTAATAGCTCACTAATAAATCAACTTACATCCATTTCACCGAACTAGTCGTGCATGACAACTACTAATCCAATCACATATGCGCCTCTACGATCGACTAATAATCATTTAGCTACTAATCCAATAGAGAGTACAATTCCACCGACTCGGCACATGGGACTTACCTACTAAGTACACGGCAAATCCAAATATTTATTCACAACCAAATGACCCATTGCTACCTTCTCCAAATTCTAGCACAAATTACTCACATAACTATTACTTAAGACATCCGATCAATCTACCCATGATTAAATAAATTATTCGAGTCAACCTCCATATCTCAATCAATATCATCACAAGAGCTATCCATCAAGTAATAAATCATAAAATCCTTTACATCTTATCTCCTAAAATTACTAATCCAACGTGAGGAAAAAAATCTCCAATCAATGTATTATTCAAAGATCACTACTAACATCCATGCCACTTCAAAATAATATCATCCGATCAAATAATCCAATCATACATTTAATCTAGCATCTACCCAACAGTAACACACGCATTTCACCACAATACTATAATTATTCGCTTCCACCAATATATCGATACATAATCACGCCTACGCACAATTACAACCTTACCGGAGAATTATACCGGCCTTAAGTTACCAAAATATTTTTATAATTAAGCATGCATAAATAGATGACATGCACATGACTAATATGCAACATGCACGACTAATCGTAGCGTGGTAACAAAAATAATGCTAAAGATTTTACCACAACATTAGGCGTGCAAATCGTCCCCGGGCGACGTCTTCTCGGCTCCGCATCCACGTCCACCGTAGTCGTCGCCGTTTCCGCGTCCGCTCGGCCTTTTGTTCGCATCCATGTCCGTGTCCCGCCCCGCATCGGCGCCGTCGCTCTCATTCGGGCCCACGGAGCCGCCTTGCCGACACCGCGCTCAAGCACGACATGCCATACCGCTCGCCTCGCTCGGGCCGCCGCGCCGCTGCATGCATGGCCGTCACATGCATCTGCCGCGTTATTGGCCGACTCCACGCCACCATCTTCGCGCCGCTGGCCACACCGCCAAACCTCGCTTCCTTGGCTCGGCCGCCTCTGCCTCAGCGTCGCGTTATTGCGCGTCGTGCCGCACGAAGCCGCTGGACAGCACCTCGTCCTCGCGTCCATGGCGCCTCGACTCGATTCCCTCGGAAGCCGCTGCCACTGCAGCGCCACCGGCCTTGCCTCCTCGCACCACCCAGGACATCAAGCAGCACGCCACCACCTCCATCTTGCCGCTGCATGCACCAGTCTAGTCCATCCTCTCTTCTTTTCTCATTTCCTCTCTTTCTAATCTCCACCCGACAGCACCTCAGCTAGCTTTTCATGGCTCGGTTGCTGCATGTGTGCTGGGATCCTCTTGGTCTTCCTTGCTGCACAGAGCCGCCACTAGCTTGTGCTGCGCCTTGCCTGCTGCCTTTTTATCTTTTCTCCCACCGCACAGCTCTCTCATTCTTTCTCCTTCCTGCTGTTCTATTCTCCACCGAACAGCATGTGTGGCTGCTACCTCTTTCTTCTCCTCCCATTCCTTCTTCCTACCTCCAGTGCCTCAGCTCCTCCTTGCCGATGTTGCTCCAGCTGCTGGCCGTCCACCGGGCCGCCGCTACAACAGCTCTCAGCTGCATGCAAGCAGCGCATCGGCTCCTCCTCGCTGCTTGGCCACCAGCGCCTCCGTGCCGAGCCTCTGCAACGCCTCGGCTCTGCCACGCCGTGCGCTGGGCCGCTACGCCACAGGGAGCCGCTCCCGTGCCGCTGCATTGCCTCCGCTGTCCACATCCGTCCGTCGCTGCTAGGCCACCAAGCTCCCTTGCTGCCGCAGCGAGTTGTGCCACCACCGGTGGAACACCATCAGTGCCATGGCTGCAACAAGCCATGACAGCACCTATGCTTCTTCCTCTTCCAGAACGTCCAAGACTTGATGCATGTAGATGAGGTTTGGATGGATCGAAAGCTTAGGGGATGGTGATTGCGATGGCATAGCATGCATTAAGGGATTTGTGGTTCTTGGAAGAGATTGAGAGGAGAGAAGGTGGGAGCTTGAGCTCTTGAGTGAGAAAGAATGAAGGATGCTGCTGTTCGGTTTGGGGAAGAAGCTGGCGTGAGGAGGCTGTGAGTGGAAATGAGTGACTTGGGCAGTGGGGTGCGAGAGATGGTTGGGTGTGCTACCTGCAAGAGTAAAGAAATGGCACTGGTTGGGAAGGGTTTCGGCTGGGGGATAAAGAAATGGGGAGGTGCTGTTCGGCTTGGGGCAAGAGATGGGAAATGACAGTGTGGAGGAGCTGGCTGTGTAGTGCTCCATTGAAAAATAATATGGCAGTGGATAGCTTGGTTCAGCTAGGAGAAAGAATTGGGCAGTGGGAAGGGTGTCTCACGGCTGGGCAAAAGGCTGACAGTGGCCTGTGGTTTTTTTTTTGTTGTAGAAAAATATATATAATGAAATGGCAGTGCATGTGATTGCTTTGTTGGGAGAGAGAGAAATAAACAAACAAATGGACTGGGCAATGATTTTGCATGTGTTGGCAATGGGAGAGAAATAAACAAACAAGGAAAGATGCATGGCAGTGTGTGGTGTTCGGCTAGGCATAGAAAATTGAGAAACACATAGGGTGAAGGAATGGCGATGGGTTAGGAAAAAGAATTGGGAACACAGATGTTTTATCTGCTACTTCTTCTCTTCTCCGGCAAAATCGCTCAAACTGTCATGCATGTGCGAACTAACCACCAAAATTGAACGTTCTCTAGACAATGATCGCAACGGTATAACATGTGTTGTTCGGTTCTTGATTCTCGGTTGTGATTGCGAGGAGAGAAGTTAGGGAAAAGAAAGGACACGCAAGCGTCTCGCCTGCAGTCGGTCGGACTGAAAAAGAGCATCGGTACTAATGCATGCGTCATGGTGTGATTTTTAAAATGCATGTGAAAACAAAGAGATCAATACAACTAATTTTTTTTTATACAGTCTTTCAAACAATTTGATTTTTTTTAAAAAAAATTGCAACATTTTGATTAAACACTGGAATTTTTTTTAAAACATAGTCAAAAATTTAATAGATCTCCAAATTAAATATTAACATCCCGATTCTGAAAATCGGGGTGTTACAAGGTTCGTGATGAAGCCTAATAACATGTTTCTGTGGGACTGCACTGACTCAGTGATGACACATGTGTGAGGGACCACTATAGAGTATTTTCAATAGGTGTCCCACTTATGCTGAAATACGTGCACTCGCCAAGGGCATCCCTCTATGTCGCACTTCACGTTGTAGCATCTTGGGTTAGACTTGACGACTGTGAATGTACGCCGTACCGACAAGGCCCAGAATTTGACTGCCTCCTGCACGACCTCCTTACATTTGTACATAGCTCCTTGCTTGACCTCGCTCTAGTCGTACTCCTTACATTTGTACATATCTACCTGTTCTACTAACTCTGTTTTACTATTTGATTAACTTGTTAACTCTATTATTACCACAATGGTCTAGGTTTACTAAAGTTAGATTATATGTGCATGCATGTGCCTAACCATGACTACATCACTTTAGGTTCTAAGAGGGCGCCGGTTAATATCGCATTGTAAGTCTAAATGGTAATGATAGCCTAATTAACAAAACTTGTATGAAGTCTTCCTTTCATTTTATTATCCCAAAACACCGCAACACTACATTGAACTAGTCTTATATGAAAATCCAAGACAATTACTTGATTTGTCTACTGGCTGTTACTATCTAAGAATACAACATGTCAGTTGTATATATACAAATGATCTAACCTTCCAATGTCTTTGGCTAAGGGTTCAATTAGGCTTCTTATTAAACTTGTCCTTCTAACTTAACTGCCAACTACTTAAGTTTGGAACGCACTGGAAAATGAGTTAGCATAATATCTAATTGAGTTGGTCTTTGTGGTTTATATGATAACATCTCACTGAGTATTTTGAATCAATCCCTAAGCATTTTTAAATTACTTCACTAATAGTCACCTGCACGGATTTTTGGTTCTTTATCTAGATGCTAGTAGCACAAATTGAAATGCCACTTTTAATTGCTATACTTAGCAACTAATTAACTTAATCGAAATGTCCTTTCTCGATTACAATTGCCTTAGCATTGTAAGGACAGTAGCTTAATGGGAAACTCCAATCAAACTCTATTATGCTTGATCTAACTACAAACTAACTCAATATGGAACTGGCAAATTGAGATGTCAAAGCTATATTCACTATTCACTTCCTAAGTAAATATCAGTTTTCACTATACTACTTCCGTTTTCACTATATTACTTCCTGACTGGCTAACTATTCTTGCTTATCCTCCTAACAGACTCTTAATTAATCACTAACCATCATAATTAAAATGTGTATACACTAATCTAACCAATGGGCCTACTGTCATTCAGCTACTCCTATAACAGCATACACATACATATACACAAAGAACACACAGAGGGAGGAGCACGACCAAAGACAGGGGAAGGCCGAAAACAGCTCAGACCGGGCTCAACGCCAGCGGGAGGGTCACTAGTGGCGGCTGGAAACCACGAAAATGCATTAGGGAGGGGAAGATGATCACGTAGGTGGCGGCGGCGTGGCTCAAAGCGACCAATGGCGGCCGAACGACGGTACGCGGTGGCCGGCCGAGGGAGAGAAAAGGTGCGGCGGCGCACAGATGAGGGAGGTGTTGGAAATATGCCCTAGAGGCAATCATAGATATGATTATATTTCATTATGTTCATAGCATTGGATAATATGTTATCTTGTTACGAGAATAATATCACTAATATTTATTATCAAGTATGTGACTTGATCGTGAAACTCTGTATTTCTATGATGATTATTCTTTAAACGTTCCCAAGTTGGAAACATACGAGAACACATATGTGTAGGATCGCGGGAAGGCTACGATAGCATAAAAAAAATTTGTACCGCATTACCAAGGAACCTCCATTAGAAATAGATCACGAGATTACCACTAGACGTGCCGACTCGTAGCGGAAGTAGAGTCGATGTAGCGATTTGATGCAGTCGTGGTCGTTCTTGCCGCACGTCTTCTCCTCCGAGAGGTCATCACGAGTTGTGGATCATCCTAGTGCTGATGCTTTGCAACAACACCTCCAAGGTATCCACATGTACGGGGCAGGTACACCACGCACTGGAGTGCTAGCGCCAGCAGCGTGGTTGAGGAAGGCGTGGCTATTAGGGTTTCGGGATGATCTTCAAAAGCTTCGATCTTCTCACCCCATGCCACCGCCCCTCAATATATAGGCATCCAACTCGTAGCCTACCAGAATTCGGATCACCATCCAAATCAAATCCCAGCCCTTTAAGTGTGACCCTATAGGTTCATGTGTGATCGGTTGTGATTCGGAAACCCTTTCTGACCACGAGTCATTAGCGGTACCTAGCAGCACATAACGATTCCCGAACACACATAGAATATATCGAACGAACCTTAATGCAATATGATCTATGACCATGGGCATTATTATTCTAGGTACCACTAATGACTCGTGGTCAGAAAAGTGTTTCCGAGTCACAACCGATTACACATGAACCTATAGGGCCACACACTTAAAAGGACTAGGATTTGATTTGAATGGTGATCCGAATTCTTATAGGCCACGAGTTCCTAATGGGCCTCCAGTACGAGACCCATCATGCATGCCTATAAATAGAGGGGCGGTGGCATAGGGTAAGATAATCCTTGAGAAGGAATTCATGAAACCCTAATAGCCACGCCTTCCTCAACCACGCCGCCGGTGCTAGCACTCCAGTGCGTGGTGTTCCTGCCCCATACGTGTGGATACCTTAGAGGTGTTATTGCGAAGCATCAGCAATAGGACGATCCGTAACTCGTGATGATCACAGGAGTAGGAGGAGAAGACGTGCGGCAAGTACGACTACAACTGCATTAACTCGCTATATCGATTCTACTTCCGCTACGAGTCGGCGTGTCTAGTGGTAATCCCGTGATCTATTACTAGCGGAGGTTCCTTGGTTGCGCGGTAGAATTTTTATTTTGTGCTTTCGTAGTCTACCCGTAACCCTTCAGGAGGGGCGTACTTTGGGCGAGCACGAGCATGAGGGGGGGGTGGTAGGAGCTTACTGTAGCCGTCGTTGGTGGAAGGGAGTAGCCAGGGTGGTTTCACGGTGGGAGCCGGCGGCGGTGTGATAGGGTCGTCACGGCGGTGGCGCTGTGGTGGGGAGAGCTCCAATGGATGACAGGGAGAGGTTAGGAGAGGTCCAAGGATGCTCCAGATGCGGTGAATCGAGCCGGAGCTCCGTGAATGGGGCACGACGGCTCAGGCGGCGATTTCGGCCAGTCATGGAGAAGAAGCAGTTGGTGGCGAGCTCCTGCGATTGAAACTTCAAATTAGTTGAGGGGTATCTATGAGGGGACTCGGGGACACGGAGTGACGCGAGGAAAAGTGGAAGAAAGGCCTCCGGTTGGCTGGAACATTGAGGGCGGCCCGGGCGGCCGGGGCGCTTGGTGCGGCTTGCGCGGCTGCTCTGTGGCTTTTCTGGGTTTCTTGGTGAATATGATAGGGGGAGGGAGAGAGTGGCAGAGAAAGGTAGGCAAGGGGCTCGTGATGGTGACGGCGGTGCGGCTTGGAGGCACAACGGCTGAGCTTGCTCTGGGGTTTGTTGCGGCGAGAAGAGAAGGGAGAAGTAGAAATGGCGATGGGGAGGCTTCTGAGCAACCACGTCATGGGCGTGAGCCTGCTGGTGGGATGGGCGCGCATGGTAAGCGGCATGCGCTTGACGTGGTGGGTGAGGCGACGGGTTGGTGGTGCAGTGGTGTGACAGCGGCATGGGCGCCAGAGCTAGCTGCGACGCGCTCGGGCGGAAGCTTGAGGCGACGCGCCACGTGGCGCAACTTCAGGACGTTTGACGCCGGGAGAGAGAGCAGCAATACACTTGGGCAGAGAAGTAGATGGCCACGAGCTGGGTTAGCCGAAGGAGCTGGCTTGGTGGCAACAAGTGGCCAGACGAACAGGAAAAAGGAAAAATTAAGGAAAACTTGGGTAATGTAGTGGTTTTTTGCTAAGAAAATTTTCATGTGATGACAAATAATATCTGATATTTACTAAATAATTTTAATTGGACTTTTGAACGTTTAAAATATTGGATTTTGAATTTTATGCTTTCGACTTTTAGGGTCTAATTTTAGGTAATATTTAACAGGGCAACAATTTGGGTTAACTTTGTTATGATGATTTAATTGTATCTGACGCTTTTACAATTTATGTAATTAGGGTTTCTATAATTTTTCACTCGGGTCGGCAAAAAGAAAAGCAGATCAAATAACTCACAAAAATTGCAGACAACCAAAACGACAACAGCTAATCATACAAAAAGTTTTAAAAATCTCATATTTTCGTATTAAGCGTTTTTGGGGTGTTACACTGTCGTCATTCAAATTGACGACAGAAACCTAGTTTTATAATTTTTTGTTTTTGACTATTTATTTTTGTAATTATTTTTTAAAAAAGTTTCCCTACTCCACTTGCCCATCACGCTACTGCAACGCAACTCCGCCGTCAGTTTGCTTCAAATCGAGCTTCCAATCGAACGCAAATTAATTACACTTCTAGCGCGTAGTCGCGTTGCTTGGGTCCAGCGTCCAACATGAGCAGTATTACCACCGAGGCGTGGGAGCAAGGCCGGTTCCTTCCTGCGCGGCGGGTGGTGGATGCGCTCCACGCGGCTGGCGCTCACCGGTGCCACCGGTGTGGTGGGTGGTTGTAACATCCCAAAGTTCTGTTACCAAAATAAAAATAAATAAAGTTATTATTTTGGATTTTCTGAAATTTCAAAGAGTTTAACTGCTTTATTTGAATTTCTGAGATTTCAAGAGTCAAAAATAAAATTTATTAAAGTTTTGGAAGTTTTATTTGAGTTAAAGTTGAAAAATAAAATTTTAATTATTTTCTAGAATTTTTAAAAGCTTTTTCCTAAAAATTTTAAAACCAAAATAATTTATTTGCAAAATTAAAAGCCAACTTTAAGTTGAAATAATTTTATTTAAGTCCAAAATAAATCTAGAAATTTCTATGAATTTTTCTAGAATTTTTGGATTTTATCTGATATTTTCTAAAGCCTTTTTGAATTAATCTGATTATTTTAAATTATCAAATCAATTTAAATTCCTAATCTATTCTTGGGCCGAAACCTTTCCTATGCGGCCCATTTCTCCCTTCTTTTCCGGCCCAACCAAATTTCAATTCGCTCTCTCTCTCTCTTTCTCCCTTTTGATCCCACCGGCCCACTCTCCTCTCGTTGTCGCGGGTCTCGCGAATTCTTCGTCTCCCATCTGTTATCTTCCTCGCGGACGCTTGACCCGCCGCCATTGTCGCGCCATGGCGAAGCTCGCCAACCGCACCCCTAATGACCCACTCTCGCCAAGACGCACGCGAGACACGCACCCACCTCCGCTCTACCCCTACGTTCTCTCCCCTCTTCAAGACGCGAAGCGCCTAAGCTCAGAATCGCCGCCACGATCTCCACCTCCTCCACGCCGCCTCGGAGCCCCTCGGCCCCTATAAAAGGCAGCCCCGAGCGCCCCTCTCTTCACCCATCCCGACGCCGCCACCCACTTCCCCTCTCTCCCCGTGTGCTCGCCGCAATTCGAGATTCCCACACCGCCGGTCGCGAGCACACCGCCGACCCTAGCGCCGCCACCGTCGACTCCGCGTCCTTTTCGCCGCCACCTTTGGATTCGCCATGAAGCCGCGAAGCCGGTGCTCGCCTTCGCATCGCCGGAGCCCCACGGGATCGTCGTATCATCGTCAAGCCATACTGCGCCGCCGCTTCTTCCTCGTCGCCGGCCGTCTCCATCCCCTTCTCGCCAAGTGGGTGAGCGCATCGTGATCACCGTCCCTCCCTCTCTATCTTGCGCACTTCGCCACCCACTGCCGCGCACCGTAGCGTCGGTGACCATCGGTCCCCGCGCCGACGCCACCCTCGCCGACGTGGTCGTGCCACGCAAGCGCCACCGCGACGCCATGTCCGCGTCGGATCTAACGTGGATCCGACGTGGCGCCGTGTCAGCACTCCCTCCCAAGCCAAAAGCCCGTGGGCTTGGTTCACGTGAACCGTGTCTATGACACGTGGGCCCCGCACGTCAAGAAAATATTCTAATTCCTTGAATCCCGAAAATCTCAGGGTTGACATCAGCCTTGCGCAATAAATGGATTTTCCTTCAGAAAAATAATTCAGGAAATTCTTTTAAAATGCAGATTTAGAATTAAACTTCTAAAATTCATATCTTTTGCATCCAAACTCCGATTTGGGTGTTTCAAATTGCTAAATTTATAGAAAATTATTATCTAGCTAAATAAAATAAAATTATTTAATTTGGAGTTCATTTGAATCTTCATTTGAATTTTTTTTTTGAATTTAGCTTATTTTTGCGTATAGAATTCGACGACTTCGGAGAGTCAGATTTCGACGTTGTTTGAGAACAAATAAGTGAGCAAGGCAAGTTACATTCTTGATCATATTTGCACCCATTATTTTAAATTATTTATTTCTGTTTTAAATTATTATTGCATGCTTATTTATATTCAAGAATCTAAATTCATGTTTTAAATTTATAGATATGCCTAAATCCTTTGTATGTCCAATGTTGATATTGAATCAAACATATTGTCACCCTAGATAAAACCTAGTTGATGCGATAGTATGAACTAGGATCATTTTGAGAAAATTATGCTTAGTGATGCTTAGACCCAAAAATATTTGATTTGGGGGATTTCAGCCAAAATTCAAATATTGTTTAAATTGTAACCATGGCATTGATGTGTCATGGAAGTTTATAAATGAATTTGCAAAATGAAATAAAATGTTGGTTTGTACTTGGGCAAAATGGTTGTTTGGATGGTGCATGTTTATGCACGGGCTCAATTTGGTTAGGGTTGAGGTCTAGGGTTTGATTTGAAAGACGCCCAAGTCAGTTAAGGACCGGTCTTCGAGCCGCATCTTGCTAAGCCACATCGTACCACCACATGTCCCGAGTATGGGCAGGACCTGGCTGACTAATTTGCAATGTTCCACTGTGGTCGTTCCCTTCAGATGCGGTAGGTAGTCATGTTACAATCTATGTTAGTCCCACCCGGCACAAGAGGGGGCCACAAACCCGGCGGATGGGCAGTCCAAAGGGGGCGAAACCTTAGCGAGGGGTAACTATGGTGGAATGGCGCAATGTAAAGGCCTTGGTACGTGCTCTAGACCACTTACCTAAGGTAGTGAGCGGTGGTATAAAATTATGCCGGACAAACTAGAGAATTTGTGTCATGTGGGTAAAGCAGTACAACCTCTGCAGAGTGTTAAGAACTATTCGAATAGCCGTGTCCACGGTCAAGGCCATGCTTGGCGAAGCCACTCAAAGTTAGACTTTGGTTTTGTTTGAAAAAGACTTCTTCAAACTGGTTTATCCAAATGGGAATTGGGTAGGAAGCCATGTGATAGGAGGGTATCCTTCACCATTCTTGTGTGAATGTTATCCGACTATAAAATTGAGAATTTATAACATGAATTTTAGTTATAGAATAGCTGCTTTGGAACTTAGTATTTGTATTTGAAAGAAATTTGGCTTTATGCAAATCAACCATATTAAGCCTTCCTTTGAGATATCTATGTATGCATGTCATTCTATTACTTGACGGGTGTAACTTGTGAGCACGGTAGTTGTGCTCATTCTTGCTTTATGCAAACAAATTTAAGAGGAGAAGGACTTTGCTATGGGTGTGGATCTCGACAACTAGACCGCTTCCCCAGTCGATTGCTTGTGGCAGATTAACTGGACTCTACTACATCTTCTTCGTCTTCTGCTGTGTTCTTTAATGTTGGCTTGTAAGCCTCTTTTGTAATAAACTCATTGATTATTAATAATATTGTGCGATTTATGGATGTTACCATATCATTTCTTGTGTGAACTAGCTACCGATCATGGGACTAGTTCGAAATGCACGTAAGATTTCGGTGTTAATCCGGGTCCGACGATGGTGGATGCGCTCATGGCCGGCGCCACCGACGCCACCGCGCGCGATTCTGTAGTTCTTGTTGCATGTGCAAATTAAGATCGAATCTTTATAGTTCTAAAAAAGAAAGACTGAATCTTTGTTGCCGTTGTGTGGTTCTCACAATCTCACGTACGATGGTTCTGGTCTCTGCAAAATGATCACTAGGCTCAAGGAGGAGGTCACCGCCCGTGGTGGCTCGTCGCTGCCGGACACGAGGATGCCCGGTCTCATATCGTGCGCCGCGTTGGATTCGGTGTTTCGAATTTCGGGCGAAAATCGGCAATTTTGAATTTACTGGTGGAGTTGGTAGGAATACAAACATAAAAAAAATATGTTTTGATGAATTTTGTCAAAAAAATTGTATTTGCTTGATTTTTTGTCTGAATTTGATTTTTTTATTTAAAATCTGAAACATTCGAGTTTTTTTTTCTTTTTTTCGACGTCCGGGATTTTACCCCATCCGGTCCACATTATAGAAGAAGAAGTACCCTATCTCACGAGGCGACCATGGGAGCCAGCGCTCGAACCGTGACGGGCTAAGAGCCTAAAACTCCCCTCATTTTTGCCAACTGAGCCTCAGTTCAATCCTCAAACAAACCCTGGTTGGATCAGGATGATTGCTCCACGATCATGCAAGTTCTGCACAAGAGGTGAGACAATTTTCAGATCCTTTCATGCTTGATGAATAATGACAAGATTTCAGGCCGATGTGCTGTTGTTCTTGTTCCAATTAGATATAGTGTACTATTGTGATTATTTTAATTCCTAAAACAATGATCAGTATAAAAGCAATGTACATACTAGGCATATTTCCAACTATGAATAGTAGCATGATTGAAATATCAAATACACCTATCTCATATATATGCGCAAATAAAGCAAAGCCTATCACATGAATTCTACTAGGAACAATAGAGAACATCATCATCACATGACTAAAATCCAATAAGTAAGATTTAGTCATGACAAAGCGAATCACCACGACTTACAGATGATCGCTTCGGTGATGACCACGGTAAAGTCAGATGCGAAGACGACGCAAAGCGGATGACAAGGGAAGCCGTGAGCAGTCATGTAAACGCTTCCCAAAAACCTGATTCGTCCCAACCGTACATGATCACGAGGGACGACGGCTTCAGAGACACTATTCTCCATGCAACGGTGCATGCCATCACAGGGATGGAGTAGTCGAGGTAGCGCAGCACAGAGGAGTGGGCAAAAATCAGAGATGGTTCTGTCTCGTACGTTCGATGAATGGAGACGTCTCCATATAGAAACTAGTGGCACGGAATGGAAAGAAATTCCCGTAATCAATCCGTTGTATTAGCACAATTCTTCATAAGGTACAAAAAGAACCTGCTGCTCCACACACAATCGGACCCGAAATCGCCGAACCATTCACGCGCATGCCACATGTGAGGTCACCCTAGGATCGTGCCCGTATCAAGTTAAGTGATTACGCCAAAAGCGCAACACTTAACATGAAACGAAAGCGATTCCGAGTGTCCGGATATGTGTCTCATGTTAACTCTCAAGGATCAGTGGCTAACATGCACATATCCTAACACAACATTGCATTCACATCCATACACAATATACAAGAATAATAGAAGCGTAAATACAACATCAATAAATAGAACCTTTAAGTACACATTTGCATAAGAGGGCCAATTGGCCAAAAATAAATATCAAATAATAAATCGCAGTTGAAGACAAACTTAGAATAAAAAGGGAATAACCGAGTTGGCATGCCCACAACCCATAAGCAACCAACTGGAGTTAAAGCCGATGCACCCGTCGTTCTCACCTAAACAAATGGACAAAGCCGTTAAAGTACAAAGTTGTACTCGCGAGACTTTTCAAGAAAAAATAAGGATGCATATAAGTATCAAAGGAAGGCTACTACACTAGTCAATTTTCGGTATAAAGCAAGTTTTGCATTTAGATAAACAATATAGATTCAAATTTGCCATTTGTAAAACATTTAGAGAACATTTTATAATAGTAAGTAATGATCAACAACAGTATAATCTCCAAATATAATCAACAAACGAACATCTCATTCATGACACAATTCATTCCATAATAAATTAACACGCGAACTTCGCGTTCATGATAACATTTCAGATCTGAACAAACTAACATAATGACGTAACATTTCCAACCATAACCCAAACCAAAATTCCCATAAGCTAACTGTGCATGCTTTCCCACAAGCGATGTCCATAACCGGGGACACGACTATTCGAATAGTTTTATTTCTCTGCAGAGTTGTAGAGCTTTCCCCACACGATATGAATACCTTATAATGTCACCATGCACTTTTTCATAGGAGTGTGACTAAAGCATCATAACGAGGTCGTTACAATGCCATGCGCTAACTATCAACCCACCCGAGGACAGTCCAGTGGCTAGACTGAACGGTCGCCTGAACCACAGGGGAACCTCGTTGTGTAAGTAAGTCCCTTGCGCAGCAATCTGGCATATGCAAAAGACACTTAAGGATAAGAAAAGAAAATATAGCATGCCCCCACTAGATTGACAAGAGAGCCATTAGACCTAAACAACAACAATTATCAATCTAATTGTGTTTTGATAGCTAACACACAACAAATTATTAAGCTAAGCCTTCGCCATTATCCCGGCGTGTGGTTGTACGTAAGACTTGGTTCATCACACCACAGACCGGTCCTCAAATACTCAGACAGGGCTACATGAATTCGGAACCATTCCCTTCATCAACTTATCACCCGTCTAAGTCCAACACACAATAATAACCACCCATCAACAAGTTCATAATAATCAGATTCAAAGATCTGGATATTTTCCTCAAATTCAACATAATCAAATCCATATAATCCTCAAATTTCATCAAGATTCGATTCAATCCATCGGTCGATGGACTAGCTCCATCAACCGTTATCGACTACAAATACATGCATGGCTAAGCATCATTCTACAAATTAGCAAACAAACACATATAACATATAACCTTAATCATCCAAGGAACATAGTAAATCAATATTCAAAGGAGGGCCAATGCAGCAAGTGGATATAACTAAACTACCCATGAACATACTTTTCAAAATAGCATGCAATGGTGAGAATACAAACCATACAAAACATTTTAAAATCAATAGGAGCAATATGATCAAGAGGAGGACGCTCGCACCTTTGCTGTACCACTTGTTCAATCTCAGGTTACACTCATGAATACATTCGTATCGTCGAGAAATATATCGAAAGAGTGATGTTGCAATTAACACCAAATAAGCCAAAAATTCAAAATACTCAAAAATGCATGAAACTTATACAGTGGGTAGATCATGATTTTAGATGAATTTAGGTGAAATATTCATTCCATTTAGATTTAGCATGTGAAAGTTACAGAGGTTTGAAGATCAGATTTTTTGGAAAAACCCAGAAAAATCCAATCGGTTACTGTTCATCCTAATTTAATTATTTGGTCAAAAATTGTAGAATAGTGGTGGGAAAAAGAATTACATAGATAAATAGAGAGAAAAATGATAAGAACAAAATAATTGAGTTTATCTCATTTGTAGTTTTTAAGAATTAGTTATGAATTTTCAAAGTTAAAAGTCTTTTCTAGTTCAGAAATAACTTAGTTTTGGATCACTCTCCACAAAATATATTTTCTGCGACAGTAAGAAGGTTGAAACCTATTTTAAAATAAATTTCATCTAAAATAAAATTTAACAAAACTGGTTTCACTTATTTTGGAGATAAGAAGAATTAGTTATGTATTTTTGAAGTTATTCATATTTCTCATTGTGTAGATTAATCATTTCAAAATTTCTATACTCATTTAATACCTTTTGTACCGAGAGGAATCTAGCCATAGTCTATGACAGGCGAGGACCAATGCATAGCACAAAGGTTCACCAGGGCTGGACTATGTACTTAATGGCCTTGGGCCCACATGTAATAGACTCAGGCATAAACCGGATTCATTACTTTCCTCAAATTCTGTTCATGGTCCCACACGCCATTCAAACATCAAATGTTTATTTCTGGGCTAATTAAGACTAATGATTGTTTTACTTAATCAAACCAAGATTTGGTTAATAATGGCGTAAATAGGAGCTGTCCGAGAGTGACACGCGACACGCCAGCAGTGGCGATCTCGCCACGGCTGTGCAGAAGGGCTCCGGCTCGGCGTCAACAGGAGCGGATGCGCAAGGAGAAGGCGAGCTTACCTAGGGTGGCGCGGGGTCCGATGGTTGCTGGAGTCGCGCGTGCGGTGGCCGGAGGCGGAGACGACGGGGCGGCACTCGTGGAGGAGATGCTACAGACGACGAGGGAGCTCGGGGAAAGGTGCGTCAGCAGCGCCTCGCCACCAGGAACACGAATCCAAGCTTGATGAGGGCGGAGCGGCGCTACAACGGTTGGGACATAGATGGCGGCGGCGCGGCCATGGAGCTTCACGGCGATAAGCTAGACATTGCAATGAGATAGGGCAGGGAGCTTAGAGGAGAAAGAGAATGACCTCTGGAACCTATAGGCCACATATCTAAGGGAGGAGGCTCACCGGGGTATACGAATTTCTCGGAGGCGGCGGTTCACCGAAGATGAGGAAGACAACCCGGTTCTTCCTTGTCACTGTGGCAAAATGCAATTGAATGCACACGCGAGATCAACATGGTGGCGCGAGCACGAGGGACAAGGTGCGTAGGCCAAAGACTCACCCTAGCACAAGAAGACACGGTGGAGCTCCACGGAGCATGCACCGGTGACGAAGAAGACACGTCCGCGTTCCGGGTGCTACAGAAGAAACCACGAACTCAAACCGTCAAAAATGGATGCGGTGAGGAAGATAGAGAAGATCAGAGAGGTCGCAGGTGGAGCTTACCGAGAGGAGGCGGAGCTAGGGCCTCCTCCTCTTCCTCGGGCGGGAAGAGAAGTGAGCTGAGAGAGAGGCCTTGAGGGAGTTTTGTGGGAGTCCGAAGACGGAGATCGACACGGCATTGAGTGGCGATGCCCGTGATAGGTGGAAGAGGGCGGTGGAGCTATGGCGTTGCATGCGCTAACGAGGAGCGGCAGAGCGTGGGCGCCGCGTGGAACGCTGCTTCTACCCGTGGAAGAAGACGCTGCTGCCATCGTGGGCCCGAGGTGTCAGCGGCACAGACGTGCGCGCGTTGAAGCCTAGCTCGGGTCCGATCGAACTCGGGGCGTTTAAGACCGCACGATGTAAAATGGACAGTCTAGATTTCGTGGCCGTTCGGACTGGTCCGATCGGCCCAACTGATACGGGCCATTCGATCTAAATTGGACGGTTAGAATTTGAGTGGCCGTTCGGACGGTCCGAACGGCCCACTCTGTTTGAGCCCTCCGATCATGATCAGACGGCCCGTGTGCGAGTGCGTTTAAGTGGTCCGGTCACGTGAGATGGTGCATCGGGCTCAAGCCAAGGTGTGGTCGAGCCAACAATGCTAGCCCAAGTTTTGAATTCAGATTGACCAAAGCTGACAAGGTTTGACCGGGGCTTTAAAAATAGAAATAAAATTATGAAAATTATGAAAAATTTTAGAGGGATTTGTGGAATATCCTAGTACTCAAATAAAATCTTAAACATCACTGTTCAAGATTTATTTGCTTAATTTTAAATTCAAACTTGGAAAAGGTTATTGATTTGAGTTTGAAATTTCAGATAGTCAAAATAAGTTCCAAAAATTTGGGGGAAAATATATTAATTCATGATAATTATTATAGTATTTGAATAAATTATTTCTAGTTGATGTTCATATGTTTTTGTTCTTTTTTTCTTTTGGAGATTAATATTTGAATTGTAAGTTTAAACTTTGTTTGAGATTTTTCAAGTGCAATAAATGATGCAAAAGTTTCCAAAATGTCATGCATGCTGAGAAGATGCGTACTAAATCTCATTAATTAACTTGGGGATGTTACACCACACGGGCGATGCCGCAATGGCGAGCAGGCGATAGCAAGGTGAGCGAGCGCGCACTTGTAGTCTTCTTTTGCTTGGTTCAACTAGGTAGGACTAACTCCACCCTATAAGTTGATCTTCTCCCATTTAGACTATCAATATGACACTACACTTTTCACTTTCCACTATGCATAAATAACCTTTTAGAATTTTTTAAGATTTATGAAGAATATTATTTGAGCAAGCCAGTATACTCCGACAGTTCCGATGTTTGCGACCATCAGGTTGGCCGAGTTTGACAAGAATCCGTGGAGAGTCGTACAAGGCTCTAATGGTCGTGGAACAACTGCTGATCCATGGCCCCGGCGATGAGCTCTAGGGCAGCACGGAGGTTATCGGGGAAATGAGCACCCTTCAATACATCGATGAGAAGGGGTAAGAATTAATTATTCGTTGAATGAAAAAACGTGTAAAGCTAAGTCAAGAAGACTGAATTCTCGATGCTCTTGCAGGTTCAATTGGGACCTAACAGTGAAGAACAAGTCAGAAAATGTGCTGAAACTGCTCCAAGACCCATCGTTCCTGCACGAACAGCGCGATCAAGCTCGTAAGATTTCTCATGAGATTCAGGGATCCGGCAGGTTCAACCTGACGTTCTCATCAACATCCAGCAAAACAAATCAGCACTACACACTGCCCCGTTTCATTGCAAGGAGCAACTCACACTATGTTGGAACCAGCGATAGCCTTTTACGCAAGAGAATAATCACAGCAAGCACACGAGAGACACGAGAATTTGTTTACGATGTTCGTCAAAGCCTACGTCCTCAGGAGCTGAATCGCGGCGGCTCCGTCCGTATGAAGAGTTTTTTTTCTTTCTGATTAGGGTTACAAGAGGTCGACGGCATATATTTATACCCTGATTACATGTTCGACTCAGACTCATAGTCCGTACCGCGGGAGCTTTCCTTTCACTTTGTTATATATAAGTTATACACAACAAATCTCCACCTTGACGAATACACCACTTTGAAGAAAACACAATAAAAGAGAACACTTTAACACTCCTCGTACATCCGTCGGCTGGGGTTACCTCCTTACTCAGCAACTTGTGACTCCCAACAAGTCGAGGCAATATTCAAACTTGCTAGTGGTGACGAGCTTGGTCAACATATCCGTAGCATTATCATCAGTGTGCACCTTCATCAGATCAATTTCTCCAAAGTTGATCAACTCCCTAATCATATGATACCTTTCATGAATGTGATTCGTCCTGGCATGATACACTTGATTTTTGGCCAAATAAATTGCACTCTGACTATCACAATGCACCTGAGCTCCACCTTGCTCAGCACCTAGTTCCTTCACTAATCCCGCAAGCCATAACGCTTCCTTTGCAGCTTCAGTCACAACAATGTACTACACCTCAGTTGTAGACAATAGAACAATAGACTGAATTGATGACTTCCAACATATAGGCTATCCACCTAGAGTAAAAACATACCCTTTAGTACACCTCTTATTATCCAAATCACTAGCATAGTCCGAATCCACATATCCAACAACCAAAGGATTACCTTGTTGTCCATCAAAAATAATACCATGACTTGTTGTACCTCTCAAGTACCTGAATATCCACTTGACTGCCTCCTAGTGTCACTTTCCTGGTTTTTCCATAAACTTGTTGACTTGACTAACAACATGCGCCAAATCAGGCCATGTACAAACCATAGCATACATTAAACAGCCAACTACACTAGCATATGGAACCTTCGCCATCTCTTCAAATTCTTTGTCGGATTCAGGACAAAATTTAGAAGAAAGTTTAAAGTGTTGTGCCAATGGAGTACTTACTGGTTTGGCCTTGCTCATATCAAATTGCTCCAAGACTTTGTCAACATACTCCTGCTGAGACAACCACAGTCTCCTCGAGCTTCTATCTATGTGTATCTCCATGCCCAAAATTTTCTTTGCTGCCCCTAAGTCTTTCATATCAAATTCCTAACTTAGTAAACCCTTCAAACTAATCACATCACACATGTGCTTTGCAGCAATTAACATATCATCCACATATAGTAGCAGAAAAATAAATGAACCATCATCAAGGCGTCGAACATAAACACAACAGTCATACTCACATCGACTGTAGCCAATCTGCAACATGTAGGAGTCAAAACATTTGTACCACTATCTTGGAGATTGTTTCAACCCATACAATAACTTCTTTAACTTGCATACCAGGTGCTGATTTTCCGGTTCAGTGAACCCTTCTGGCTGCTCCATGTAGATTTGCTCATCAAGATCACCATACAAAAATATCGTTTTCACATCCATCTGTTCCAAGTGCAAATCCCAACTGGCTACCAATACAAGAACTATCCTGATAGAAGTATGTCTCACAACCGGGGAGAATACCTCATCATAATCAATCCTTCTTTTGTGAATACCCTTTTACAACTAATTGAGTTTTGAACTTTTCCCCTTCTTTTTTTGATACTGCAGGTTTTCTCTTGTAGACCCATTTGCACCCAATGGCTTTCTTATCTTCAAGAAGATAAACTAGTTCCCAGGTCCGATTCTTCTGTAAAAACTCTATTTCTTCTGTTATTACAGTTATCCACTTATCTTTCTCATGGCTTGTAATAGCCTCCTGAAAATTAGTTGGATCATCAGTACTAACAAGAAGAGCAAATAAAACCTGGTCTTCATACCCGAATCTCTTTGGAGCTTTCACATTAGTGCATCGTTGTCTATCTCTTGCCAATTAAAAATTATGCAAATCCTCTAAAGTGGAATCCGGAGGCAATGTGTGTGAATTGCTATGTTCTAACTCTACCTGTCTGTATCTGAACCTCCAATCTCATGTGATACCTCCTCTTTGTTTTGTTGTAACATTGATTTCTCATAAAAAAAACAACATCCTTGCTCATCACCACCTTCTTTGATGTCGGAACCCAAAGCTTATACCCTCACCTTTCTTGAAATCCAGAAAAATGCACTTTATTGATTTTGCATCAAGCTTCGACCTTTCATCAGCTGATATATGCATATAGGCTGGGCAACCAAAAATTCTTAGATTAGTAAAATCAACCAAATTACTAGTCCATACCTCCTCTGCAACCTTACCACCCAAATATGCACGTGGTGATTTGTTTATAAGATAGCTCACCATGTTCACAGCCTCTGCCCATAAACATTTAGGAAGCCCTGCATTCAACCTCAAGCACCTTGCTCGTTCATAAATAGTCATGTTCATCATTTCCGCCACACCGTTTTGCTGCGGTTTTTGCGCACTGTGAATCAGTATATTCAGTACCATTATCAGATCTCAAATACTTTACCTTCCTACCTGTTTGGTTTTTCACCTCAGCTTTCCACACCTTGAACTTGGCAAACACTTCAGATTTCTACTTCATGAAATACACCCACACCGTATGGGAAAAATCGTCAATAAAAGTAACAAAATACTGAGCTCCACCCATTGACAGTTTTCTAGTAGGCCCCCACACATCAGAGTGTATATAATAAAGTATTTCTTCTATTTCATATTTGTCACTTGAGAAGCTAACCTTAGACTGTTTTCAAAGAACACAAAACTTACAGAAACCTAACTCACAACTTTTAATTCCTGCCAATAGGTCTCTATTATGCGATTCTGTCATCCCACGAACACTAAGATGGCCCAACAACATATGCCAAAGTTTTGTCATATCATTATGGGACTCCACCGAACTGACTCCACCTACAACAGTGCTCCCTAGTAATATGTAAATATTTCTAGCAATTCTCATACCCTTCATCACAGTCAATGCACATTTACAAATTTTTATGGTTTTCTTATCATTATCAGCTTTATAAGTAAGACTACTATTATGTAGTGAGCTTAGGGAGATCAGATTCTTTTTCAACCCTAGTATGTGCCTAACATCACGTATCGTTCTAACAATATCATCATACATCTTAATTTTAACTTCACCTATCCCGACAATACTATGGCATGTATCATTACCAAGGTAAACAGAACCGAAATTACCTGACCTGTATGAAGTGAACCACTCCCTGTTAGGCATGATGTGATACAAGCACCCCAAATCAAGAATCCATGCATCTATCAATCGACCGTTTGAAACTAAGAGAACATGTATCGCTGCTATCCAAGTCATTTTTCCTAGCCACATTGACAGTCTTCTCATCACGCTTCCCACCATTCTGATCTTGCAATTTTGGACAATCCCTCTTCATGTGCCCCATCTCCTTGCACTTGTAGCACTCAATATTATTTCTGCTCCTTGATTTTGATTTGGATTTACGCTTTTCAGATCTCTCCTTATCTTGTTTCCTTCCACGATCACCCTTCGTATACAAACTATCACCCTGAGAGCTCTCCCCCGCGTTTAGCTTTCGTTGATTATGCGCCAACAAGGCCGTGGTAATCTCATCAACCTTGATAGTATCTTTCTCGTATGTTAGAGTGGTGACCAAGTGTTCATAGGAAGGTGGCAATGAACACAACAGAATAATCGTCTTGTCTTCATCTGCGATCTTCACCTCCAGACGTCCTAGATCAGTGATCATTTGATTGAAGACATTCACATGTTGTGCAAGATCAGAACCCTCCTGCATCTTTAGCGCGTACAACCTCTGCTTCAGATACAACTTGTTCGTCAGGGATTTCGACATAAACTGAGTCTGCAACTTGTCCCAAATTTCTTTCGGCGAGGTTATATCTATCACATGATACATGACCTGATCCAAAAGACACAACCGTATGATCGCGGCTACCTGCTCCTTCAACTCCTCCCAATAATCATCCTCTATGGCCTTCGGTTTTGCTTCGCGCAACCCTTTGGAACAACCATGATGCGTCAATAGATCCTTCACAGTCGTCTACCACAATCTTAAGTGACCAGTCTCGTCAAACTTCACCACTTCGAATCTAGCACCTCGCGTCGCCATCTCAACCCCGCTCTAATACCAATTGTTACAACCGGTGACAGCCTTTTGCACGAGAGAACAATCACAGCAAACACATAAGAGACACGAGAATTTTTTTTATGAGGTTCGGCAAAGCCTACGTCCCCGGAAGCCAAATCTCGGCTGCTTTGTTCGTATGAGGAGTTTTTTTCTTTATGATTAGGGTTACAAAAGGTCGGCAGTATATATTTATACCCTAATGACATGTTTGACTCGGACTCATAGTCCGTACCGTGGGCGGCTTCGCCCCCCGCACCCTCCAGTCCATAATATTTCGTAACTCCGCACGACTGTGTCTACCCTGTAGAGATATGTTCGAAAAATATACGCTGCGCTTCCGCTCTCTGGACACAATCTTTTTTTTACCCTATTTCTATTATCTAAAAAAATATATAAGCCATACACAAAACACACTACAAAAGCATCAGCACAAAGGAATTCGACAGCGAATCTGACGGCGGCGGCACGAGCTGGAGATCTAAACTTGGACTCGAAATAGATGAATCATCAGAGTTGTTTCTGACTCGGGATGAAGAGCCAAAGAATAGAAATGTGCCTGAAAGTAGCTTCTACCGTGACGTGCTGCCCATGAACAGCAACAGGTCTGAATTCAGGCACTGCTCTGCTGCAAAGGATGCTGCATTTATGTCTTTAAGACAGTGTTGCGGTGGAGGAACAGGTAACAGTCCAAAGATCCATAAATATAAAAATATAATATTTTTAAAACTTTTTATGTGATAGCTAGTGTTGTTCTTCTCGATCGCATTTTTTGAGAGTTGATTGAGTGAACTTTCTCTTTTGCTAGCACAAGTCCAATTAGAATTATCTAACATGTCAGATTCTTAGCTGTCATCATGTGAGAATCCATTTAAGCAAAGCTCAAAATTTTAGCAAGTATAAAATTCTGTCCATCGGCCATTAATAGCCGTCGCTCAAACCGTCGCTCAGCTGCACTATGCTGCCCACTCCGTCAACAGCACCAACCACTCCAACCACTCCTCCTTGACGGATGTGCCAAAGTGCCTATACATAGTTGCTCCAAGCCTTTGTTGCCTTTCTTCGCCATTCTAGTGCTAGCTTCACTTTCTTTCTCCCCCAAGTGAACTCGAGCTCCAGTCAGGCTCAAGCGCTCGCTTTGGCCGAACGCAGTCACATCACCGCCTTCGCCATTGACGCCCATCGGGGTTGTCTTTAGCCTCGTACTTCCTCCCCTCCGACTAGAATACTTCAAGACATCCCTTAAGGACCATCTTCCTACTTCCATGGAGCCACCTTGAAGATTGAAGACTACTCTCCTTCCTTAAGCCACTACTGTAGTGCGGAGTTCCTCTCGCTGTCGCGGTCCACCGTCGCCAGCCCAACTCCGGCTAGCTCGTTTCCCCAGCTCAGTACCGGTACGTTCCTAGTGGCTTAGATGCTCCTCCTTGTTCGAGCTACCCTGTTCTTTCTCTAATGTTTCTCTAGTTTTTTCTCTGGCTCTTTCACTGGCTCGTTCGATCGCGTTAAAGCAGTCGAACCTTTGCTTCTTTCGACTACTGTTGTGTAGTCGAAGACTTCTCTCATTTGACTACGCACGGTTAAAGCCTTCTACGACCTCCCCCTGGTCGTAACACCTCCACGACCTCCCCAGGTCGTAACACTTCCGCGACCTCCCCTGGTCACAGCACCTCCACGACCACACAGTTCGACCACTGTGGTTCGACCACTGTGTTTCGACCACTAAGTCCAACCACTGAGTTTCGATTACTCATTCGGCCACTGTGGTTCGACCACATAGTTCGACCTCTATGGTTCGACCACTGTGTTTCGACCACTCAGTTCAACCACTGAGTTTCGATTACTCATTCGACCACTGTGGTTCGACCACTATGTTTCGACCACTCAATTCAACCACTGAGTTTCAATCACTCGATCGACCATTGTGGTTCGACCACACAGTTCGACCATGGTGCTTTAAGCACACAGCTCAACCACTGTGTTTTGACCATACTCATCTATACCTTCGGCCAACCTAGTCTAAGACCCTTGGTCTGAGACTCTCCAAATTGTCGCCAGATATGGGTGTTTCCTTTCAAAGTGTTCCTTTTCATTGAATGTATTTGGATTTATTTGAGTTCATTTGATTGTTGATTTCAAATTGAGTTTCTCGGGGTTTATTTGACTTCTAGTTATTCTTGTGTATATAGAAGCCGAAGCGACCGAAGATCCTTCGGTTGATCCAGGACAAGATCAGCAAAACCCCGACCAAGGTGAGTCAATACTTTGATCATATTGCACCTACCTTTTGCAAATTATGTTGCTTTAAATTATGAAATTGCATTGCTATGTTTTATCCATCTATATTGGTCTAGCTCATAGTTAATGCCTTAATAATAATTGTATATAAACTTTCCATCCTTGAACTTGGACATTATCCTTTGTCACCCTAGATTTAATGGTTAACTTACTAGTTAATAAGTCTGTATCTAAGTGTCATGCTTAGCCTTGCTTAGATACAATGCCATGCGGGCATTAAACTGCCCGACCACAATCATTAAAAACTCTTTGAAAGTGATTTGGGGTAGTCGAGGCTGGAGCCTGGCTGGTACGTTGGACTAAAGAATATTTTTAAAACAATAATATTTTCAAAACAAAGGAAAAACCTAAAAAACTGTTTTCGACTCGGGTGGCTAGAAAGAATGGCTGGTGCCGGGGCACAAGAGAATGTTGCTATGTGGATGTACCACCCAAGTCAATTAAGAACCGAATCTTGGAATGACTTCTCATGCAAAAACAGTGCAACCACAAGTCTATAATGGGTACGACATGGCCAACTAATTTGCTCGCCTCAGTGTGGCTCCGCCATTGGGTTGAATGCGGGTGGATAGTCGGGGGAGAATGAAGCCACGGGAACCGCACGGCACAAGAGGGGGCCTCCTGGGAGCGTGGCTCCGGGCGGTGGAAACCTTAGTGTAGCGGATGGAGTGCGTCGAGGTTGACCATTGTAAAGGCCTTGTGATAATCTCCCCTTGATTCACATGTCTAAGGAAACGTGTGTATATATCAAGACGATTACCTCTTGTGGGTAAAGCGTGCGAACTCTGAAGAGGAAGAAAACTATCTAGATAGCTGTGCTCACGGTCAAGAGCGGTGCTGAGAACTTGCTCGATATAGCTTTCATTTTTACAAAACCATTTGTGATGAAAAGGAAGGATGGGGTGGGACCCTAGGGATTTGAGAAAGCCTGGTCGGGGACCAGTGGTAAATACGGGATAGCCCGTGCATTGGGTGGATGGAGCCACTCAATGGTATAGGAGGTGGAACCTCCACTGGTACTTTATAAATGAAAATTCATTTATGAAAATAGATTGTTAAAAATGCTAAGTCTCGGGATTTTCTACTACTTATCTAGTTCAAACTTGGCTTTGTGCAAATAAAAGAACTCTAAGACTTCCCTTGACTAGCCCTGCATCTATACGACTGCATTGTGTGTTGGCTCGCGAGTACGGCTGTGTACTCAGGCTCGTCCAATATAATCTTTCAGACCCATGCGATCATGACCCCTACTACTAACTACCACTCGAAGGCTGAACCGGAAGATGGTGAAGATTATGAAGCTTAGGTCGGGACCCCCAGTCGCTTGCATGTGGGCAGAGTGAATGGATCCACTGCGACTTGTTTTGCTTCTGCACTTATCTTTGTTTCTATACTCTGACTTTTGTAAGATTTCTATTTCGTGGCTCTTTTGTAAAACAATTGGCCGCACAGCCTGATATGTATAAATATATATGTGTTATGTTGCAGGCTTGTATTGCTCAATTGTTCATACAAGCACTGTCCCTATGAGCACTATTCACCCCGAACACGGTCTACACTGAGTGTAGTCGTACCACCTACGATCAGGTGTGATCCTCAAGACCTCCTAGGAACCTCTCCAGAACCATTCCTCAGGACCTCCTCGGAACCTCTCCAGGACCACTCCTCAGGACCTCCTAGGAACCTCTCCGGGACCACTCCTCAGGACCTTCTTGGAACCTCTCCAGGACCATCCCCAGGACCTCCTTGGAACCTCTCCAGAACCACTCCTCAGGACCTCCTCGGAACCTCTCCAGCACCACTCCTTAGGACCTCCCTCCAGGACCTCCTCAAGATCTCCCTCTCGGACCTCCTCGGGACCTCCCTTCAGGACCTCCTCAGGACCTCTCTCGACCTCTTCAGGACCACTCCAGGAACTCCACGAAACCACTACAGGATTTCCACAGGACCTCTTCAAGACCTCCCCATGATCTCCTCGGGACAACTCCAGGACCTCCTCAGGACTTCCTTAGGACCTCTCTGGGACCTTCAGGACCTCTTCAAGACCTCCCTAGATTTCCTTTTTCGACCAAGTATGGTCGTAACTTTGGACCTGACCGTAGGTCTGCTTTGAGCTTACATGGTTATGTGAATGGTCCAAGAATGTATCTGTGTGTGTTATCTACTGATCCAGGGAATAGCACAGTTTGACACAGTGGATTCTAAATTCCAAAATTTGGGGTCCGATAGGGAGGGAGTCATCATTCTTTCTTCCTAGCCAGCTACTGACCGAAGATTAGAAAAGCAAGTGCCTCTTCTTTTTTTTCCCTTTTTTTTGCGAGGAAGAAATCAAGTACTTGAAGAAGCTAATATATGCTTCATATATAGTCATAATTCATATATACACATAGGTGGTTCTTGTTTAGGAATGAGTGTGAAGTCACAAACATAGCTTTTGTATCAGAACATTTGAGCTGCAAAAGATGAGATGAATATATCCATGGTAATTACTTGTATGTAGGCTGCCTTCGAATGCAGAATAAAAAAAAGAGTTTGTATCAAAAAAAAAGTGCACAAGCCAAGTTTGATGTCATTTTACATTGCATTTTAAGGCCATGTCATTTACATTGTTATGCCATGTACTACACTATAAAGTAGAAATCACTTGACATTTTCGGCTCGTTAAATTCAGTGAGAAGTGAGAACACTTCTGCCCAAAAAAGGATTGGCCCAATCAGCCCAAAGCAGAGTGGCAGAGAGAGGAGGAGCGCATTCCTCTCTGCCCCACTCACTCACAAGGCAGGCAGGCTCAGTTTAGTTTGTCTCGCCAGGGGAGGAGAGAGAAACGAGAGAGAGGAAATAGCCATTACCCCATGGAGGGGAGGAGCACTATTTTTCTTTTCCTTTCCCTTCTCTCCCTGCACATTCCAAGGAAAGAACATTCTTCCTCTACCCTGGTATGATCTCTCGCAATTTTCCTCTTTTTTTTCTGTCTGTAAAATCACGGCAATCTTTTTCTTGTCATGTGATTGCTGGGCTAGAATATTGGTCTCAATGGTTAGGCATTGTGATGATTCCTATTGCATTTGATCCTTGGAAAATTGCAGTTTGATGGATTATGGACCTTTGATTGATCTTGGCTAAGGAATCCGCATTACAATATTTTTTGTTTTCCCCCTAATTTTGTGTTTCCCCTTGTGAAGGCAATGATTATTTGGTCACATATTCACCATCCCCCCTAATTTACTATTGGATATCTAAGATAGAAAAATTTGCTATTTTGACACTCCAAAAGATTGTCTTTGCTATGTTTGACACTCATGTGCCTATGACATCTGGGCCCGGGACCCAGATGTCATAGGCACATGAGTGTCAAAATAGCAAATGCTAATCTTTTAGAGTGTCAAAATAGCAAATCTCCCTCTAAGATAAACCCCCAAAGTTCACAGCTTTTGTCCCAAAAGAAAATCATCGCACATTCATCTCATGTGGAACTTGTTCTTTACAATAAACTTGAGACGGACTACACAATTTGATTTACTTTGAACATATATTGCCTTGCTGTGTTAAATATAAGTTAGATTCGATTGATCATCCCAATTTTGAGAAAAAAAAAGAATATCATTGACACCTCTAGTATCAAAGTTTTTATGTGTGATGGAAATGGGAATCTGAGATATCTCAATACTTTGAGACTAGCTGCATGTTTTTAGGATCTAACTTCCTTCTGTATTTGATGTCAGCTTTTGCCGGAACAATGGCGGAGAGCAGGCGGTTTGACACGCAGAGCCCAGGCTGCCTCGAGGGCCTGTTCAATTTCCTTGCCCTCAACCAAAAATTGCAAATGCCGAAGATGATTGCCTACCGAAAGCATGGCGAAGGAAATAGTAATACACTCAGTAAGGTTCTACTTGTTTCTTGCTGCAATTTTGCAGTTTGGTGAAGCTTTTAGCGTCTACAGCCACAGGGCTGCCTATGCTTTTTTTTTTGAGGAAGTGCAAAAGCTTTGCACAACATTATATTGAGTCGAAACAAAAAGGAAATTACAGCCAAACTGATCACTAGGACAAAAACAAAAAGAAACCCACCCTAGTCAAACCCAAACGGTCACTAGGGTAGGAAGAAACAACAAAAGGACTTCTACTCCACCGCTACTACCCGACCAGTCGCAAATGCCAAGCACCATTGGCGATGCTCGTCATGAATACCAGCCAGGACCTGATCGATAGAAGCTGCAACCTTCTCGAAGATCCTTTGATTGCGCTCTTTCCAAATCATCCAAGAAACAAGAATTATGTGCGAATCTAGCTCCTTCCGGCGAAGCTTTGGTTGTAACTTTCTTGCTGAAATCCAATGATCTTGAAGAGAAGTCTGACCAACAGGAACAGCTTCTTGAAACCCCACCTGTCTCAGGAATCGTGCCCAAATTTGTCCGTAACCGCAAGAACCCACCATAATGTGATGAATGGTTTCCAATCCATGCCCACGAAGACACAAACACCTTGGTTTTGCAATCCTCGTATTTGGAGGCGGTCGGCGATCCAAAGACCGATTTATTTAATCGCTAGCCAAACGAAAAATTTGCATCTGAGGGGGGCCCTAGCGCTCCAGATCGCATCGGCACAAGGGCAGTCAAGTGAACCATGGAAGAACGCTCTGTAGGCCGACTTTGAGGAGTAGCAGCCTGCAGATTCCCACCGCCAAAGCACCGTGTCGCTCTCGCCTTGCGATAGCTGAGGGGACTGCAACAAGTCCCATAACCGCAGGAAAAACCAACAAGTAAACATCTTCTGGGCGACCTGAAATGTCAGCAATCCAAGATTGCCCATGGAGGGCGTGAGCTACCGTTCTTTGCTTCCTAACTGATGGCCTAACCATCTTGGCTATAGACGGAGCAAGACCCATAATGGATCGGCCATCAAGCCAACGGTCCTCCCAGAACAAGGTGTTTTCACCGTTGCCGACTCTCACCTGAATCGAAGCTTTGAACATGTCTTCCTCCGCTCGAGTAGATTGATTGAGCAATCTCCCCCAAGGCCTTTCCGGCCACGACCGTTGCAACCATTGCCAACGAATGCGGAGGGCGCGACCAAGGATGAACAGGTTCGGCAGGCCGAGTCCCCCAAGATGGCGGGGACGGCAAACAGAGGACCAAGTCACTAAACAATGTCCACCCACTACATTTTGCGTTCCTTTCCAAAGAAACGCTCGACGCCTTTTATCGATTTCTCTTATAACAGAGAGTGGGGGATCAAGGGCCATAAAGGAGTACACAAGTATAGCTGACAACACTGCTTGAACCAGGACGAGACGTCCCCCTTGGGAGAGCATGCCTGTCTGCCAAGCTTGCAGCCGATTAGCGACCGTATCTATGAGAGGTTGGAACTCCACCCGGGAAGGTTTCCTGAGGGTGAGAGGCAAGCCCAGGTATTTGCAAGGGAAAGCAGCTTTTTTGCAATGCAAACTGTTTGTGATAAGCTGGCACTCCAGGTCGTTGCAGCGAATAGGCAAGAAAGAACTTTTTGCAAAATTGGTTCTGAGGCCCGAAGCATCACCGAAGAGCTGCAGAATTTCTTTGAAGACTAGCAGATCTGAACTGACCGGAGATAGGAACATGACCACATCATCAGCATACAACGACAGCCGGTGAGGTATTCCCAGGCGGCCACCGATAGGCCGGAGTAACTCTGCATGTTCCGCGGCAAGGCACAAGGAATTTAAACCGTCCATTGCAATGATAAACAGTAAAGGAGAAAGCGGATCTCCCTGTCGCAGGCCCCTACCGTGCCACACCGGATGCCCAGGTTGGCCATTGACAATCACTCTGGAGGACGACGAGCCGAGCATGATACTCAACCAAGCACACCATCTAGGCCCAAACCCTTTGTGTCGGAGGATTTCCAACAGAAAGGGCCAAGACAAAGAGTCAAAAGCTTGCGCAATATCAAGTTTGAGAAGGAAAGCCGGCCTTTTTAATTGATGAAGAAAGCGCGCAGATTGTCTGACCAAGAGGAAGTTGTCTTGAATGGAGCGACCTTTGGTAAAAGCAGATTGATTTGATGGCACTAGCTGAGAGAGTTTTGGCGCTAGCCTTCTGGCCAGCACTTTCGAGAAAATTTTTGCGAAGCTATGCAGCAGGCTAATAGGCCGATAATCACCCGGTTCTTGAGCTTCAGGTTTCTTCGGCAGCAAGGTAAGCAACGCCTGATTCAACAGCCTGAAGTTTGAACCTGCTAAGCGACCGAGTGCATGAAATGCCACCATTATATCTGTCTTGATGAGCTCCCAGCATTGTTGGTAGAACAGAATGATGAAACCATCTGGGCCCGGTGCCTTTTCCGAAGGCAAGCTCCTGATTGCTTCGCAGACTTCGTTTTCATTGAAGTCGGCGTCCAGGCAGAGAAGGTCATGGGTGGGGACTCCCAAGTAATTGAAGTCCAGGGAATGACAGCGGGCAACCGGAGTTCCAATGAGCCTAACGAAATGGTCGTGGAAGGCCTCTTCCATATCTTTCTGTGTGGACACCCAGGAGCCTAGTGACCTTTAGACTTGCAATATAGTTGACTCTCCTTCGGTGATTTGCATGGAGGTGGAAGAAACGTGTGTTTGCGTCCCCCTCCTGCAACCATTTGATGCGCGACCGTTGACGGGCTATAGTTCGTTCGAATGAACATAAACCAAGCATTTTCTTCTTGAGCTCCAACCTCAACCAACGCTCCAAAGGGCCGAGGGATCTTTTCTCCTCAGCTAAATCTAGACGACAGATGAGTTCCTTAGCCATCCTGATTTGCTGACGAATGCTACCACACTGACGGTGGCTCCAACTATGTAGAGCACGGCCTGTGGTTGAGAGCAGGATATGAAGACGACGCAAGGGGTCAGTCACAGAAACATTGCATTTCCAAGCGTTCAAAACCTCCTCTTGGAACCCTTCCATCCTTATCCAAAAGGATTCAAAGCGGAAACGCTTCTTGGCCCTCGAAAGGAAAGCCGTCGACAACAGAAGTGGACAGTGATCAGAAGCCGTGGAAGGCAGAGCGCGCAGAAAACAGTCCGGAAACAAAAGGTCCCAATCTGTGGAGACAAAAACCCTGTCAATGCGCTCCAGGGTTGGCCTCTCCCTTGCGCTTGTCCAAGTAAAAGATCTTCCATTAAGGTGCACCTCCTTAAGTTGAAGATCATCAATAACACGACGGAAGCTACCCATATGCCTTCTATTTAAACGATCATTATTCTTGTCACTAGCTTGAAGGATTAGGTTGAAATCACCTAGAATCATCCACGGCCCAGTGACGGAGCTCTGAATATCCCGTAGCTCCTGAAGGAACGCTGCTTTGTCAGCGTCATCCGAAGGGCCATAGACTACTGTCAACCAGGAGGAAGAACCATCTGGAAGAACGACCTTGGCTGTTATAGAATGGTTCCTGGAACTTAGAGATGAACAAATGACCCTACTGGAGGTCCAAGCTAATAAGATGCCTCCTCTCGACTGAGAAGAAGGAAGGTAAAAGAAGCCATCAAAAGAGTGGCCTAGGGTTTCCTTAACAATGGACGAATCAAGAACACTTAGTTTTGTTTCTTGAATACAAGCGACCGAGGCCTGCGAAACTATTACAGATTCACGAATTACATTTCTCTTCGCTCTCAAATTGAGCCCCCTGACATTCCAGGAGATGAAATTGGTGTTGCAACCCTGCATGAAGAAGAAACTACGACCGACGACCAAACTGAACAGGAGCTTAGACGACAAACTGAGGCGCCAGGGCTGATCCGAATCCCCGCGCTCCGCGACTTCCGCAAAGATCGGAAGAAGGTGATCCGGAACCGCAATCTTGAAGAGAGCTGCCAACGCCACAACGTGATCTCTTGAAAGCTGTTTGTCAAACAGACTTAGGAATGCATTTTGTGGTGATTGATCCTCCGAAGTCTTGTGCTGATCGAGCTTAAGTTGTCCAGCTAACAGGATATGAGTTTGTTGATCATCTAGAGCCAATTTCCAACCCTTAGCTGCCAGACGCTTGCTGCGCCTAGGCGTAAAGGGTGTAGCCTGCTTAATGAGAGTTCGTTGAACGTCCGGCAGGGGCAGGATTGGCTCCTGAAGCTCCGCTCTAGCCCGGCGAGAGAAAGTGACAAGCTTCCCCGAAACAAACCGGGAGGAGATTTCCTTGGAGCGCGCCGGGGCGACCTGAACAGAAGAAACCAGAGGGCCTGTTGTCTCGGGCCGTGCGACGGGATGGGGCGACCCTTGCATGGCGCAGGCTAGGCTACCCGGGGAGTCAGGACGACTAGCAGCCTCCTCAACACTAGCAAGAGAAAGGCCTCCCATAGCCACGTGAGTGCTGGCTGCCTCCACCACAATTGCCTGAAAATGGCCACTCGGAGAAGCGGGAAAGCTGGCTTGTTGTGCAGATTGTTGCGCAGTGAGCACGGCTGGCTCGGAAGAAACCAGCGGACCAACAGGCGAGGAGAGATCCTCCACACGGCCCAGCGAAGCGCAAGCAACCTGGACAGGAACTCTGGGTATTTCCTTGGAGCGCGCCGAGCCACAGACAACCTGATCGCACGAAACCAAAGGGCCTGCAGACAAAGAATGGCCCTCCTTGTGCCCTTGCGAGACGCAGGCCTCCTGGGAAGGAGCACCGCCTGTGGAACACGCCTCAACACTTGCATGAGAAAGGCCTCCCTCAGCCACGTGAAGGCAGGCTGTCTCTACAGCAGAAGCATGCAAATGGTCACCTGAAGAAACGGGAAAGCAGGCTATCTCCTCAGCTGAAGCCACTACGTGAACAGGAGCACGAGGAGAGCCTGATGTCTCGAGCCGTGCGACGGGAAGGGGCGACCCTAGGCCTCTGACGGGACAAAACGGCAAAGCGGCCACGTTCAGACCCAGCTTTTCATTTGCTGCCATGCCCCCGTCAAGAACAGATAACAATGGAGGAAAGTCTCGAGTTGGTAAGGCAGCCTGGAGAGGAAGAGACACCCTCTCGCTGAGAGGACCACACGCCGCATCAGCCTTGCAACGTGAAGCCCGGCACGAGGAGGCAGACCTCCTGACCGACCCGTGATGAAGCGGCCGGATACGTGGAAGCCTCCAGGAACGGGAGAGAGAACTGCGGCGAGAGCGCTGAACGGAGCTACCTTCTTCCCGACCTCCGGACGGCCAGGTGTCACCGTCAACCACGCCCGGAGTTGTGTGGAAAGAGTGATGACGCGGCCCGGAATCATCAGAGTTTTCGTCCGGAAGCCCACCGAAACCGGAATCATCGCTAGAGGGCGCAAATGAGGAATGCCGCTCGACCAATGAGGAGAAATCCTCAACTTCATGGACGTGAATAATCACGTTGTAGCGGAGGGCCTCCCTACACTCCTTAGCACCGGAAGGAGCAGCGAAGACTTGCTCCCCGTGGTCAAGAACAGAGCCATCCGGGAGAAGATCTGGCTCAACGACGACAATAGTTTTCTCTTTAGGAATCAGACTAGGGTTAAGGGACCAAACGACCAAGCGGAAAGCCGACAGATCAGCACGCGACGTTGACGACTCGTCGAAGGCTTCAACCCAGCAAGAGGAGGAGAGGATGGCCGACACGGAGGTCAAGCTCCAAGCGTGGAGCGGCAACCCCTCAATACTTAGCTTGACGCGGAAACGAAGAGGGTGGCTGGTTGCCTGAGCCAGTCGCGACCAAGGGCGAACAATGAGAAGGAAATGGTGTGCCCTGATGGGGCCTTCACGGAGGATACGATCCTTGATGGAGTGGCTGTTGAAGACAACAAGATAGTTCTCGGGGAAAAAGGGATGCACCGAGAAGCTATCCTGCGGCAATCCTCGCTCGACGTGAAAGGCTCGCGCGACCTCTTGAACGGAGATGGCCGGCCTCGTCCCCCCTACACAGACAATGAGTGCCCGCTCAAGGCACCGTTCCATGTCTCGCATCGCCGGGGACAGCGGGACGACGCAGGTTTCCCTTCCTGGACGATGCAGTGAGTTTCCCGGCGGAAACACATCGTCAACATCCCCGTAAAGCGGCGGGAGGAGGCCCTTTCCGCCACGTGCAGAGGCTGGTCGTCGGGCAGAAGTGGCAAGCGCTAGTCGACGGCGTTGAGGGGAAGGCGATCGGCCCGAGCTAGCCGAAGTGACCGGCGACGTGCTGTGAGCAGAAAAGGCAACACTCCTAGGCTTGGCAGCAAGATGCATCGCAGTCAAGAGCGGCGAGGCCTTCTCCCCACGAATGGCGGGTTTATCGCTTCTTGCAATGCGGGTAACAGATGCCCCACGCCCTTGCAACGGAAACAGCGCGTGGGGTTCTTGCAATCCGCTGCGACGTGGTTGGAGGCGAAGCAGTTGAAGCAGAGGCCTACAAGATCGCGCGGAACCGGCCTCAGCACTGGTGCAGGACGCGGACCCTCAAAGCTTCGGCGTCGCCAAGAGCGGCGCCGCCGAACCTCTTCCCAGGCGCCCCCCTCCGCCGGCTGGCGAAACCCGGCCGAGCGCAAAGATGAGGGCACCGCAGCCCTGCACGGAGCCAGCCCTCCATCGAGCAGAAGGACCGCCTTGCCCTTGGCTTCTGGGGGGAGGGTGGACTCAGCGACCGGGACTCCAGAAGGACACAGCGACCGGGGCCCCAAAGCAACCGGGGTTGGAGGAGACGACTCGCGGCGCCGAGACTCCACCGAGTCAGGGCTTGAGAGGGAAAACTCCAACCAGCGATGCTCCTTCTCCGAAATCTTCCCCAGGACTGCAGCTCGGAAATCAAGGGAAGTGGAAGAGTTGGATGCCATAACGGCAGAGGAGCGCCGTGGAAGGGGCGGCGGGAGGCGCGAGATAGCGGCGAGGCTAGGAGGAGCGAGGCTGGGGTGGCCGCCGCCGCCGGAGTGGCGAGCGGCGCGAGAGCGCTAGAGACGCGAGAGCGCTAGGGAGAGGGTGGATAGCAGCCAACTAGAAGTGAAATACTTCGCGTCGTACCGAGATACCCTTTTGTCATGGTGAACCACAAGGTGGAGGAGCCAAAGATAGAGGTTACATTCATGTAGTAGTGAGTGAATGAGAGAATGAGGGAGAGTCGCCCTCCTACATGCCCTTAGGGCTCTATATATAGGGGCCAAGAAAGAATATTTCCCTTATTGTCCTCGCATTGTATTGTGAGAGAGAGGGGTATTTATGTACATTTGTTTAAGTACAACACATGAACTGGATCTATACACATGTATAATATCCCTCACGACACACCAGTATTCCTGACGATTCTAGGGGGCGGGACACCCCTTGGTGCCCTACTACGACAACTACCTCGTCTACAAGGGCCAAGGTCGCAATGACAAGTCCCGTGGTCCCGAGGGGCGAGCGGACGTAATCCTTTCGCCCTGGTTCCTCAGGAGTCGGGATACCCCAGGAAAAATCGACACGGGGCCGCCCCGCCGAGGCATGGCCTTCAAAGCGGATGGCGCGTCGAGATGGAGTCCGCACCCGAGGCGGGGGGACCCAAGGGGGTCCCGAGGTGGCCGGAGCCGACGCGGAGGCGAGGGGACCTGAGGGTCCCGAGGAAGGCGCGCGGCACGGACGGCCGGAGGGGGGGAAGCTGCAAGGCCGAGGTGGGCTGGCCGAGGCGGGGACCCGAGGGGGTCCCGAGGTGGCCGGGCCGACGCTGAGGTGACGGGTCCGAGGGGCTCCGTGCAAAGGGTGCGGCACCGGAGGGGGGTCGGCCGCGGCAGGAGGTGGTCGCAAGACCGGAGGCTGGGGACCCGAGGTGGCCGGAGTCGGGCCGAGGCGAGGGCCTGCAAAGGGTGCGGCGCGGAGGGGTGTTCGGATGGGGCCGCCAAAGGCGTCATGATGAGTCGAAGGATGGTTCTTCAAGGTGACTGACGAGGGGTGTTTGCCGCGAGGTGCCGGAGCCAAAGGGACTCTGGAGGTGGCGGCACCGAGGGGCCGCGCAGGGTGGCGGAGATGCCAGGGGGCTTCGGAGTGGCCCGAGGGGCGGCCGAAGTGGAGGCACTGCACCTCCGAAGCCGGGGCGCACCCACACCGAGGAGAGCTCCGGAGGCGCGAGGTGGCCGACACATCTTGAATGGAGCAGACGGTGGGGTTTTTCCTTTTCGGGTGTTGGGAATGTGTGTGCGAAGGGTTACCCTTCGTTACCGACTGAAGGTGTGCTTCGGCCGAAGTGCCAGGGTGGCCTCGCTAGCGCTGAGCGAAGGTGGGCTTTGGTCGAATGGAGTGGGCTTCGGTCCAGGTGCGAGGGTGGGTTTTGGCTCCTTTTTCATGTGTAGCTTTTTGTTAGGTCCGCACAGACGACGTCAACTGTCGTAGCATCGAACTAGACAGTGGGTACCAAGGTACCCTTTTGTCTTGGTGGAGCACAAGGTGGAGGAGCCAAAGATAGAGGTTGCATTCATGTAGTAGTGAGTGAATGAGAGAACGAGGGAATGAGGGAGAGTCCCCCTCCTACATGTACTTGGGGCTCTATATATAGGGGCTAAGAAGGGACATTTCACTTCTTGCCCTTGCATTGTATTGAGAGAGAAAGGAGTATTTATGTACATTTATCTAAGTACAGCACATGAACTGGGTCTATATACATGTATAATATCCCCCACGGCACACTAGTATTCCTGACGACGTTAGAGGATGGGACACCCCTTGGTGCCCTACTACGACACTTCACATGTTTTTCCTGGTTTCGAATAGGAACTTGGTTTAGATTTTGCATTGCTGCTCGTATGCGAAAGCTGATCGCAGCAAGGCTTGACTGCGATATACACATCTCTTTCTTTGGTTATATAAAGTTGTAGTGTTTTCATTATTTGTTATATTTGATGCAGGAGTAAAAGTTCCAAAGCCCAAAAACCGTACAGAAAAGGATGAGACTGTCCCGGTACGTGCTCGAATTGCAATATTGCATTTCTTTTCATGGTAATGGCAGAAGTCTCATAGATATCATTTACTGGTAATATACAGATGGACCCCACCATATCATTGATATATTAGCTCAACAGAAAAAACACAAAGAGTACTCAAAATTGTCATGTTGTCGTCATCTCACAACCCGCCTTGTTGTTTTTTAACTCACCATTCCTCTACGTCCTTTATTAATCTCTAACTGTGATCCTAATTATCAGAAGGGGACTAGCAACATTTCTCCAACGACAAAGGTCCGAATGTTCATATGGAAGACACTTATGTTCAAGAAGAGAACACCCAGCAAAGATCAAAAGAAGAGCAACTCACCAGCCAGCTCCCCATCATCATCACGTTTGACACGCACCAGATCGATCCATCATTCGAAATGCTTTGATTATGTGGTTCCTGATGAGTTGGCTTCCCATTACCAGATAATGAATGACTCAGGCTCCAATGAGACGGGTTCTTGTCACAGCGGACCGCCGTTGTTACACGAGAGCCCTCAATGCCCCATTTTTCAAGAGCCGTGCAAGGCTTGTGGTGGCATTGATGGAAAACATAGTTTGGATCCAGAAGCACCCTGTGAGACCGTACCTGAGAACCGTCCCTGTGAAAATGAGGCCTTCTCTAAGCAGAAAAGCCGTGATGCTGCAACACATCACTCGAAGGAGTTCTTGGATTTCCTTGAATTGTTCAATGCACATAGGGAACTATTTCTGAAGATACTTCATGATCCTAAATTGCTAGTACCATCTGAACAGCGAGAGCAAGAAGCTTCCTCCAGTAGTGCGGTTCTGCTGAGCAAATCGGAATCATTCCCAAGGCCAGGAGGATCATCAGGGAAACGTAACCCTATATTTGATCGGAGTGACAGTGAGAAAAGCAGAAGGTCAGAAATCCAAAGGTCACCCTCAAGACCTAAAGCTGACCTAGAAGCCTCAAGAATTATCAGTACAAGAATGCCTACTGGTGTTGAGGGCTCACCAGTTTCTCTTGCAGAATCAAGAAGCCTAAAGAAAGCTGGAACCACTTCAAGTTCAAGCCGTTTTAAAGCTATACGTAAGAAGATTAAAGATGTTGTAAAGGAGAACCGGAAAGAGCTTGCTCGGATTACCAAGGATGGAGTTTTTCATAAACTCCCATATGGCCAAAAGATGGCTGAATTCACCAAAAGCCCCTCCACAAAGAAATTTGTCCAGGAGGAGAAAAAAATACGAAGATCATATTCTATTGCAGAATCAGTAGACAAGTATTCAACACTCTATGAGTCAATCTCGAGGGACTTAAAGATTTCTCCAGAAAGATTAAGTACAGCGATGGAAGGCGGTGCAAGCTTAAAAGATAAGAAGTCGCCAATGCACTTCAAAAGAATAACTTCTCTTCCAGAAATGCGGTTATATTCACCACACAAACATGTTCCAACTGAAGTTTCGGATTCTCTGATTGTGCCCAAGGCTTACAATATGGAATCTGATCGCTTTTCTTCACGTCGAACTGATTCGTTCAGTTTCTGTACAGAAGGAAATTTCTACCCTGATGATATTACAGAAAGAACAACAGATATTTACAGCGAAGTAAATTATGGAGGTATGAAGGGAAAAAAAGAAAGAGTATATTAAGGGGATTTTTTATATAAGAAATGCTTACGTTATTTCTGGTGATTTTTGCAGAAGGTGCTTTCCTTGGCTCCCTGGAAGAGGATTTACGCAGCATCCTTCGAAGTCCGAGTTTATCTTCTTTTGCTCGGTCTTTCTCCCATCGCCGCATCAATAGTTTACCTTCTTTTGATCGGTCTTTCTTTCAAGATCACAGTGGTAGTTTTACCGAGCATTCTATAGCAGGTGGACTATATTGAAACTTCAATCTTACTATACAACGCACAAACAAGTAGCAACATGTTCTTGATATATTTTTCCCATTAGATACAAATTAGCTAACTTCAAGTCTTCAAGTTGAACTAGACTTGAAATTATAGAGCATCAGTTGTCTTGTAAATAATAAAGTAAAACTGTGCAAAACATAACCTTTTTTTAATGGAAATAGTAATATTTTCCTAAATATATTTCCCATTTCACACGAAACTCTAAAACCCATAGCTTGCATGTATTTGAACTATGAATATATCCATACTACCCCTGTGATACTATTATTTTTTTGAGGAAGATTGTGACACTACTCTGTCCTTGACACATCTTCAGATTCAGAGCCGACATTCGAACACATGCAGCTTGAGGATGATGACTGGCTGGTCAAGCCACCACAGTCCTCAGGAGTATACGCTGCCAATTTCAAGGATGATGATTGGCTAATTAGGCCACTGCAGCCCTCAGGTATCGATGCTACTCATCAAAAGGATGAAGAGCGGTTGGTCAAGACATTACAGGAACCAGTTGCCAACTCTGTTGATCTCGAGGATGAAGAGTGGTTGGTCAAGCCAGTGCAGCCCCTGTGTGCTGATGGTTTCGATTCAGAGTTCCGGTTTATACATGAATTTTCCCAACAAGATGATGCAGGGTCCTTGCACATTTATGTCAATGACAAGAATGAGGCTGATTTCCAGTATGTCAAGGACATACTTAAGAAATCCGGATTCAGCTGTGGCGAGGCTGACTGGTATGCAGCCAACCAGCCAGTCAGTCCAGTGATCTTTGAGGAGGCAGAATGCTCATGTCATGAACTCGACATGGCCAGCGATGAGCCTTACAGTATTGTCAGGCGCATGCTCCTGTTTGATCTCATCAATGAAGTCCTACTGGACATTTATAATTCTTCCCTAGTCATCGGTCCATGTCATTCTCGCTTCGACTCACGCACCAGGCCTATACCCATTGGGTCTCATGTCCTTGAGGAGGTGTGGGCAATCGTGAGCTGCTACCTGAGCCTGCAGGGGAAGGCTGACCAGACGGTGGAGGACATTGTGGCGCATGATGTTATGAGTAAGGACAGTTGGATGAACTTGGTGTACGATGCGGAGTATGTTACGTTGGACATGGAGGATCTGATGGTGGATGACCTTCTGGATGATGTTGTTCTTCAGATAGTGTTAGTGTCTATTGGCGAATGATTTTTAAGAGCTCTCCAACATCTTGAGCTTTGGAGTAGTTTGTTAGTACATAAGGTTGAAGAATCCCATGATCCCAGAAGAGGGATATCTAATAGGTGGCTCACTGTTCTAGCACTGTGCTACTTCACTTTCTGTTCAGATCATTTTACCAGAATTGTCGTCCTGGCAAATGCAGTAGATACTAAGAATGCATGGATATTGGTAGACAGAGAGCAGAATAGACAGGAAGTAACTAGCAGATGCCTGAATGAAACATTTGACAGTCAATTCTTTCCGAATCCGATATACGTGAATTATAATTGTTGTATTATATACCTGTGAATTGTAAACAAAATGTTATGAGTTCTATAGTCGATATTGTTATATGGTTGGTGTCCTTAGCTAACTGTCCTAAGTCCTAACATTCTAGTGTTTATCCTCCAGTCTGAATGTGTCAAGTGTTCGTTTTTGAAAGCGAACAAGGTTCTTCTGTGCTATATGTGTAAAAGCGCCGCATTCCAGTCTGAATCGAAGTATTTGCCATCTCTTAATCTTTCTGATGATCGTTGAGGCCTCTAACTGATGTTTTGGTGCGCGAAAGGAGCTTTCCTTTAGACACAACTTTCTGCACTGTGACTTCTTGTGGTTGTGGAGGATCTGCGAATAGCTAACTGCGGTATGTTCATTCAAGTACTTTCCAGAATGCCTTGTTGGTATGTTCCAAATATAAATTCTCCAAGAAAATCCAACGAGCGAAGCCCGTCTAGCTCAGTTGGTAGAGCGCAAGGCTCTTAACCTTGTGGTCGTGGGTTCGAGCCCCACGGTGGGCGATATTTCCTCCTTTTTTTCTGCTTCGATAAATTTCTCACTGCAGATGATTCAATTAGGTTTTATGGTTTTGTCCATTTCAAATGCCCCATTATTGAAGCCCCTTTTTCTTCTAAGCAATCTCTAAAAAAATTCAGTGTTAGCCTTTTCCTCAATGTGTACCTATAAAAACTATTGAAGTTAAAATCCAATTAAGCCTGTTGGAAGCAACGAAAGTTGGGCGCTTGTTCTGCGTTGTTTCCTTGTTCGAAGAAGCTTAACCAGCTTTCGACAAAATCTATCCAATGTTTGAGCATTTGGTGGGGAAAAAATATTTTGGAGCTTTTGTCCATAGCTGCACAAGAAGCCGTGGAAGCAGCGTTTGAATTGAAAACAACGTACTTTTTGTTTGCGTGTGTTTGAATTCAATAATGATAAGTACGTCTTAAATTTCTAACTATTCCGGAAAGAGCAAGTGAAGTTTTTGTTTGAATTAGTCCAGCTTTCTTTTTGTATTCTGATAGAAGCTAGGCTTTTGTCACAAACATAGAGATTTCTTTTTTGTTTGCTTTTGTTGTTTCTTCTTGTGATTTCTGAAAGAGCACACCTAACTTTGACAAAATGCATCCAAACCTTTTTGAATTTTTTGCCCACAGCTGTACAAGAAGATGTGGAAGTAACATTTAAATTGAAAGCAACATAAATTTCTAATTAATTCCGTGAAGTGCAAGGAACATTTTTTTAAATCAATCTATGTTTGATTTGTATTGTGACAGAAACGAGGCTTTTACCTCAAGAATTCAAATTTAGACTCTTTCTTTTGTTGCTTCCTTAATGTGATCCTTGGAAAAGTATACCCAGCTTTGGACAAAATCTGTCCAAACTTGAACCATTTGCGAAACATTTTTTGAATAGTTTTGTCCATAGCTACACCAGAAGCCGTGGAAACAACATCGTTCGAATTGACAGCAACAATATTTATGTTTGCTTGTTTTTTAATCCAATCATGTTCTGTAAAGAACAAGGAACTCACTGTGATTTCTAGTTATTCTGAAACAATCTACATTTCAAACCTAATAAGGTAGAAATGAGGCTTTATCACAAGAATGGGATTTTAGGCTCTTGCTTTTTGCTGTTTCCACACAAAGATTTCTGGATAAGCACAGCCAACTTTAGACAAAATCTTGCCTACTTTTTGCAAGATTTTTTTTAATTTTTTTGCTGTCCACAGTTATACAACAAGATCCGGAAACAAACTTAAAACTGAAAGCAACCTTCGTTCTGTTTCTTTATGTTTGAATTCTTACTTGTTCTGTGAATTCTTAATAGTACATCATGAATTCTTACTTGTTCTGTGAAAGCAAGGAGTGCACCATTTCTCAACAATGAAACCAATAATTTCGTTGTAGTTAGCTTATAATGCAATAAAGAAGTTCCTAGACCAAAGTTTTTCAGTTCCTTAGAATGTCTTTGGTCCGAACTTTGCAAATAGTCCATGGCTACTTAATCCCTTTTAGAGAATACAATCTGGCAGCCAAGAACTTGGTCAGGTAGCTTAAATAATTGATCCTGAATGCATTCCAACTGATGATATAGGAGTAAATTGTTCCACCAAGATTAATCCAAACTACTACGTGTGTTTCATGAATCAATTCAATACTATTAGCAAGTGTATATTTCTGTTTATGAAATTAAGAAGTATCAGTTATCACACAGGTTTTCCCTCTAGAATAATTTCTGTACCAAAAGTACCTTGAGACGGTGGAAGAAAGAAGTCCAATTTCATGCCGGTTAGCGATTAGTAATCAATTATTATCAAATTAAAAAAATAAATAATGTATTACCAGGTCTTAGACATGCTTCTTTCATTGGTGCATGGAAAGAGAAGTCAAGATGTTGCATTACTATTTGTTGCAGAATTATCATTTCAGCCCTGAAGTTGCAAGAAAACAAATTAATTTAATGATATCTTGAAAAATTATGACCACTGTATAGGGTCATGGCATGTTTCTTGTAATGGTTGACTTTTGCTCTCACTTATCTCCTGAGTCCCTATAAATAGGGGCATGGGTGTCGAGCAAATGCATTGCGCTCATCTCAGGCTTCTCTCTTTGCATTACAGTTCTTGAGGTCTCAGCTTACAACAGACCAGGAAGATGTCTTGCTGTGGAGGAAGCTGCAACTGTGGCTCGAGCTGCAACTGCGGCAGTGGCTGCGGGTACGTTGACAGAGTGGCAGCTGCTATTTTGATTCAGAAATTTGATCATGCATGTTAAATCAAGCAACAAAATCTGTTCACTGTTGTTTCTAGTGAGATGTTTTATTCAGAGATTGCACCCAGTTTTTCACAATATGCCTAGTTGCTGTATAAACTAACAATCATGTTCAGATGCAGTCCTAGTGTTGTGTAATAGAACAAACCATCTCTTTTTTTAGTGATATCCTCAGTTATCTAAAGTAATATGTTGTAATTAATCCATAAACTCTGTAAAAATAAAACATTTTTCTGTACTTTCAACTATTGGCCTAATAGGTACCGAAACATTTTCTTCTTCTTTTACCGGTTGCAGAAACATGTACCCTGACCTGGCAGAAAAGATCACAACCACCTCGGCAACCATGGTCCTCGGTGTCGCACCTGCGCAGGAGTATAACTTCTCACCATGATCTATATGCGCAGAAAATTTCAAAAAATCTTCAGAAGTCAGCCAAATGCCATGTTCATTATCAAAACTATTTTACTTGTTTGGCAGGGACTCTGTTGGGTTTGAGAAGGCTGCTGAGTCCGGTGAGGCTGCCCATGGCTGCAGCTGTGGCTCCAACTGCAAGTGCAACCCTTGCAACTGCTGAGAAGGCTACCTACAAGCATGCATCAGCATGCCTACATGTATAAGTAAATAAAAAGCCATTTGTTGCCATGGCTCCAGTGTGTGTGTCTGCTCTTGTGGTACTGTACTAATGTGGCCTGTGAAACTTGTGAGGTGTCTCTGTGTGCTCTGATCAGAATCTTAGAGGCCATCATGGCCTTGTGATTGGAGAACCTGAGGTTTTCAGGCTGCGATATTGTGTAAGTGTGTCTGTGTTTGGTGGTGGAATATAATACGGTTTACTTGTGTGCGTTTATCTCTTATGTCACCTTCCTTTACTGATACAATGACGTTGTTCTACTTAACAAGAAAATTGACTAACGGCACAATTATTGAATCAGTTTACGAGTTTAAACAAAAGAGTTTGCAGAATAACCGACAAGAACATCGACTATCTCTAATCTTATTGAACCTTCCTCTGTATGCAACTATGCACAGCTTTTCCATTGCATTGAGACAAAGACACTTGTCACTGCTGAGTGTTCTCTAACAGATTAGACTTGAAATTTTCATGGTACCAGACTAAGAGGTCCTGAGTATGAATTTCATCAGATATTTATATTTGATTACTCGTACTAACTGAAAACAAAATAGTTGTGCTTAGTGAGAAAATTAGATAACATTCCTAACCAACCTGATCCTGAAGCCCAGCCTAAGAAGATGCATTGTTGAAAGAAATGAAAAATGCCAACCAGATGTTCCATGCATGACATGTAGGGCATCAAAAGTACATTTTTTTTTAGCAAAAGGCAGGAGCTTTGCCCATTTCATTAAAGAAAGAAAGGAGAAACAAGCCAAAGAGGAAGAGAATAAAACAAAAACTAAACCAGAAAGGCTTGCTCCCGCAAGCTGGTGTCCTCTCTGATCTTGGAAGCGAGCTCCAGCGAGGTCAGCTCCACCTGTTGGAAGATCCTCCTATTTCTTTCCTTTCAGATGTCCTAAACTATGTAGATGACTAAGCCATTGAAGTTTTTTCTGTCACGTTTAGGAGTCAGAAGGCTCGCTTGTTGCCACTAAGTCATAAAGGTGCTGAAATTCTGAGGAGGCACACGACTCGTAATGTTGCGCCAGAGGTGAACACCCTAGTCCAGGTCTAAAGAGCGTAGGGGCACAGCAAGCATAAGTGCGATGAAGTTTCTGGAGCTTGATTGCACAGGCTACAAAGAGGGTGATGAGGCCATACTCTCTTCGCTAGGTTATCCGCCGTTAAGATTTTGTCGTTGCTTAAGGTCCAAGCAAAAAACTTACACTTGTTCTCCGTCTGAGCCTTCCAGATCAGCTTGCCGAAGGAACAATGAATGCTGTCTTGAAATTGCATTAGGTAGGCTGATTTAGAAGAATACTCGCCATTCGACGTCCGTGTCCAGACAATGTCGTCTTGAATATTTGGGTCGAGGCTGACTTGCTGAATTTTGGTCCACAGGGTTATGAATTCCTGGAGTTGTTGGGAGGTGTTGAGGCCTCGAGGGATCTGATCGAGCGCATCCAGTTATTGTGATGCAATTCCTTGGCATCCGATCTGTTTTTCCTCGTTGCTATTTTGAAAAGGTTCGGAGCTATGCATTTTGGCGCTGTGCTTGAAAGCCAGCGATCATGCCAAAAACTCACCTTAAGCCCATCTCCAATGGAAATAGCTGTTGCCGCCTGGAATAATTGCTTGTCAATTTCGTCACAAGGCAGCTCTGTTCCAGCCCAGGGTTTGGAGTTGCTCTTCCAATCATACCACAACTATCTTAGCCTTAGAGCCCGACCAAATTTTTCGAAGTCGGAGATTCCTAAGCCACCAAGCTTCTTTGGGCGACACACCTTCCCCCAATTAACTAAGGAATGCCCCCTATTCGCGTGATCGGAACCCTTCCAAAGGAAAGATCGTCTAATTCTGTCCAACTTGTTCTGTGCCCACTTTGCTAAGGGGAAGATGGTGAGGTGGTAGGTCGGAAGCGAGGAAAGCACCGAGTTGACGAGGGTTAGCCTGCCCGCTTTGGACAGAAGCTTTCCCTTCCAACTCGGTAGCCTTGAAGCTATCTTGTCTATGGTAGGCAGAATGTGGATTTTCCTCAACTTGCGCGTGTGAAGCGGCAGACCTAAATATTTGCAAGGGAACTCGTTGCACTCTCCCGGGAAAGGCTGCAGAATTTCTTGGAGGTCAAGCTCCCCACAATGAATAGGGTACACCGCGCTTTTCTGGAGGTTGGTTACTAGGCCCGTTGCTTCCCCAAAAACTTGCAAGATATGTTGAAAGGCTTAAATTTTGGTCTTTATTGGGTTCATGAAAATGGCGGCGTCATCCGCATAAAGCGAGGTTCTCATCCGAATTGCACGCGAGAGAATCGGGGAAAGGATATCCTCTTGAATTGCACGGTCAATGATTTTGGCCAAAGGGTCGATCGCTAAGATGAAAAGCATCGGCGCTAGGGGCTCCTCATGCATTCTCTGCGATGGTGGAAACTTCTCCCTGGCTTGCCATTAATAAGGACCTTGGAAGACGAGGTAGCAAACAGGATCGAGATCCACTCCCTCCATCTAGGGCTGAAACCAAATTGTTCCGGGCGCTTCTAAAAGATACGCCCAATGGATGGAGTCAAGGCTTTTGCAATGTCCAAATTTTGAAGAATAAGGAGGCGTGCTAGATTTGTGCAAGTTCCGAATCACATTTTGAGTATATAAGAAGTTATCCTGGATGCATCTCTTCTTGATGAAGGCGCTTCGGCAGGGAGAGATGATTGAGTTCAGGTGAGGGGCCAAACGGTTTGCCAAAAGCTTGCAGAAAATTTTGCTGACGCTGTGGATCAGGCTGATTGGCCGAAAATCTGTGATTCGGGAAGAATCTTGTTTTTAGGAAGGAGCACGATGTTCGCTGAATTTGTGAGGTCGAAGTGTTGCGCATGCAGATTAAATAATTGTTGGAAGGTTGCAACCAAGTCATTCTTGAGTATGTCCCAGCATACTCTGTAGAACAGGCCAGTGAAGCCATCAGGGCCCGGAGCTTTATCCGGTGGCATGGAGAAGATAGTTTCCTTGATCTCCTCTTGGCCGAACGGGGTTTCTAATTGATGGAGGTCTCACTGCTGGTAACCTAGACTGGTCCAATCCAAGGATCTTGTTCAAGTCCCCGCAGATCCAATAAGTGAGTTGAAGAACCTGAAGGCTTCATCCGCCTTGTCTTGCTGAGTGGTAATAGGCCCCCTATCGGTTTGCAACATTTGGATGTGGTTCTTCCTTCTTCTATTACTTGCTTGAATATGGAAAAATTTGGTGTTGGCACCCCCCTGCTTGATCCAAGTTAGCCGGGACCTTTGCTTAATTCTTGCTTTTTCAATGGTTGCTAGACCGAGGCATCTTGCTTTAAGAGTACGCCGCAAGAGGAGCTCTTGCTACGAGAGGGTTCGACGCTCTTGGGCTTTGTCAAGCTAAAGAATCACTTCTTTGACAATAGCTAGCTGAATCTTCGAATTGCTGACTTTGAGCTTTACCCAACGCTTGAGTGCTTTTGCCGTGCGGGAGAGTTTTATATGAAACCTTTTGGTTGCTTGTTGAGGATTTAAACCGGCCTCGCTTCTTGCTTGGACAACTCAGAGAAAACCATTCAACCTAGTCCAATGGTTTTCAAAGCCAAAACCTTTGAAACGATAACGCTCCGTTTCGCCAAGAAGGAGCAGCGGGGCATGGTCTAAAACAAGAGTTGGCAGGGCTTGAAGAAAAGCTGAAGGGAAGAGGAGGTCCCAACTGGTAGAACAGAACATATGATCAATTCTTGTATGCGTGGGGTTAGATCTCTCATTGCACCAGGTGAATTTTCTACCGGATAAGCTGATTTCTTTAAGGCTGAGGTGGTTTAGCACCTTGGAAGCACCGACAAGCCGGCAAGATGCCGTGTCAGTGTCGGACACGGACACGGCTCAGATACGTATCCCAAGCGTGTCGGAAATTGCAATCACGAAAAAAAATAAAAACAAAATCGGATATGTATCGGACACTTGGGCGCCGCCTTCTTCCTGGTGCCGCCACTTGTAGTTGTTGGTCCGCCACCACTGCCTGGGTCTGCTGGCATGTATGACGATTAGCTAGTGGTTGTAGTCGTACCTAGGGGAGAAGATCGTCTCCCTCGCTGCCTCCCCTCAAGGCGCCGCGCGGCTTTTGGCCACGTGCACCAGAGCCCTGGCCACCACAACGGCGACAGGGGAACGCAATGCTCGGGGAGAGCAAGGCAAGAGGGAGAAGGAGGAAGAGGAGGGTTTTGCAGGGAAGGCGAAGGCCTAGTCCACGAGGCGAGCGGCGGCGGCAGCGGCCGGGAGGGAAGCCATTGGAGCACTCGAGTGTGTGAGGTTTACAAGTTGGGGATAAGGTGAGAGAGAGATAAAGAGTTATGAAGGAGGGGAGAGAGAAGAAGAAGATATTTTACTACGAGGGTTATAGCCTTTTGTTAAATGGGCCAGGCTGGATGTTGGGTAGATATTTATTTGCTTTGTTCCTCCTGCTTTCATGGGCTGGCTGAAATAGGCTTCGAAATGGGCTTTTTGATGGCCCAACTACAGAGTAGGCTGTCCAGGCCTATCGGCAATTTGTGCAATTAGCATTTAGCAATAGCAAGATTCTCTTAAAAAAAACTTGAGATACACCAACATCATCATCATCATCATCATCATCATCATCATTATTATTATATATACAGCTGTGTCCCCGTATCGCCATTTTTTAGAAAATGGCGAATCTCGTATCCAATACGTGTCGTGTCTAACACGCGTGTCCGTGTCCGTGCATCCTAGTTTAGCACCGATCTGAAGGACCCCATGAGCCGCCGATTTAGGTTTTGATTACTTTTATCTGCTGCTTGGTAAATGAGGTTGAAATCGCCAAGGAGAAGCCATTGCTGACGAGAGAGGGTTAGTGAAAGCGATCGAAGCTCTTGGAGGAAGTTAACCTTGTCATCATCCTCTTGAGGTCCATAGAACCCCGTTAAGAACCAACTAGTGATCCCCTAGGTGTGCACCTAGGCTGCCTAGGCGGTGCCTAGGCGCTGGGCATAGCGCCACCGCCACGACTTGGTGCCAGTCGGGAGCTCTAGGCGGCCGAGCGCCTAGCTGGAGCTGGGCGGTCCAAGGCGGTCCCAGGCATCGCGAGACGGTCCCAGGCAGCGCGAGGATGGGCGGACTGGAGCGGTTCGAGGTGGATCTGGGTGGCCCGAGGCGGATCTGGGCAGCCCGAGGCAGAGCATCGCGTGGTGGGAAGAAAAACAGTAGAGCGGGAAGTGCGGTGGGAAGAAAAACAGTAGGCGGGAAAATAGTAAAGAGGTATGTGGCTCTCAGTCTCTCACCTTCCGGTCAGAAGCAGTTGCGGTCGGCTCGGCTGCTCCCGTCGCGATCGCGGGCCGCCACCTCCTCTGCTTCTCCGTCGCGAAGCTCCTCCCGGATCCCCGTCGCCATCGCAGCTCCTCCCGGCCGTCACCGTCGCGGCGGCATGCTGCCTCCCTGTCGCCCCTGTGTCACCGCCTCCCTCGCCCTCGCCTCTCCTCAAGCGTCTTCAAGTTGTCGCCAGAACTCTGCGCCCAGATCCCCCGTCACCTCTTGTGGCCTCGCTTCCCGACCCCTCATCTGGCCCTCGCCCCCCCGTGCCCCTCTCGTGGCCTCGCTTCTTCACGCCACACAGGCAAGACAAGCGCAGGAGTACTGGAGTAGTAGTAGCGGCTTTCATTACTCAAAGGTCGTGGTAGCTCAAGATAGTATGGTTAGTGGTTACTTGGTTAGTCTCGCACAAGAGCAAAGGTCGACAAAGTGAATCTTATTAATCTCGCGACAAGATGGCGGTTCGCACATAAATCTTGCAATGTGGTTAGTCTCGCACAAAGAGTGAGTAGCATCGTTTATGTTTAGTACTCATTAGTTAATTACTCAATTAGCTTCCAACCAAAAAATTATGAGGAAGAAGATGACTAGTCATTCACTCACTTGATCATCAAATTATCATATGACTCTATCTATATTTCACTTACTTGTTTTATTTGTGAGACCTTATGAACTATAAACTATTTATATTTAGCTTACTTGTTTTATTTGTGACTTGTTTCATTGTTTGAACTATTTGATGTTACTTGTTTGAATTATATTTTTATTGCATTAAGTCATCAACTCATGAAGATCATTACATCAAGTCTTCAAATATATTTGCATCACCAAGCCACCAAGGTAACATCTCTGTAGGACCGGAAAGGCAACTAGAGGGGGGGTGAATAGACGTTTTTCCTATTTTTCACCTCGATCGAACTCAACACTATTTTCACTCCAATAGCTATAAAAGCTATGAAGATCTATATACAGGCATAGCGGATAACCTGTGTTGAATCCGATCAAACCCCGAAGCCACAAGACAAAAACATCTTACAATCGTGCTGGCACAAGATATTAACCAAACAAGCTATTAACTAAACCAAAAACTCAAGCAGCTGCTAGCAATTTACTTTAAGTCATGGTCCAGTCAAGAATGCCATGGATGAGTATTTTATTCTCACATATATGAATAAAACAATCATCCACTACGGACCAAAGCTCAACTTCAACAAAAGCACTATTGCCAACAGCAAAAGCAATTGAGAAATGTTTGCTAGCTATTACCAGAACCGATCAAGCTGATAAGCTGTAAGGAATATTCAATTCTGAAACATCAAAACGCACAGCTCTTAAGATCAAACAGTGAATCGCCAGATTCAATCAGCTCAAAGGAATAAAAAAACATTTACTCATTATAATACCAAGACGACAATACCGAGATCAAACCGACGATAAGCGCATAATAAAAAATCAACGAACAACACAGTCGTTGCAAGCTTGGTCTGTGCAGCATCAAGTTAATCAAGTTACTAGCCTCTTACAGCAAGAGAAAAAAAGGACATCAATACAGCCGCTGCAAACTCTCACTTTCTCTGTCTACATGCACAGCTCGTGCTCTGGGAGTCTTGATCTAGCCGAGTGCATCATTGGAGCAGGCCAAGGCAAGGCAATAAAATAACCAAAAGGCCAATTGATGGGAGATGAAACTAACACCTCATCACATAAAAATGGCAGCCAACATACAACTTGATTAAGCTAACACAGGGATCTGCAGGAGCCAAGAAATTCCGGTTTTTCTTCAACCGACACAACCACAGAGCAATCAAAGCAGCTAAGAAAAAGTGCCAAGTCCTGATTTCACGGGCGCTACACACGCACTGTACTGGCCGCCAAGAACTCTTCTACGGGCGCTACAAACCCGACAAAGACAAAGATGAAGAAGCAAAATGGCGATTCATCGAACATACCGCATGACTTCGGTTTTAGTGGGCACAGGCCGGCAATCAAATCAAAGAAACAAAACTTTAAAAGAAAACAGGAAACCAAAAAGTACCGCCACAGAGCTCGTCTCGTGGCAACAGGCAACAATTTGCACCAAATAAAAAATCGATCAAACAGTAACTTGCTGGAAATTAAACCGAATCTGCAGATCCGACAAGAGGAAGTTGCACCCAAACAAATAAACAAGGCTTTAAAAGAAAACAAAGAAATCGCCAGATGAAAGAATGAAACAAAGAAAATCCAAATGGCCGCTAAACTCCAATTTCCGCTGGTTTTGTTGGCCTCCGATTTAATCGCAAGACAAGGAATCATGACAAGAAACCAACAAATTACGCCAGATTTTTGTTTTTCTACCAGCACGATCTCGCCGCTAAGACTCAAGAGTCGCTACCGCTTCTTGTGTCTGCTAACGAGACCCAACGCGCCTCCCAGGGGGTCCTGATTCTACTGAGGCACAGGGCGCCGCCTAGATCTGAGTTTTATCAGCAGAGGATCACAGCGGCGCAACAAAGATTAAAACCGGATCAAAAAGCAAGAGCAAAAGGGCCAGCTGCTTCTACAAAAAATGAATCAGCCTTTCAGATCTGACAATACGAACAGGAGAATAGCTGCTCAAGCAATAAAATAAACTGGAAGCAACAAACTGCAGTGAATCCAACTGAACCGATGGGACAAGCTAAACAGCAATGAAATCAACAAGCAGTTTTCTGCCAGGCACTCAACAGGCGCTCGTTTTTTTTTTCCCCGGGAGATTGGAGCACCACCACCAAGCGCCTCGATTTTTCTCAAGAATACCAGAGCCGCCACTCTTTTTTTTTCAATGCAGAGCTCGCTTCTCTCTGCAGGCGTAGAGGCCACACCTCAATCTAATTTTTCTGGCTATCGCACAAGTTTTGGGGGCGCCGCCACAGGCTCCAAAAGCCCCACCAGAATATCTCATCTTCTATTCCTTTTTATATGACACCTCTTAACCCTAGAACCCATTTAGAATTAGAGCTAAACCTAATGGGCTTCCGTTAAGGCCCAACATCAACGGAACACACACGCACGCATCTCAAAGCGCCGTCTTCATCGTCGATTGATCTAAACCGCTTCACCATGCGCCGACCCGCGCCGCGGCTTAGCCAAAAGGTCACCAAGATGGTATTTGATAAAATTACCAAAATACCCCTTCTCGATCTTTTCCGAAGACCGAGTCCAATCCAGTTGAAGCAATCGCCTGCTTTGCCACGTGTAGGTTGATCAACGGCTCCATGTCGTCAAGTCTCTCCCGTCCGGATCCCACCGGCACCACTGAGCACTTGCAACGACTCCCGCGACGCTTCATCCAACCGCCGACCGAACCGCCTGTTCGGTCATCTCGCCCATTCGCGCCATGCTTGAGTCACTCGACCACCCGCATCCTTGATCGTTTCGACCTCGGCTCTCCAAGCTTAGTCCCGATCCTCCTCGCCGTTGACCGTCATTGACTCGCAAGCCACCAGACAAAGAATAGATAAGCAACACGAATCCGGAACAAGTTCTTCACAACTTGACCCACGTTAGCCAAAACAAAGAATATGCAACACATATGCATTAACAAATATGGATATGACCTATCCCAAAATCAAATCACCACTTATATCAACATTCAAGATAAAAGCCGGCCGATCAGACCACGACCGACAGATCTCAATCTTTGTCGAAAACACATGAAACTTCAAACCAAAAGCCACATTGCCAATTGTTTCATCATCCTAAGATCATGGGCATATCCCCATGATATCCACAATCTCCCCTTGATGAACACATTGGCAATCTCGTAAAATGTAAGTTTGTGGTTTGAAAAGTAAAATACTCGCAGTTTTAAGATAAAGGCACAACTTGGTCCAAATGCAAGAAAAAGCAATGGAAATGACCAAGTTGGCTTCAGAATAGCATAAACAAGTGAGATAAGACAAAAAGAAGGAAGAAAGCTTCCAATTCCAGAGAATCGACAAAAATCTCACTTAAGGTCAATATGAAAGAACAATTGTTCTATTTGACCTTTGATCATTGTGAGTCTTCAAGAATTGCAATTCAAGTTCAGAAAAAGCAATAAGACCAAAAGAATGCAATTGCAATATGAAAGCTCCCCCTCACTATGATCATCATTTTAAAAGAGAGAATATGAAATTTCAATTTCTTCATTTCTCCCCCTTACAAAACTTCTCCCCCATAATCAAAAAGCTCTTTAATAACAATACATTTTCGCTATATCTTCTCCCCCTTTGACAATGGATTCATCAAGGAATTATCCCTTCCTCTCATCTAGAGATAACAAATGCACAAGAAAGGAAGAAGCAAAAGAAAGAACATGCATAAAATGCAATGGAGTAGCTTCATTTTTGTTTTGATTTTTCAATTTTTTAGGTAAAAGAAGCTTTGGAGATTACTCAATTGAACAGGCTAGCATTTCTACCATTACTCAAGATACAACAAGCCTGACAAAGCTAGCAAGATCATGATAAGACATATATAGCAAAGCTAGGCTAATGAGCTCAATATATCACATGTTGTTGGATTAAATTAAGCAATGCATCAAAATTAGCAAGTTCAACAACAGTTATCCTAAAGTGATAATGGCCATATCAGAATGTCATTGTGAGATCCAGAAGCTAGCAAAGACCATCTTAAAGACAAAAAGTCCTAAATTGAATCATTTAGCTCAATTTTTTGTCAAAAGCCCAAATTTCAACTATTTTTCATTTGCAATGAATATTCAAGTTGATAAAAGGTCTATCTTAGTAAAGAAGATCCTGGACTAGGAGCCATCCACAACCTCTTCCTAAGCTTCAACCACATTTGACAAATTGCAATTTCAGCCATGTGCTAGATCTCAAGCCTCACTACGACCATCCCAAGCAACAAAAGCTTAAAAGAGTGGTCTAGGTCATCCAAAACTCCCCGAGTTCATGCCTAGTACAATGGCAAGCCGCCTCATGAGAAAGAATTGGTGAGATCAGTTTTTACACAAAAGATATCATTTTTCATTTTGCACAAGGTCGTTTTTAGATTCATTAGTGAACCGAAAGCTCAAAGATGTTCAATTCTAGATTCCAGAGCTAACAAAGCAATTTTGACAGGCCAATGTCACAAAAGGATCACTAATTGTGCAACTAGCTAAAAGATCCACAAATTGCAATTTTCGTTCAAGTTAATTAACAGTTCTAGCTCATATAGCAAAGACATTGCCTGCACATGTGAAAGCATGATAATTCTAGCAAGTCAAAGAACTAGACACAATCTTGAGCAAGAATTGAAATACTAAAGCTCAACAGGGTAATAAGTAAAGCTTCATCAATTTAAAAGACAGAAGCAGTAAATCTTATATAACAAGTATCTTTTTGTGATTTTCCATATGTATGCAATATGATACAATGAGATGCACAAAAGACTTAAAAGCCTAAAAAGATCACAAGGATCAAAAAGATCCAAAGAAGATACCACTTGAAGAAGGTATCAGAAAAGATCCACAAAAGCTCAAATGAACAAGGAAAGTTCAAATGAACAAAGAAGGTTCAGAAAAGAACTAAGAAACTTCCGAAAAGAACCAACTCCCCCTCAAACCAACCCCTAGGGATAAATTATCCCTAACTTGCTTCTCAAGGTGGCAAACCTTGTTGGGTCTAAAAAGCTTTGAGGGGAGATCTGCCAAAAGACCTTGGACTCCACAAAAACTAGCACAAGGACTTCAAACACCACACGATCTCTAGGGAAATCAACTCGAAAAGCTAGGGAGTGAAACACAAACACTAAAAAGCTTACAGGCAACTCAAAAACCTGCTAACACTAGTGATTGGGAGACAAGCTCGACCTAGGCTGTGAGAAGAATGCATCCTAGCAAATCATGAGATAAGAAGAGTGCCTAGAAAATACACGTGCTAGAACAGAGCCTCCTATCTACCCTGAACACAACAAACCCAACACCTGACACGAACCAGATGCAATGCAAGGTAGGCTAGGGATACCATACACAAATGTAGGGTGTAGAAGCTCGAACCTGAGTCCCACTGCTTGGCAGTGAGATGTAGTCATGATAGATGAAGATCCATTCCTTGAAGCTCCAGAAAATAGTTGCACTCACTCATCATCCTCATCTCAAATTAATTCGTCTCCAAAAAGTGATAGTCATCATTGAAGGCACAAATGAAGAAGAACCAACAGCTTGAGGTGATAACACTTGTGGGACCACATGTTCTTCTTCTCAGCTGAAAGACTACACAAAAGAGACAGAAAAGTCTATGCCTTGGTACTGGGTTAGTGAAACAATATCTAGGGAAACAGTACCAAGACACATGACTAGCAAGGATAGCAGCAAATGATCCAAAACTCATAACAGCATATAATCAATAATTTAAGACATGAGCATGGAGATAGACAAGACAATTTGAGCACATGCTATCCAAGATATGATAAAGCTCAACCTATCCTTAATCCACAATAAAGCATAGGAACAAGCAAACAAGCACATAGCATATCACCCATCATATATACAGTCGAAAGTAAAGCATGCTAGTGAAAGCTATGGCAAGACTCATGCATCCACAATTAACAGTAAAGCACAATAACCATGTAAGCATGAAGCATTTTAGAACAAATCATGAATAATGAATGCTAACATGGATATCAAGTGAACAAGTGGATACAAAAGACAAAAATCAACAAGAGCAATATGATAAATGTATGAAATCAGTACAAGCTCTTGAAGACAAAACCAAGCTTACATAACCATAGAAATAATGAACAACAATATGATAAATGGATATACAAGCAAGATAAAAGAAAAAGCATGATGAAGGATATCATAAGAGAAAAACATGCCAATAAGGTACAAGTGAGCACAAAGCAAGCACAACATGCCAAGTATGAATAATCATGAAGATAAGGGCATGAAGGTATAAGATAGCTCACCAGACATGTGAGAGCACCAATCATGAAAGTACATGCCTCTTGGAGGCCATCGTTGAGGTGGAGAACCATCAAGTGTCCCGATCATGTGACGAAGCAAAAGATCAGAATCTTTAAGTCCATGTTCTCCAACCCGCGTTCTTGGTACCTACACATGAGAAAGGCAAGGTGTCCGAGTCTTGGGTCCCGAAGGATTAGAGAGCGAATGCTTGGGAACCCAAACCTTGGACACATCACCACCAAAGGCAGTCGAACCATTATGTGAGTTAGCATGATGCAAATGATGGTCCATGCAAGAAGATCCAATATCAACCTTGAAGGCACGCCACGAGTGGACAGCTCGATGAGGAAAACGAGGTCCATCTCTAGAAAAGCAGCGATGGCCTTGCTTGAAAGCACCATGATGAGAACCAACAAAAGCATCAAAGAAACTCACACAACCTCGCCGTGGGTGTGTACCTTGATGAACAAAACGAGGTCCACCTCTTGGACAACGGCGGAAATCCTGCCTCGGGGCAGCTCGTGGACCAAAACCAAAACTATACAAACCATGTTCACGGTGCTGTCCTACACCACTAGAAAAGGTGTCAAAGAAGCCATCAACAAATCGAGTCTTCGTGCTTGGCTCTTTAGTGTGCATGTCATGAGAGAGACTATGCCCACTAGGAGACTTAGAAGCATGAGCTCGACGCATCTGTTTTGCACACCGAAAGCAGAAATCCACATGATGTACATTCTTCCCACAAAATGAGCAATGGTGTAAAGGTCTACTAGTAGACACGGTCCGAGAGGACGGCACCATTATGGCTCAAAGAAGAAGTCCCGAAGAACTAGCATCATGACTCGCCCTCAGATCGACACTAGACCCACACATGCCATGAGAAAGGCTATGTGTGTTCCTAGAGGTACGATGACGCACTCGACGCTCATGTTTCAAACGGCGAAAGCAAAACCCAAGAGTGTGTCCATTCTTCTTACAAAATGTGCAATGGTACTTTCTTTTTGAAGATTTAGTACCATTTGAGAGAGAAGCACATTTATCTTTTGAAATCCTTTGGACAACACAAAAAGAGTCCGAAAGAGTCGAACTCACCAAAGAAGAGCTATCCAAAGCGATGCCACAAAAACCAACATCAAGTGACTCACATTTAGCACAAAAAGACTCCAACTCCGAATGCAAAGATGCAAGAGAAATCTTAAAACATCAATCTCGGAGTGAAGGCAAATACAAGAGTCACATGACTTGGCGATCATATCATCGCAAGAAAGACTCAACCTCGCTCTTCAAAGAAATGCAAGATGTGCAAGAAATTAATGATGCTTTCGAATTAAGCATGCAGTTCAAAGCATCAATTTCAGTTTCTAAACAAGCACAATTCTTGCAAGAGACTAAACCATCCTTAAGCAATTTTTCATGTTCTAAGCACATGCTACAAGGCCTAGCTTCAATTTCAATAATGTCAGCCCTAGCATTTTCTAATTGTTTAAGATGCATGGAATTAGTCAATTTAAGCTTCTCAAAATCAGCAAGTATGCCTACACAAGAATCACAATTATTTCTAGCCATAGAACTAAGATTGCCTATTTCTAACTTAGCATTGTCAAGTTCATGATGTAAGGCAATACAAGAATCACAAGGCATAGAAACATTTGATTTCAAATTTTCATTTTCAGATTTTAGGCATGCAAAAGAATTGTTCAAGTTCTCCATGTCTACAAGCAATGAATCATAAGCATTCATGGAGTTTTTCAATTCAGAGAGCTCATGAGACAAATCACCCTTCTCTTTTTCTAACAATTTTACTTTCTTCCTAAGAGCAAACAGTTTAAGATCATATGAATATAAGACTTTTACAAGTTTTTCTTTGCTCACCTTGTTTAGCTCAAGTATGGGATCGTCCTCATAAGAGTCATCACTATCATCAAAAAGCTCATCATCAGAATCCTCTCCATCATGTTCATCCTCAAAAGCTGCTGTGCATGTCACTGGGTTTCTTCTCCTCGGGCTCCAAAAATGGCTCATCCCTGAAACTAAGACAATCAAAACAAAAGGATTTGCCACAGATATCACAGGAGACTTCCCCCTCCATCGCCATTACACTTATCATACATTCAAATATCTTGTTACGGCCAACACCATTGGTAAAAGAACCACGACAAGATGCAAGGAAACGCTAACAAGTCCTCACACTAGTCGCCATGCTCAAAGATCAATAAAGATCACAAAAGAGCAAACTTGGCTCTGATACCAATTGTAGGACCGGAAAGGCGACTAGAGGGGGGGTGAATAGACGCTTTTCCTATTTTTCACCTCGATCGAACTCAACACTATTTTCACTCCAATAGCTATAAAAGCTATGAAGATCTATATACAGGCACAGCGGATAACCTGTGTTGAATCCGATCAAACCCCGAAGCCACAAGACAAAAACATCTTACAATCGTATAGCACAAGATATTAACCAAACAAGCTATTAACTAAACCAAAACTCAAGCAAATGCTAGCAATTTACTTTAAGTCATGGTCCAATAAGAATGCCATGGATGAGTATTTTATTCTCACATATATGAATAAAACAATCATCCACTATGGACCAAAGCTCAACTTCAACAAAAGCACTATTGCCAACAAAGAAAAGCAATTGAGAAATGTTTGCTAGCTATTACCGTAATGCATCAAGCCGATAAGTCAGAAGGAATATTCAATTAAACATCAAAACGCGACTCTTAAGATCAAGCGGTGAATCGCCAGATTCAATCACCAAAGGAATAAAAAACATTTACTCATTATAATACCAAGACGACGGTAGCTGAGATCAAACCGATCGACAAGCGCATAATAAAAAATCAACGAACAACACAACAAGGTAAGCTTGGTCTCAGGCAAAGATCAAGTTAATCAAGTTACTAGCCTCTTACAAAGAAGAGAAAAAAGGACATCAATACATTACCGCAAACTCTCACTTTCTCTCGTTTACATGCACACTGCGGCTCGGGAGTCTTGATCTAGCCGAAGATCATTGAGCAAAGCCAAGGCAAGGCAATAAAATAACCAAAAGGCCAATTGATGGGAGATGAAACTAACACCTCATCACATAAAAATGGCAGCCAACATACAACTTGATTAAGCTAACACAGGATCCGCAGGAGCCAAGAAATTCGGTTTTTCTTCAACCGACTCAACCACAGAGCAATCAAAGCAACTAAGAAAAGTGCTAAGTCCTCGATTTCACAGGCGCTACACACGACTTCATCGCCGCCAAGAACTCTTCTACTAAGCGCCATAAACCGACAAAGACAAAGATGAAGAAGCAAAATGGCGATTCATCGAACATACCGCACAGACTCGGTTTTTAGTGGGCACAGGCCGGCAATCAAATCAAAGAAACAAAACTTTAAAAGAAAACAGGAAACCGAAAAAGCAGCCGCCACAGGAGCTCTGTCTCAGGGCAACAGGCAACAATTTGCAGCCAAATAAAAAATCGATCAAACAGTAACTTGCTGGAAATTAAACCGAATCTGCAGATCTGACAAGAGGAAGTTGCACCCAAACAAATAAACAAGGCTTTAAAAGAAAACAACAAAACTGCCAGATGAAAGAATGAAACAAAGAAAATCCAAATGGCCGCCAAACTCCAATTTCTCTGCCGGGTTTTGCTGGCCTCCGATTTAAAGGCAAGACAATGAATAGCAACAAGAAACCAACAAATTACCAGATTTTTGTTTTTCTATCAGCACGATCGCTGCCGCTAAGACTCAAGAGTCGCTACCGCTTCTTGTGTCTGCTAACGAGACCCAACGCTTCCCTGTGGGGTCCCGATTCTATCGAGGCCTGGCGCCGCCTAGATCCGAAGTTTTATCAAGAGAGGATCACATGCAAGAACAAAGATTAAAAGCGGATCAAAAAGCAAGAGCAAAAGGGCCAGCTGCTTCTACAAAAAACGAATCAGCCTTTCAGATCTGACAATACGAACAGGAGAATAGCTGCTCAAGCAATAAAATAAACTGGAAGCAACAAACTACAATGAATCCAACTGAACCGATGGGACAAGCTAAACAACAATGAAATCAACAAGCAGTTTTCTGCCAGGCACTCAACAGGCGCTCGTTTTTTTTTCCCCGGGAGATTGGAGCGCCACCACCAAGCGCTCTGATTTTTCTCTCAGCAGTGCCCAGAGCCGCCAGCTCTCTTTTTTTTTCAGCGGCAGAGCCTCTGCTTCTCTGCAGGGCAGAGAGGCCACACCTCAATCTAATTTTTCTGGCTATCGCACAAGTTTTGGGGGCGCCGCCACAGGCTCCAAAAGCCCCACCAGAATATCTCATCTTCTATTCCTTTTTATATGACACCTCTTAACCCTAGAACCCTTTTAGAATAAGAGCTAAACCTAATGGGCTTCCGTTAAGGCCCAACATCAACGGAACACACACGACGATCTCAAAGCGCCGCCTTCATCGCCGATTGATCTAAACCGCTTCACCACCGCCGACCGCCATGCTTAGCCAAAGGTCACTAAGATGGTATTTGGTAAAATTACCAAAATACCCCTTCTCGATCTTTTCCAAGACCGAGTCCAATCCAGCTTGAAGCAATCGCCGCTTTGCCACGTAGGTTGATCAACGGCTCCATGTCGCCAAGTCTCTCCCGTCCGGATCCCACCGCACCATCGAGCACTTGCAACGACCCGCCGCCGCTTCATCCAACCAACAGACCAACCGCCTGTTCGGTCATCTCATCCATTCTCAAGGCCATGCTTGAGTCACCCGACTCACCCGCATCCTTGATCGTTTCGACCTCAGCTCTCCAAGCTTAGTCCCGATCCTCCTCGCCGCTGACCGTCATTGACTCGCAAGCCACCAAGACAAAGAATAGACAAGCAAACACGAATCCTAAACAAGTTCTTCACAACTTGACCCACGTTAGCCAAAAACAAAGAATATGCAACACATATGCATTAACAAATATGGATATGACCTATCCCAAAATAAAATCACCACTTATATCAACATTCAGCACAAAAGCCGGTCAGACCGCCGCTGACCTGACAGATCTGAATTTTTGTCGAAAACACATGAAACTTCAAACCAAAAGCCACATTGCCAATTGTTTCATCATCCTAAGATCATGGGCATATCCCCATGATATCCACAATCTCTTCTTACATAATAACACATATACATACATACATGTAACATCTCTTCTTACATAATTACACATATACATACATACATGTAATATATACATAAGCTTGGACTGATGCTTGCTATTATGTGTTCATCCTGCTTGCTTAGACTGGTGCTGGAGGCGATTACGCTTGCAATTCTATTCGGCCGCCTAGGCCCCGCCTAGGCGCCCTAGGCGCTAGGCGGCCACCCACCGCCTGCCTAGCGCCTAGCGCCTAGGTGAACACTGGAACCAAGATGTGCCATCATCTTTCGCGGTCACACGAGCGCTAACAAAATTGGTTGCGAAGGCTGGCTGAGAAAGATCGAAGTGATCATCCGAGATAGCCAAAAGGATGCCGCCCCGAACACCGATAGCCGGAAGGAAGCAGAAGGAGTCCGAAAATTTGATACCCAAGGTTTCAACAACCAATTGCCTGCCAATTGAAGCTAACTTGGTTTCTTGAAGGCACACAATGGTGCTTCTTGTGCTCTAGACTAGCTCATGCACAACATATTGCCTAGCAGGGGAGTTGAGGCCTCGAACATTCTAGTTCAGAATTATGCAGTTTTGACGTGACATGGGGATTGCAAAACAACCAGGGAGCGGACAGAAACCCAAATGCAATACAGCGTAGATCGATCCATTAGCCCAAGGCTCCAGCGGGCGAAACGCACGTCTAGGCACATGAAGCGCAGGCAGGTCAGATGGCTCCAGAAACAAAAGTTGCTGCCTCAGAGAAGACTCCTCCTACCATGCCGAAACAGCTGCACAGAATAGTACAGGACCCAAACAAGACGACAACAAAGCGCGACAGAGCCGCGGGGAATGAAAACAGCAGGGGGCTTGAAGGAGACAAATCCTCGATGACGACTGTGGGAAGTGGAGGACCGCTTCAAGCTGGTGGGGGGCGGCTCGCCAAGCCACAACCACCTAGGTGCGCACATGGGAGGCAGCATCACCCACCTGTGGACCCGCCATAGTGATGGGGAGGCGATAGTCCTCCACGCCCAATCCCACCAACGCGGAGATAGCTCTGATCGCAGCCTCCGTGAGCGACCCTTCAAGCAGTTTTAGGTATTCATGGGTGCTGTCAACGGGCACCCCCAACCTTCTCTTGAGAAGTTGTTGAGCCTTTTCTTCCATGGTGAGCTTGCCTGCAGGTTTACAAGCTAGGCATGCACCGCGGTGCAAGCTCAACCCCTTCTTCTTGGCTCGCGTCTCTGCAGGTTCCTCTTGTAGAAGTGCAGCAATGGGGGCATGAGCTCTTTGGTGACCTCTGAGATGAATTGAGTCAGCTTGAACACTGATCGGCTGGCCCCAATAGGTGGTTGGGTGTCTCATCACGGAGGGTCGGACCTCTCGCCGAAGAATAGGGGGCAGCGCGACATGATGACAACACGACCTCGGAAGGGCCTTGACTACAAGGGGTTAGCTCCAGACGGCAATGCAAGGTCGAAAGCAGAGCCTGCACCAATGGATTCAAATCATCCCACTGGTCGGTCACCTGGGTGGAAGCGAGCGCTGTCATCCTCTCTTGATTTGGTGCAGAAACGGCCAAAGGGAGTTGAAGGCCCTCAGCGTCGAGCTTCTAGAGTGCTTGTGTAACCTCAGCTAGCTTCTGCTATGCTATCTCCGTGATCTGCAAATTCTGCGACTGGCCTGGCTCCTGGACGGTCACCTCAGCTGGTGTCTTTTCTTGGTTTGTAGCCGAAGCAGCCAAGGGGAGTTCCAGCTTGCCAACACACACCCGGTCTTGAGATCCTGTGTCTCCAGCCACCCTTGCCCGTTGACGGTTATCCCTGTTGCCATGTGGAAGACCCCGGCGGGGAGACTGCTCACGGTCCCGTCCCGAGCCAAGACGGAGCTTGACAGAGGTGTCGGAGCTCCTGTGACTGCGGTGGGTGGTGTGGTTGTGGCGGCCGTCGTCGTCGTCGCTGTCGTCGCTATCCTTGCGCCTCCCGTGCAGGTTGGCGAGGTGGTCGTCTCGGTCCGAGTGGCGAGGGGGTCGACGGTGGCCTCGGGGGTTACGGCGTTCTTCCATCTTCTCTTCCACCTCTTCCTGCCGAAGGGAGAGAGGGGCAAAGTGAGACGGCCCCTCTTTGGATTCCGGAGTTCCATCCACCGCCCCTAGGTTCCAAGGGAGCCTGGTTGTGATGGGCTCATACGGGGCGAAGTCCGTAGCCGATAGGAAATCGTCTAGAGGCACAACAGTGTGGTCCTTGACGTAGTCGAGGTGAAGGATCACCCGGTGGGTAAGCCCTCTTCCAATTGTCCGAGAGGCGAGAGCTCTATTCTGAACGGTTTGGTTCCTCCCAATGCGTGAATGTGATCCAGGCCACCTTAGGGATTGAACTCGGGTTAGCAGTCCAAGCCCATAGGTTGAGAGTCCTCATGTCTTCCCGACTCGCCGAGATCCCCTCGATGGAATGCAGCGAGCATTTCCTACCAACGATGCGCTCTGCGACCTCCGGTGTCCAAGCGAACACCAGGAGCCCTTCCAGGCAAAGACGGACATGGAAGAACATCGTAGCACCGAAGGCATGGCTCACTGATCTCCACGGTTGCACGTGGATCTCCAAGTCTTCATGATGAAATTTCTTCGCCTCCCGAACTCGATCCCTCGAATGCTTGCTGCTGAACTTGAGGAGCTAGGTCTCCGTATGACGGAGGGAGACAGCCACCTCATCACGTCGAAGGCCGAAGCGGCGGCAAACCGCCTCTGCCACAGCTCTGTCATCAGTACCAGAGTCGCCCTGCAGCACCCAAGCCACAAGAGCTGAGGCCTCCCAGTCCTAGCGGGCACGGTCGAGTTGGGGGAAGCCGTTGACGATGCAGTAGTCCTCATCCGGTCGGGTGTCTGGTGCACCAAGGAAAGCCATGGTTGTGGCGCACTGTTTTGGGGGCGCCGACCTCCAGGGTTCCTCCGAAGGAGCTTGACGCTGCGGAGTGGAAGGTCGGCGAGGCTTCTGCCTGCTTCGACACTCCCTTGCCTGGTGGCCGAAGTTGGAGCAGGAGAAGCACCGGATGGGATCGTGACAGCTAGAAACTTTGTGGTGTCGTGAGAGGCAGTGGAAGCACTTTCCTTCGGTTTTAATGAGGAAGGAGGCAGGGGCTGATTGAGGGCGAGGAGAGGAATTGCGTCCAGCTGCACACCACAGCCGGTGTCTCTTGACAACATGCCATCCCTTTGCTGCGCCGGACCGAGCGGCAATGAGATGATGCGAGGGAGGGTCTGCTCTGCCCTGAAGGTGTGCGGCTTCCTCGAGGAAGCTTCGACAGGACGGGCGTGCCGAGCTAGAGTCCTAGCTCTGGGGGAACTCTCTGCCACATGAATGCGCTTCGACGATTGGTCTCTGTGGGAGCTTCCTGCCACTTGAATGCACTTCAGCGGATGGTAGGTGGTGGTGCTGCCCAACGCAGTGAATGGAGTGGAGTTCGGTTGAGTGTTGTGCTGCAGGTTTTGCATGAAAGAAGGGACTTGGGCTGGGTGCTGAAGGCGTGCTGAGGTGGCCGACAGAGAAAAGGAGGCGCTCCTTGGGGGGATTTCCTTCTGGGCTAGCTCGGCGTTACCAGGGGGAGCTTCAGCCAGGGCGCCGGAGCTGATGCTACGAGGGGCTTGGGCGGAGAGGATGCCGGCCGGAAGGGCGCCGGAGTTGATGCTGCGAGGGGCTTGGGCGGAGAGGAAGCCGGTTGGATGCAGGGGCCAGATCAGATCCGGATCCGCCCCTGAAAGGTTTGGGTGGGGAGGAGGTAGTGGGGAGGGTGGTTGGGAGGAGTGAGGGATGAAGGGAGGGGGCGGAAGAGGGGGAGGGCGCTGCCGATGGAGCTAGCCTGGGGGGGGAAGGGAAAGGCGGCATGACAGGGGGGAGGAGGGCCTTGGATTGGGGGCACATTGCGGCGCTGTGGGAGGGTTGGGTGGGGGGAGGTGAGCGGAGGGCTGGGGGCGTGGTCGCTAGTGCCGGAGTGGCACCGACGAGGAGAGGGAAACGGAGCTCTGGGCGCCTACGGAGTCGCCAGAATGTAGGCCAAGGAGCTCTGCTCGGCTCAGACAGTTGTTCGGCTCGAGCGGGAAAAGTACATTTTCTGGCAAGTAAATTTGACATGGTTTAACCTTTAAAAAGTTCTCATAATCTAAGCGGCCCTAGTATTTGTATGAAACAAAAGGTCAGTTATCATCATAAGTTAAAATTTGGCATCCTTTGTTGGAAATTAATCTAGACTTGCCAAGTAATAGGACGTTTGGATCCTGATACAATAAGCATCAGATCAAATTTGTTTGTTTCCTTTGTTAGGCTTTCCATGTTTAGTTTTTGGCTTGATTAGTAAGTTGATTAGATAGTCTTTAAAAAGATGTGTAATCAGATATGTTTGATAAGCAATAGAGAAAAAGAAAAAAAAATAGAAAACGATGCGCTGCAAAGCAGCACCAAAAATCTCTCTGTTGCTTCGTGAGTTTCCAGAGCGTGAGCATGTGTCTTCATCTTCGTGTGCATCAGCCGAGTGCATGCGTGTGTGTGGGTTTCATCTTCTATTGGCATCCAGAGCCATCACATGAGTGTTTCATCATTAGAATAATTTCACGGTGAAGTCGTCCACCGACTCTGTTTCCTTCATGTGCAAACCCTCGAACTCGCTCTTGAGGGTCTGCACGCGCGCCTCCTTGACATGAGGCGTGTCCCACGCAGCTTTCGTCGTCTCCTTTTCGGCGAGTAGGAGGAGGGTCTCCTCCAAGACTCCTTGGAAGATGGCCGCAAGAGCCATCTGATCTTGGCGCTCATCAATGTCGTTGGCCAAGACAGCTTTCCAAACACCTTAGGCTTCCATGAACACCTTCATCTTTATTTTCCATGCGCTGTAGTTGCTCTTGCTCAGCATAGGGTATTGAAAAGAGATGCTGCTTTCTCTTTCCGGTACCCTCGATGGACCACCGCTCGACGTCGTCTCATCACCGGTGACACCACTTCTCGGACAACGCGACATGATCTTGGACATACACGGATCAAGAACTCAGACTCTGATACCAATCATTGTAAATTCTTCCAGGAAACATACACATGATTTACCTGTGGACGCACACCACACGGGGGAGATGCACACACAAAAGTCAAAAACTATTGAACTTACAAGACGATTTTTGTGCTACTCAACATCTGAGTTTTTCCAGGTTTCTTTCTTTCGCTTTTATTCTATCAAACAAAGAGTAACTGAAGGCAGAGCAATTCATGCGCCGCTACCCCTTGATCTCCTAATGCAAATATCAATGTGCAAAACTCACGCCACTACCACCCACTAATTCCTACATATATGCAACTAACTCACCAACTCACTAACGCACGCACTAACTCACGACTTATATTTTTCCTAACAATTTTTCTCTTTGCATACAAATTCTAGAATCTTGAGGTAACAAGAGACCTAGAAGATGTGTTGCTGTGGCTGAAGCTGCTACTGCGGTACGGACTGCGACTGTGGCAGCTGCTGCGGGTATCACTGCAACTGAATTTCGATTCTTTGAGCACACATGCATGTTTCAGGCTTTCAGCAAGCTAAAATGTGACAAATTGCTAAAAAAAAAATTACTCCATGTGATGCGGATCGAACCACCAGAACCGCATCAATTTGTGCTATTAAATCAGAGAGAGGTTAGTATTGATTTGATTGATAATTCATTCATAGTCGGTGAAATACTTGTTAACGCCGAGAGAGGTGATTTTTTTTTTGTTGTCGAGTTATCTCCAGAAAAACACCAGGGTTTGGCAACATGTTCTTCCTTCTTGGTGAGGATTAAAGAACGCGGTTGCTGTTCTTGATCGGAGCTGATCCTGGTGATCCCTACTTGCGAGTCTTTCTATTCAGATTGGTTCGTGAGTTCCTCTTCGTTCTTGATTGCATTTTGTGCGGCTACTGCTGATCATTGGTGTAACCGAGAATTAATTATCCTCTAATTGCTGCTGACATGAGGTTGGTTTGAACCTGTCCCTTGAACCGATCTGTACATACTACTTGTTTACTGCTGCTTGGATCGAGTGGTTTGCTATTCCATATACTAGTTTTGGTGCATGCTAGCTGATTGGAGATTGAGAGATGTTGCTGCTATTATTGTGTCATGAGCTTCGGAAATTGATATAATAGGATACGAGTGAGAGGTGGGAGGCTTCGGCCTAGGCTTGCGCTCAGGAACTGTGGTGGAGAGAAGGGAGTGCGCACGGCAGGGAGATGGGCCGGCATGCGCACGGCAGGGGGAGGAGGCGAGGGCTTATGGCAGGGAAGGAGGCGTGGTGAAGAGCCCTCTCTTTGAATAGAGAGATTAAAAAAGAGGTCATAAAGATCTCAATCTAATCTTTAAAGATATCGGAAACAAAAAGAGGTAATAAAGATCTCAATCTAATCTTTAAAGAGATTGGAAGGATCAACCTAATCTTTAAAGAGATCAGAAGGATCTCTATCTAATCTTGAGGATCATAATCGGATTACTCTATCTTTGCAAGCAAGTAAAGAGGTCGATTAGACCGGGCCCATGCGGCGCCTAGGTTTTCGCCTATCTAACTGAAGGTGCCGCCGGTTGGACTGGGCCCTTTTGGTGCCGGCGGTAAACCTGGCCTGACATGACATCTCCTCCCCGCCTCTAGCCAACAAATTTTGTCCTTGAGCCGAAGGACGGACAAAGAATGTCGAAAATCAACGAGGTCTTCCTAAGAAGCGGCGGATGCTGGTTGTCCCTGCCATTGAATCAAAATTTGACGGACACCATGGTAAAGACGTATGCGAAGGGCCTTGTCTGGTGTTGGAATCACTTTGCCACGAAGCAGGACCAGAAGATCAAGCGGCTGGTCTGGTGGAGTCTCATGGTACTTCTTGAGGAGACCCACATGAAAAACGCCATGAATACGGGCACTCATAGGTAGCAGAAGGCGATAGGCCACAGAGTCAATCTTGGCAATGATATGGTATAGACCGTAATACTTGGGCGCGAGCTTGCCCTTGGGAACAACACCTAAAGAGGCAGCCGACCGATCATGTAGTTGTAGCCAGACCCAATCACCAACATCAAAGATGAGAAGGCGATGCTTGCCATCATAATAAAGCTTGTCATGTTGCTGAGCTTGGTGGAGGCTGTGCTGGACATCTGCGAGGAAATCGTCACAATCGCGGAGCGTGGCATTGACGACCACGTTGCAAGAGTCGCCGTCTTCATATATGCGGATGGAAGAAGGAGCGCGTCCATAAACGACCTGAAACGACGCGTCCTTGAGAGCGGTATGGAAGGATATATTGTAGCAATATTCCGTCGAAGGCAACCAGTGAACCAACTACCATGGTCAATCACCCGTCATGCAGCGTAAATACATAGTGATGACTTTGTTAACGGCTTCCGATTGTCCATCGGACTGTGGGTGAAAAGCGGAGCTCATGTGTAACTTGAAACCGGAGGCCTGAAACAGTTCCTACCAAAATACCGAAGTGAATACGGGATCCCGATCAGAGACAGTGGAAACCGATACGCCATGGAGACGGACAATGTCGGAGAAAAACACGTGTGCCACCGATTATGCCGAGTACGGATGCACCAAAGGGATGAAGGGCATATTTGGAGAAGCGGTCAACAACTGTCAGGATGACGAACTTGCCGCCCACACGAGGAGGCCCTCGATGAAGTCCATGGCAATGTATTCCCAAACCTGAGAGGAAATCAGCTTGGAATCGAATCCAAGTGCCAATTCACTACTTCTACGATTAGTTACCTGATCGGGGATAAGGTACAGGACTTTGTCCAACTAGGGTACCACAATGTAACCTTTGGAATCCTCACGACCACGGGGTCATTAGTCTTAAGGGTTACGACCACGAAGGACGTGCAGTCTTTAATTAAATAAAGTAATATCAAGAGATTTAATTCTCGTCAGGCCGTCAGACGGATAGGGAACCGTCAAACGATTAATCGGAATATGGACAATTAATCATAATTATGCGGATAATTTGACGTTCAAGCTAACATATGTATGTATTTGATGATAATATTAGTCATAGAGGCATTCTAGCTCGTATTATTGCCAAAAGTACCAAATATATTTCTATCACTCTCAAATTATTTTTTTTGAAGGTCAGGCCTGACTGCCTTAAAGAAGAAACCGCCGAGGCGCCACGAGCCGATCAGCGCCGACCCAGGCAGGAGGGGGCCCACAGTCCCCCCCCATGCCCCTGAGCAAATTGCTCAGGCCTCCTCGTGAGCACTCTGCGTCGAGCGGGGCTCGAGCACAGGTGGGTTAGTGAGCATCGCTTCAACCTTACCAACTGAGCACAACTCGGTTCTCTATCACTCTCAAATTATAGCATAACTTCCTTACTAACTCAAAAGGTAGCATGACTTTAATAAGTTTAGGCTATAGCTCAGAAGCATGCAAAGTCACATCAACTACACTAACACATGCCGACAACCAAATGGGCTAGTTTTAAGTACACAAAATGATGCAATATCAGTTACTCTGAATAATCATCAAACATCCTTAAGTAATTTAGGAAATAAACAACCACACAGTATTGATTTAAAGTCATAAAACCATATGATAAATAGTGCAAATACATATATTTTAAAAAAATTCTTGTGAAGGTACAGGAAACATCAAAGAAACAGCTGTTAAGATACACGAATCTAAAATACTTAAGGATATGGTTAATTTGCATTTGCTTGAAATAATGACTCGTACAAGCAGATCCCAAAAAAGGAAGCTGTTGATTTTGTCGTTAAGAAATAAGCTTCACTTTAAAAAAAATAAGCTTGAAGTCTTCACATTTTCAACTAAGAAGCAAGAGAAGACCAATAAATTGGAGAGATCAGGGTAGTATTTGATAGAGAATAAACTCTAAATGACATTGGGAAAATAAAAAGAGTCGGCTGCAAGGATTAAAAACCGGAAACGAAAAATATCGGACCCTCCTATACCGGTTGCCGGCCAGTTTGCAGTTTTAAACCGGTCAAATTTTACCAAACAAAATTTAACCTTAAAATTTGGATTGTCCAGTTACCGTCCGGAATTACTGTTCATCAATTTAAATTTTTAACTTTTCGGACCGACAGTGTTTTACCGGTCTGGGCTGCGCCGGTCTTTTTATCCTTGGTCGGCTGTGGGCAACTCAAGAGATTATCAGAACAACTGCGGTATAATCGTAGGGTTCCTTCTGCAAATATACCTCCCTACTCAATCTCGCTTCCAATCTCTGTGAATGTTCGGGACGATAGATGGTAAAATTAAAGGGTTCTTTATGCAAAAACTACTCCGACTTCCAGGTCTGCCCGTACGATACCGATCGGACGGCTCAGATGAGACCAGCACGCGGATCGCACTTTTTATTTGCGATCTTGCGATCCAAAATTGGATCGTGATATTTATTTCCGATCCACAATAGATCCAAAACTAACGCGTTGACACTTTGATCCTCGAAAACTAACATGTTATTGTTTAAAAGCATATACAACGTGGTGTTTAGAGAGATACCTAGCAAATAAAAACTAATTTTTTTGGCCACGTATGATAGATAAATTGTTTATTTTATAGCATCGATGTTTAAGTAGACACTGATGTTTAACGAATGATTATGTATATAACTATATCTAGTTAATAGATACACAATATCTAAGCACATGTGAAAAAGATTTTTGCATTGAAAAAAATTAATTTTACTTGAGAGCTGATGACATGACTATATCCTATTTCTCTAGACATTCACGGACAATCACGTGGCTCTTCTGCAAACATTCCTCCGCAGCATTCACCCTGCTGCGTCTGGGCCGTGCGATATCGATCGGACGGATCCCGTCTCTCGTCTCCGCCCAACGGTTTCACAACCACACACTGCTCCCGGCGATGGCGACGGCGGCGCGGGCTCCCACTCCCTCCCCACATAGCCTTCCTCATCCGGTTATCGCGCGGCGGGCGACTCCTCGCGGCAGGTTTGCACTTACTTGGCCAATGCAAGCAAGAACGACTTGGTTAAGGACTTAAGGGCATCCATGAACTTAACTCCAATTCGATTCATACATGAACTTGTTCAAAATTCAATCTGTGCAATGACGCATCCATATCAAAAGCAATGGGTAGTGACGCTGGGCTGATCTGGTCAAGGGATCAAATCAAACGCAATCCATTTCGTGTAGCAAATTCAAATTCAATTCGTACAGGAGCGCTCGCTCAAATTCAATTTGCACAAGCTACGCGTTTCTTTTAAGTATATGTGACTGGTCTAAAGCCGTGGGTGGTGAAGCAACGTTGGTTTGGTCAAAAGCTTAAACAAATTTGAATCCAATTCATACAAGAAACACGAATTTTGTATTTCAATTTGTGCAGGACATTTGAATTCGATTCGTTCAGGGGCTTATTCAAACTCAATTTGTACAAGCTACATATTTCTTTAAGTATGTGGCTGCTGTAGAGCCGTGGGTAGTGAAGCAACATTGGTTTGGTCAATAGCTTAAACAAATTTGAATCCAGTTCGTACAAGAAACTTGAATCCAATTCATACGAGAAACACGGATTTTATATTTCAAATCGTGCAAGAAACTCTAATTTTATTCGTACTCTAACTTATTCAAATTCAAATTTTCCAATGATGGGTCTATTTCAGGTGTGGAACTGGTATAAGATTGACTTTGCCAGGAACTTAATCAAATTCAACGCTTATCATGCAAGAAATTTGAATTCAATCCATACAAGAAGCATATTCAATTTCAAGATGTGCCATCATGCATCTATTTTAATCAAAGAGTTGGCATCATGGTATGTAAGCAAGATTAGAGCCAGCTAAGAACCTAATAAAATCCAATGCATTTTGTGCAAGAAATTTGAATTCAATTCATACAAGAAACGTATCCGACTTGCTCGATTTAATTATGTTGCAATAATGCATCTATCTTAAGCAAACAGTTGGCATCACGGTATGGAAGCAAGATTTGAACGAGCTAAGAACTCGATCAAATTCCATTTGCGCTGGAACTTAGTTCAGATTCAAACAAAAGAATAGCAAAACTTTTGTATGTAAGCAACTCGCACAAAAATCGTGTACGAAAGCCAAATCGGCCAGGCAAACAAACTTGTATTTCAACCGACCTATAGCATGCTGACATGTGAATGCTTGACATATTGTGCACTTGCTTCTCAGGCAGTATAAATAAGGGAGATATGTGCTCTTCTTGGCAATTGCTCTGTGCTCATCTCAAGCTTCCTCTCTCACTGCATACAAGTCCCTGAGGTTGCAAGAGACCCAGAAGATCAAGATGTCCTGCGGTGGAAGTTGCAACTGCGGTTCGAGCTGCGGCAGTGGCTGCGGGTATGTTTATCATCTACCGATGATCTCGAATATGTTGTTCATGTGTTGTCAAGCTAAACTGAGATAAGCTGTTCAGAGGTAGCACCTAGTTAATTTTGAGCGATTTCACCAATTTTTAGTGACAAGAACATACCCTTCCATATTGTTTTCTCCAGTTGCTTCAAAGCTATAAGTTTGTAACAGCTGCTTCAGAATGGTAGCAGCTGATGATTTATATTCATAGTTTCAGACAAAGCTGCATGTAAGATGAGCAAATATTGTCCTTTCTAATTCTAGCCACTGAAATCTATGCGCTACTTTTGCCGGATGCAGAAAGATGTACCCTGACTTGGCTGAGAAGAGCACCGCCACCACCTCGGCGACTATGGTGCTTGGTGTTGCACCTGAGAAGGGGTGTGTATGCATGAATCTTCACCTTGGAAAATTTAACAAAAGAAAACTCCTAGCTGTGCTTCGAACTTGAACATGATCCCAATTTCAATGCCTAAACCTCTCTGCTTCTTTCGCAGGCGCCTCGAGGAGGGGTTCGAGAAGGCTGTCGAGTCCGGTGAGGCTGGGCATGGCTGCAGCTGCGGCTCCGGCTGCAAGTGCAACCCCTGCAACTGCTAAGGAGAAGGTGGTCTGTGTGCATGCATAGCTATGTCTATGTATGTGTAACAGTGTGAGTAAATAAGAGGTCATCTGGTGTGATGCCTCGAGTCTGTGTGTCTGCCAGACTCTGCCTGTATGTTACTGTAATGCTGTCGCTTGTGAAGCCAGCAGTTTGTGTATCATGTATCGACGGCTTGTGGAGTTGTGAACTTGTGATCAAAGCTACTGTGTATCAACTATCAGTGTGTACTGTGAATGTGATGCAATGGTTTTGAGTGAAATATATAAGCCGGTTTGCCTCTGCACTTTAATCTCCAGTTTTTTGCTTCTTTTTACCATTTGAAGATAGCAAGCAAGCAGTACTTCATTAAGACTACTAACTTGTTTGGGACTAATTATTGGAAATCTAACTGGTTTGGGACACATGAATTCCATAAATCTCATAAGAATTCTTCGGACTTCGTCATCCAATTATTTACATAACTTTGTTCCACATAGCTACATGTTGTGGAACTTGTGCATAATCCTAATTTGTCCTCATGGCGCAAACAAGGTTGACCAAACAACTTCCACTCCCATCTTGTAAAGACCACAGGTAATCTCACCCTCGTCTGTCGCAATTTTGTGATTGTTATAATTCCTAAAACAATAATTGAATCGATAACAGTATATATACTAGGCATATTTAGGACTATAAACAATAACATGATCATCAATTCAAATATATATATCTCATGTATATGCATTAACAAGGCAAAACCTAGAACAAGTATGCTACTAACAGTAGTAGGCATCAATATTATCATATAATAAATATCTTGGAAATAAAGCCTAGCCATATGAAATGTTATCACCGCGACTTACAAATGATCGCTCTGATGAAGGTCGTGATAGAGTCTGATCCGAAGAAGACGACGCGCAGATAAGGATGCAGTGAGCAGTCGCGCGAATGCTTCCCAAAAACCTGATTTGCCCCAACCCATGCAGGATCGCAATGGACGACGGCTTCAGAGACACTGCTCTCCCCACGTCAGTGCATGCCGAGAAAGGGATGGAGTAGCCGGGTAGCACATCAACAAAGAACTGGGCAACAGCATAAAACTGAGTATGTCTATTCTGAGAGTCTCTCTCTATTCTAGTTATTTCTGATCTGAGAGGAGAGGTCTCCTTTTTATAGAGCTAGAGTCAGCAGAAGAAACTGTCGCTATAATGCTGATTAGAAACTGCCGTCATAAATGACATTACATTGTTTTAACTGTGGTTAAGGCGTGCATAAAAGCCAATTTTTTTAGTTTTTGATCAGTGTGCATGGTTATGAGGTGCAAAAAGAAACTACAGCTCCACAGCTAGCCGGACACAAAATCACCAGACCATTCATGACGGGCGATGGCGTGGCGTGGCGAGGCAGGCAAGCGAGTGCACGCGCATGCGTGTGTTCTCTTTTTTGCTTGCTTCAACAAGGTAAGACCAACTCCACCTTATATATTGGTCTCCTCCCACCTAGACTAACAATATGGTACAAAACTTTCCACCTTCCACCATGCATAAGTGGGCCTTTGAGATTTTCCTATGATTTAATTGAAATATTGTATGGGCCAAGCCCAAAAATCCAACAATCCCCTACTTGATGAGGGCATCCCTACGACACCTTCATCTCCTCCACCTAATGCTTATAATATATGCCTCGAGTTGCCGACAGGACCAATAACAAGAGCATGTGCTAAGAAACTACAAACTCAGGTGAACTTACTCCTTAATGAACATGTCATTGATTTTAATGCGAATTTTATACTACCTAAAAACAGTGTTTTGCTTGTGCTCAGGTTTGAAGATTCAGCGATGGATGGAGATCAAGGATATGCGGCCGTCATCCAAGAAAGACCATCAAATGAGGAGGTCAAGGCACTAGCCTATGACCCACTCGGCCAAGGAGGAGAGGGCCAAGGTCCATGCGGCCAAGCGAGGGATCAAGGCCCAAGCGGTCAAGCACAAAGCCCATGTGGAGGAACCAGGAAGAAAGCCCAAGTATGTGGCGCGAATAAAGAATCAAGTCGTGAGCAAGAATCACCTTCTGAGACCAGCCCATGCCAACAAGAACCACGCTACAATACTACGCGTGAACAGTAAACGCACGCATGAATAGTCCCACCATGAATAGTAGTACCGAATAGTTCTTAGGCCAAGACAATATATTGAAGGGTAGACCCCCCATTGTAAAGGCAGACCATACTTTTGAGATAAATAATAGAACACAAGTTATTGCTTGTTCTTTCATACAAGAAATTCATGCGAGGATTTCTGAGAGAGAATTAGGCAATCCATTGTTCGTTCTACCTCACAAGGTCAAGTTTGCTTTTCCGCTGGGAATTGAGGGCTTGGCGATCTCCGCTCGTGGTCTAGCGGCTATCATCCTGGTGCGTGTTAGCGAATATCCATAGAGCTGTAAGTCCGTGCACTAGCGCGTGGTGTACAGCTGAGTGTTGTTCGTCGTCAAGCACTATTTATCCACGGTTCTACTCGAAAAGATCGGGCCACCCCGTATCATCGTGGTATCATATTCCAGGCCACTTGGTAGAATCTTTTCTTACCCGTAACTTAGTAGATTGTTTTTCTCTATCCTATACACCGAAAAAGCCACAAAAAATCGTCTTCACTATAGTTTAATTCAGTATTTTTATTGTGTTTTGTTAGGTCTTAATCCACTCATTCATCGTGTTTAGTTGCTGGTCATGTTCCGTTCGCGTTACTTTTTGTTTTCCCCATCCAATTCATGTTTACCTAACTACTATTGTGATCACAAGTACTAGAAATTTGGGCCTCACTTTGATGGTCCTATTTTTGCTACTGTTGCTGTGCACGTAGTCATCTAGTTGGTGCGTTTGTGGTTACGTGTGCTGGTGCAACTACAGATCTTTTTCTTCGACAACCAATTTCAGCCTTTCGTGAATACTTTGATCCTACACAGAGACTAGCTTGTTAATTTTGCTTTGGGGCTGCTCATAGGTTTTTAAGTGTGCGCACAGTTTGGTACATTAATTTTTGCTCCTGTTTGATATAGTTGTTGTTCGGCCTTGTGTTAAAAAAAATCAGCGAGGTGTTTTTTGCCGTGAGTGATTAGTGCTTACGTGAGTTCACAAAAACAAAAAGCCTTGTGTGATTAGTATTCTGGCCGTGCGAAACAAAGTTGGTCTACCGTGAAAAAAAAACAGAGAAAAAAAACAACAGAGAGAAGCAAAAAACGAAACAGAGGGAAAAAAAAACCTCAGCCATAGTGTTGCATTCTTCTGTTGGAGCATTATTATATTTTTGTATCTAATACTGTTCGCGTACTTGTCATAGCTAAAAGACTAGACAGTGGGTACGGAGGGTACTTCGTACCCTTTGTCTTGGGAGAAGGACCAAAGGGAGGAGCCAAAGACAAGTGTGTATGAATGTATTACTCATGTGTGTTGAATGAGGAGATCCCCCTCTTACATGCCCATGGGGCTTTACTTATAGGGGGGCAAGAAGGGACATTTACCTTCTTGCCCCCAAAGGCGAGAGAGAGAGAGAGAGAGAGAGGGCATTTTAGGTACATTTGCCCTAACATACACTATACAGACTAGGTTTTACATAAGTACGGCATCCCCGATGGCACACCAGTATTCCCAACGATCCTAGGGTGCGGGGCACCCCTTGGTGCCCTGCTACGACAACTCCCTCGTCTACGTGGTTCGAGGTTGCGAGGACAGATCCCGCGGTCCCAAGGGGCGAGCGGACATAATCGTGTCGCCCCCGGCCCCTCGGGAGTCGGGATACCCCCAGAGAAGTTGGCGCGGAATTGCCCCGTCGAGGCATGGGCCTCGAGGCGGCCGGCGCGTCAGGTCTGCTCCGCCAAGGTCATAGCCTCGAGGTGGGTGGCGCGTGAAGTTGGCGCGGAGTGCCCCACCGAGGTCATAGCCTCGAGGTGGGCGGCGCGCGAAGTCGGCGCGGAGCCGCCCCACCGAGGCATGGACCTCGAGACGGGTGGTGCGTCGGGACTGCCCCGTTGAGGTCATAGCCTCGAGGCGGGCGACGCACGAAGTCGACGCGGAGCCGCCCCACCGAGGTCATAGCCTCGAGGCGGGTGGCGTGAGAAGTCGACGCGGAGCCGCCCCACCGAGGCATGGACCTCGAGGCGAGCGGCGCGTCGGGACCGCCCCGTCGAGGTAATAGCCTCGAGGTGGGCGACGCGCAAAGTTGGCGCGGAGCCGCCCCACCGAGGAATGGGCCTCGAGGCGGGCGGCGCGTCGGGACCACCCCGCCGAGGTCGTAGCCTCGAGGCGGGCGGCGCGTGAAGTCGGCACGGAGCCAACCCACCGAGGCATGTGCCTCGAGGCGGGCAACGTGTCGGGACCGCCCCGCCGAGGTCATAGCCTCAAGGGCGGTGTGTGCTGGTCGGGCGCGGAGCCGCCCCACCGAGGTCATAGCCTCGAGGCAAGCAACGCGCGAAGTCGGCGCGGAGCCGCCCCACCGAGGCATGGACCTCGAGGCGGGCGGCGTGTCGGGACCGCCCCGCCGAGGTCATAGCCTCGAGGCGGGCGGCACGCGAAGTCGGCGCAGAGTCGCCCCACTGAGGTCATAGCCTCGAGGTGGGCGGCGGGCAGTGGCGGAGCCCGTGTGGGCGAAGTGGTGCACCATGGCAGCCGCTGCTGCCTTCGTATTCGACTACTTCTTTGGTGTGACCGGTTGCGATGCTTCTGTTGGGGACCTGGTACTGTCCCCCCTTTAGCAGCTCCTAGTCAAGTGTCCCCGTGATTTCGAGGGGTGCGAAGGGACATTGTCCGCTTGCCTAAATTACTGCTGGGCTCTTTTGAGGTTCTGAGGCTAGCGAGGGGGAGGCGAAGCCGGTCGCCGTCCCCCAACTTTCTTTTCTTGGGCTCGTTTGAGAGCCCAGAAACTAGCAAGGGGGAGGCGTAGCCAATTGCCGTCCCCCAGCTTTCTTTTCTTGGGCTCGTTTGAGAGCCCAGAAGCTAGCAAGGGGGAGGTGAAGTCGGTCGCCGTACCCCAACTTTCTTTTCTTAGGCTTGTTTGAGAGCCCAGAAGCTATCGAGGGGGAGGCGAAGCTGGTCGCCGTTCCCCAACTTTCTTTTCTTGGGCTCGTTTGAGAGCCCAGAAGCTGGCGAGGGGGAGGCGAAGCCGGTGGTTGTCCCCCAACTTTCTTTTCTTGGGCTCGTTTGAGAGCCTAGAAGCTAGCGAGGGGGAGACGAAGTCGGTCGCCGTCCCCCAACTTGCTATCGAGGAGGAGGCGAAGCCGGTCGCCGTTCCCCAACTTGCTTTTCTTGGGCTCGTTTGAGAGCCCGTGAGCGGGCGAGGGGAGGCGGTCGCCTGCCCCCAACTTTTTATTGGGCTCGTTTGAGAGCCGAGCCGGGCAAGGGGAGGCGGTTCAGAGCCGCCCTCAACTTTCTTTTCTTGGGCTCGTTTGAGAGCCTAGAAGCTAGCGAGGGGGAGGCGAAGCTGGTCGCCGTCCCCCAACTTGCTATCGAGGGGGAGGCGAAGCCGGTCGCCGTTCCCTAACTTTTTTTCTTGGGCTCGTTTGAGAGCCTAGAAGCCGGTGAGGGGGAGGCGAAGCCGGTCGCCGTCCCCAACTTTCTTTTCTTGGGCTTGTTTGAGAGCCCAGAAGCTAGCGAGGGGGAGGCTAAGCCGGTCGCTGTCCCCCAACTTTCTTTTTTTGGGCTCGTTTGAGAGCCCAGAAGCTAGTGAGAGGGAGGCGAAGCCGGTCGCCGTCCCCCAACTTTCTTTTCTTAAGCTCGTTTGAGCCCAGAAGCTGGCGAGGGGGAGACGAAGCCGGTGATGGGAGAGGGAAGCATGGTTGCGTGCGCGTCGAGGTTTGATGTATCGAACTGTCTGAACTCATCCGTATTCCCTAGCCCTAGCAGCAATGGTCCCTAACTAGGCTAGGTTCTAAGTGCCGCCTGACCTTTGCAGACCTTGCCGTCGTTCGCGATGGAACTGAACTGACCGGTGAGGGGAGGCGGAGAGACCGTCCCATATACTTTTCTCTCTCTTTTTCCCTTTAGGTAGGGTTCTAGGGAGCCCTAGCGCTTTACTGCATTGGTGAGGGTGACGCCGTCCCCCCTCGGACGTTTTGGCCTTGGGACCGTGCTGTGCTAGGGTTAGCTTTGTGCGTCGTCTTTGTCGAGGCAATTATGCCTGTGGAAGTCGTCGGTGGAGCGATAGGGACTTTGCACGATTTGAAATGTCCCCGCCGAGGCGAGGCCCTCGCGGCAGGGGACTCCCCAGTCGCCGAGGCCAGGCATCGGAGCGACTAGGGGCGCGCGTTTGAGCGCGATTTGAAATGTCCACGCTGGGGCAAGGCCCTCGCGGCGGGAGACTCCCTAGTCGCCGAGGCCAGGCATCGGAGCGACTAGGGACGCAGCTTGAGCGTGATTAATGTAATGTCCCGGGCGAGCCCCATGGCGGGGACTCCTAGTCGCCGAGGCCAAGCATCGGAGCGACTAGGGGCGCATGTTTGAGCACGATTTGAAATGTCCCCGCCGGGGCGAGGCCCTCGCGGCGGGGGACTCTCTAGTAGCCGAGGCCAGGCATTGGAGTGACTAGGGGGGCACGTTTGAGCGCGATTTGAAATGTCCCCACCAGGGCGAGGCCCTCGCGGTGGGGGACTCCCTAGTCACCGAGGCGGGGCATCGGAGCGACTAGGGGCGCGCGTTTGAGCGTGATTTGAAATGTCCCCGCCGAGGCAAGGCCCTCGCGGCGGGGGACTCCCTAGTCGCCGAGGCCAGGCATCGGAACGACTAGGGGCGCGCGTTTGAGCGCGATTTGAAATGTCCCTGCCAGGGCGAGGCCCTCGCGGTGGGGGACTCCCTAGTCGCCGAGGCTAGGCATCGGAGCAACTAGGGGCGCGCGTTTGAGCGCGAATTGAAATGTCCCCACCGGGGCGAGGCCCTCGCGCCCTAGTCGCCGAGGCCAAGCATCGGGGCGACTAGACGCGTGCGTTTGAGCGCTATTTGAAATGTCCCCGTCGGGGCGAGGCCCTCGCGGCGGGGGACTCCCTAGTCGCCAAGGCCAGGCATCGGAGCGACTAGGGGTGCGCGTTTGAGCGTGATTTAAAATGTCCCCACCGGGGCGAGGCCCTCGTGACGGGAGACTCCCTAGTCGCCGAGGCCAGGCATCGGAGCGACTAGGGGCGCGCGTTTGAGCGCGATTTGAAATGTCCCCATCGGGGCGAGGCCCTCGCGGCGGGGGACTCCCTAGTCGCCGAGGCGGGGCCTTGGAGCGACTAGGGCAATGCGACGTGCGTCAAGGCTCATGGCCGTGCGCGGCGTCTTTGTTGTCACAGTGATGGACTTATTGAGGTTTCCATCCATATGGGCTTTCGCTGCTTACTTCGGAGAGCGAGGCAGCTTGCATCAGGGCTCATGGCCATGCGCGGCGTCTTTGTTTATACACTCATGCCCGCAAGGGGCATCGGTGTGCACCAGGGCTCTTGGCCATGCACGGTGTCCTTGTTGCCACGGTGATGGGTTTATTGATGTTGCCATCCTTGTGGGCTTTCACTGCTCACTCCGGAGAGCGAGGCAGAGTGCACCGAGGCTCGAGGCCATGCGCGGCGTCTTTGTTTATGCACTCATGCCCGCGAGGGGCATCGGTGTGCAGCGGGGCTCTTGGCCATGCGCGACATCTTTGTTTCCACGGTGATGGGCTTATTGACGTTGCCATCCTTGTGGGCTTTCACTGCTTACTCCGGAGAGCGAGGCAGTGTGCACTGGGGCTCGAGGCCATGCACGGCATCTTTGTTTATACACTCATGCCCGCGAGGGGCATTGGTATGCACCGGGGCTCTTGGCCATGCGCGGCGTCTTTGTTGCCATGGTGATGGACTTATTGACGTTACCATCCTTGTGGGCTTTCACTACTCACTCCAGAGAGTGAGGCAGTGTGCACCGGGGCTCGAGGCCATGCACGATGTCTTTGTTTATACACCCATGCCCACGAGGGACATCGGTGTGCGCCGGGGCTCTTGGCCATGCGCGGCGTCTTTGTTGCCACGGTGATGGGCTTATTGATATTGCCATCCTTGTGGGCTTTCACTACTCACTCTGGAGAGCGAGGCAGCATGCACCGGGGCACATGGCCATACACGGTGTCTTTTTTTTTTGCCGAAGGGCAAAGTCGGCCGAAGGGGGCTCTTTCCTCCCTCCCCCCTTTTTTTGTCGGTGCCGAAGGCCATCTCCCTTTTTTGGTTAATAGCTTCTCCAGGCGCTTTGTCGAAGCAATGCTTCGCAGGAGCGTGGAGGCAGCGGCGGCCCGCGTGGCTCCGACGGTGGGGGCTTCTAGGGGGCAGCGGGCGCGCGCCTCGGGTGCGAGGGGGCTCCCGCGATGGGGTGCTCCGGGTGCGAGGGTGAGAGGGGGCTCCAGCGGCGGGGTGCTCTGGGTGCGAGGGGGCACCGCGTGGAGGCCTCCCTTTGGCCGGGGAGCATGGACGACGAAGAGCCTCTGATGCCAAAGGATGGTGGGGCCGCTCCGAGGGTGCTGGCGGCGGGAGGGTGCTCGAGGACGCCTCGAGCATGGCGGTGACGGAGCTGTGCGGTGCTGCCTCCGAGGCATGGCGGCCTCCGGAGGAGGTGTTTTGCACGGTGATGGGGCTACACACGAGGAGTCCTCCGGAGCCGAAGGGGCCGGAGGCTTCGGTTGTGGCGGCGGTTGGCCAGGGGGCTTCGGGCGGGGGGCTCGTCTTCTTCCCGCAAGGCCACAACGAGCAGGTGAGGGATGTGATGGGGTCCGAAGCCTCCCCGAGGTGGCCGAGCTGCCGAAGTGGGCTCCGGGGTGGGCCTGAGAGCTCGAAGGCGAGGGTGCTCCAGCGGGTGCTCCGACCCTTCGTTCCCCTTCCTCCCCTTGCTCTTTTGAAGCCGCTGCAGAGGTGGTGCCGAAGGGGCTGTGAGCATGCATTCTATTTTCCTTGTGCTTTCGCTTTTTCCTAACTGATGTGCTTCGTTTCTTCTCCTGGCAGCATGCGAAGGTGGCCTTCGGCAGCTTCGGGCCCGTGGCCGAGGCCGGAGCAGGGGAGGCCTCGGTGGCGAGCGCCCAGGAGGTGATGCTGCTCCGGAGTCCCTTCGCGCCGGATGGGGAGGACTCCGGGTGCTCCGTAGGGCCATCGGACCGGCGATGAAGCTCCCGGTTGCCCCATGGCAGCTTCGCAGGCGAGGCACATGCGGCTGGAGTGCGAGGGGTCTTCAGACAGGCGCCTTCGGAGGTGATGACTTCGCCGAGGGCGCAGGACGCCGGGCGAGCACCGCCGGCCCACCGAAATTGTTTATCTTGTCAGGTCCGCCTCAAAGGGTGCCGGAGGCGGTCAGGGGAGAGCTCCGCGGTGAACGCCGAGGCCTCCCGACGAGGGGTCTCCAAGGGACTGAGGCGGTAGCTGGCGGTCCCCGGGGCGCTTCGAGGAGGACGCTTTGGCTGAACAAAGGGGCCCCGAGGGGCTTCGGTGGTTTTTTTTGAACGAAGGTGAACCGAGGGTGACACGAGCCTTCGGTTTTGAGGAAGTTCATGCGTCGGATGGGGGCTTCGGCCAGTGTCTTCAGCTCCTCCCGCTTGTAGCTTTTTGTTCGGTCCGCACGGACGGCGTCAACTGTCATAGCTAAAAGACTAGACAATGGGTACGAAGGGTACTCCATACCCTTTGTCTTGGGAGAAGGACCAAAGAGAGGAGCCAAAGACAAGTGTGTATGAATGTATTGCTCATGTGTGTTGAATGAGGAGATCCCCCTCTTACATGCCCATGGGGCTTTACTTATAGGGGGCAAGAAGGGACATTTACCTTCCTGCCCCCAAAGGCGAGAGAGAGAGAGAGAGAGAGAGGACATTTTAGGTACATTTGCCCTAACATACACTATACAAACTAGGTTTTACATAAGTACGACATCCCCGACAGTACACCGGTATTCCCGGCGATCCTAGGGTGCGGGGCACCCCTTGGTGCCCTGCTACGACAGTACTATAATTTTGAGCAATCTTGTGCCCTCATATCCAATTTTTGAGCACTAGCTAGCGTCTCTCCTTGAACTGTTGCAATACGAGCGTTCGCACCCATACAAAATTGCTCTTATTATCGCTCATTCCTTTGTTTGCAATAGTCCTATTATCGTTGTGCGTGTGTTGTCTACTCCTCACTTATATTTATCGATCAGCAATTAGGCATTGTGAGTCTCGTTTGGATTGCTACCTAGCTCGACAATCTTTAAATTCTGAATTTGTTAGGTTGTTTTCCTCACCTAGCCCCACCAAAAACAACTGTGTCACGTATTGACTGTTGTTCTTGATATTCACTCGCACAATCTTGGTTGGTCATTTGTTGCTACGAGCGTAAGTTTTTGCTGCTCTTAATTTGCTTCGAAACGATACAACTTGCTTTGTTTCAAAACAGTAGTTGAGAGTTTCCCACTTATTTCCCACATATATTGTCACTTGGTATTTTTTTCTACTGTCACAATGTCAGGAAGCGAGTAGGACAAGGATCTGGAAAGCAACCTTACTGATCCGGTCAACAAGATATCCTTCCATACACTTTGTGAGGATGAACCACGCGACGAGACGGATGCGGAGGCTGCCGCTAGACGGCAGCGTGAGGATGAACCACGCCAATGACAATTCGACGAACAAAGCGATGTACGAGGTGGCACAACAAAGCGTGTTGTTGCCGAGGTCGCGCGCGCCCCTCAGATAAGGGCGTGGCCGTACCAATGGCGCAGGAGGAGACGGTGCCCACCTGGGCGCCAACGATGGCGTCCACGATGGTGCCTATGGAGGCGCGCATGATGACGTCTTTGGGGGTGCCTACTATGGTGCCCATGGAGGAGGTCGTGGCAACCGCCACAATAACAATGACGGTGACGAGTCTGTGTTTGACATCTATTTGTTGCGCTGTCAGCATAATCAGTATGCCCGCAGTCATCGGCACGATGAGGACGCCAATGATCTTGTTGCAAAGCCCAAGTTCACAATGCCGTCCTTTGAAGGTACTACAGAGGTGGAGGTTTATCTTGCATGGGAGCTGAAAGTTGATGAGCCGTTCACTTTGAACCGCTATTACGATCGGACAAGTTGGATCTTGATTCTTTGCTTTGGACGGATATGCTGCTACATGGTGGGAGCGCTGTGTGCAACATTGTATGGAGCGACACGAACCACGTGTTGTTACATGGGACGAGCTGAAGCAACAGATGCGTGCACGCTTTGTACCTACACATTACAAGTGCTCGCTGCATGAGAAGTTGATTGGGTTGCGACAGGGATTGAAATCAGTTGATGAGTATTATAAAGAGATGGAGCAGATTATCATACATACTGATGTGCATGAGAATGAGAAATAAGCGATGGCTCGCTTTCTTGCTGGGATGAATTATGCTATTCGATGGATCATTAATCATCATCAATACAACAACATGGTTGAGTTGATGCATCAAGCACGTGAGGCTGAGAAACAAGTAATTGAAGATGCTAAGTATGCTACCCGGCAACGTTATTCAGCGAGCATGACACCTCCATACAGCACGGGACAACCAAGCAAGCCCGCTCCATTTGGGACAATTCAGTGTCGCGCAATTCAGCACAAAGAAAGACAGATACTACGCTGCCACCGGTGTCCGCTGCTAGCGCGGCATCCTCGATGGGTTCTACAGGCCGTTCACGTGATCTGACATGCTATAAGTGCAAGGGAGTTGGTCATTTTCAGAAAGATTGCCCAAATAATAAAGTTATGATACTTACTGATGATAGGTATATTTCAGCTAGTGATGAGGACGATACTACTCTGTTTGCTGATTTTGCAGAGGATCCCACAGAGGATGAGAGATTGGACTGTAGGCCAGGGTCGCCAGATGGAGAACATATGCTAGTGTGCACACCTCGTGTACTTAGTGTGTTACAAAGCCAGTCTACTGTACAACGGTACAATTTGTTTCAGTCATGGGCAATAGTTGGCGGTAAAGTATGCAAAGTCATAAGTGATGGAGGATGTTGTCATAATCTGGCCAGCAAGGAGATGTGCACAAAATTAGGCTTAAAATACTTACCGCATCCTCGTCCTTATCATGTGCAGTGGTTGAGCGATGTGGGCGAGGTGAAAGTCAGTCATATGGTAAAGGTGCACTTTAAGATTGGCAAGTATGAGGATACCATTATTTACGATGTGGTGCCCATGTCAATTTGTCACTTGCTATTGGGGCGCCCATGGCAATTTGATCGCCATGTTTATCATGATGGGCATATAAACTGCTACAAGTTTAAGTGGAGCGACACAGATGTGATTTTGTATCTGCTTTCACCGACAGAGATAGTTAATGCTCACAAGAAGAAAGTTGAGGTGAAGATTGAGAGTACACCAAACAGAGTGATTCCACCTTCGGTGAGTGAGAGCCACAAACCAAAATTGGGCAGTAAAAAGAAAAGTGAGGGAGAGAAAAGTTTAGTAATGTTAGCCACCAAATCAGAGAAGAGAGCTTTTTGTGAGAATCCCAATTTGGTGCACTTTGTACTTTTGTACAAAGATGCATTGCTTTCGACTTATGACTTGACGTCTCTTCCTAGTTGTGTCTCTCATGTTTTGCAGGAAATTAGTGACGTCTTTCTGGAGGAAGTGGCCGATGGTTTGCCACCAATTCGCAGGATAAAGCATCACATTGATTTGATTTCGGGAGCGATGCTGCCAACCTGACCACACTTTCTGGATCGAGGCAAATTGAAATTGCTGCCACAAGGAGATGGACCTTTCAAAGTGTTTGAGCGGATTGACGATAATGCATACAAAATCGAGCTTTCAGGAGATGACTATGGCGTGAGCTCGACATTCTACGTTGCTGATTTTTCACCGTTCTTTGGTGCTGATGATCTAGCGTCGAGGATGACGCCTTTTCAAGAGGGGGAGGATGATGAGGGCATCCCTACGACACCATCTTCTCCTCCACCTAATGCTCGTGATATACGCCTCGAGTTGCCGACAGGACCAATAACAAGAGTATGTACCAAGAAACTACAAACTCAAGTGAACTTACTCCTCAATGAACATGTCATTGATTTTAATGCAAATTTTATACTACCAAAAAATAGTGTTTTGCTTGTGCTCAGGTTTGAAGATTTAGCGAGGATATGCGGCCGTCATCCAACAAAGGCCATCAAATGAGGAGGTCAAGGCGCTGGCCTATGGCCCATTCAGCCAAGGAGGAGAGGGCCAAGGTCCATGCGGCCAAGCAAGGGATCAAGGCCCAAGCGGTCAAGCACAAAGCCCATGTGGAGGAACCAGGAAGGAAGCCTAAGTCTATGGCGCGAACAGCAATCGGGTTGTGAACAATAACCACGCTTCTGATGCCCGCCCATAACGAGAATCAGCGCTCTGATGATTGTGTGTGAATAGTAAACACGCACATGAATACTCCCACCATGAATAGTAGTACCGAATAGTTCTTAGGCCAAGACTATATATTGAGGGGTAGACCCCATTGTAAAGGCAGACCATACTTTTGAGATAAAGAATAGAACACAAGTTATTGCTTGTTCTTTCATACAAGAAATTCATGCGAGGATTTCTGAAAGAGAATTAGGTGATTCGTTGTTCGTTCTACCTCACAAGGTCAAGTTTGCTTTTCCACTAGGAATTGAGGGCTTGGCGATCTCCGCTCGTGGTCTAGCGGCGATCATCCTGGTGCGTGTTGGCAAATATCCATAGAGCTGCAAGTCCGTGCACTGGCGCGTGGTGTACAGCTGAGCGTTGTTCGTCGTCAAGCACTATTTATCCACGGTTGTACTCGAGAAGATCGGGCCACCCCGTATCACTACTAGATCTCAAAAGCACAATGAATTTGCCCATTATTCCAAAGTGCTCTTGATATACCAGTTTTTCGGTGGAGACCGGTTAAGGTTGAACATCCACCTAGAACCTCAAGCTAAACTCGCCCACAACTACACAATGGACTAAGCCTTGAATTGATAGTTTTATGCGGACAAGTTTTACCTAAGGCCTTTGCTGATACTTGGCCATCGATTGGCTACTCCTCGAGTGGAGCATATAGGTCATACTCCTATGTCTCTTTATGAGCTTCTTAGAGATCATCCACATCTCATGGACTGCGACTAACAGTCGGGCTCATATAGGCGTGTTCTTGCACGAATACCCTATAGGACGGTATTTTGTTGTTAAGCCTCAAAACACATTAAGACAAAGTCATCATGCCTTACAGTAATTAGAGTACTGCATCTCCAACGGAGTGAGATATAAAATAAGAATGTAATCTACTGTTACCCAAACAGTTTTTTTCCCAAGGCCTATTTTACGAGATCTCCAATCACATAGGTTTGGGTTACCACTGTGTGTAACTCACATGGGTCTCATTCCCATCTCCTTCGATGCTATTTCAATCACATTTCGTGATAGTCCCTTTGTAAAGGGATTTGCCAGATTTTTAGCTGTTTGGATATAATCCACAGTTGTCACTTCGGAGTTTCTCAATTTTCTGATAGACTTCAACCGTCTTTTCACATGTCATGAGGATTTCATATTATCCTTTGTGCTTGTCACCTTTATGATAATTATTTGGTTATTGCGGTACATAAGGATAGTTGGAATTAGTTTTTCAACCATCGGTAAATCCATCAAGAGTTCTCGCTGCCATTCTGCCTCAATAGTGGCTATGCCTAATGCTGTAAGTTCTGCCTCCATAGTTGACCTTGTCAGAATAGTCTGTTTATAAGACCTCCATGAGATAGCAGCACCGCCTAGAGTGAATACATATCCACCCGTAGCCTTTATCTCATCAGCATCAGAAATCCAATTGGAATAACTATATCCCTCAAGTACACCAGGATATCCAGTATAGTGAATTCTGTAACTCATTGTACCTTTCAAATAGTGCATAACCCGCTCAAGTGCGCACCAATGATCATCTCCCAGATTAGCGGTAAACCGGCTCAATTTGCTTACAGCAAAAGAGATTTCAGGACGAGTAGCACTAGCCAAGTACATGAGTGAACCAATAATCTGAGAGTACCTCAATTGATCCTTTCCTAGCCTTCGATTCTTTTGAAGTATTAGACTAGAATCATAGGGTGTTGGAGAGGGCTTGCTTTCCATATAGCTTGCAACAGGGTAATCTCATTCTCATCCTTGATCAACTTGATGCTTAAAATAACATCAGCCTCTCCCAGATCTTTCATGTCAAAACTTTGGGATAGAAATAATTTAACCTCGTTAATCACATCAATGTTTGCCCCAAAGATAAGTATATCATCAACATACAAACATAATATTACTCCTTTACCCTCACCATAGTGGTAGTATATACATTTATCGGCTTCATTTACCGCAAACCCAGCAGATGTCAAAGTTCTATCGAACTTCTCATGCCATTGCTTAGGTGTCTGTTTGAGGCCGTATAAAGATTTCAATAACTTACAGACCTTGCCCTCTTGTCTAGGTACTACAAATCCATCAGGCTGGTCTATGTAAATTTCCTCATTTAATTCTCCATTGAGGAAAGCTGTCGTTACATCCATTTGATGGACAATAAGACTATGTGAGGCAGCCAAAGATAATGGTACTCGAATAGTGGTTAATTTGGCAACAGGTGAGTATGTATCAAAGAAATCACCACCTTCTTTTTGAGTATAACCTTTTGCTACAAGTCGAGCCTTGTACTTTTCGATTATACCATCGGGCCTAGGCTTCTTCTTAAACACCCACTTGCATCCAACTGGCTTACAGCCAAATGGACGATCGGTGATTTCCCAAGTTCCGTTAGCGATAATAGAATCCATTTCACTACGAACCGCATCCTTCCAGTACTCTGCATCAGGAGATGCATATGTCTTTGAAATAGATTTGGGATCATTATCCACAAGGTACACAATGAAGTCATCACCAAAAGATTTTGCAATCTTTTGTCTCTTGCTCCTTCGAGGAGCTACAGCATTGTCATCCTCCTCATGAACATGTTCATGTGTGTGTTCAATATACTCAATTGGAGTGGTAGCTTCAGGAGTTAAACCATTTGATTGACTAGAAGTGCTATATGAATTCTTCATAGGAAATATATTTTCAAAGAAAATAGCATCTTAGGATTCCATTATCATATTGATTGGCATGTCAGATATCCCGGATTGAACTACTAAAAACCTATAGCCTGTACTATGATGAGTATATTCTAGACAAACACAATACACTGTTTTAGGTCCAAGTTTGCGCTTTTTAGTTATTGGAACATTAACTTTCGCCAAGCACCCCCCAAGTCGCAAATACGAGAGTGATGGTTTTCTCCCTTTCCAACCTTCGCACGGAGTTACCTCACTATTTTTAGTGGGGACTCTATTCAGGACATGACATGCAGTCAACATAGCCTCCCCCTGCCATGTCTTAGATATACTTGCAGTATCTAACATGGCATTCACCAAGTCAGTCAAAGTGCAGTTCTTTCTTTCGGCAACCCCATTGGATTGGGGCGAATAGGGAGGTGTCCTTTCGTGGATAATGCCATGTTCCGCACAAAAGTGATTGAACTCATTAGAAAAATACTCTTCACCACGATCAGGCCTAATTCTTTTAATATTTCTGTCTAATTGATTCCCAACCTCAGCTTTATAAGTTTTAAAGTAGTCTAATGCCCCATCCTTTGTTTTTAACAAATACACATAGCAGTATCTAGTGGCATCATCAATTAAAGTCATGAAATATATTTTCTCTCCCTTTGTCAATATACCATTCATCTCACACAAGTCTAAATGTATGAGTTCTAATTTTGCCGAATTTCTTTCCTCCGCAGCCTTATGATGCTTTCGAGGTTGCTTTGCTTGCACACAAATTTGGCATTTGGAACCTTTGACTATGGAAAAGTTTGGAATTAAATTTAAATTGGAAAGCCGAGACATATGACCAAAATTTATATGACATAAATGTGAGTGCTATATATTAGCCTCACCACTATTTATAGAGTCATAAATATTGTTCACAATCTTATTACAAAAATCTGAAAGGGAAAAACGGAACAAGCCTCCGCATTCATAGCCTTTTCCAATAAAGAGTCCAAATTTTGACACAACTACTTTATTTGACTCAAAGACCAACTTGAACCCATCTCGACATAGAAGGGAACCGCTGACAAGATTCTTATTTATTGTAGGGGCATGCTGCACGTTCTTCAAGAGCACGATCTTTTCTGAAGTGAATTTCAGATCTACCATACCAACACCAAGAGCAGAAGCATGTGACTCATTCCCCATTAAGACGGAAGAACCCCGTGCAACCTGGTAAGAAGAAAACATAGATGCATAAACGCATACATGAATATTAGCCCCTGTGTCAATCCACCAATCAATAGATTGACATGCCAAAAAGACACAAGGTAAATTACCATACTCAGATGCTTCGGCCTCACCAATAATCACATTAGCAGACTTCTTCTACACAGGATGATTTTTCTTGCCCATCCGTTTGCGGCATTTCTTGGCCCAATGACCAGTCTCGCCACAAACAAAGCGAGCAATATCATTCATGTTCACTTTCTTCTTACTGTTGTTGGTCCTTTTGAAGTTGGTGGTTGAAACAACCTTGTCTTTCCCTCTGTCAATATGCTGCATGATGTTCGCTCTAGACTGTCCCTCTTGCACCATTGGTGTTACATCCTTTGTCCGAGCCTTCTCTTCAACATCAAGACTAGAAACCAGATCCTCGATGGAAATGTTTTGCCTCTTGTGTTTCAGAGATGTGGCAAAAATTCTCCAGGTTGGAGGTAATTTGGCAATAATGCCTCTAGCCACAAATTTGTTAGGCAATTGACAACCAAGGTTTCCCTCACAACGAATTGTAGTTCATGAGCCTACTCGACTACAGAACGGTTATAAACCATTTTGTAATCATGATATTGCTCCATGACATACAATTCATGTCCAGCATCTGAGGCAGCGAACTTATGTTCGAGTGTATGCCACAGATCCGCAACGTTCTTCATGTGCATATACACATCACAAAGCTGGTTAGACAACACGCTTAGAATGCACATAACAAATATTGTCATAGCCGTGTCGTACTCTGTTTGTTGTGCAACAGTACAAGGTCCTGCAGGACCTAGTATCACGACCCAAAATACATTCATAGCCGAGAGCCACAATTTGACCCTTATCTGCCATCTCTTGAAATTCACACCAGTGAATTTTTCTGGTTTCATTGCCTTGGCAAAACCAGCCATCACAAAGTACCTATCAGGTTTTTGGATTGTTAGATATATGCGCACTTTTGTGATTGTTATAATTCCTAAAACAATAATTAATTGACAGCAGTATATATACTAGGCATATTTGGGACTATGAATAGTAACATGATCATCAACTCAAATATATATATATATATATATATATATATATATATATATATATATAATAAGGCAAATTCTAGAACAAGTATGCTACTAACAGTAGTAGACATCAACATCATCATAAAACAAATATCTAGGAAACAAAGCCTAGCCATATGAAATGTTTGCACCGCGACTTACAGAGGATCGCTCCGACGAAGGTCGTGGTAGAGTCTGATCTGAAGAAGACGACGCGTAGAGAAGGAAGTAGTGAGCAGTCGTGCGAATGCTTCCCAAAAACCTGATTCGCCCCAACCTGTGCAGGATCGCGATGGACAACAGCTTCGAAGACATTGTTCTCCCCACGTCGGTGCACGCCGATGAAGGGATGGAGTGGCCGGGTAGCACAGCAACAAGGAACTAGGCAACAACACAAAACTAAGTCTGTCTATTCTGATAGCCTCTCTTTATTCTAGTTATGCCTGATCTAAGAGGAGAGGTCTCCTTTTTATAGAGCCAGAGTCAGCAGAAGAAATTGTCGCTATAATGCTGATTAGAAACTACTGCTGTAATGCTAATTAAAAACTGACATCATAAATAATATTACACTATTTTAACCATGGTTAAGACGTGCCATAAAAACCAATTGAGAAAGTAGTAATCAAGGAGCATATGCCACTAGGGATACGGTCAGTCAGTAGTCATGCATATACACATCAGTGACATTGCATATAAAACCATCTAAAATTCCTAAGAAGGTTCATCTCCAACACAGCTGGCCAGTTGAGGGGCTGGGGGGTTTTAGCCGATTGATTTACCGGTAAATGAAGTCCTATACTTTTATCGTGGAGTATGTAAATTTGTAGTACGGTCAGTTCACTTTAAACCACTGACTTCATGCATGATAGAACATTAGCATGCCTTTAATAGCAGGGATTCCAGTATAAAAGACTTCTAAATAAATTATTTGCGTATTTTGATGCAAAGAAAGGCAGTTAGACGTGGCATTATGTTCTTTCGAATACCTCTGAACTGGACAAGCTGGCAATTGCTCCTGTTGCGCTGGAAGATGTTGATGCATTAAAATCCAGTCTGTCCCTGACTATCACAGTCCCATACACTTTGACAGGGTAGCCAACAACCGAGGACATTATCTTCAGATAAAGTACATTTAACGAGTCATTCAACATGTGGTCTGTCAGGTGATGGAATCACTGTTCACCCGTGAACAGTGCCCGGCGCTGTGGCACGAGGCAGCATCATTCGGTTAGTTTGATTAGGCAGTTATCCTTAAGAGTTAGATTAGAGTTGATTGTTAGAGATAGAGTTTGAGTCTTAGGGGCTAGGTCACATCTCTATAAAAGAGATAGCATGTATTTATTATCAAGCAAGCAATAAGATGAACTAATCTAGTCTCTCCTTAAAATTCTATCATCCCAGTTTATGTTTATCCATCTTCTCTAGAAAATCCTAATCCCCTTCAGTTGTGCTGCCTCGGTCCTCCTCCGTACGGCAGTTAACCCAATGAACTAAGGTAGCGATCCCTTCCGATAATTGAATCTGTAAAGCGCATTGGACCATACTGTGCTGAGAACAAGGAAAACGAAGTTATTTTACAATGGGGAAAGATTAGTATGATAACAAAAGTAGAGAATGATAACGGCCAAAAGGGACAACAGTAAGTTTGCAAAGCCTCCAGGTTTACCCTGGGCAGAGCTTTGTGAAATTAGTCAGTATAGGATGTAGTAAAATGCTGCGCATGTCAGCATAAAACAAACATTTTCACTGGTAGGTTCAAACGAGCAGACTATTGGACACAGATAAGTCACAGATTTGGGAAAAGAAAGAAACCTGAGCTTTTCTTAGGATTCGTCGGTGGATCCACTAACAAAATAGCAATGAAACTGCTGCAGGAGAATTCCTTTCGATATGGAAAAGAACCAACTGAAACTGTAACTTTTATTGATGAAATGTTCAGCTCAGTTTATACTTTTCTCCTCGTATAGTTTCACTATATCCTTACAAATCTCAATGCGCAAGCTCATCACCTGGTTAAACAGTCTTCGTAGCATCTATACACACAACGGTGGACCCTAGGTGCCACGATATTTTCAGCTCCTATCAAACCAAATACCTGTACATTCGCCCCCAAATGAAACTTACCGGCTCTAAAAAGGAGAGAGAGAGAGAGAAAACGAAATATGTATGTGCTGCAACATAGTGCGTGCACATTGAATTCTGAAAACGCTCGAGGTTTTCCCACCTAAAAGAAATACAAGCTGTCTAGTTCTTCGTACGACAGCTTATCTCTGTTCGACCTGCCCCAAACCAGTGAAGACTGAAGAGCCCCTATATTCCTGTACCTCCCCCACATCTCTGTCTAATCGCAGCTCCCTAACCAAAACAGGTGTAGGATTGAATGTTAAGGAGGAATTGTTTCTATATTATATGTTATGATAGAAGATGCACTAAGCGTTTCAACATGTAGGATCATTAATGGTAATTAGACGAAGGCGAATGATTAGTGCTTGCGGCAGGGTTTTTGCTTGTGGCTTGCGGCTGGAAGGATTACGTGCTTTGGTTGCTGCGGCTTTTCTCTGTGCGAAGGAATAGAGAAACAACTGATAGAAGATGCACTAAGGGCCTGTTTGGTTCCCTGCATCAGGTTGCCCCGCGCCCGCTCATGCAAGCTCCTACGCGTTTGGTTGCCTGCACCGTCGTTCTAGCCAGGCTCCGCTCGTGCAAAAAGCCGCCCCGAGCCTGGCCTGTCGCAAACGCGGGTTGGGAGCTTCCCTCATGAGCAAACCACGCAGCGTGCAAAACCCATTCTTTGCTTGGCTCTCGCGTGCATCCGACTCATGGTGCCGAGCTCCCCTCGTGCTGGAGATCTCTCCCCAGCGAGCGGCGGGCGGCGGCGAGGGCAGACGGCGAGGGAGGCAGCGAAGGCGGCAGCGGAGGCCCCGACGGAGGAGGCGGCACCGCAGCAGATGGGCAGACAGCTGCGCCTCGTCCACCACTTTGTTCTCTGGGTGGTCGTCGAGGCCGGCAAAATTTGGATGGTGAGGCTGCGGCGGCGGATCCACGAGAACCGGAGCTCGGAGTGCGGGGAGTTCGCCACCAGCGAGCTCGGCGCCATGGGGATCCTCTGAGCACCCTTCGCCGTCACCGGCGTCGTTGCCACCGGCGGCCCGCCCTTCGTCGCGCTCCGGGCCGATATGGACGCGCTCCTCATGCAGGTCGCTTACCTTCTTCTTTGCCTTCCCCTGCCATTTCTTGCTGCTGCTTTACTATCTGGTTTGTTCCTGATGTTGCCTTGGGTCATTGCGTCTTGGCTTTTCTGCGGGTAGGGAAAAAAAATTCTTGGTCAGGCTATCGAATCCATCACCATTGTTATTTGTCAGCTCAAAACTGCAAGTTTTCTTGAGTAAAATTGCAATCTGTTTTAATCTAAACGAACTCTGACGGTTCCGGTGCGGCTTGTGAAAGCTTGTGTTTGAGATATGCATTTGGAAAACTCTATGAACCCTCAATAAGTGAAGAATCATGCCTTAATATGGATAAGCACTCTGATGAACATAAATTATATGAAGGTGGTAAAATAGCTGGCTTAGAACCAATTAATTTCATAGTGTCTGCTACACCACACTTGGGCTCAAGGTGGAATAAACAAGTAAGTTTTGGGGCTATTTTGTATGCAACACTGGGTACTAAAACCAATTTGTCAGTGGGAGTTAAAAATGTGCCCACCGCTAAACTTATTCATGTTGATAATGGTAATTTGGAGGGCCATCAGCAAGAAGACTCTGTAGAATCTTCGCTCGCAGATAGCCTGGAAGGTACAAACCACATCGATATATTTATGGCATAGTGTTGTAAACTTGATTTTGTTCTTTTTATAAAGTCAGGGTAGAGTTGAATGTAAAAGTTGCGTGAAGGGTTTAGAAAAGCTGCAGACAAAGAAGTTGTTGAGTACTAGAGGATTCTAAAACTCACCTCTCAGTAGTAAATTCATAACCTTAGCTAATTTGAAATTAATGATCAGAGTATGATGTACACTGTATAAGTGTATATGCTATCTTTTTAAGCTAGAGATTTTGTAGTAGTAGGTTTTCTACTATGCTATGAGATATTATTATTGCAGAGATGATGATCCATGGCCTTACACAAGTAACCTGGGAACGTGTGGATGTATGTTTTCATAAGAGCTGGCTAAGATACAATGCCTGTAATAATATCCAGGTAAGATTCAACTACTGTAACTGTTTGCAGATAATTATTCTTGTACAGTTGCTCTCCCATTCATGCTTTTAACAAACGTTGAATTCATAGAGGCTGACAACTGACCCACCATTTGGGAGTTGCATTTGTGTGGTGTAGAACAGGCTGAACTATGAATTGTGAGATCTGAGCTCAATTTTGGAGTGTATGTATGCCTTAATTACTGCACAAAAATGGTAAGTTCACTGTTTATTTTGGTTTTGTGCAAGTGCCATGAATATCAATCTCCTAGTAGTGTTCCTGCTTCAATACTCATTCTTGGTTCCAACTAAACTCACCCTTCCCCTACGGAAGAAAAAAAACTTCTTTATTATGAGGTTCAGAACTTATGGTTTTCGTTATGATGTATATACTCGTCTGTTCCCAGAATTGCTGAGTAGGATATGGTGCTCTGATCCATCTTAGAGTTTGACTATTTTTATATCTACTCTTTGTTGTACTTGCGGTGAACTTGAATTTTGCTTGCCAATTTTCAAGAGGTTTCCTTAGAGTTGAAAAGTGTGTCTCCATAATTTTGTTATCCTGATTAAACATTACATTATAGGTGTAATTTCATCTAGATAGCGGTCCTTCATAACTACGAGAATCAAAAAGAAGTTTTGGATTCTGCTGCTACTTTGCCTATTTACCCAATGCAATATTCAGTGGTTTCTATGATGCCTATCTACAGGTTATGGAGGAAGCAACATTGATAGATCACGTCGAGATCTTTGTTTGGGCATTTGGGTAGTTCAACTGCTGTTGTTCCACATAGTTCCTTTTTACAAGACCCTATTACGAAGACTTTGGTTCACAATTCACGTGGTGTGCCTACCTCTTCACACCTGGGAGACCTTCCTGGTGGTGTAAATGCTTCTCCTTTGAATGGCATAAGAACTTGGCATGGTCAGGCCAAATTTCTGACAATGTTTGTATATGGAGCTTGTATATGGACATGACAATATTTGTATATGGATCTGACAATGTTTGTATATTTGTATATGGTTCTGTCAATTGTAAGTCAAGCGGTTGCTGAATCCTCATATCACTAAGAAGTTTTGTAAGTTTTGATTGTCTTTTTGAGGGGATGTCGTATTTACCTATCCATTGCATTTGAATCCTGCCACCCAGTCGCTGTTACTACTACTACTATGTCCCACCATCAGTCAGTCAATTTCAATCCCAGATAAATACTAGCCCAATAATTGGAAGAGTAGAGATACCAATAGATTCAACTTCAAATCTCAAGATGCAGCTTATTCTTCCAAAAATGTTATCGTCTCATGAGGATCCAGTCTCCAAAGAAAAATTGAAAACTCACCAGATCATCGATGAACATAGTCCTTAGCCAGTTTTTCATCCTACTAACACATATTACTACAGGGTTATTTTTACCTCCCAATACAAGAGGTGATCACACACTCCCACATGCAGGCAACCAAACAACCCAAATTTGCATCCAGTCATGCGTCCACTTCGATCGACCAACCAAACAACATCTCAAAGCAGTCGATCCAGCGAAGCTTGACCAATCAAACAACCCCTCTTGCATCCACTCAGCCTGGCTGGCCATAGCCTGGATGACCCGTACGAGACATGCTAGGGATATGCAGGCAACCAAACACACCCTAAGCGTTTCAACATGTAGGATCATTAATGGCAATTAGACGAAGGCGAATGATTATAATCTCTAGTGCAGCGCGCGATCCACTAATGCAGTAGACAGCAGTAGATGGCTCCTATTTTCTGGAGTTCACGCATCACGCTGGTAGCGAGCGACAAATAACAGAGTTGTTTCTCTATTCCTTCGCACAGAGAAAAGCCGCAGCAACCAAAGCACGTAATCCTTCCAGCCACAAGCAAAAACCCTGCCGCAAGCACTAATCATTTGCAGCCACCAGGAGCACTTAACCTCGAATTTTTTTTTAAAATAATCTATTTTTTATTCGAAAATACAGAAATAATACCGCTTAAGTTTTATTTACAGAAATAATCTCGTTTATTTATGCGGTTGGTAGTCCGAAAAGTCACCTAACTTGCCGTCGACACATATTTAAGTCGCCCAATGGAACGGCTATTTAAACGTTCGAGGCGTAGTCGCTTCATGGTATGGTGACTTGGATAAAGTCGCCATACGGACGAGCGAATTTCTAGCGTCTCAATCAAAGTCGCCCAACCGTATGGCGAGTTGGACACGTGTCAGTAAACCCTTGGTCCAGCAATTCCTACCAAGTCGTTCTACGATTGAGCGATTACAGGGTCATATAGAAAGCAACCCAGATCCCGTCATGGTTTCTTTCACCATTTGTCTCGGCAGAGGAGAAAAAGGGGAGAAGGTAGGGAGAGGGAGAAGTAGAGGAGCTCGAGAGAGGGAGACAATAGGAGGAGAGGAGCTTGGGAGAGGTACACAAGGAGGAGCAGAGCTTGGGAGAGGGCGGTTCGGGAGGAGAGGAGCTTGGGAGAGAGGTACACAAGGAGGAGCAAAGCTCGGGAAAGGGCGGTTCGGGAGGAGAGGAGCTGTAGACGTGAAAGAGAAAGACGAACGAAGGTAATACTCTTGTTTGTTCTTGTTCTCGGCCGAATGTAGGCGACGTGTAGCCACTTGTTTGTTTACGATGTATATGGGGAATGTATGTGGAGAAATCCTTTGGTTGCAGCGTTTGTAATATTTGCGGTCATGTCGGAGCTCACAAGATTGAAAGTGCATTACGGTGTTGAGTGCGATTCGTGAAGGTCGCAAGGTGTTGACCTAAGTGATTTCCGGCAAGTCGATTTGGTACACCGAACACGGAGAATGCCGAATCGGAGATGTTCTACTGGCTCACGAAGCTTCTCCTTGGACCCCGAGGTGTGGAGTGTCGTCATACAAGGGGTTTGAGTAGGTCTCCACACACATTCGGTGGGAGTTGAGCGAGTGATGCGCTGCGGTTGCATGGAAGGGATATCTCGGAAGGCTGTGGCGCCGTGGCTCTGGCGCGTGCTACTCGTGCGACCATGTCGAAGGTAATCCTTGCGAGCCCTTTCAGCGCCTCCGTCGGGTTGGTGGAGCGGCTTCGGTTGTGGTTCATGAAGAAGACGCGGTGGCGATGTTGTGGGCGCACAAGAGGATGAGGTGGCCGACGTTCGAAAGCGAAAGAGGGCGAGGTGGCCAATGTTGCGAGGCGAAGAGGAGGCGAGGCGAATATCGTGCACCGCGCGCTCGAGCCGATCCCGAGCGGATCACGAGGGAGCATGTCCTGACATAATACGTCGGATGGAGATTAATGACTTGCGGCTCGGCGGAAGAGAAGCTTTAGAAGAGGACGGTGGTAACTCTTCCGAGGAGGGGCGAAGGTCCCATCCGCGAGGATGGAATAGGAGTGGGCGTTGAGGTCTTCTTGTGCACGACAAGCACGAATCACCGTGGGAGTACAATGGGGCGGAGGTTGACCGTGCAATGTTCTTGACAAGGGATCGCTGCAGGATGCCATTAAGTTGTGGGCCTTATCCATGCAGCGTCCGTTTCGTGTACTCAAATCTAGCCAGGAGTAGTACACCGTGGTATGCGAGTAGGCTGGGTGTCCTTGGCGTGTGCACGCAAGGAGACCCAAGTCACGAGACTCCTTTGGATTGTCTCGAAGGTGGAACCGCACTCACTGCTTGCTTTCGATAGTGTTTTGCCGAGGCATCACAACCTGACGTCCACCTTCATAGCCAATGTCATGTATGGAGAGATAGTGAAGAAGACGGACCTGGAGGCTAAGCACATCATAGTGGCTATCGGCGAAATTCAAGTACAAGATTAGCTACTGTGAAGGCATGGCGTGCTAAGCGAAGGCTTTGGAAAGGAGGTTCGGTTCTTTCGAGGCGTCTTACGACAACCTTCCTCATATGCTCCAGGTGCTGCAGGACAGGAACCCGGGCACATACATTGTTGTGAAGGACCAGCCATCCAAAAGACCGCCGCTAGGTTTTATGGTATTACAGAGGACCTTCTTAGCATTCGGTCCCTGCATCAATGCATTCAGACACATGTTGCCCGTGATATCAGTGGACGGGACATTTCTAACTGGGAAATACAAGGGCATGATCCTGATAGCAATTGGCGTTGATGGCAACAATCAGATTCTACCCTTAGCCATTGCTTTCGTGGAAAGTGAGAATTACGACAGCTGGTTGTGGTTCCTTCAACATCTGAAGGTGGGAATAGTTGAGGCGCGTCCTGATGTCTGCATAATCCATGATCGCCACTCCGGGATGATGAAGGCCATCCAAAACTTCAGCAAGACCCGTTGAGCCGTTCCCGGCGGACACGAGAGCAGATGGTGCATTCGCCATCTAGGGGCCAACTTCTTCAAGCAGTTCAGGCAGCAACCGTTGATGAAGCTGTTCAAGAGACTTACTATGCAAAACCAGCAGCGTAAATTTGATGCGTTGTGGGAGAGGTTGGACGAGCACACCAGGAAGCATGTCGTCGAGAGGAACAAGCGTCCCCTCATTCCCGGGTGGCACTGACGGCGCCTCACACCACTGCGAGAGATCGACCCTCCCCATTTGACGCGGAGGACCTCGAGGGACATCGGGTGTTTCTCTCATTGGATTGAGGCCGAACCATTGGAGAAGTGGTCCTTACTGCACGACACGGATGGTGCAAGGTATGGCATAATGACCACTAACCTTGCAGAGGTGTACAACTGGGTTATTAGGGGCCTTCGTTCTCAGCCTCTTGTTGCCATCGTCGAAGGCGTTCTGCATAGTACAATCGGATATTTCAGAGAGAAGATATGCAAATGCGGCACTTCATGCAGCCAACCCACGGACACCTTATCGCTCAAGATTACAAAGATACATGCGAGCCAAGACCAAGAAGGCTCGATCGCACGGTCTTCGTAATGGGCAACACGGAACATCGATTCGGCGTGATCCTCCGAGACAGAGCCGGATTCGGGACGGCTCGGTCTCTTGTTACCCATGAGGTATGCCTTGGAGACCATGTGAATGAACCTAGCTGCACATGCAATAAGCTAAAGCTCCTTCACAAGCCATGCTCTTATGTCCTCACCGTGTGTGGGACCATCCGCATGGACCCATCGAACTTCGTATCGGAGTACTTCATGAAGGAAAGGGTGCAGCAGGTGTGGTGCGGCGAGCTAAGAGGCTTCAGGGTTGTGGGTAACTTCGCCACGTTGGATACTGCAAATAGGACAATTGGATTCCGGATCTAGACCTGTTGAAAGGAGGGAAGGGCCATCGCCAGAGTCGTCGCATTCGTAACGATATGGACGAAGGGGAAGCTACATCGGCGGGTAGACGTTGCGTACTGGCCGCCACGGGAAGGCACCTTGTCGAGAACTTGCAAGGCGCATATCGACACGTAGGAACTTGTATTACAACTGTTAGTATGTTGTACCATGTACTTCAGTCAGTACTTTGGTTCTTGTAAGCAATTGTGGAACAAGTATGTTGTGGAACTAATTGTAACGTAATGTGTACATCGCGGACTTTAATGTACTTCTCGTTCCGTGTCTCCGCTAAGCCATCAAAGCAAGCCTATATTGCAAGTATGCCTCTTCTAGTGGAATCCCAGAAAGAACGAGCGTTCTCAGCATCTTCATAACTTCATCGAGGAGAGACTCCCTCACGTATCGTAATATTACTTACCTTTCTACTTACCACTCATTACTATCTCAATCGTCCTCACAAAATTCTACAGAAATTTAGCACACTACAACAATATCTGACGATCAAAAATGTTATTATGAGTCCGACAAATTTTCGTACCCTTCATATTCTCTCGAAAATAACAAACAGACCAACCAACGTTGTCACCACACTGTTATCTTTTAAAAAAATAACATCATATAATACGATTTGCTAAATACAACACCTAAAAATTGTAATATATATTTTAACACAATTGTTCCAATTCGATTAGCAAAATTCCAGGTGTGGGAGCTAAAATCGCTTGATTGGTTGGGCGACTTGAACTAAGTCGTCCAACCAACGCACGACGCCCAAAACTCGCACATCCGTTTGACGACTTACATGTAGTCGCTGTTCCATTAGGTGACTTAAATATGTAATGATCATGTTAGGCGACTTTCGGACTTCCCAACCGCATAAATGACACGAGATTATTTCAGTAAATAAAAATTAAGCGGTATTATTTCTGTATTTTGAATAAAAATAGATTATTTTAAAAAAAATTCCTTAACCTCCTCACCAAATCTATCCGGACATCACACACATGCAAAAGGCCACAGCAAGCACAAAATCCACGAAGAAAAAAAATATATCAAGCCGCTAGCTTCTCACGTAATGCAAAGACCTCACGTACACATATCCAGCAGCCGCCACGCCTAATCACCTCAAGCCCCCGCCAGCAAGACCTTCGCCTGCTCGCCAAAAATCTCACGAGAGGAAAGAACCAGCCGCTAGCACTCACATCCACGTACAGGAATCAAATCTTTTCTCATTAACTCAATCAAAAGAGTTTTTCTCTGCTACACACTCATCATCAAAAGCCCCCATAAGCCAATCCTCTTTCTATGCAGCCGTACCTTTTTCTAATCACCTCCAGCCACGTGCTAGCAATCATGTTAGCCGAGAGCCCCTAATCTCCTGCAGCCGTCGCTTGTAATCCTTGCACAGCCGTCAGCCAAAACCCTCCCCAGTACGTTCTGTTCGGCCATCAGCACGTTCGAACTCCTAATCCCTTTTATACATCAACAGCCACCAACTCTAAAGTCTTCTAATGTTGATATCTAAACACCCACATACGACCAACTAAAATCCTAGAACCTAATACATAGACTTTTACACCAGATTACAAAACCAATTTTGGACACCCCAAAATTATCATATATCGTAGCCTCCAGACCGTACCTTCGTAGCTCCAACACGCATCATTCATCTTTGATCTCCACGCACCCCAACTTGAGCTCAACCGTCTCCTCCAGCATCCTCGATCCTCTGGACCATGACTTCGCACCAAGCCATCTCCCGATCACTGCCGTAGACCACGATCGCCTCTGAGTTACTCTACATATGCAAAGACCAAAACAACATATTTTTCCAGTATAAGTTTTTTCTAACTTCACCGACATAAGTCTACACACACCATACGCCTCAAATAATATTAGTACCCAACATTATCAATTATTCATCAACTAAAATATACTAGACCTAGCAACATAGTCTAACACAACATTTACTTTTGGCTGTTTAATTGTCACATGTGTTCTTTATACTTCTTTTCCTGTCCATGTACTTTAAATTGTCTGATCTACCTTCACTTAATGTGCTCGAATGCACTCTTGCATTTTGTTTGAACGTTGGTCTAGAGTAAACTCTCAATAATTTGATCCTACTTGGCACATGCTACTTTCTGAAATTCGATGGCGCAAGCACATGATCATTAGGCAACACTTAACCCTTGGTCTACTTTCCACTGCAATTCGATAATTCTAGCATATTCGTCTATACTGGCATACTATTACATTGTGTCCAAGTAAGGTGTATATGCAAAGTTGCACTATGATAAACTGATAATAATAAGAAGAAGAACAACAACAACAATAATGTTGTTGTTGTTGTTATTATTATCATCTTGTTTGTTAGGTAGTTTGTGGGGGGGGGGGGGGGGTGGTCGCAGGACCAGACGCGGATGTAGTAGCTAGCCTCGTCTTGCGGTCATGCTTCGTGCTCATAGATCTTCTAGGCTAGAGCCTATGTAACATCCCAAAAATACCAGAATATAAAAATATGGGATTTTTTAAAAAAAATTGTGTGTTATTTCATTTTGCCTTGATTGCACCTTTTATAATTGTTTGAATGACATTTTCTTTTGTCAGCATACACTACTACGTAAATGCTATCTTGGGCGCTTTGATCACGAGCGGTTCATCGAAACCGCTCAGTATTAACACAATCTCGCACGGTTTTTGTTACCCACCGCGTGTTATTCTCCGCGCTTAAAACCGTGCAGTGAAGATGTCATATCACGAGCGGTTCATGTTTGGAACCGTCGTGATACTTCACGAGCGGTTCGCTATGAACCGTCGTGATATTACACAATATCACGCAGCGGTTTGTTTTAGAACCGTCGTGATACTTCACTGACGGTTTCTAAACATGAACCGTCGTGATATTGCCCAATATCACAGGCGGTTTTGTTAAAACCGTCCGTGATAATTAACTCACCACGACGTATATATATAGCTCGCCTCCCGGCCAAAAACAGATATAGTCTTCTTGATCTCCATATCTTTAGGCGCCACGATAGGTCCATCGCCCGTGCGTGCGGTTTGAGTACATCGCCTCACCTCATTGGCGGCTGGTCCATTTCGGTTGTATATTGTCGCCGAGGAGCTTGCCGCCGTCGCCTCTGTTCACCGATCGGCGACCCACCGCGCCTTGGACCTTCCCGACTTTCATTGACACCTTCCTCGTGATCGAGGTGAGATCTTGAAGCATAAGCATCCTTTAATTTGAGTAGTTTGAGCGTTACGCGAAATCGCTAGTTTCAGCGCCTCCATGGGACATCGTCTCGTCGGTTACGCCTCGGCGTAGACCTTAGGGCGAAACCCGCGACTATATAGCAATGCGATGTCACCCTAAGCCCGATTTGAGCTTCAAATTAATTAATCCTCTGCTTTTTAATCATTTAGTTAATAACTAACGAGTCTATGACATGTGGGACGCCATAGATTTTATAAATAAAATCATGAAATAAAAATAAGTCAGCGACAAGTAGGGCCCACATGTAAGTTAATAAAATCCGAAAAAATGTAAAAATGAAAAAAATCATAATTAAGCCTCGGAAAATACGCTTTGAAAGTCATCACCCTTTTATTTATTTTCGGGGTTTTCAATCGAACAGTGTGATGGACCGGTGGATGTACACCGAGAACCGTGTGAGTGAAGAGTACATTAATGGCGCGGTGCTGCTTTTACAAGAGCCTGTCGAGGAGGATATGTTGAATAAGGGCGGAATATATGTCTTGTCCATGCATTATTGCGAGAATCGAAGATGTTTAACAACCGAGCGCAGATCGAAGCACACTTGATTGAAGGGGTTTCAAAAGGGTTATACATGTTGGACCGATCACGGTGAAGAGCATATTATCTGAAGTCAACGATATGCATATTATACAGAAGTCAACGATATGCCGAATGTCGATTGTGGTTCCGATTCGGATAGGCCGCACGATGACAATCTAGATCGGATGCTTAGCGATCGAAGGAAGCTGTGATGAGAGGAGTATGTTCAATTCCGGGCGTGATGGAGGACTCAGAGAAACCTTTGTTCCCTGCCGCAAGTCGGAATACACAAGGTTGTCATCCGTGCTTAAACCGCTGAAATTGAAGGCAAGCAGCGGTTGGTCCGACAAGAGTTTCACGATTTGTTAGGTCTCTTAGCGGACATGCTTCCCGGGAGAAATGAGTTGCCCAAAACCACCTACAAAGCCAAAAGGTTCTTTGTCCATTGGGAATGGAAGTAGAAAAAATACATGCATGTCCGAACATTGTATCCTCTACCGTAACGAGTATACAAACATGCATGTATGTCCGTGTGCAACGCATCCCGATACAAGCGTAAACAATCGGATGACGACGAGGAATCGAGGTGAAGAAAGGACCTCTGCTAAGGTGGCGTGGTATCTTCTGTAATTCCCCGTTTGAAGCGGTTTTTGCGAACCCAAAGAATGCAAAAGCTAGCGTATTGGCACTTTCGAGGAGCGTAAGAATGACGGAAAGTTAAGACACCTGCCGATTCCGCCCGGTGGAGAAACATCGATAGGAGGTTTGCAGACTTGGTGCGGAACCGAGGAATATAAGGTTTGGATTGAGTGCAGATGGAATGAATCCTTTCGGTAATATGAGCAATGACATAGCACTTGGCTGCGTGGCGCTCTGTATCTACAACCTTCCTCCTTGGTTGTGTATGAAGCGGAAGTATATTTTGTTGTCGATACTTATCCAAGGGCGAAGCAACACCGGGAATGATATTGATGTGTACCTAGCACCATTGATGGAAGATCTAAAAATCTTGTGGATTGAAGGGTGCAGGTATGGGATGCGTACAAGCGAGAGAACTTCACTTTACGTTCCTTGTTGTTACGCACCATAAATGATTATCCCGCCCTTGCTAATCTGTCGGGCGAGTACAAAAGGGCCAAAGCACAGACTCACCGCTTAGATGATACCCAGTGTGTGGCTAAATCACTTTCGCAAAAGCGTGTACATGCGTCATCGTGAGGTTCCTTCGGAGGGCTCACCCATACCGCAGATGAAGAAACAATTGACGGAGAGAAGGAGGACAATTGGCTCCAAGGCATTTAAGCGGAAAAGAGGTCTATGATATGGTTAAGGATTTAGATGTTGTGCTTGGAAAGGGATGTAAATCGAGGACAAGTAAGAAGAACATGTGGAAGAAGAGATCAATATTTTGGGACTTACCTTATTGGGAGCACCTAGAAGTTCGCCATTGCATCGGCGTCATGCATGTAGAAAAGAATGTATGTGATGACTTGATTGGTCTCTTCTTGAACATTCGTGACAAAACAAAAGATGGTGTCAGCATGCGGCTTGACTTGGTTGATATGGACATCGGACTGAGTTAGCACCAACAAGGACCGATAAAGGACGAACGTACATTCCCCCGCTTGTTACACTCTGTCCAAGGCGAGAGAACCGAATCGTGCGGTGCTTGCATGGCGTGAAAGTTCCGTCGGTTACTCGCCAACATGAAGAAACTTGTTTCGATAAAAGATTTAAAGTTAATTGGCATGAAGTCTCATGATTGTCATGTGTTGATGACACAAATGCTCCTGTTGCAATTAGAAGTATTTTGCCGATCAAGGTCAGAGACAATCATGAGCGTGTTATTTTTTAACACAATTGCTCGAGAAGGTCATCGATCTCGAAGGACTAGATGCTCTGCGGGGCGAGGTGGTGGCGACACTATGTGATCTTGAGATGTATTTCCCTCCGTCGTTTTTCGATATCATGGTCCATCTCATTGTTCATATTGTGAGGAGATAAAGATGTGCGGGCCGTGTTCCTCGTAGCATGTACCCGTTCGAGAGGTTCATGGGAATTCTCAAGTCATATGTACGAAATCGATCTCGGCAGAGGGCAAGATCGTCGAAGGTTATGCTGGCGAAGAGGTCATTGAGTTACGCTCGATTACATGGCTCGGTCGAGCCGATGGGTGTGCCTCGATCTCGCCATGAGGGAGGCTCGAGGGTATCGGGACCATCGGAAGGAAAGCAATCACTCCAAATATGGATCGTATGCTCAAGCCCATTTCAACGTCTTGCAACACATGGTGAAGTGTCCCGTATATCGACCGGACAAGGGCGTGCTTGACGCGAATAATCTGCGGCGGATGTTTGGATCACGAGACAACACAATGAGCGGTTCAACCAATGGTTGAAGGAGCGACTTGCTAGGAGCTCGTCAAGTGATATCTTGACATGGTTGGCAAAAGGGCCAACATTTACGCTTGTAACATGGCGAGGATCGACATAAATGGGTACACATTCTATCTGTGAGCTCGGGATATAAAAAGCACTAACGAGCAGCGGTGTCGCATAGATGCATTCAAGATCCGATGGGTGAGGAGCTCCTACTATGGGCAAATAGAGGAGATATGGGAGCTCGACACGTGCTTTTCAAGATCCCCTATTTGGTGCCGTTGGGTCCATCTCCCACGGTGAAGGTCGACAAGTGCAGGCGTCACTACCGTGGACCTCGAGCGTGTCGGATACAAAGGCGAACCGTTCGATCTTGGCTAACCAAGTTGTTCAAGTCTTCTATGTTACCGGCCGGCAAATAAGAAGCGCCACGTAGTTCTTCATGGAAAAAGGAGGATTGTCGGAGTTGAGAATGTAGTGGGCGAGGAAGAATACAATCAATTTGACGAGTTGCCTCCTTTTGGAAAGCGGCATAAGGGTCGAGGAAGAAGAACATGACGAAACTAGCTACATCTGCGTCGATCATCATGAAGGGCTAATTTTTAAAGATTAATTGAACAATGTGTGTATATATGTACTATATACATTACGATGATCATGGTTAATTTTAGTTCATTTGAGTTAATTAATTGAGATTTGTCTTGTGAAATGGATGTGATTGTTTCTCAAATGAATGTGAATTGGATATACATTGTTGTCTTTTACGCTTGTTTGAGAGGGCATGGCTAGCATTTCCGAGGCTAGCCAATAAGCGAAACGATCTAGATATTAACCAATACAAAATAATATCACGACGGTTTGAACTACTGAGCCGTCTCACATGTGTATCACAGGCGGTTGTTTATTAACACCGCTCGTGATACATCATATATCCTGAGCGGTTCTAACTTAGAACCGCTGCGTATATACTATCACGAGCGGTTCTAAATTAGAACCGCTCGTGATAATCATATATCACGCACGGTTGTTTATTAAAACCGTGCGTGATTCATCAATATCACAGACGGTTGTTTATTAAAACCGTCATGATACATCATATCACGAGCGGTTCTAAGTTAGAACCGGCGTGATAGTAGTATCCTGAGCAGTTCTAATTTAGAACCGCTCGTGATATCCATCTATTTACATTAGGACTCTAGCTAGGGTTTGCCGCGCGCGCCACTCTCAAGCGATTAAGTTTCTCAACTCCTCTCGCTCCTCCTCCCCGAGCCGTCGCCACCGTCCTCGCGCCGCCTCCTCGAGTCCGGCGCTACTCCTCCCGATCCGTCGGCGACGCCTCCTCCTCGGCCGTGGCGCCTCCCCGAGCCAGTGAGCCTCCTCCTCTGACCCAGAGCCCGCCGCCTCCTCCCCTCCCGAGGCCGGGCGCCTCTCCTTCGGCCGCCGCCCTCTTTGCTCGTCTTGCTCCTGCTCGTCCTTCTCCTCGGCGCCCAAAGGTAACCAATGCCGAAGTTACCGATCGACCCCATGCCCCTTTCCTAACTATTTCTATCAATAATCTGTCATGGTCCTTCGTGATAATTGTACTTGTTTTAGGAATTTGTATTTGCTCTAGTCGATTATTCATATGGTATTTGTTTTGATCTCGCTCTTTGGAATACATTGCAATGTGGTGTGTTGGGCTTGAGATGAATGCTCTGTGATGATAATAGTCTTGTCTTGAAATTGTTTTGATAATCGGGTTTGTACTTGAGCTCTAATTGGAATGCTTACTCTACATCGATAGCAATATCAAAATGTTAAATCTTAGCTTTATCTTTGATTTCATTTGTTCACATGATGTTCTATTTCTTGTGAAGATGTCTTCCGCTCATTCGAGTCGAGTCGTCGCCTCATGTGTCGATGATGCACCATCCTCTGGAACAATATCCAACCGCGGTAGAAGAAGAGGAATATCGAAAAGGCCCACGGGCGATTTACCATCACGGAGTCGTCGATCAGGACCCTATCAATCCTCGCCGAAGCGTGCCGCATTCGGAGAATGGTCGGAATAGTTGCACGAGCGGGTCAAGATCACCTACGATTCGTGGAAGGTGGTGCGGACCATTGAGCTCTTTGTCCGACGGAAATTCTTGCATCGTTCGAGATCCGGTAGAACTCACGGACTCGTCGGCGACGACAGCGTTGCTACAAGCGTGCAAAGCGTGGAAGAACTTCAAGACACGCTTGTCAAGAACTTCGTGGAGAAGGATCTGCCGCCTTCCACAAGTATCTATTATTGGAAGAGTCTGGGCGAGTTTGTGGCGAAGAAGGCGACAGATGAATTTAAGAGTGAAAGTCGGCGCACACGGGCCTCGAGCAAAAACAAGCACCCACGGACTTCGGCACATTTGGTATGCGGGTAAAGCCCGATATGGAGGGATCAGAACAGCGAGCAAGCGGTTTGAATCTCTCCTGCTATTTCGAGATCAGCGATGTGCGCGCTGAAGCGGTGGTTATTTGCGAGGTTAGCTATTAGGCCTACTGAAGTGTACTTTCCAAACCCGAAGACCGTGAAGTGTCCCAGCGCTGGTAAGATATCGAACTACCTAGTTTGTAATTACTCCATAACTTCATAGGAAGTGAAATGACATGTCGGGCTATATTGCGATAACACCGAGTGCACAATCTTCCCAAGGCTCATTCCAGCGAGATAGGGAGAAAGATATACTCTCTGCGGCCCTAGGAAGCAAGTGAGCATCAAGATCGCACGAGAGGCGCTGGTGTTTTTGTCACATGGGAACAATGGTTCCAAGCGGACGAGAGGATCGCATGGAGTAGGAGGAGAGCCAAAGCCGAGCACGATGCAAAGCTACGAGAGGATCTTCGTGCATCCCTCGAGATGAGCTCTTTGAAAAAATCGAGCGGAGGTCGATGAAAAAGTCGATCAATCCTTTGAGGAAGCGATTAGTGCGTTCGAGCAAAAGCGAGAAGAGACTTTTGAGGAAAGGATTAGGGATTGCAAATGCCAAGTCGGTTGGAAGCCCCCGCCTCTACTATACCGCTAGCTAGCCCCCCAAACATCCGAGTAGTGCTGCGTCCAACCCTAACCCTACCACAATAGGTGATGACAGATTTTCGTCGATGACATCCGGTAATAATTATTATCTCTGGAATGCTCAATCCATTCATAAGCCTGTTGGAGTAGCTAATTTTGTACCGTTATATGCGAGGTGGCTACGAAGTGCAAGCTCCAAGTGAGATATGTCTCTGTTGCCCTAGATCTTTGCTTGGGGCGGTGTATCCATCGATGTCGGAGCTTTGGTGCACGGTGCAAATCTAGCTCCGTGTTTCACAAAAGTGAATGTGGGCGGTGTTTGTGCCAATTTCGAGGCCGCCCCGTGAAAATTCCCCCAAACGATGAGGTCATGACTCTAGGGCAAGCCGTTGGAACATTCATCCAATGGCCCAAGGAGGACATCCGCTGGAGCTACGCTCGGTGTCAACTTCACGGAATGTCTGCTGCGGCATCAAGTCCACGGACTTGATCGCACCGGCTTCTGCTTGACATGGCAAGGGCCCATTGCATCACATGCATCTACACCTCGTGCTCAATCGACTCTTGTGAAGTCGACCTATACAAAGCGCGGCAAGGGCAAGGGCAAATCGAAGGCGATCGAGTCTTCTCGATATCCCCTTCTTGCCGTTGGCGGAAATACAAGCCAGCGAGCCGTTGCTCGAGAAGTTAGACGCCCTACCCTAGGATTTGGATTGCGGAATTGCATGCATGGTACATGGAGCAGTCCAACAAGCGGTTGATCAGCGATGCTCGGGTGTCACCGTCAAGTTCAAGGAGCATCATTTTAACCACGTGTATCAAGACGCTGTCTTCACGGTGACCTTCGACGACTTGTTACTGTCTCTTCAACCTCGGCGAGCTCGGCGTCTCAATCATACGATCTTTGGACAATCGTAAGTGTGTACAATCACGGTCAATGTTAGTGTAATATCGATAAATGTTATATATAACTCCTAGCTTTTGTATAATAGATACATGATGCGTGAAGCGAAAGAAGGAAATCACCGGTAGGTTTCCTCGACCCACACGTTGTCTCCGAGCAAAGCATCACGGCGAATGCAACATTAAATCGAGAATTACGTTATAGATTTTTTCATGGCTCACCGCAACAAGGAATTCATACTTTTGCCCTACAACCGAAGTAAGTAGTGTTGCACTCTGGCTATACTTGTTGATTTGTACTTTATAAGCAACACGAACTTAGGTTTAATGACCATCTTGACATACCGTGTAGGTTCCATTGGATTCTAATTGTAATTATACCAAAAGCGAAATCGTAATATACCTAGATTCCCTCTGAGGGCCATCACAACTTCACGACTATCAGGAGTTTAATCATCGGTAAACACATTTCCTCCATAGAAACTCTATTGTAGTCTTTCCTTCCTTTGCAATGGCTAAGGCTAACTTCTTGAGTCACGAGGGTGTTCGACGTGTTACATGCTAGAGGATGGAATATCAAGGAAGAATGACGCAACATGATCAAACATTCCCGGTACTTGCTAGCTAGTACACATTAATCCTATATAACACTTCGTAGCAATGCCTCTTGAACTAACCAATTCTATTTTTGCAGTGCCACCAGCAGTCGCCGGGCCGCAACGTCTGTGGATACTATGTTTGCCACAACATGCAACTACTCGTCGGTTCCGCGATCACCAATGATCCTCAGGTTTGTCAATCTTTCAACAATTATTTCATATATACTTACCAATTTATATAAGCCCGAATTTAACCTTCATATCGACGGAGTTGCAAACATCATTGGCTGCGTTGGAACAGAGCGAGCTCATAAAAATTCGATCACACCTTGCGGCATTCCTGAACAGACAGGTCATAAATCCAAATGGGAGTTTCCACAGTGTAGCAGATTGAACTTGATTGAGATAGATTGAACATAATGGTACATGTGTGTAAATTAATGTACATTAATGGTTAATTTTAGTTAATTGATTTGTGAATTGGATGTGTGCTTGTTTCGAAATGAATGCAATTTTGATGTGCTACGAAATGAATGAGAATTGGATGTGCTTGTTTGAGAGGGCATGGCTAGCATTTCCTAAGGTTAGCCAATAAGCGAAATAGATTAAGCAATGCAAAGACTACCACAGGCGAGTGCAGTAGATGAAAATGCGTGATGATCGATTACCTGAGACGATCGTAGATGAAACCGTGCGTGATAGTCCACTATCACGAGCGGTTTCATCTACGAACCGTCTGTGGTAATCTATCCTGCACGGTTTTATCTACGGACCGCCTGCGTGGTAGTCGATATATCGAGCGGTTTTATCTACGCAAAATGCAGCGGTAGTCGACTATCACGACGGTTTTATCTACGACCGTGCGTGGTAGTCGAAATATCACGAGCGGTTTTATCTACGCATCGTGCGTGGTAGTCGACATTATCACGCGACGGTTTTATCTACGCATCGCGTCGTGGTAGTCGATTATCACGCGACGGTTGCATCTACTGACCGTCTGTGATAGTATGTATTATGAGCGGTTCGAGAACCGTCTGTGATGACCATTAGCATTCTTGACCCATAAACTTCGGGCGTCTCACGGAAAATGCGTGATGGCGTTTTTGAACCGTCTGTAAAGGCCTTTTCTGTAGTAGTGATAGGTGATAATTACAGTAAAAACCCGAGGAGCAGAAACCCTAGATATGAAAACCCTAGGAACATAAATGGTTGGAGTAAATTAAACTTAAAAAAATTATTGCTCTTCTAATTATTACATATTACAAGCAAACCCTAAGATTGAAATCATAAAATTCAAAACTTAATACTAAATGTGCAAAAGTCCAGGTAGGGTTGTTTAGCAACTATTAGAGTTGCCTATCATCGCAGGAGAATGATCTGAGCAAAATACCAGAACTTGGCCTAATCATCGTATTTCCTTCTCTTTCCCTGTTTGCCATCTCTTTTCTTTATCCATCCTTACTATCCCTTTGGCCGAACCCTGTTGCAGCCGAACCATCCTTCGGTCAACCCAGTTCTTGGCCATCTTCTTCTCTGTTGAGCGCCATTTCCTTTTCTCCCTCCAGCTGACCGACCGGGCCCCATGAGCAGTCATCAGCCTCCACAGAGCCTTGCCCGTGCGCATGCAAGCCGCCACGCCGCCCCTTGCCCATCGCGCATCGCCTCTACCCAAGCTGCCAAGCAGCACCCATGCCGCTGCCCATGCTATCGACCACCTCCGGCTCTCTAGTCCATCGCCATAAAGGGCAGTGTCGTAGCTCCCCTCGCCGCCACCTTTGGCCATTACTCCCCCGCCCCCCATTCTTCTCCAATCAAACCCAACGCAAAAAAGCGTGGCGCCCGCTAAACCGCCATGCCACCTTCACATGCACCGCCGCCGGTAGAAGCCCGATCTTCGCCGCGGCAGATCCTGTGATGTCCCTCGTCATCCCGAGTAGAAGCCCCAAGCAATCGGGGTCCCCCCCCCCACACACACACACTGAGGCGCCGCGTCGGCCCGTCTTCATCGGCTTCGGCCCGAAACCGCCGTTCACGTCGCCCTCCTCGCTTGGTCCACCTCCGACCAATTCAGTCGTCATGGAGCACCCCCAGACCCCCCCGAATCTTCCCCAATCACCCACCCGAGCACCAATGCTCCGTCGCGTCGCCGCCGTATGGAGCTTGCGCGCCCGTGGCTCCTGGCGCTAGCCCGCTCCGGCCCTCCTCAGCTTCCAACAACAGCTCCGGTGAGTTCCACTGGGCCCCCTCTAGCTCATACTCTCCTCCGTTTTCCTCCCCTCCCACTCCGGCGCCGCCGCACCACTTCCTCTCCATGGCCGGCCGCCGCATGCAACCGCCCCGTCGTTCCCGACCACCCCGAGCGCGCCGCTACCACCTACGTGACCACCTTCTCCAACCGGTCCCATTTCTGCCACCACCGGCCGTCGCCGAAGACCCCCTCACCGGTGTCAAGACCTGCTCGAGCCGCCTCTGGCCTAGCCTTGTTATTGCCTGTACTCCTCTCTATGTGTTTGTATCTCTCTGTATGTCTTTGTGCATGTGGTTACGTGTAGCTAACTGACATTAAACCCATTCCTTTCCAGTAGGTTGATTAGTATTAAACAAGGATTAGTAGGCTGATTAGTGAGGGAGTTTACTTAATAGTTTACAATATAGTTTGTATTTATCAGTGGTCTTTTGGGGTAATTAGAGTGCTAATACTATTTAACTCAAGAGGTGAATTTCAATGACAGCAGGTTCCACTGAAACTTGAAGGTCATTAGAAAGCAAGTTTGTGTGTCTGATTGAACCTGCATCAGTGAAGACCACATAGAGTAGTTAGCTAATTAGGATGTGATAATATTCTACTTATCTAATAGATGTTCAGATAACAAATAGTGTGCTCAAACAATGGTAGTTAATGAATGAGTCTAGTGATTAGGGGTTCATTATAAGTCAGTGAGCAAATGGCCCTTTGGATGAGATTAGTAGTTAATTTAAGTAATTAGTTAAGCTATGGGAGAATGCTAGTTAAGAATTGTCAGTCAATTATCTGCTAAGTATGGCGATTAAAAGTAACACTTCAATCTGTGTTATCAGTATTTGGATAACGTTCAAGATTTGTCTGGGTGGGCTATTAGTAGTTAACTGACCAGTGAGCCTTAGCCAATTAAAGGACTACTGTGGTGATTCAGTATTAGATGACTCCCATTAGCAACCCCTGTAGTGTAGTTAGCAGCCACCTTGAGGGTACATAAGAGGATTGATTTTGACTGTATGATTATCGTGGATGTATACATAGAATACCTGGAGAGAGAGTACTTGTGAGCAAGGTAGTTAGGATCGCGATCCAAGTCTTAAAGTCTTACGACTCTACGAACCCACGACAGCCTGTCGATCCAAGTCTTACTGCCGATCCGATCCTACTCAAGGTAGGTAGGATCGCGATCCTCTCTTAGAGTCTTACGGTTCTCTGAACCCATGATGACTGTCGATCCAAATCTCCTTTGTCGATCCTACTCGTAGAGACTTAGGGCAATTTTTTTAGAGGCCGGGCTTTTGATATTTTGTTTTAGAGCAAAATTTGTTGATATTAATTTCGAGAATGAAACTATAAATAAACAAGGAGCATGCAAAATATTGTATCGGTGTGGTAATACTAGTACAAATATCTATATTATGGCATGAGCAATCTTGAGCTTGATAATGATAAGCTATTTTTATTCTGGAGTATGTCTAGCTACTTTTAAGGAACATGCAAGTGGTAAACCATATAACAATCATACAAACTTATAGTATAGATGTTAAATATGTGTATTTTTACAAATCCAGTAGAATCGCCGATTCTCACGATTCGACATCTACGATTGATCCTCTGGGAGGCAAATCGATCCGACTCGGGATCTCGACTCTGACTACCTTGCTTGTGAGTACTAGGTGACCTGTTAAGGAAAACAACATCACCTAGGCTCTATGTATCGTCCGTCGTCATCTGTTCTCAGAAGCAGAACCCTTCGTGACCCGAGAGCAGATATGAGAGTATTACCTAACAAGGTAATCTCTCCCATCTAGGTAACCCGCGAGGAATGTACCTACAAACATTCTCTCTCTCCCTGTTAGATTTATCAACTTTTGTCGATAAGTATGTTTAGTTCTGTTGGAAGTATTTTCATTTTTTTGAATGTCTTTGGATTTATTGGATTTCATTTGGTTATTTTCAGACGCACTTGGATTTAATCGTATTCTGCGTAGTTAGAATCTGAAGATATAATGGAACAGCGGTTAGAGACAGAATAAGACGAGGATTCACTACTACAGGAGCCGACATCACAGACGGTTCGGAACCGTCATCACATACGGTTTCCGAACCGTCTATGTTTGTTGGTATGTGATAACAGGATATTATCACAGACGGTTTTATTAAAAAACCGTCTGTGAAGTCAAAATATCACGAGCGGTTTCAAGCGAAAACCATCGTGATTCGAGAATATCACGAGCGGTTCTAAAGAAAAACCGTGCGTGATATGGGAATATCACGAACCGTTCTAAATAAAAACCGTGCGTGATTTACGAATATCACGAGCGGCTTTTGTGTAGAACCGTCGTGATATTCTCTATCCTGAGCGGTTTGCGATCGAAGCAAACCGCTGCGTGATAGCTCGTATACTTCGCCCACAATTTGTTGTTTTCTGGCTAGCCTCGGGAATTGCTAGCCATGCCCTCTGAAAACAAGCATTCACGAAAGCGATTCAAGCATTCACAAAAAGCAGATTCAGCGACCATGACAACTCAAAGTTATCATTACTCAAAATAAATTACAAAAGATCGCATTTGTTCAAGTATTGTCGCTATAGTTACAACTAGATTACAATTGTTTGCATTGAGAGGTTTTAGTGGGGTGATGCTCGGGTTGGCGGCGGAGTGAAACTCTCCGTTGTCGTTAATGATTTACTGTGTTGATAAAGTATGAGCTTCCTCGAATGTCCTTGATCTCTTCCGCAACGAGTGAATCACATTGTAAATTCAAGGCACATAAGCTAGCAAGAGTAAAGTGGTAAGATATATATATATATATATATATATATATATATATATATATATTTATAATTAGGAAATAATTATTTGAGATTGACAAACCTCGGGATCCTTCTTCCTAGGCTGTAAGGATTAGGTGCATATGATAGCGAGCGAGATTGCACATAACTCATCATCTTTTCTTTGGCGGCCTTTGCAAAAATAGAATTACATATATAGGTATAGTCGATTCGAGACGCGTTATTATGAAGTATGATATAGGATTATCGTGTTGTAGCGTCTGCAGGAAAATCCATCTGTGTGTTAGTTAGGCGCTCTTTCCATTGTATATTCCTTTGTTGGCAACATAATTGATGAGCGACCTACATGATTGAAAAGGTTATCCTCGGCCATTTCAAACAAATGAAGACTACAATAGAGTTATGTAAGGAGGAAATGAGCATACCTCTCGAGTATTCCTCTTAGAGTCTTTGAAGTCGTGCTTGTTGCGGTTTAGGGAATCAAGGTATATCACATGGTTCCTCTTGGGTATAATAACTAAAAGGATCGATGGTACCTACTCATGTATGTCGCTATAGTCATTAAACCTAAGTTAGTCTTTGCGTATAAAGTACAAATGAAATTTGTATAGCAAGTAGTGACACTTACCCACGGTTGTAGGGCACCACTATGTACTTCATGTTAAATGACGAAGCAATGACCTCGTTATGTATTTCTCGACGAAGGATGAGTCTTGTTGGATGGTTTGCAGCGATACCACATGTGGGTCGAGAAACCCTTTGGTTCTTTCCATTCCGGACATTTTTGGCATGTATCTATACATAAGCAATGAGTTGTGATATTTATTGGTATTACATGAATGTAGAACTTGATTATGCGCACTTACGATGTCCAACATCGTAGAAGCGAGACGTCGAGGCCAACAAGGTTGAATCGTTCAAATAAGTCATTGAAGCCCACGACGAAGTACCTCGTCCCGTTGAAGAAATGCTTGTCCTCGTATCTTACGGTGATTCCAGTATCGCACCCCTTCTTTTGGGTCTTCGCCAAGTACCAAGCATGCAAAGCCTGACAAGCATATCCAGCGTGCATTAATACTGCGTCGGAGCACAATGGTTTTCCGATGATGTAGTTCCCGGGTATCGCGGACTTTCCGGACTTGGGAGGCGCCTTAACGTTTGTGGATTTCGATTTGGCCTTAGCGATTGGCGGCGTCTTCTTGTGAGACGACTTCGGGAGCGGATCTGACGCGCGCTTTTCTTTGTTCGCCGGCGTCTTCTCCACGGGAAGCGAAGAGGTGGCCTTATGGCTAAACATGAGGTGGAGTCATCGAGGTCCGTTGGAGAGGAATGGTCGTGTCGGATCGCAAGCCTTCTTTGGGTCCAAGGCGATGTCCTTCTTGGGCCTTTGGATAAAAGAGAGGCGGCATCCCTAGTGTTGTGATCTCTTCGTTGGGCAAATCTTGACGGGGCGGCTCGGAAATTGACATGTACCATATCCACGGACCTGGCGTAACTGCGGCGCACCGGTGGTGCATGTCTTTGCTTGCCCTTCCTCGTATGGATACACCATCCCTGCTTGTGACCTCAATACAAAGGACCCATCCATCCTCACTTGGAGCTTCAGGCGTCGGCTCTTACAAAGCGATCGCAATTAGCTAAGGCGTCCTATAGGTCTATCTTTGGTGCATTCCATAGATGTACGTTACCTTGATGTCGTCTATCGGTGTCGGACGTCGTCATGTTCACAATTATCTTGCGGACACGACGCCTACTCCGACGTCGAGGAGGCGCCTCCCGAATTAGCGAGGCGGCTTGCGACCGATTGGCTCATGAGTATATCCATTTGACTCGCAATCTTGCCATCTCTACTTGAAATTGGTCAAGTAATCATCCGCACCAACCGGTTGTCGTGCTCGCCTTGGATCTCTTCCTAGTCCTATCGTGCGATGATCGTCCGCGAATCCATGACTCCAAGGCACGTTAACCCCAAGGCCTCGCGTGCGACCAGGTGCTCCTTGTTTCCCAAGGTAGTAGATAGTATATCATTCTCCTGTCGCATGGAAGGAGCCTTGGGAAGATTGGGCGATCAAGTCCGCAGCGCAAGAGGTCATCATGTTATTATAGGCACTATGAAGTTATGGACTTATTAACAACTTAGTAGTTCGACATATTTACCACACGTTGGGACACTTCACAGTCTGCGGGTTTGTGAAGGAGATCTTGCCGAAGGCGAGACTTGTGCCCTCGCTTTTAACCGACTTAGGGAATGCGGTCGTGACATCGAAGCGGGTTCTCCTTCTTCGCCGCCCATTCCTCGTATTTACCGCGTACCAGCGGTCTTGAAGTCTGTCTTGGTGAGTGTTTCGATGTCTGGAGAGTTTTGTGCGCCGCACTTTGCTCCTTAAATTCGCCATCGTTTTCATAGCCACAAAGGTGTCCCATGCTTCCGCGTCAAGAATTTGTCTTTGCGAAGGCGTTTGACCCGTGTTCACGTGCCGTGACAAGAATGCTCTTGAAGGTCCTCCACGATTTACCCATCGTGAGCATCGCCGTCCGTCACCGCGTGCCACATGTGCTTCTAGAATAGTGAACTTCTCGAAAGTTACATCCACACAGACCTTCGCTTCTTTCGTCAGTCCTTCCACGTTGGTGTGGTGATGAGGACCCGTTCCTTGCAAGTATCCGCAGATGGTCAGGAATCTCGGCGATCTCTTGGGACTCAGAGGGACCCCAAAGTCCTTGACCTCCGTGATGACCCGGTCGGCCGTAGGCATTTTCGATTGTCCTCTGCCATCTCACTTCAGTGTCATTATCGTCGGCGGTGGTGGCGGCCTCGTCGGCACCTCTTCCATCTGCGGCGTCGGTGTCGGTGACCTCGTCGGCGCCTCTTCCATCTGGCGTCGGTGGTGGCGAAAACGATGCCTCTGCCATCTAAACACTTGCTATCTATATAAGTTACATATGCAATAAAATGGATTGCAAGTGTCCCAAATTAACATATACATTTAAACTTAATAATATGCTCAACATGTGCAATATTAGCAAATAATCATAAATAATTCGGCATAAATATGAAACAATTAATCTCGGGAAGAAATACAGAGGTTGACTATAGAGATCAAGATGGCAAATGAAAAGTTGAATGAGCTCATACAGAGTACTAACATTCCTTAATCCACTAGCTTCTCTAAGGAAGCCTACTTCATCGAGGTCGACACTGCTGGAGTGTGCCATTTGTTTCATGCCGTGGAGGGCGGCATGAAACAAAGGTACACTCAAGTGTGTCGAGATCGACGAAGGAAATGCTAAGCAAAGGTTTAATCTGAGGGCTCGCCGCCTCCTGCTCCTATTATGTGCTCTCGGAAGGAGAGTAGCTAAAGAACAAGTCTTTGCCATCTCAATCCTATTGTCTATACTCTTCATCGACCACGACACCTTTGGAGTGTGCCATTTGTTTCATCCGTGGAGGCTGGCATGAAACAAAGGTACACTCAAGTGTGTCGAGATCGACGAAGGAAATGCTAAGCAAATGTTTAATCCTGTAGGGCTCGCCGCCTCCCTGCTCCTATTATGTGCTCTCAGAAGGAGAGTAGCTAAAGAACAAATCTTTGCCATCTCAATCCTATTGTCTATACTCTTCATCGACCACGACACCTTTGGAGTGTACCATATGCTTCTTGCCTTGGAGGATTGGCAAGAAGTAAAGGTACACTCAAGTGTGTCAGGATCGACGAAGAAAATGCTAAGCAAAGGTTTAATGCTTCATGTACAAAAGACTAGCCTTTAATGAAGACATAGAAACAAAATAGAATCAAATAAAACTTTGCCCGAGCCCATATTTCCCCGAGCCTACTTCATCGAGGCCGACACACTGGAGTGTACCATATGTTTCGTTCCTTGGAGGATTGGCACGAAACAAAGGTACACTCAAGTGTGTCGGGATCGACGAAGGAAATGCTAAGCAAAGGTTTAATCTGTAGGACTCGCCGCCTCCTGCTCCTATTCTAACACTCCTAACACTCCTTAATCAACGAAGCAAAGGTTTAATGCTTCATGTACGAGAAGACTAGCCTTTAATGAAGACATAGAAACAAAATAGAATCAAGTAAAACTTTCTTTACGGATTGATGATATTATGTGCTCTCGGAAGGAGAGTAGCTAAAGAACAAGTCTTTGCCATCTCAATCCTATTGTCTATACTCTTCATTAAATGAATATGATAATATAAATTCAAACTATGAGCTCTAAACAATACTTTGCTTAAGCGTCAAGCGATCTCAAGCATTAGCAACAGATTAAACTTCGATCAAGCAGAGGTTGACTACGAGAGATCAAGATGGCAAATGAAAAGTTGAATGAGCTCATACAGACAACTAGAAGAATCACAAACTAGTCAATAGAACTGATCAATTTGCAATAGAACTATGAGCTCAACCGAAAGTAACCAATTAACATTACATCATATTGACAGTAGCAAGTAATACAATAGAGCTCAAGTATGAACTAACAATCACATTCAATCTCGTTATAAGGCAGAGTTCATCACGAGCATGTCAACAAAGCCCTCGATCTTGTGATCTTTGCATAGATAGAAACTAGTGATACAAATCTTTTGCCCGAGCCTATCTTTGCCCGAGCCTACTTCATCGACCCTGACACACTGGAGTGTACCATTTGCTTTTTGCCTTGGAGGATTGGCAAGAAGCAAAGGTACACTCAAGTGTGTCAGGATCGACGAAGAAAATGCTAAGCAAAGGTTTAATACTTCATGTACAGAAGACTAGCCTTTAATGAAGACATAGAAACAAAATAGAATCAAGTAAAACTTTCTTTCTGGATTGATGATATTATGTACTCTCAGAAGGAGAGTAGCTAAAGAACAAGTCTTTGCCATCTCAATCCTATTGTCTATACTCTTCATTAAATGAATATGATAATATAAATTCAAACTATGAGCTCTAAACAATACTTTGCTTAACTGTCAAATGATCTCAAGCATTAGCAACAGATTAAACTTCGATCAAGCAGAGGTTGACTATAGAGATCAAGATGGCAAATGAAAAGTTGAATGAGCTCATACAGAGACTACTAGAAGAATCACAAACTAGTCATTAGATTACCAACAAAAGCTGAATACTCTCAGCAGGCGAACATGAAGAATCGAGAATAACTAGCTTTCAGCAAAAGTAACCAATTAACAGTACATCATATTGGCAGTAGCAAGTAATACAATAGAGCTCAAGTATGAACTAACTATCACATTCAATCTCGATTATAAGGCGAGTTCATCACGAGCATGTCAACAAAGCCCACCGATCAATTTGCTTGAGCGATGAGCTCAACCGAAAGTAACCAATTAACGGTAGATCATATTGACGGTAGCAAGTAATACAATAGAGCTCAAGTATGAACTAACTATCACATTCAATCTCGATATAAGGCGAGTTCATCACGAGCATGTCAACAAAGCCCTTGATCAACAAAGCGAAGCGCCACGGAGGAGCAATACTCACGAGAGGATGCGCACAAGAACTCACGGTGCAAGGAGGAGGCCGACACGGGGAGGAGGACGGCGTGGGGAGAAGGCGGTCTGGAGAGGAGGAGGGCGGAGGGGAGAAGGCGGTCTGAGAGGAGGAGGCCCACATGGGGAGGAGGGGGCGGCGTCGGGGCTTCTGACGGGGAGGTGAGCAGGGGCACCGTGGTCGAGGCGTGCACCGAGGTCAGCGCCGAGGTCGGGGGGGTGGCACCGAGGTTGAAGGCGCCGAGGTCGGGGCGCCGAGGTTGAAGCGGCGGCACGAGGTCGGGGCGGCGCCACCGAGGTCGTGGTCGGCGGTGAACTCTGGCGAGCCCTAAACCCTAGAGGAGGCGAAGCAGCGGCGAGAGCCTAAGGGGCGCGGAGAGGAAGTGACAAGTGAGAGCAAAACCTAGCGTTTCGCCTTATAAAAAGTATATCACAGAGCGGTTTCTACGAGAACCGCTCGTGATAATATATCGAGCGGTTCTATAAAAGAACCGTGCGTGATATAAACGTATCCTGAGCGGTTTTTAACTACAACCGTCGTGATATGGGCGTATCACGAGCGGTTTTTAAATAGAACCGTCGTGATTCCTTTTCACTGAGCGGTTATACAGCGGAACCGTGCATGTGATAACTCTTCATTTTCCGCGTGTCTCTTCGTCTTCATTTTCTGCATGTGTCTCTTCGTCTCACGATCACACGGCGTGGCTTCATCTCTTCATTTTCCAACGTCGCTCTGACTCCCCAAATATCTCTTCGTCTCCGTTCGGCTTTAGAACTTGTTCTATATATAGATGTGTCCCCTTCTACAATGTATTTCACACAACCTCCTTGATCCCTTTCTCCACAAAAACATAAATGGGTGCCTCCTCTTACGTACATACTTTGTCTGCGCACTCTCTCTCCTTTGTCGTTGAATCGTCTTTGCGGAAGAACACTATTTCAACAATGTCTTCACTCCTCTGTCAGAGAATTTGCGGAGTGGGTGGCGGCCACCTTCCGCCGTCTTGACATTCTCCTCCGCCGTATCTTAGGGTGATCTCCCACTTTCGGCGAGTTTGAGTGTCGTCGGCGTGGTCCTCCAAAACGACGTTGCACGTCTCCGGAGGCTTGTCGTCACTTGACCGCTAAGCTTAGGCGGCGTGACGTCGAGTCGACGGCCGAGACCCTCAAGCAAGAGAAGAGAGCCTATGGGCTCAATTCTTCTTAGTTCAACGATCCGAGGTCTTGGGACACACTCGAGCAGCGCGTCGTGAGTGGGCGATTTCGAGCTTCGTTTGATCATGAACCGTCCGCCCAAGCCGCCGCCTCTGAGTATTGAAAGCGGAGATAGCGACCTACCTCCGCCACTAGATAGGTTTCTAGTTTTTAATCTTTTTGTAAGCGGTCGCCACGTTGTTTGGCTATATATATGAAAATTCCAAACTGAAAAAAAAAGTTTGGAGGTGAAGTTACTATATCTATTTGCCCATAGTAAGAGCTCCTCATCCCATCGGATCTTGAAGTGTGTAGATACGTTGATCTGGAGCGGCGGGGGCGGTGGGTTGCTCCCCTAATCGGCGATGGCGAAGGCGGCGTCCGCTGCGGCGATGGACCTGAGCGCTGATCTTGAGAGAGGAAGCGATGTGGGGATATCACAAAGCGGTTCTTAATAAGAACCGTCGTGATACTACGAGCGGTTGTAACGTAAAGCTATGCGTGATTAGGGATTATCACGAGCGGTTTGTGAATAGAACCGTCTATGATAATTCACAGACGGTTCTATTTCTCAACCGTCTGTGATAGATGACTATCACAGACAGTTCTAAAAAATACCGTCTGTGATAGTTGTTCCACGCCCCCTTGAGTTGGATGACCCAACATAGGCGGTTCCAAAGGCAAATGCGTGATGGGCGTCTACTATAACTTTGTTTTGTAGTAGTGATTATCAGAATATTGAGCAAGGCAAGTCATAGACTTTTGACTATGTCGTACCCATTTTATAAAATTATATTATTTTATATCAGCATACATTGCTAGTTTTATAATAATGGTTTCGGGAATAGTTAAATACCTACTTGATAGTATGACTCCTTGAATAATTGTGAATGACATGTTGACATGTACCCTTGGACACTATAAGTTGGGTAATCTTAGTTGGACATTATTGTAATACCAACATAGGTGTGTACTATGCTTAGTCATGCTTTAGTTATACGATGGTCTCACGATCACATAATTCTATGATGGTAAATTTGACTTAATGATATATGGAATTATGGTACGATACCACTGTTGTGAAACTATTGTGCGAAGTCACAGTTGTGTCAATTGTGGTGCGATGCCGCTGTTATTAAAATTTGTTGTGCCATGGCAAGGGTTGTCATTTGGCCAGGTTGAACGAAAATGATTTATGCTCGGGTGAGTGGTCAGATAGTAAAGGAGGAATGCGCGAAGCAAAGTGTGCGAAGCACATGGGTTGAGGTAGTCTCACCTGAGCAACCACTAAGGACTTAACTTTGTGCACCATTGATCTGGGCCATACCGTACAACCACATGTCCAGGGTGGGGTGGACCTGACCAACTAATTAGCAATGTTTTGATTTGGTTCTGTTTTAGTTGTTGAATTGGCGCAAGAGGGGGCCCAGAATGGCGAATCCATAGCGAGCAGAATCGAGTCAAAACAGAACTTCGTAAAGGTCTTTTCACATGCTCTAGACCGCTTACCTAAGGTAGTGAGTGGTGGTATCGACGGATGCCAAACAAACTAGAGAAGTCGTGTTTTGTGGGTAAAGCTGTACAACCTCTGCAGAGTGTAAAACTATTCGAATAGCCGTGTCCCCGGTTATGGACAATGCCTAGTGATTTCACATGAAGGGTAGATTTTCTAAAAAATGTTGGGAGTGTTTGATTGGGAAGCGATTCAGATGTTGGTTGCTAGTTGGGAAGTGAACAGGGTTGTTCACTAGTTGTTTTAAATAAACTTATTTACTTATGTATTAATCTTTTAAATTATGCTTTTCAATCTAATTATTGTATTTACTATCAATACTGCTTTATGCAAAAATAGCCATAAAGCTATCCTTGTCAAGTTTTGCATGAATACTATTTGCATACAGTTCCCTACGACTTGCTAAGTACTTTATGTACTCAAGGCTATACGTCATTTGTTGATCAGTCACCGAGGGAAGAATAAGGGAATGCAGAGCTCTTTGAGGAGTACTTCGAAGACAATGCGAACTAGATCATGTTCTCCACTCGATTGTCTGTGGGCATGTCGGATGGCTACCATGAGTTGTTTTATTCCGCTGCAGGTTTACTCTTTTTGTCTTAAGCCCTGCGTGGCAAACTCTGTAAAACTTTGACCATAAGGTCCGTTGCTACTAAATAATATTAATTTGTCTACTTCTTAGCTACCTTGTTGTATGGATATGATTCATCGATGTTGCAACTGTGTGCACTAGCTACTGATCCAGAGACTAGTGCAGATATACACAAAGGGTCTCGGAGTTGCATATCCGGGGTCCCAACAGCCCACCTCATGGCCTCCCTCAGTCCCTCGCCTTCTCCTCCGGCGTTATGAGCTCACACGGCTTCTGGCTCTGCTACCGGCACTTCTGCTTCTCCGTCACCACCATTGGCTCTTAGACGTACGTCAGGAGCATGCCGCCGTAGTCGTCGCCGTCCGCCATGACAAGATCGAGATGAAACAAAAGCGCCCTTGTCGTCTCGTCCTCCCCTGCACGATTTTTTTTAGGCGCAACTACCGTTCGAACATACGACGGGAGCGTATGCTTCGATGCAATAATTTTTTTATCGTGTGCAACATTTTTTTCATCGTATGCAACTTTTTTTCAATGGTCATAACAAAAAAAAACTCGTTCATCAAAGAAGAGGTGATAGGGAGGATACAACATTTCAAAGAAAATTACATCTAAAAAAATTCTCAGATGCATAAGAACGGTTTTAACAGTAAAAGAGGTTGGTTTTACAACATTTTTTTTCAACGATCACAATATTTTTTTCAAACGTCGCAACAAAAAGAACTTGGGGGCTAACAGATGCAATATTTTTCAACATCTCAAAATTGTTGCGACAATCAAAACATGAAGCTCTACAAAATCCAGTGGATAAGATGGAGACAACAGCGGCAAGGGGCGAGCTAGCAGTAGGGGTAGGAGGCGACCGATCGAACATCTCGCTGCTGATGGACCCAGATTTCTCACTGCCTTGCCATGAAGCTCAGGATGCCTCTCCGCCCTGCCGTGGAGATCCACCACTACTTTGGGAGGCCTCGATGCCCTGTCGTTGCCGCATGAGGTGGAGATCAGGTCGAAGCTTCCTAAAGGTCGGCAATATGCTTGGAGAGAGAGGAGCAATAGAGGCAGTTGGAGAAAAATAGTAGAGACTAGAAATAGGGAATGGATAAGAAGAGCAGAGGGTAGAGTTGGCTTATTAGCCAATGGTTAGGTCACGTGAGGCATAGCGTCCGAGGCGGGAAAAAGTGTCCCTCCGAATTAGCCCTTTTTTCTTTTCTTTCTTTTTTTTATTTGGATGGAACACGATCGCTTTCAGGAGACCTGCTTGGGCCACAAGATGGGCCGCTTGGGCCACAAGCTGGGCTTGAATGTTGAAGCCCATTCGGCCCAGCCCAATAATGACAAGCCCAGCGAAGCGTTTGGTATCGAATAAAATGGAAAGAAAAGAAAAGGAATTCCTCGAGGTTTTAGATCTCGTGGTCTCCCCTTCCTCTCCAAAACCCTAGCTTTCTTCTCCTTCTTCCTGGTGCGGCGGCGGCGGCGGCGGCGGCCATGGACAAGAGCATGCTCGGAGACCTCGACGGCCTCCCGGAGGAGGACAAGATGCGGATGGCCACCATGGTCGACCAGCTCCAGATCCGTGACAGGTCATAATACGTTCGTGCCTGCTCCTTCGATGATCTAGGTGTTTCGCATGCGAAATCGGGCAGCTTAGTTGGGGGGAAGGGCCTTACAGAAGCCATCTTTATGGCCCCTCTGCGGCTGCTTTCCACATTCTATTAGGATTACAAAGATTTGGGTGCGATTATGCGGTGTGCTATGATAGTTGTACTCTGTTTGTAGGTATTTACTATATTTATGTAATTTTTTCAGCTCTTACATTCCAAACCAGGGGGGATTAGTTTAAGCTTGAGGTAGATTTTTATTGGTTGCTGAGATGTTGGGACTAATTTACTGGGAATTTGGTTGGTGGCAAACATTAATTTTGCTGAGAGATGCACACTTTTGTGCTTTATCTCGTTTTCTTGCTTGAGATTGTTATTTGCTCATCTACTTGTTGTAGTATCATCTGCTTTCAGTGGTAGTTAGTGTAGTTTGTTCATCTGCTTGATGCTGTTAGATACTTTTGTGGTAACTAAGCACTTGTACTCTATTATTTTTGAGGTATCGTCAGCGTAACAGGTAAAATGTGAACCAGAGGTGCTAGCCTTGTGTGATCCAACATCTTTGTCGCATTAGCCACGATGGTGGTGACCAAGGGCACTGTGGATGAAAATTAATAGGTTTGAGGGATTTTTTTGTATGTTAAGTTCTTCTGTGTTTGACTCGTTTGGCCAGTAGTTCTAGCCGTTGAGATTGTGGTGTTCATGAACTCACATTGGTTAATGAATAATGGTACAACTTTTTAGAGGAAGGGATGGGGTATTGTATTGTGGTCAAGTATATTACATGGGTAGAAGCATGTTCTTTTCGGATGATTTGGTGATGCTCATTTGAATTGTTGATTGGTTGGTAGCTATATCCTTTTATCTGTTCATATAGGGTAAGTTCTGTTCATGGTGACGTGCCTTAACCAGAAATGCAAGTATAGATGTCATTTGTTTTTTTTCTTAATTGTTCTTGCAGAGTTTGCAAAGTTGGTGTTTAAGGTTAGTGTTCAAATGGTTCCATTAGTTTACGAAGAGTTGATCACTGATTCGTCCTATCAAAACCACCTAGGTTGGAAGATTGGCCTTTTGCCTGCTTTATGTCAATAAGGATGATGATTGTGAATAGTATAGCCTAGTAAAGTGATCCTTCGTAGTATGTCTACGAATACCATGTTCTTTCATGTATCTTGAATAGATGCTTCCTCATCAATATGCAATTTTCGCATTGTTTTCCCCAATACCCTTGCAAATTCTATTATGCCTGATGAGTAAATGACTAATAAACTCTTTGATAGCCTTCACATTGTGAAATTTGCAACTGAAGAATGCTCATGATTTTGCTTTGCCGTTTCACAGTTTAAGAATGTACAATGCCCTGGTGGAGAGATGCTTCACGGACTGTGTCGACACGTTCCGCCGCAAGACCCTGGACAAGCAAGAGGAGTCCTGCGTCCGCCGCTGCGCCGAGAAGTTCCTGAAGCACTCCATGAGGGTTGGCATGAGATTTGCTGAACTTAACCAGGGTGTTGCCACACCCGACTAATCGAATGGGTGTTCTTGCCCCTATCAAGTTTCTAACCTTGGGGATTTTGTCAGCATCAATCTGTAATCCTTAAAGATTTGAGTACTTCTTGAGGAGATGAGAGTCATTACGTTATCACTTGAACCGACTTCTGGTTATCAAGTTGAATAAAATTACGTTGAATTCTTGTATCCAAGGCATCTTCCTTTTATGTGCCACAGTGTTACTTAATAGTTTGATATATTTTGATCTCTCACCGAGAAGAGTTAGTATTTTTGAATCTTTTCCTGTTCTTGATTGTATCATGTCTTAGCCCAATTCATGAAGTTACATGAATCCTAAGTAGATGGTCATTGGTATCTTCTCTGGTATTTCTATGTAATGTAGAAACAGCATAGTACAAGATTTGTAAAGGCGCCCTTTTCTTGTCCTCTCTTTAGGCATCTGCTTTGTTTGAGATCAAAGAATATAGGACCACCACGCGCATGAATACATCATGCCATTAACACCACAATGCTTCAAGTTCTTTCCTTTTCTTCTCTGATAGACTAATGAATGAATTATCATGTCCAGATGTCCTTGTCGGTAGTAATAACGGTGGTGACTAGGTAGGACCGAAGCAGTTGTACTAGCCAGAAGACTGAAAGGAGCTAGCACATGTACCTGCTGTGTTCTCAATTGGTGTATTGGACCGTCGGATCACACCTGCTTGCCGCCCTATTTCCATCAACCTTCACCCAATCAGGCTATCACGGACGAGATCCGTTGCAGGACCATACGCGTTTTGATCTTGCCGCCCTATTTCCATCAACCTTCACCCTATCACGGACGAGATCCGTTGCAGGACGATACGCGTTTTGGACCGTCGGATCACGCAATCAACGGTTCAGATTAAACTATGCACCCTTATAATTGGAGGTTTCCAATGGTGTTTGGACATGTTTGGAGCTTGGCCACTGGCAGTGTGGTGAGCAGGTCTGCAGGTTGGTCACCTCCTGCCAACTACATGCTGTGTTCTCAAGTTGGTGTATTGTTTTTACATGTGGGGCGAGCAGTAGCATGGTGTGGTGAAGGAGCTAACACAGATTGGAAGCTTGTGGCATGTCGGTGGTGTACCCTAGTCAAGCTAGCTAACTGCTTGTTCTAATGTGATTCACAAGTGGCATCATCATTGTGCAGTACTTGCTCATCAGTACTAATGTTGGCATCAAGATTGGAGTGTGAATTGATGCGTTCTGGCCCTTTTGAGCTTGCTTTTCTTGAGCTTTCTGTACTTCTGGTTCTTGATCCTTTCCTCTCTTTTTCTGCTTACTTTGGACAGGTTGTCGTTGGGGGAAGAGAGAGGAAAAAATGGTGATGTTGCACCTGTTCCAAAGCATTCATGGTCCTCTCCTCTCTGAAGGACTCTCATTTTGACAATTTATTGTGAATTACTAGTTGTGTATTTCTTCCCATTTTCCTCTTGGCGTGGAAAGCAAGAATGGCAGGTTGTAGATCACACTAAGAAAATCAATCAATTCATGTTGAGTGCAACAGTTGTGCAGCAAGGATTGGCTAAAAAAACTCATACGGCTTATCTTTACAAAGCAGTGACATAGAACTAGATTCTCATGGCTGTAAAGTACAGCTCAACTTGAAGCAATTATGGGGTTCAGTTCAGTTAAATATGGATGATCATGATTCATGCTCCCCAACTGAAGCATCTACTCTGTTGGAGATTCACTTCATAATGTAGAAGCAGCTGAGCTATTCTGAGCCATCTTTGCACACACAAATTTGCCAAAATCTTGTGTGTAGAGTCAGTCATGGATCCACAGGAAATTGAATAAATCACATTCAAGAACTGAACTGTGACAAATTTGTTGTATAACTCAAAACACATAGCTCATCAGTCATCACAACAAGAAAAGAATTAAAGGATATTCTCTCAGAAGGAAAACTAGAATTAAGGATCAGCTTCTCATTTCCAACCTGAAAAACGCTAAATTTAATTGGGTTTCTTATCAGCATAGGAGTGAAAATTGCAATGGCATATTCTCATGACAATGAACAAATTGACAAGAGAGAATTAAGGAATTTGCTCAACATCTCAATCCCCCCCCCCCAAAAAAAAAAACTCGCATCCAGAAATTAATACACACCAAAAGAGAAAAGGAAAAGAAAAAAAAAACTCTATTCACAGTTCGTCACAAGCCAATGTAAAGGCATCAATGCACGACGGCCACCGGCGCCGCGGCGGCGGCGGCGGCAACATCAATGCTCCTCTGCCCCGGGAGCGCGAGCATGGCGGTGTGGTCCAGGAAGTCCTTGAGCCTGACGACGGCCTCGATGACGGCCCTGAGCTCGTCGGCGCGCGCGAACCCGCGCGCACCGGCGGTCCGGACGGCGTAGACGTAGAATGTGACGCAGCCCTTGCGGAACTTGAAGCGGGCCATCTCCGGCGCGCTGGGGGCGGCGCGGATGAGGCGCCTGCCGACGTCCCCGAGCGGGACGACGTGCGGCCAGGCGGCGTCGGCGGCGGCCTTCATGGCGGCGGACTCGAAGACGAAGACGGCGGCCTTGGAGTTCCTGGTGCCGAGGCCGAGCGTGAGGGTGTGCCACGCATGGTGCGCCAGGATGGAGAAGTTGGTCGGGATGTACGCCGTCGTCGTCGGCGCGAACGACAGCGGCTGCTGCTGCTCGGAGGCGCCGGCGGGGACGCGGAGGAGGTGAGGGAGCTCGAGCGGGGCCGCGCGGCGCACGGTGAGCGCGCGCGTGACGAGCTGCGCGCCGAAGCGGAGGCCCTTCACGTCGGCGCACGGCTTGAAGTGCGCGTCCAGCGCCGGCGCGGCGGACGTCGCCGTGGCATTGGCCTTTGCGTTGGCTTTCGCCTTCTTGGACGCTGCGTCATTGCTGTAGCTGTGGTTCTGGGACTTGGACTTGCTCTTGGCCGCCTTGGGCTCCGCCATTGTTGACAATGGCTGGCACTGGCAAGCAATGAGAAAGAGAGAGAGGTTTAAGGTGTGATTACCGTGTGAAGAAGACGAGAGGCCTGGAAGGAGCTGGGGGTGGCCAGAGGAGTTAATGACAGCACAGCGCAATCTCTCTCTCTCTCTCGCCTCCTCTTCTATTTTTTACGTGATGTGATACGAGTGGTGTGTTACAATTCGTGAGGGCCGTGACCGGCGGATCTGAAATTGATAGCCCTTCGGGCTAAATTTTAATAACTAATATCTAAAAATTAACACTAATTTACACACTAAGACATAAAACTGGCAATCAAATTTGAAAACCATAACATGCTTGATCATTACTCTGGTCAAATTTCATGTTAATCCACCAGAAGTTGAACAGCTGTATCACTGAAGGAGAAAGAAAGAGACAAAAGAAAGAGGACTATATGCATAACCGGAACAATTAAAACAGATAATTACCTGGTAGAAAAGAATAGTTTTGCCACTGCCACTAAGCCCAGAGAGCACTATGGTGTTTGGTTTTGAGGATTTCGGGCAAGAAACTGTAAACAAAAAATCAAGCAGATAGTAATTGCTCGTTAATTACTGCACTTTTATAGCATCAACGGATTTTTATACTGTCACAAAAGCAGAAACCTTCGTAAGCAGCACAATGGATTTCATTACGCAGCAATACATTTTACATTTTGGGGTAATCACAACAAACACTAAGAGCATGTACAATGGGCTTATGTCAGCCATCTATAGTCATTGTCACGTAGAATTTTTGCTGACGTAGATGAAAGTGAATAAAGAAAGAGAAAGATGTTGTCTACAATCTTGCAGTCGACTATAGCACAAGAAACAAGAAAAGCATTAAAAGATTGTGTGTTCTATAAAGACAACTAAAAAGACAGCAGCCGTCTATACCATTGCATGAGCTGTCTTTAGTGTTATTTACAGGTGACATGGAGAGTTGCTATAGACAACAGCTATCTATACCATTGTATATACCCTAAGGGCATCTTCAATAGTGTATTTATTGTCGTCTCTTAACTATGCCACGTCAACAAAATCCTACGTGGGGAGAGAGGGAGAGGAGAGAGAGCACATGTCGTCTCTTCCTGAAGAGACTGTCGTGCATGCGAAATAAGACATTATACATTAATCTACTCTAGTTGACATGTATGCACGTTTCAAAGAAAAAAATATAAAATATAAATGTTGGAGAATGTGTTAGAGACTATCTATTGGAGATGTTGTCTCTAAAGATGATGTAGCATATGTTAGAGATAAGGCTATCTCTAACTATTGGAGATACCCTAAGAAGTGTTAATGTAACAGCTTTCAAAATAAATTATCTCTGTTTAAAGAACACCAATCCCTTCTTCTTTTCATCACACCACACATATCATGACATCATCAAATACCTTGATGTTTAAGAACACACAAATTCTAACATCTTAAGAGTATTAACTTCTTGCAAGTTGCACTTGCAAATATTAACACAGTAATGAACTCACTTTTAGTCAACTTGTGACACACTGCAAACTGTATTCTGGATCAGGTAAGGTCTAAAAATTTCCACTCTCTGATTCCTCTCTGAGACAACGGTAAAGTAAGGATACTGGTACAATTCCGAAGCTACTTATTGTTCACAACCTCTACATATGGGCTAAAGCAACAAATGTGACTCGAAATTACATCAACTCATAAACATAACCCCATCCTTTAGATCAGTTCTTGAAGATCCAAGACATGGACTCAATTATGCTTTAATCAAAATTGAACTTTGTGACAATACACTATAGCTAACTATACAACAGCTCATCCAGATCCGCAACTAGTTTATTCGTCAAAAACGACGGCCAAAACACATAAATTGAGCTCAAATCACTTCAATTGAGCTCAAATCACACTCACTATCTGTCACTTTGAAGCCACCAGAAGAAATTTAGGGCCATGCGCCGGGTGGGGACGGAGGGCGCGGGCGCCACGCTAGGTGTGGAGGAGGTGCGGCATCAAGCGGACGGAGGCGTGGGCCGAGGCGGAGGAGGCAGGCTGGGGTGAGGAACCGGGTGTCGGGAGACCTGGAGGGTAGCGCGGGGGCGTGTGGGTGGCTAGGGTGGGGTCCTGGGGGAGATTAGGTCTCCATGTGGGAGCTGGCCGATTGGGGGCGTGGGCTGTAGGGAGTGGGCTAGCCGATAGCACCTGGGCTAAGGATGATGGGCCAGCTATGGATGAGAGGAAGGAACAGTGGAAGGCTAGGCCTCAAGCTAGACACTATAAATATATTTGTTGGGCATATATAATAAAAAAATTCTACTCAATTTTTTGTTAGGCCTTGGGCTATAGCCTACCCAGCCCGAGGCCCAGATCCGCCCCTGAGGGCAGTGGACGGTGAAGGTCGGCGGAGCGATGAGATTGGTTAAGAGGTGACGACACCGTCGGAGACAACAAAGGAGGGGGGGGGGGGTTGTTCGTCGTTGGAGCTCACCGGTTGCTGAAGGCGGCACAGTTGTGGACGTGGACGCGGGGGCTGAGGGGTGACCGTTGAGGGTTAGGTTGGGTTTTGCACGAATCTTGAAACGATCTTAACCGTTGAAAAGTGACTGATTTAAAAAAAATTCAGTCCACTGTGTAATAGTCGCCCTCTTTTTGTTTTGGTTTCCTACTTTTGGGGGAATCACATTTGAGTGTGCAGTGAAAAAGGATACTTGGAAATTCCGGTTCTATGACAGAAATTTCTCCTTTTGGTTTCTGAAGAATCTGAACTTGTGTTTCTTGAATCAGATGTATTTACTACATTGCCAATGGACATCTCCATGCAACCTGATGCTTGAACTTTCAAGACATCAATTCATCAGATAGATGCATGTACACGATTCCTTGATAGTCTATGGTAATCTGAGCACATCCAGCATGCTGTGAAATGAAAAAAAAAAACCACTTTCAGCTTGGTCTAGTGCCTTTATCCCTCAAGGATCGACACTATTCCTCTTGGCTGACCTGTTGTTGCATGCTTGCGTTACATTAATAGCAACCTATTCTATTGCAATCCTGCAACTGCGAACTTGCATGAGCAGAGCAGTGAACAAAAACACCTGTACCCAGATCATCTGGGGATATGTAGATTGCAGGTTTGCAGTAACAGAGTATAAAAATACAAGTTTTGTTTTCTTGAAAGAACCAAGCAGGAGAGGATCGAGCTGGTAAGTTTATTTTATATGTATATATATAATTCTATAACATACCCGTAGTTGCACGAACTTTTTTTTATTAATTAACCTTTTTTAAAATTTTATTTTAAAGTTAACCCCCGACGCACTTTATTTTCAATTCTGACTCTTTTGGTCACGCCACGGGTGGTGGTGTGACAAAACAACACTGTTACATGTCAGAATAAGTCTCCAAAATAGCATTTTTTGTCACGCCACTGGTTGTGGCGTGACCAAATCTTCTTATACGCCACTTTCGATTGGCGTGACAAGAGTTTGATCGAAATAAATTTGGCATAGCGGTGTTGTTTTATCACGTCATATGTGGTGGCGTAACCAAAGAGATCAGAATTGGAAATAAAGTACGCGGAAGGTTAACTTTAAAATAAAATTTTAAAAAAGTTAATTAATAAAAAAATTTCTAGTTGCATTGCGTTGCGTTAATCAGTGCGGTTTCATGTGCGTCAAGACCTGTTCCACGTGCCGCTGCAGCATGCCGTGCGTCAGGATCGCTGCCTGCATCTGCATGTGAGCGCCATAATAGCTAGCAAGCTATCTACTACATGCTCTGCATATCACAAGGCTAGCTTACTGCTGCTTAATTTACATGCATGACATGATCACAGTTGTCACGTCATGGTTTCATAATCGTTTTTCGTTATTTGTAATTGTAAGTTACCTGTTTTTTTTAACTCTCAGTCCAAAAAAAAAAAGGCCTTTAGATTAGCTTCGAGACGTGTGCGTCGGTTTTTCTTTGTGATACCGTGGTTAAAAAATGTGGCTTGTACTTACTAAAGTAGGCAGCAGTAGCTTCCTTGTTGGCAGACAGGCTGGACAGCATGGTGGAAGAAAGCCTTTCAGGCTAACGTTTTCTGCAGTAACCATTAGCAAGGCTGGACAGCATGGTGGAAGAAAGCCTTTCAGGCTAACGTTTTCTGCAGTAACCATTAGCAAGTCAGTTGGTTACTTACTGACAAGAGAGCTACTGAAACAGGAGTACGTAGGAGCAGTCCACGTACGTACGTAGGAGCAGTGCATGCAAAAACGCGCCTTGAAACAGGAGTATGTAGGAGCAGTCCACGTACGTACGTAGGAGCAGTGCATGCAAAAACGCGCCTTGAAACAGGAGTATGCTGTCATATCCTCCGTAGATAAACTCACAATCGTAATAACAATAAAAGAACACAAAAATATAATAGTAGATTGAACACAGAGATTTGAGAGGACTTTAGACTTCTCTTTATTGCTCTTTTGAAACGTTACAATGTTTAGGGTCTCCTCCTCCTATATATAGGCTACTGGGTTGATGAGAAGCCCACCTAGGCTAGGACTCTTCGTCCTGGGTCTAGTTTCTTAACATTTCTCTTTGGGTATTCATCCGTCATGTTCATGTCTCATCAAAACTCCATAAAAACCCAGTGAAATTTTTTTGAAGAAAGAGTACATGACGTGTTCCGCTGTGTTGCACGAATTGCTTTATCAAAAACCTTAGCCGAGAAACTTCAGGAAAACTCGTCAAGGGAAAAAGAGTACAATCCACCTAATTTCATTTAATCTCTAGGATTTACTCTTTAGGTACTCGATCTTCATGATCAAACTTTAAAGAGTTCGTGAAGGTTCTCCCCCTGAATTCTGCACTTCTCTAAGTCTTATCATTCCAATTCCACGTATGCATCTTTCAAAGCTAGACGCTGGAAGTGACTTAGTAAATAAATCTGCACGATTTTCACATGACTTAGTATGTAGTACTTTAATTTCGTCCATCTTTTGCAATTCATGAGCATAGAAGAATTTAGGGTTGATATGCTTTGTGAGAGGACTCTTCACATAACCCATCTGCACTTGTGCAACACAAGCTGCATTATTTTCATAGATAATAGTGGGGGTTTGCGCGGTATTCAATCCACATGACTACTGGATGTGGTGAATCATCCACCGAATCCAAGAACATTCTCGTGCGGCCTCGTACAGTGCTATAATTTCTGAGTGGTTCATAGAAGTCGATACAAGACTTTGCTTAGAAGATTTCCAAGAAATTGCAGTTCCACCACACAGGAATACATAGCATGTTTGCGATTTAGCTGTATGCGGGTCTGACAGGTATCAGGCATCTGCATAGCCAGTCATGGTTAGATCTTGGTTCTTTCTGTAGAATAGTCCAAGATCTTTACTTCCTTGGAGGTATCGAAAGATGTCCTTTATTCCCTACCAATACTTTTTGGTAGGTTCTGCACTATGCCTTGCTAGAAGGTTCACTACAAATGCAATGTCCGATCTAGTATAGTTTGTTAAATACATGAGTGCTCCAACTGCGCTCAAGTATGGGAATTCCGGTCCTATGACTTCCCCCCCCCCTCATCTTTAGGTCTGAACGGGTCCTTGTCTTGCTGCAAGGATCTACCGACCATCGGTACTTTCAAAGGATATGCCTTTTCAAATCCGAATATTTCTAACACTTTCTGAGTATAGGTTGACTGATGTACTAAAATCCCTTCAGGGGGTATGCTTAAGCTACAAGCCTAGGCAATATTTAGTTTTACCCCAATCTTTCATTTCGAACTCCGACTCCAGGTAAGAGCTTGCTTTCTTAATATCTTCCAGGGTCCCAATGATATTGAGATCATCTACATATACTGAGATTATACAAAATCCATCCTAGGATCTTTGTATAAATACACAGGGATAATCCTCATTGTTCGTGTAGCCTTTCTTGCAGAGAAAGTCGTTTAAGCGATTATATCACATTCTGCCTGATTGCTTCAGTTCATACAGTGACTTTATGAGTTGCATACTATACAGATTTCTATTTGCTCTGTCTTAGTTTGGGACAGAGATACCTTCAGGTACCTTTATGTAAATGTCCGAATCCAAGTTTCTATAATAGTATGCAGTTACCACATCCATCAATTTTATTTCTAAATTCAGGTTTGCTGCCATTGAGATTAAATATCTAAAGGTAGTTTCGCCCATGACCGGGGAATAAGTTTCTTCATAATCAACTCCTGGTCGTTGAGTTAAACCTTGTGCAACAAGCCTTGCTTTATGTCTTACAACTTCATTGTTTTCATTTTTCTTTCGAACAAATACCCACTTATGCCCTACGGGGTGCACTTAGGGAGGCATGCGGCTTATAGGCCAAAACACCTTTCTTTTATTCAAAGATAATAATTCTGTTTCTATTACCTTCTTCCAATTTTTCCAATCTGATCTTTTCTTACATTCAGCGAGCGATGCAGGCTCTGGATCAAGATCAATGATTGTAGCAATTTTTTTTTGCAAAATAAATATCGACATTGGCTGTTGTTTTATGCATAGATTCTCCCGTAGTCACATAATTTATAGCTATTTCTTCATGGGACGATTCTTCTAATACTTTTACTTGCTCACCACTGCTTCCAATTGCGGGGGCAAGTCCCTTTAGTTTTTCAGCTCTGACGTGTAAGCACACATCCATGCTGATGTCTCCCTCCGTAGGAATTTTCAAATCCGGTATGCCTTTTACTGAAGGTTCCATGCTGGTGCCAGGTCTCAACTGGCTCCCCTTCTTATTTTGGGGAATTTCAGTGATCGGCTGTGTCAAGTTCTTTTTATCCTTTTTCGCCAGGCGTCCCCGGTTACTTGGGATTCAAGGGGCCAGAGTTCTCGTCCTTTTATTCTGAGGCTTCTGGACTGGATGAAGGATACCTTCAATTTTCTTTGGTATTTTAACCCTCTCCGGTGCATTGCGTGCAGGCACATGCTACTTGGTCACGCTCTTCAAATCACTAAAGTGGTCAGGCAGTTGATTCGCTAATGCTTGCAAATCAATTATCTTCTAGACTTCTCTATTTGCTTCACTAGTACACAGGTCATGTGCATGGATTTCCGTAGCTTGCCACGTTATTTCCCGATATTTTTCATCAAGAGGTTGATTTCCTCCCCTAATGACGGGAAACTATCCTCATCAAATATGCTATCAGCGAAGCAGACTGTATGCTAATCTCCAGTCATAGGGTCCAAATATTTGATTATGGATGCTATCTCATAACCAACGTATATCCCAGACTTTCGGAGATGTCCCATTGCAATTCGCTGCGGTGGTGGTATAGGTACATAAACCTTGCAACCAAACTTGCAGAGATGAGAGATTTTCGGTCGTGACCCTTGCGCTAGTTGTATAGGTGAATGGATGTTATATGTCGACGATCTAAAATTGATGAGAGTTGCTGCATGCAGGGCTGCATGCCCCCAACATGTAGTTGGTAAATTATAATTCTGCAAAAGCGGTCGGGTAATAAATTTAATTCTTTTAATTAATACCTCTGCTAGTCCATTATGGGTGTGGACATGCGGTACTAAATGCTCAACCGTAATTCCCATTGCCATGCAATAATCATCAAATGTGTTTGAAATAAATTCTCTGGCGTTGTCCATTCTGATGGACTTCACATGATGACCAGGGAAATTATTCTTAATTTTAATTATCTGCGAGATCAGCTTTGCAAAAGCGTGGTTTCTCGTAAATAATAAGCATACATGCGACCATTTCGAGGAAGCATCGATGAGCACCATAAAGTACCTAAATGGCCCTGATAGGGGCTGTATAGGACCGCAAATGTCTCCCTGGATATGGTCCAGGAATGCAGGGATTTCATTCTTTACTTTTAGAGTAGAAGGTCTAGTAATTAATTTCCCGGTGGCACATACTGGGCACACAAAATCTTCTTGATTCGGAAAGTTCTTTACATTGACATTATGTCCCTGAGAATTGGTAATTATATTTCTCATCATCCTAAGACCGAGGTGGTCAAATCTATCATGCCAGAGACATAAAAGTTCAGAGCTTCTAAAAGTGATTTCCTGGACAGTATAGGCTGCAGGTGCCTTTATGCTAGTGTAGTATAGCCCAGATTCATATGAAGGAAGTCGTTATAATACCCTTTTTCCATGTTCTTCACGCTTTGTAATGAACATGTATTTCTTACCATACTCTTCTTCAGTCTCTGCATGGAGACCGTTAGCACGAATATTACCTTTTATTATAGCGCAGTTATTAGCTGGCCTCCCACCGTGGCCACGTCGCCATCAAATCGCCAGCCGTCGAATGGCGCCCACGCTTGCTCACGGCCGCACGATCCGGCAAGCGCGCATCGAACGAACCCGTCTTCAATTCGGTTCGCGCCCCGTCTGGAACCGTCCTTTTCCCCTCCCTCTCCGCTCCCCGTCGCTTGCCTCAGGAGTCCTCTCCGCGTCTTCCTCCTCTCCGTTGTTTCCTCCTCCCCTTCTCCGCCATCGCCGTCCTCTCGCCTCCTTGGTCCTCTCCTCTTCTTCTCTGCCTCCCTCTCCGCTCCCCCATCGCTCCGTGTGCCTCTCGCGGGCAGTCCTCGCTCCCGGCGCTTTGCGCGCTCGCTAGTCGTCCTGCTCCCATGGCCTTCCCGTTCCCTCTCCTCGAGCCCCGTGTGTCTGCGCCCTCCTCCTCACTCTTATCCTCTTCCCCTCCGCCTACCTCTTCGTTCTCTGCGACCACATCTGTATGGACACCTACCGCTCCGCCATCTTTTGCAACGCTGGCCACTTCCACGGCAAGGTGAGAAAGACCCCTCTCCGCCCCCACAACCCCTGCAAAATTCGATCTTTGCTACAATTTTGGGCTCCGATTTGATGGATTTGGTGGATCTATTAGGGGTTCTTGATGTGGGCACCGAGAGCGGCATCCTTGCCATCTGAAGCGCCCAGGCCAGTGCCAAAAAGGTCTACGCCGTCGAGGCGACCAATATGGCGGAGCACGCCTGCACCAACGGTGTTGCGAATATCATCGAGGTCATACAGGGGTCCATGGAGTACGTTGTACTGCCGAAGAAAGGCGAGTCTTGATTTCTCGATTTGATTCTCCTTAGTTTCATAATCGATGGTAAAGGGAAGAATTGATGGATTTGGTGGATCTATCAGGTGGTTCTTGATGTTGGCATCGAGAGCAGCATCCTTGCCATCCGGAGCGCCCAGGCTGGCGCCAAGAAGGTGTACGTCGTCGAGGCGACCAATATGGTGGACCACGCCCGCGCCAACGGTGTCGCAGACATCGTCGAGGTCATACAGGGGTCCATGGAGGACGTTGTACTGCCGGAGAAAGGTTAGTCTTGATTTGTCAATTAAAAATGGCATGCTATCACATTGTTTACCTGTTGCTAGCGAAGAGGAGATGCCCGTTTATTAAAATACATGATACTCTCTATATTCGAGTCTTGATACTCTCCTTTTCCCCATTTGGTCGCAGCCATTCGTTACACTACATACATGCCTCCAATGCGAAGCACTCAGTCTCATTACAATTGGGTCTCACAGATTACAGGTCAGTAAAGCAACACAAACCATAGTTTTTCTTATATATAGAGAGAGAGAGATAGATATAGGAATATGACTTACTTTTGTTCATTACATTGTAGTGAAAAAAGCTACAATGAATTCTAGAAACAATTGTTCGTATTACTACAGTAGGACGTAGCATATTTTTATATTGGTTTTGACTTTACATGCAATGTAACATTTACGAACTAATTTCAATCCTTTGCGGAGAAGTTTTTGGTTCCATCTGAAGGTAACTTAGATAACTTACTCACAATGTTTGTCATGTGCGTTGGGAACTATTTATTCTGGACTTCTGACTATTTCAGTCACTGCATTTCATCACTTATCTGTTTGATTCGTTGCTTCCAAATGAACAGGTTCCACTTATTAAAAATGTTAATACTCGATGCATATTTACTTCCATCTTCCTTTCCATTGTTGAACAACTTTGCTTTATCTTTTTTGTAAGTTCATTATGAGGATGGCATTATTAGGGTCAGTAAAAAAAATGTTAAGCGCTGCCTATTCGTCAAACAACCTGTCATGGTACCTTTCTTCTAGACTGCACGGTCAAAATATCGGTACAAATGGAGTTGTAAGAATCATCAGTCAAAACTAAAACACAACCTTCTTGAATTTGATTATTAGATGATTCTACGTGTTGCCGACACACCTCGAACCCTCTGGACAATGCTGCAATTGTGCAAACATCTGATGAAAAGATCATCATATTGCATCCTTATTTATAGATGTATAGTTATGTAGTCTACCATATTAATCACCTAATTACAATCAATACATGTTCTTCTACATTTCAGATATAAGTTAGCAGTCCTTGCAAGTTGCAACTGATCCATGTGATATTTTAGAAGATGAAGCACCTATAGCACAATTCATTTTATTTGGTGCCATGGCTGAGCAATTAATTGGGGCACCTATTTTAGCTTTAACAGCCGTAAGCATACAAGGCATAGTACCACCACAAATAACAAAGCTATACAATAGGCAATACACTTTCAAAGTGAGTGGTTCACGTGGAGCATTACAAAGGGTCAAACCTTCTTTCCATGTAGATTTCATAGTGCCTCTTGCAAAACCACTTCTCTCTGAAACCACACACAGCACAACAAATTGGTACCTCCTCACTGTCTACAAACCAAGTTGTACCTATTGATCCTCCAACAAGAATTGATAGACCATCTCTGATATGTGACAAATCCATTCCAGCATCTACACCGAAACACATATACCCTCATTCTGATGAGGTAACAATCACTGTCAAACCACTTACCTTCTTTACAAAGACAGGGAAAAAGTACTCATTCATATTAGTTGCTTCCTGTTCATATCCAAAAAACATGTACAATAACACCTTCTTATACAAATTTGCAGATCAACCAACATACACCTAAAGATATTGAACAGGTACATACTTCTATCTACATACACATATTTATTTTGTTACTTACTCCTATAGATTTGTCTTTGATAGGTTCCATTCCTACTCATGCCGTATGTAAACATCAAACTTGGTTCTGCTAAATGCATCAGATCTGAATATCTGACCCTTCACGGTGATCTTAGTTCACCAAAAAGGTTAGACAGATATATTATCGATGTACTATCATACAACTGCTCTTACAATGCCATTTTGTTAATACATATGCTTAAATGTTTCATCCACAATGGGAAACCAGGCCAACAACCATGAGAAAGCTAGAAATGTATGGATCATCAAGCAAGGAAATTACAAGGTATTTTCTAAACTTGTTTGATACAGAATGAAACAACACCACACAATTTTTATACAATATCCCTATCCATATTTCCTACCACAGAAGAATTAAATAACTGTTCTATCCATATTGTAGGGATTCACTGTTAAACAGTGCAAACGACTAATGAATCTAACATCGTGAAGCCATGTTGCTTTCAGGCCAACGCATCACTTTAGCAACAACAACAACAACCTTTTGCATATCTAACGTATTGTACTTTGTTATATACATTCCCCCTGCCTCCATGCCACAACCTTGGACACTACATCCACTACTATATATAGTACCTACCATGTTTAAGTCAGAACAGTTCACACAAAACTTAATCTATTAGCTTCTGTGAACTGGAACTTACAGACACTATGTGCTGCCTCAGTAAATATCTAAGTGCTTAAATATTTTCTGTAATGTACATAATATCAGTGCGATCTTTTTTTTTTTGGTACTTGTTGTGCTATCCTATTCCATGATGAATGTTACATGTTAACTTGCCACTACATATTGTAAAGCTTGCAACACATACTACCATGTTTCCTATTTCCCTGTTTAGATTACAGATGTTGTTATATACATCTAAAAATACATTAGCATTGATGAGACATACTTAGATTTTCATACCATTACAACGAAACTGCTGAAAAAATATATTACAAATTGCATGGAAACTTAATTTGTCTACACTAAAAGCCTGTGTCGTATCCCTATTCAGTTCACATGAAAGTTTCTTTCCTCTGCCTAGGCCAAGAAGTTTCCTTTGCTTTATCTCTGCCATTACACGTATGCATATCAGTACATAGACACATACTTCCAAAAAAAATTCATCGAGCACACGGGCGCAGCATCGCGCGCCTACCCACCTAGTATCCTTAAAGCTTAAGAGATTTCTAGTCGATTCTGGGTACAACAAGGCTTCTTTAATGACCAATGTTGTGCCCATCGGGAGTATAATTGTGGCTCTTCCTGAGCCTATTATACAAGTATCGCTTCCTGCAATTATCGTAAGACTATTAGCATTCTTGCTGATCGACTGGAAAAATTTTGTCTATCTCAATATGGTATTTGTTGTGCCGCTATCCGCTAAGCACACTTCCTCCATAAGGCGCCACACACATTCTGATATATAAAGTATTTATTAATATGGGGTAGGAAGCAATCCACACATAAATAAAATACTCCAAAACAGAACATAACTTGCTATTATTAATACGGGAAAAGTTTTGCAGGACTCATTATAAGAATATAATTATTTGCTCTCCTAGAGCTTACAACTATTATTTAATAATTCAATGTTCTATTATAACCATAAATTGCAAATGACTATAAAAATCTAAGTGCAATGCGTGCACTAGATCGAATCAGTGAAGTATAAAGAAACTTCTGCCTGAATCTGCTCCATGTCTATCTTTTCTTCTTTGGCAACTACAGCAGCTGCCGTTGTGATGTCCAAAGAGGATGTGATGGGGACTGTTTCTAGGCTATCCACATCCATCGGTGCAACTAATGACTGTGGATCCTCTATGCCTGTAATGGCGAGGTGTGCCTCATGCTGTGCTTTACCCTTCTTCTTAGCCTTGAAAGCATCAATCGCGTGCTGCGGCTCACGACAAACGCGTAACCAATGTCCCTAAGTGCCACATTTGTAGCAACTTTGGTCTTCTTGACCATAGGCCTTCTCATCACGCTTCTTTTCTCCGCCTTTCTTGGCTTGAGCATCCTGCTTAGTCTTGAGACCCTTACCCTTCTTGCCTCTTTCTTTTGAGTGAGGCTTCCTCACCTTGTAGCTGCTAGCGTTGACTTTATGACCAACTTTGCTACTAGGCAGCTGTGAGATGTGGTTCTTCCTTAGAACCTTATCTTGAGTTTCCACAACTTGCATAATGTCAATCAGTTCGGCATACTCCTTGTAGCCATCTTGACAGTAGTTGCGTGCGGATTGCACCGTATTCGGGTGAAAGATAGAGAGGATTTTCTCAATCTTCTCCTCGTTCGTGATTGCCTTACCACAGAGCTGAAGATTGGTACAAATTCTGTGCAAAGCAGAGTTGTACTCCCCCACGTTCCTGTAGTCTGCAAAACGTAGTCGGTTCCATTCTTACTCTGCACAAGGAAGGATGGTGTACTTCAGCATCTCGAACCGCTTCTTCAGGCGGTCCATAGAGCTAGCGTGTTCTTCTCCGCCATATACTCATTCTTGAGCGTTAGGCACAGATGGTGTCTAAGGAAATGAAGTGCTTGATCATTCTCCTCAGCAATTGGAGTGACATCCTTCGAGGTGCCAAGTCCGATAGCAGCACGGAGCTTCTTGGCTCCAAGTACAATCTCGACATCTAATGCCCAAGTCAAGTAATTTTCGGCGAATTTTGCTATTTCTAGGGGTTCAAACACGAAATTTCAGTTCCGAGAAAAAGTTCGCGCAATTTTTAGAAACTCCGAGGCCCTTTTTGCAAAATTTCCTAGCCCGCGTAATTATCCTCATAATTTTTAGAATCACGAGGGTCCTTTATGAAAAAACAAGATTTATCTTTTCCCGTTTCTCTTTTTTTTCTTATCCACCGGTCGGGCCTTGCCCTCTTTCCCGGCCCAAAAACCAGCGACGGCCCAAACCCGCCCATCCAGCCGGCTCAAAATGCACACGGGGTAGGGTTTCTACCCCAGTGCTGATGGCGGCACCTTCGAAGCGTGAAGCGCTCGTCTTGGCATGGCGGCACACATGCTGCTGCTGATCGAGCGGTAGCCTGCGGGTGGTGGTGATTGACCCGCTTCCAGCGTGGCGGTCGGGCGTGGCGCATGGCTCGGAGGCGTGGGCGTGGGGATCGGCAGGCGTGTGGGGGCCATGGCGACGTGGTCGGCCAGCTGCTTCAAGCTGGCCATGGTAGTGCTTCAGGCGGCGCTTCGGGCTACCGTGGAGGCTTCAAGCCGGCCATGCTTCGGGTGGCCGTGGAGGCTTCAAGCCAGCCATGGCGGCAGGTGGCCGCCATGCACGCCGTCGAGCGGTTGCGTCTTGGCGGTCGGCGAAGGCTTTGAGAGTGGTGGCCGAGCCTCCCCTTTTTTTGCTTGATTTTGCCTGTTCGGTATGGTCGCCACGAGCATCCGACGATGGTGGCTAGGCGACGCGTCTTGGTCTTGATCGGGTGAAATTTGGTGGTGGCCGTGGTGGTGGTAGTGCCGCCATTACGCGCTGCTGCCACGGTGGCGCGTGAGCCATGCGGGGCCCAGAGGTGCGTCGTAGTGGGGTGGAGAACAGCGGCCATGCGGGGCCGTTAGTCATGCGAGACGGCGACGCCTCTGCGGGATTTGGCCGAGCGGTGGCTCCGGTGTTGCTACTGGCGGCTCCAGGCCGATCGCCAATTTTTTTAAGTTACTGTTCATGTAATGCAATGCAATGTGGTGCAACCAACATTCGTTATTTCATGCAACCACCGATCGGCTTGGCCCGCGACTTCAAGTCAGCGCTCACGGTAGGTTAGAATGGATTTGCAAATTCTAATCTACGGTACAATCAACATTCACTTTTCTATGCAATCTACCGATCGATATTGTGTTGGTGACTTCAAGTCGGCTTGCGATAGATTAGAACAGATTTGCACTGTAGAAAACCAATCTAGAAAGTAAATTTGCAGAATTGAAAACTATCTAGAAAATACGATTCAATTTATGAGTGTCATTCTTCAACGAGTATCTTTCGATCCGAGGAGAGTCGATCGTACTGATAACGTGTTGAGGAACCATCGCTGGTGAGTCCAGTCCGAGCGATTACCTCACAGACAAAATCAGAATCGTAAGAACAATACAAGAACACAAGAACAGAATAGTAGATTGAACACAGAAATATGAGAGGACTTCAGGCTTCTCTTTATTGCTCTTCTGAAATGTTACAATGTTTGGGGGTCCCCCTATATATAGGCTACTGGGTTGATGAGGAGCCCACCTGGGCCAGGACTCTCCGTTTCTGGCCCAATTTTTTAACACCCTCTACTGATGTTGCGCAGAAAGACAAGGCAATCGAGAGAAGAGTAGGCCAGCAGGAATGGAAGCCTAGTACCCGGTTCGCTGCAGAGGAATGGGTAGTTTAGCTCTGGGCCAGCTTGAGTCAGTAGTAGGGGTTACGAAGCTATTCTTTGTCGTCGTATGTGCTTAAGTACTTGGCTTGTGTGCCGGGGCGAGTGATCCCTTTTGTAAAGACAGAACTCATCATCAATATATCCACTGTCTTCCTCGCCTCCGTTCTCTATCACCTCCAAACTATGCTTCCCTCTACCTCCGATGCGACTCCTTTCCCTTCCATTTCCGGGAATATAACAATTGGTATCAGAGCCACTGATCCTAGTGTAGGAGGCAATATGGAGAAACCCAAGTATCAGACGTGATCCCAAGAGAAGTCGCTTGCCATGGAGCAAGAACTAGCTACACTCACCCGAGCGATCCAAGTGCAGAACATCACCATCCAAACGTTGGTGGACTCTGTGGCCGAGATCAAGCCGGTAGTATTGGAACTTAAGGAATGAAGTCGATGATGGTCGCCGCAGTGGATGATCTGCGCGATGAGGTAGGAGAGTTATGCCATCAGGTCAAGCAGATGACTCATGACTCGGCCCCAATGTCCAAGACGACGAGGTTGCCTCCATTGCTATTGATCCCAGAGCAGCTGAAACCCAAGGAGCCCAAGGAGGGTGACAACGGTCACAGGCCAAATGGCCACGACGTTGCAACTCAAAACCGGGGGAAAGCCATGGGGAATCTTACCCCAGAGGTACCTCCGGGCAATGGTACGTATGGCTTGCATCCCCTACCTATGCCTCCTTTTGATTTGGGAGAGTCGTCCAGTCGATCTCCGAGAGCGTGCCACCATCACCCAACACCGCCGAAACTAGATTTTCCTCAATTTGATGGAGAAAATCCAAGGGCATGGAGCCTAAAATGCGAAGTGGGTTAATGTGGCCACCATGCATTTTGTGGGAAACACGGTTTTATGGTTACAATTGACTCATGCTCATACTAGATGCACGAGTTGGGAGGAGTTTGCCGATGTTGTTTGCTTGAGTTTTGGTTGGGAAGAGTTCTAGCAACAACTTCGTCACTTTAACTGTCTTAAGCAGAGTGGAACAGTCACAGAGTTCATTGAGAAATTCAACGAATCCATGCATAATATCATCGCTCATCACACTTGGGATCCCATTTTTTTGTGACACAGTTCACTGACGGATTACGAAGTGAAATTAGAGCCGCAGTGATTTTGCACCAACCAAAAGACATTGATACTGATGTTTCCCTGGCTTGTTTACAGGAGGAGGCCCTGGAGACTATGCGTCGAGAGACGCATCGACCGGAGTTTCCGATGGTTGGACGACCACAAGCATGGATGGCGTTGCCGTTACCTACACCACCGGGAAGGCCGTCGGGTTTCACTAGAAATCGAGCAGATGACCGGAGAGGAGTGGATGGCGCTCGAGTGAGCAGACCTGATGACAAGATAGCGGCCCTCAAGGCGTACCGGCAAGCCAAAGGCTTGCACCACACCTGTGGTGAAAATGGAGTCAAGAGCATCGGTGCGGACCCACCGTTCAACTTCACGTTGTTCAGGAGATGTGAGACTTGGTCCAGGAACCACTTTAGAGGCAGCACCGTTAGAAGGTGGGGTTCGCACGAGGAAGAAGTTCTGGCAATTTCAGTAGTGGCAGTGAATGGCTCAAAAACACCGAAGATAGTAAGGCTCAAGGGTAGTGTTCAAGGGCTTGATGTCACCATCTAGATCGATTCTAGGAGCACCCATAGCTTCGTGGGAGAAGCCTTGGCAGACAAGCTGAGAGGAGAGCAAAAGCCACAACAAATGATGAAAGTCAGGATTGTAGAAAAAGGTACCTTGGCTTGTATAAGGGAGTTCCCAGATTGTCAATGGCATGTGCAAGGGGTGGAGTTCATAACAACACTGAAGGTACCGACACTCGATTGCTATGACATCATTGTGGGAATGGATTGGCTGGAGCAGCATAACCCAATGACTATACATTGGTGCAAGAAGACTTTGTCGTTTTTGTACCAGGGCAAAAGGGTCTTGTTACGGGGAATAAAGGTGGATACTCCTCGTTGTTTGTTGGTGGTGACACAAATAGAACAATCACCTAGGGAGGATAGAGTTTAGTGGAGACTGAACAACCCTTGATGCTGAACACTGTTCACCGTCTATTGCCAGAATTTGCAGAAGTATTCAAGGAACCGCAAGGTCTGCCACCGCCACGCGAATTCGATCGCACGATCCCATTACTTCCAGGAGCCCAGCCTATCAACCTACGACCTTACCACTATCACCCAGCGTAGAAGGACAAAATGGAGAGACAAGTAACTGAGATGCTCAGATAGGGAATCATCCAATCCAGTGCTAGTCCATTTGTGTCACCGGTGTTATTGGTGCCAAAGAACGATGGAATGTGGTGCTTCTGTGTGGACTATCACCATTTGAACGCTATCACCGTGAAGAATCGTTACCCACTGCCGATCATTGAGGAGCTGTTAGACGAATTGGCAGGTTCATAGTGGTTCACCAATTTGGATTTGTGGTCGGGTTACCACCAAATTCGAATGAAGCCAAAAGATGAACATAAGACTGCCTTCAAAACGCATCACAGACACTATGAGTTCAAGGTGATGTCGTATGGCTTAACCAGTGCGCCGGCTACCTTCCAAGGTTTGATGAACACTATTCTAGGGCCCTTGTTGCGTCGGGGAGTTCTGGTGTTCATTGACAATATACTCGTTTACAATCAGACATTGGAGAACCACGTGACAAGGCTATGACAAGTGCTGGAGATTCTAACACGCCACAAGACGAAGATTAAGCAATCAAAATGTGCGTTTGCTCAAAAACAGTTAACATACTTAGGACATATTATCAGCCAGAAAGGAGTGGCTACTGACCCAAAGAATATTTCGACGGTCCGAGGTTGGCCAGTACCAGTGAATGTTAAGCGGTGCGAGGATTCTTGGGCTTAGCGGGCTACTACCACAAGTTTGTCCAAAATTTCGGAATGCTCAGTCGCCCACTCACTGATTTGCTGAAGAAGAATGTGGTGTTTGCTTGGACCGAGGACAAAGTGGCTGCTTTTTAGGCTTTAAAGGACACTCTAATTTCAACATCAGTCCTGGCTTTACCAGACTTCACACAAGAATTTGAGGTTGAGACTGACGCATCAGAGAGGGGAATAGGTGCTGTGCTGATGTAGAATAAACATCCCATAGCCTACCTTAGCAAGGCCTTAGGACCACGAGCACAAGGGCTTTCCACATACGAAAAAGAAGGATTGGCAATCCTATTGGCAGTAGAGCATTGGCGAGCTTATTTGCAGTCCAGCAAGTTTCTCATTTGGACAGATCAATGAAGCCTAGTGCACCTTAGGGACCAAAGCCTGACAAACATGTGGTAGCAAAAGGTCATGACTAAGTTACTGGGGTTGCAATACAGTATCATATACAAACCCGGTACAACCAATAGGGCAGCAGACGCTCTGTCACATAGAGAAAAGGGAGAGGACGGGGAGATTACGACAATCTCCACAGTCAAACCAGATTGGATGGAGGCAATCACGGTAGGTTATCAACATGATCCATAGGCTAGCAAATTGTTAAAGGATTTGACGGTCTCATGTAATGGCACATCCAAGTTTCAATTAAGCAATGATATTCTCAAATTGGGGGGCCAGGTGTGGGTAGGAAACAATGCACCCGTACAGCAAAACATCTTGAATTCATTGCATTCTAGTGCAATAGGAGGGCATTCGGGATTTCAAGTGACTTACCATCGGATTCGAAAATTATTTGCATGGCCGGGAATCAAACGAGATGTGCAAAAATTTGTGGACTAGTGCTCAATTTGCAAACAAGCGAAGGCAGAGCATGTGCGTTACTCGGGGTTGTTACAGCCATTGCCAGTGCTGGATAACACTTGGCAAATCATATCAATGGACTTCATCGAAGGTTGAAGAATCTAGACCCACCATTATAAGTTAATGGAGTATTTTGGTGATTAATGATAAATCTATATGTGAGACTAACACTTCTATTGATATACCTATTGTGTAGTCTTATTAGGATGAAAAGGTGAAAATCATGGAGGTATGCACTCAACATCATATTCTTATATCTTGTTGCATTCCTCGGATCCAAAATATAGGTTGGACTCTACTAAAAGTTTAACTTGAATATGTGCATATGTTTTTATTACACAATCGTGTATGCACACATTTAGGGGGAGTTCACTCTATGTTTTGTGGTTTCATTAGTATTGATCCATATTTCTTTATCCACATATATTGGAGATCTCTACTTTGAAACATATCCTTTTGAGTATATAAAACTTGTGTAGTTCATATATACTCATATTACTTTATATTCAATTATTTGCAATTGTGTTATGGGACTAATGTGTGTACTAAGATGTTTCCAAGGCTTAGTCCCGGAATTTAAATGATGACATGAAAAGGAAATACAAAGATGATAAAAGATCGTCATGGCTCAAGACAAAGGAGTCATGCTTTGCATTTTGAATAAGCTTCTGGAAGAATTTCAGTGAAAATCGGTATGACCACATTCTATAAGCAGTACTACTAGTGTGCGGTAGTACCGGGTTTTACATGATGGTATGTTTATTCCAGAGAGCTTTTTTTTTGGATTTTTCATCTCCCCTGCAGATCGGTAGTACCACATCTAAGAAATGGTACTACCGAAGAGTGGTAGTACTGGATTCTAGTTGGCACTACGTTTTTTGCAGAGAGCGTGTTTTGGATTTCTTTTAACCTCTGCAAATCAGTAGTACCAATTGAGTTGAGCGGTTCTACCGCGGAGCGGTAGTACCAGACCTTGTGAGTGCGGTAGTATCGCACCTAGTTCAGAAGCATTTAATGCAGGTATATTTTGGTAATTAACGACTATCACATTGTGGGACTAACATTTTCCATGAGTTGGATGAATAGGTTATGTACCATGGTAATGGAGACTTTGGATGGTATCATAAGTTGATCGTCATCAATTCAAGGTTCAAGAAGAGAATGCATCATGCATTGATGCATATCAAGATCTTGAAGAGGAGATGATTATGAGTTGATCATCAAGCCAAGAGAAGACCCATCATGTGTTGATGGAGATCACGTGGAGGATGTATCATGGGTTGATGCATATCAAGACGATGACTCGGACTTGAAGTGAAGATGTGCATCATCAAGCTTCAAGAAGATGCTCAAGGCAAAGGTATGACTAGCTAGGGCTAAAGATGTGTTTCTAGTCTTTTACTAGTCTTGGTGTTTGTTTGGAAGACCGAATTGCTAGTATAGGATTGCCGTACTATTAAGAGGGGTCTTGTGTAGTAGCTTGAGTCTTATCATGTTTTGATAGCTCAATCTCGCTTGCTCTAGCTCTTCGTGGCATGATGCTATTATTAACGAATGTGTTTTGCAAATAGCTGATGCTCATGCATTTAATCCCTGTAGCATGTGACTATACTTTGCAAATAGTTGAAGTCCATGTACCTACTCCTTGCGGCATGATCTAAGTTTGCAAATGTGTTTTGCAAATTGTTGGGATTCATGCACTTTCCCTTGGTGTGGTCTAAGATTGCATGTTGCTATTTCCTTGGACTTAGACCATGGTTGTGACTCTCTGGAGTTCTTGTACTTTATGCATTGATATAATGTGGTTGATATCATGCAATTAGATGGGTTATGTATCTCTCTAAATAAGCTTTCCATAAAGTCTAAAATCACTCAATTCCGACATCGGAGTCAAAAATTGTGACCTTTTTTTCGAGTATCGTCTGTGCTGAATTTAGGCTGCGGTAATACCGCATAAAAAGAGTGGTACTACCGCAGATTGGTAGTACCAGCCTTTGTGAGTGCGGTAGTGCCGCACCAAACTGTCAACGACTAGTTTTTGAGCATTTAATGCACCCTTTCCGACCATTGAACAGTAAAAATGGTAGTACTGAGTTTGTACAGCGGTACTACCATAAATCCTGATTTTTGGGGATTTTTGCTCTCAACTACTAGTTTTTGTGGTGGGGGCTATAAATACCCCCTTGGCCGGTTGAGAGACAATCTTTGGCATTCTATTTCACTCTCCTGAGCTAGTGTGAGCTTCTCTCAATTGTGCATGTGTTACACCTTGTGAGTAAGGAGAGAGGTCTCTAGTTGCTTGTGTTGCATCTAGAGGTGGATTTCGTATCCACTTGAGCTTGTGCATTCGTTGCACGTAGTGAGAGTCAAGCAAGGGGCCTGGCTTATTACTCTTGGTGTTTGCTGACTCCTAGACGGCGTGGAGACGTTGTGGTCCGGTGATCTTCTCAAGAAGCTTGTGAGAAGGCCCGGCGTGTTGTGAGTAGTTTGATGCTCGGTATCTCCGGATTGGAGGAAGAGCAACCCTGACTGGATTGAGGTGTTGGCTTAATTCGTGGAGCCGGTGCAATTCATTTGGGCTAACCTCAACGTGGATTAGGGGAGACCGACAAGTCTCTGAACACCACGCTAAAACGTCCTTGTGTCATTGTGGTGCTCTCTTGTTATTTACTTTGTGCAATTTACATTCCTATAATTAAATTGCTTACATGTCTTTGTATGTTTGCTATTATTATCAATAATCTTATATTGTTGATGCACTTAATCAAGACTAGTTGATTTAGGTTTTAATTGAGCAAAACCGAATTAATTTATAATTCCGCATAATACTCGGTTTTAGCCAAAATATTTTAAAACCGCCTATTCACCCCCCTCTAGTCGGCATCCTCGATCTTACAAGTGGTATCAGAGCTTGCTACATTATTTATTAGACTTAACCGTCTAGAGAGTAAAGGGTAGCAACTAGTGATATAGTGCACCTTGGTGAGACACCTTTATTTAATGGCACAAATTATGCTTATTGGAAAATCTGCATGTCATGCTACTTTAAGGCCTTGAGCCTTAAAATATGGCGAATTGTAGATGTGAGCTTTTCTCCTCCATCGGATCCTCTTGCTCCAACAAGTGAGGAAAAGAAAAGCTTACATCTCGATGCTCAAGCAATTAACGCTTTATTTAGTGCTTTGAGTGTAGAGGTGTTAAATGAAGTATGCAATCTCAAGAATGTTCATGAGATATGGACCCATCTTCAAGATCATTATGAAAGGTCCTCCTCTACTAATGATGATTGCATAAAAGAATGGATGTCAAAAGAAGAATGCTGAACCTAGCTCCGACAATGAGAAGCCCTCAACCCCATCCACATCACCTCATTGTTTTATTGCCAAAGGTAATAAGAAGGTAAATGATGATGATGAACCTTCATATGATGAGTTGATGGATATGCTTGAGGAGCTTAATGAGTATCTAGGGAATAAGAAATCAAAATTCAATGTTTTGAAGAAAGAGTATATCTCACTTCAAAACAATTATGAGGAGCTAAACGATGCTCATGAAAATCTCCTTCTCAATGAGCTCAATAAGTCCAAGGTAGATATAGGCATAACATGCGATTTATTAGATGACATGCCATGCGTAGTTGCTAACTCTTGCATTACATCTCAGGTTAGAATATCCTCCTATTGTGATGATTTGCTTGATATGTCTTGTTGCTAAAAAATAAACGCTTCTATTTTCTCTATGTTTTGTGATACTAACATTATAGAGGAAAACAAAGAGCTCAAGGCCCAAGTCACAAAAATAAAGAATGACTTGGAAAGAAGCTACAAAGAGAAGACCACTCTCGATGATATATTGAGTAAGCAAAGAAGCTTGCAAGACAAGACTGGTATTGGCTTCATCTCCTAGAAGAAGGAGAATAGCAAAACAAGGTACAATGCAAGACACACGAAGAATGTCAAGTGTCTTGGTTGCAACAAGAAGGGTCACCATGTCTCGGTGTGCCCAAACAAGATGAATGACAAGCAAATATTATCAAAGAAGAGGCAAGCTGGCAATAAGCAAGACAAGAGGACAAAGGATGGAAGAAAATATCAAACTTGCTACAATTGCCAGGAAAAGTGACATTTTAGTAAGGATTATCCCAAAGGTATCACTCCTAAGCCTATTATCTATAATGATCATTATTTACTTAGGAAAGATGAAAATGGTAGGGTGATTGCTAGAATTGTTAGTTCACCTAAGATTATTGCTAGGGCTATTTGGATGCCCAAATCTTTTCTGACTAACATTCAAGGACCCAACCGAGTTTGGGTACCACAAAGTGCTTAAATGATAAATAGGTACTTGGAGAGGCATTGGAGGTTTGGCTCACTCATGAAGAAGTGGATTCCACAATGTGCAAAATTGAAGCCAAGCTTAAGGATGATCATTTCATATCAAGAACCAATGCTATCTCGGTAATAAGTATTTACATTGAAGTATCTAGCCCCTAGCCTTGTATAGGTTGCATTGCATTCATGAAATTCCTTTTTAAAAAAAGTATTCTTGCTCTTGTCCAAAAACTTCATTATTGAAATCTTGAGCAAGATGATAGTGGCACATTAAGGGGAGTACTAAGTCATATTCATGTATATCACATCCCTAAGTGTGCCCAAATAAATTAAGTGTTAGTATTAATTTTCAAAATTGAGTCATTTCGCCAAAAGTTGATTTTTTTTATAACTATTGGTAATCTCTTGAGAAACTAGTTGAAAATGTATACAAATGTTTTACAAAGGTTTCTCAAAGGGTTTGGATCAAGAAAAACCTATTTTAAGAGAAAATGAGTTTTCAGCCAAAATTCTAGATTATAGTATCTTGTTTTTGACATAAACTAGATTTTCGTGTAAAATCTATTCTAAAAAAAATTGAAAACCGTCTCAAAAGGAATATCCTAGAGTTGGCTATTCTAAACCTTTTTGGTATTCAAAAGATTTCCAAAAGAACAACCTAGCAAAAGTTATTTGATTTCGAAACTCATCCAAAAATACCTTTTTGACCTAAGTAGTCACAATCTAGCACTTAAGTGAGTTTTGCCAATTGAGCCAAAATTATTAACATATATTGGCTCATACGGGTATTTCAAACTCATACATGCAAATGGATGTTAAAAACACCATCACATGCTTATTTTTGCAATCTTGAAGAAATTTATTGAAAATGATATTGTTTTGAAAAATGAAAGTATAATTTGTTAAAAACTATCTTCAAAAGAGTTTTAACTTTGGCATATAGTTGGAAATGCTCTAAAAGTAGTTTATGTTTCTTTGTGAAAATTTTTGCAGCAAATTACAACATGATATCTAACTTCTCATCAAAATTTCAATCCTCGACGTGCATTTTGTTGCATCCCGGTACGACCGCATCTCCTCAGCGGTACAACTGATTGCCAGCAGTCTGATCGCATCTTTGTTGTCGGTCTGACCGGACTTTAGAGACTTGGCTGATTTGTCCAAAATTGTTGATTTTTAATTCCCTCAGCCATTCTTTTTGATCCTCAAAGTCAAGTTGATCGTTGTTATCTTTGCTAGCTACCCTCAAGTACTTTCTTGACTTCATATGCCATTTTGATCGTATTGTGGTGCTTTTATCATAAAAATGGTATTCTCGCTAAAAGTGGTAGTACCTTTGATCATTTTGACTTCAGCATGAGATTCATTTTTGTCTTTACAAGTAATATCATCTTTTCTCTTTAAGTGGCATCTAATTTCCTTCTTTGTCGAGCAAAATCTTTTCTTAACCAAGCTCTCCCCGATATGTGGTATCTCATCAAGTGATATCTCTTATAAGTGGAAAATAAGTGGTATCCCTACTAATGGTATCTCCTGGATTTGGTCACTACGAAATGATTGTCTAATCCCAAGTGGCAATTATTGAAGATCTCTCAAGCAATATCAAGTGGCTTACAAGTGAACTACATGTGGTACCTTGATTATCCAAGTGGAATTTAAAATTAGTGTTTACATATGGATTTCAATCCTTCAAGAGAAGATCAAGTACCCAAATCAACTTTGTATTTACAAGGGATATTAGTTATGCATACAAATGGTATCAAGTATTTACAAATGGAATCAAGTATTCTCACAACTAGCATCAAATGTCATCATAAGTGGTATCAATTTCGAAGTGTTGTATGCTCTTCATAGAAAAGGCAAAAGGACCACAAAAAGTTAAAAGCACCTATTATAGAGAAAAAAAAAGAAATATTGTTGTCTAAAGTTTTCGGTGCTCGATGACAAAGAGGGAGAGAAAGCTCAATTACAAATATATTTGGTCTTTAGAGACATTTTTTTTACATAATGGAAGTACAACTTCCGGCCTCTGCACCAACTAGGGATGCACACAGCTATTACACCGCCATCAGCTAAAAGCTTAAAACAAAAAACGGCCAAAAGCCAACAATGACAAACAAATTGTCATACAAAGGCTAGCCTAAAAAAAGACCACCTAGCCCCGCCTCCAAGACCAACCAGGAGATCGTCCACATGAGAACAGCAGCTGCGCAACAAAGAGGTGATGATGGGCCAGTCTTCGTAGCGACGCCTCCAAGAAGGGATACGACTCACATCATTGTCGCCGGATCCAACCAGCGAAGGTCAGATCAGGAGTATTCACTCCGAAGCTCAGGTACCGGTTCTCCAAAGCAACGCCTTCAAGAAGGTAACGCCGCTCAGGTCGACGTCGTTGCTAGATCCAACCAACGAAGGCTAGATCAAGAGTTTTCACCCCGGATCGAAGGTACCAGCGCTCCAAGACCACGCCATAGCACGACCTCATCGTTGGATCTAACCAATGAAGGCCAGATCGCCAAGACGACGTCCGCAACATCCCCAACGGCCAACCACTGCCTGCACCAAAGGAAGGCGACGTCTACCGCAGCCCATGCGTCGGCCGGTTAAAAGCCATCCACCGGGGAGGAGTCGAGCGCCGCACAAGCCACCACCACTGAGCCATCGCGATCTCTACCAACTGCGCCAAATCTGGATCTGTACCGCGCCACCTCCGTCGTCATGCCATCATCGAAGCCACGTCACTGAAAGAAGCCGGCGAAGAAGGGCCCCGGATCGCCACGCCCGAAGATGAGCCGGAGGAGAAGGGCCCCAGATCCAACCCCCGATGAAAGTCCACACCGTTGAAAATCGGCGAACAGACGTCGGGCGTTGGGAGCGCGATGCAGATCAGGCGCCGCCACCGAAAAGAAGAAACCTCGCCGCCGCCACAGGCCAGCCGGCGGACGCTGACGGCGGTGGCAAGGAGGAAGGGAGGAGGAGAGGGGGGCTTATTTGGTGGTGGCTAGGGTTGATTAGGGCCGGCGGCTGTCTTGAGTTGGAGGAAACGGCCGTCTTTAGAGACATAGCGAGAAAGAAATGCAACTGGAGCTTACATAAGCTTAAGGGGGGGTGACAAAGGAGAAGATGACAAGATGGAAAAGAATTACTTGTGTGTCAAAGGAGAAGAAAGAAATGCCAAGAGGAACCTTTGTATAAGGGGGGTTTTCTTTGTGAAAAACCTATTAAATATTTTGGGCTTACAAAAAAAAGGTAAAGTATTACTATTGGGAAAACTATTTTACCTATTTTTCCAAAATAATTTATGGATCTTATGAATGCATGTTTTTCATTCTCATTTGCTTCATTTGGTATTTTTTGACTGAAATTGTCAATGATATGCAAGTTTAGCCTTTTAAAGAGTCTCTTTGGTCAAAAGTCAAAAATCTTGCTTAAAAGGCTCAAATTTGTGAAAAAAAAAAGTAAGAGTACTTAAATATGTATTTTAAATGTTTTCCAAAGCTTTTAGAGTAAAAATTCCTATTTTATAAACCAAATAGCAAATTTGGCCTCAAAAGGATCTTGTATGATCTTGTTTTTGAATTAAATGACATATTTTCATAAATCAAGATCTATTGAGTTTTTGAAAAAGTAGTCAATACCAAATTTGTAGGGTTGGTCATTTCAAACATTTCTCTAGTTCAAAGTTTTTCCAAAAGATCAACCGTTGAAAAGTTATATTCATTTGAAATTCACCAAAAAACTAGTTTTGACCCAAAAATGACCTATTCTTACATATAATGAGTTTGGCTATTCGAGCCGGATTTATTTGTGTATCTTGACTTAGAATAGTATTTATAACTCATACAAATCCAATTAAGTGAAAAACTTCACGGAATTCAAATTGGTTTGTATTTTGAACCTTTAATGCAAAATCATTATCTTTTCTTGCCTACAAAGTGCATTTTGTCTTATGTTTTAAAAGAAAATTCCTTTTTCAAAAATTATTTTTGAGAAAATTTTTAAGTAGTACAAAGTTATTTTTTTGGAAAATTTCAAAGTATTTGGACCTCATTTGAAAAGGTTTTGCATTTTCTTCTCTTTAAGCAAAAATCTTGCAAAGAAAGCGCATTTTGGTATATCTTTTGAATGGAGACTCCTTATTCGAAAATTCTTTGTGGAAAATATTCCTAAGAGTCTAAATTTTGTTTATGAACAATTTCAAATCATTTATACTTGATTTGAAAAGGTTTTAATTTTTTTCTCTCTTTGATCAACACGCTGAAAATTCAGACTTTCACATGTTTTGAGCTGATTTGTGATTTTTGCATCTCCAAATGGGTTCATAATTTGAGGAAGATACAATTATGACATTTTATCCTCTATAGTTGATATTCTATTACAAATTTTATCAGATTTATTGGATCTTTTTTAACCAGTTTTCAGCCATCTTTCGAAGCTCAAATGGAATGTAAAATATGAAAAACCTGAAACTTTCAGTTTTCTGAAACTTTATGATTTTAATATCTTCAAAATGGTTTACCTTTGGTTGTGCCTCCAAAATGAAACTTGTGTGTATTTGTAAGGACCAGCGCTATGGTTTATCTCGGATTTTTCGGAGCTTGTCTCCACATATTTCCCAATGCATTAAGGAGTTTTTGCTATCTTTTAGAGCTCCACATGATTTCAAATACACATATCTCTTTGGACACTGAGAAAATGAATATGGTATCTTCATAAAAAATGTTTCTTGGAAATATTTCAATAATGAGCTTATTTGAATGTGTTCTAAATATCATTTCCTTTAGATAACCCAAAATATAGCCTTATTTCAAGTCGTTTTGTTGTTTTCGGCCATAAAGGGGGAGTTTGTGATTTATTATGGTTTCCTTCAAATTTCTTAGAACCAAACCCCCAAGCTCTTTTGTTTTGCAAAGACTCCATTTTGGCTAAGCTTTATTTTGTATTTTTTGTGATTAATGCCAATAGGGGGAGAATTTTGCAAAGACTCCATTTTAGCTAAGCTTTATTTGGATGAAAAGGTGCAAATCATGGAGGTATGCACTCAACATCATATTCTTATATCTTGTTGCATTCCTCGGATCCAAAATATAGGTTGAACTCCACTAAAAGTTTAACTTGAATTTGTGCATATGTTTTATTACACATTCGTGTATGCACACATTTAGGGGGGAGTTCACTCTATGTTTTGTGGCTTCATTAGTATTGATCCATATTTTTTTATCCACATATATTGGGCATCTCTACTTTGAAACATATCCTTTTGAGTATATAAAACTTATGTAGTTCATATATACTCATATTGTTTTATATTCAATTATTTGCAATTGTGTTATGGGACTAATGTGTGTGCTAAGATGTTTTCAAGGCTTAGGCCCAGAGTTTGAATGATGACATGAAAAGAAAATGCAAAGATGATAAAAGATCGTCATGGCTCAAGACAAAAGAGTCATGTTTTGCATTTTGAATAAGCTTTTGGAAGAACTTCAGTGGAAATCGGTATGTCTGCATTCTATGAGTGGTACTACCGGTGTGTGGTAGTACCGGGTTTTACATGGCGATATGTTTATTCCAGAGAGCATTTTTTTTTGGAGTTTTCATCTCCCCTGCATATCGGTAGTACCGCATTTGAGAAACGGTACTACCGGATTCTAGTTGGCGGTACGTTTTTTTTTCCAGAGAACATGTTTTTGGGTTTCTTTTAACCTCTGGAAATCGGTAGTACTGATTGAGTTGAGCGGTCCTACCGCAGAGTGGTAGTACCAGACTTTGTGAGTACGGTAGTATCGCACCTAGTTTAGAAGCATTTAATACAGGTATATTTTGGTAATTAATGTCTATCACATTGTAAGACTAACATTTTCTATGAGTTGGATGAATAGGTTATGTACCATGGTAATGGAGACTTTGGATGGCATCATGAGTTGAGCGTCATCAAGTCAAGGTTCATGAAGAGGATGCTTCATGTGTTGATGCATATCAAGATCTTGAAGAGAAGATGATCATGAGTTGATCATCAAGTCAAGAGAAGACCCATCATGTGTTGATGGAGGTCATGTGAAGGATGTATGATGGGTTGATGCATATCAAGAGGATGACCCGAACTTGAAGTGAAGATGTGCGCCATCAAGCTTTAAGAAGATGCTCAAGACAAAGGTATGACTAGCTAGGGCTAAGGATGTGTTCCTAGTCTTTTATCGGTCTTGGTGTTTGTTTGAAAGACCGGATTGCTAGTATAGGATTACCGTACTATTAAGAGGGGTCTTGTCTAGTATCTTGAGTCTCATCATGTGTTGATAGCTCAATCTCGCTTGTTCTAGCTCTCCATGGCATGATACTATTATTTGCGAATGTGTTTTGCAAATAGCTGAGGCTCATGCATTTAATCCTTGTAGCATGTAATTATACTTTACAAATGGTTGAAGTCCATATACCTACTCCTTGTGGCATGATCTACGTTTGCAAATGTGTTTTGCAAATGGTTGGGATTCATGCATTTTTCCTTGGCATGGTCTAAGATTGCTTGTTGCTATTTCCTTGGACTTAAACCATGGTTGTGACTCTCTAAAGTTCTTGTGTTTTATGCATTGATATAATGTGTTTGAGATCATGAAATTATATGGGTTGTGTATCCCTCTAAATAAGCTTTCTATAGAGTCCAAGATCACTCAATTCCGACATCAGAGTCAAAAATTGTGACCTTTTTTTTTTCCAAGTGTCGTCTATGCTGAATTTGGGCTGCGGTAATACCGCATGAAAAGAGTGGTACTACCGCAGAGCTATAGTATAGGTTTCTATGAGTGCGGTAGTACCGTACCAAGCTTTCAACGACTAGTTTTTTAGAATTTAATGCACTCTTTCCGACCGTTGAACAAAGAAAAGCGGTAGTCTGGGTTTGTCTGCAGTACTACCATAAATCTCGATATTTAGCGATTTCTACTCTCAATGGCTAGTTTTTGTGGTGGGGGCTATAAACACCCCTTTGGCCGGTTGAGAGACAATCTTTGGCATCCCATTTCATTCTCTTGAGTTAGTGTGATCTTCTCCTCTCAATTGTGTATGTGTTGCACCTTGTGAGCAAGGAGAGAGATCTCTAGTTGCATGTGTTGCACCTAGAGGTGGATTTCATATCCACTTGAGTTTATGCATTCGTTGCACATGGTGAGAGTCAAGCAAGGGGCTTGGCTTATTACTCTTAGCGTTTGCTGACACCTAGGCGTCGTGGAGACGTCGTGGTCCGGTGATCTTCTCAAGAAGCTTGTGAGAAGATCCGGTGTATTGTGAGTAGTTTGGTGCTCGCCATCTCCGGAGTAGAGGAAGAGCAACCCCGAGTGGATTGAGGTGTTGGCTTAATTCGTGGAGCCGGTTCAATTTGTTTGGGCTTACCTCAACGTGAATTAGGGGAGACCGGCAAGTCTCCGAACACCACGGTAAAACGTCCTTGTGTCATTGTGGTTTGCTCTCTTTTGATTTACTTTGTGCAATTTACATTCCTAGAATTAAATTGCTTACATGTTTGTGTATGTTTGTTATTATTATCAATAGTCTTATATTGTTGGTGCACTTAGTCAAGACTAGTTGATTTATGTTTTAATTGAGCAAAACTAAATCGATTTACAATTCCGTATAAAATTCAGTTTTAGCCAAAAGATTTTAAAACCGTCTATTCACCCCCCTCTAGTCGGCATCCTCAATCTTACAAAGGTCTGCCTCGATCATCTAGCTTTAATTGCATTATGGTAGTTATTGACAAATTTTCCAAATACGCTCATTTAATAGCTACGGCACACCCCTTTACAGCGTTCCAAGTAGTACAAGTCTTTATGCAACATGTGTTCAGACTCTATGGATTACCGTAGTCTGTCATTTCGGATCGGGATCAAGTGTTCACTAGTTTGATGTGGAAGGAATTGTTTTGTGCGGCTAAAACCCAGCTACAGATGAGATCTGCATATCATCCACAAACTGACGGGCAAACAGAGCGTGTTAATAAGTGTGCAAAAGCTTATTTGCGTTGCTTCGTTCATGCGTGCCCAAATAAGTGGTTCAATTGGTTGGCTTTGTCGGAATATTGGTACAATACCGCATTGCACTCCACTCTGGGCAAATCTCCATTTGAGATCTTCTATGTCTATAGTCCCAGACATTTCGGCATCAGAAATACTGCAGTTTGTCAAAACAACGAATTGTCGGTTTGGCTGAAGGAAAGGAAACTAATGACAGAATTATTGAAGCAACATCTCAATCGAGAAAATCACCACATGAAGACTCAAGCAGATATGAAAAGATCTGAGAGGTCATTTCAAGAAGGCGACTGGGTGTACCTGAAGCTCCAACCATATATTCAGAGCTCGGTGGCTGTTAGAGCTAACCATAAGCTGGCATTTCGCTATTTTGGCCCTTCGCAGGTTGAAAAGAAGATTGGCCCGGTGGCATGCAAGCTCAAGCTACCATCTACGTCGATGATTCACCCTGTGATTCATGTGTCCTAGCTCAGGAAGGTTGTTCCCCCTTTGGAGATGGTGCGGCCTGAACTTCTAGGATCGATTAAAGACCTGCAAATCCTGCTCAAGGTGCTGCGACATCGACTTCATGATGAGGAATCGACATCGACTACTCAAGTACAAGTGCAATGGTTAGGATTAGCTACTCCGGCACCAACCTAGGAAGACCTCGAGGATCTTCAAGCCTGTTTTCCGTACGCTCCGGCTTGGGGACAAGCTGAATCTGAAGGAAGGGGGAATGTCATGCCCTCTACTGATGCTGCGCAAGAAGACAAGGCAGTCGGGAGAAGAGTGGGCCAGTGGGAATGGAAGCCCAGTACCCGGTTTGCTGCAGAGGAATGGGTAGTTTAGCTTTGGGCCGACCTGGGTCAGTAGCGTAGGGGTTACAGAGCTATGCTTTGTCGTTGTATGTGCTTATGTACCTGGCTTGCGTGCTGGGGCGAGTCATCCATTTTGTAAAGATAGAACTCCATCTTCAATCTATCCACTGTCTTCCTCGCCTTCATTCGCTATCACCTCCAAACTTTGCTTCCCTCTACCACCGATGCTACTCCTTTCCCTTCCATTTTCAGGAACATAACATATGCCAACTCGCCCGTTTTGGTTAGGAGCGGGTGGATATTAAGCAAGTCCTTGTTTTATCGGGCATTTCCGAAATTGATATATTTAATATTATTTTATTTATAGTTTGAAAGTATTTTTAGAGTCAAGCCAACAAGCTGAGCTAAAGTGAAATCCAACTTCATTAGAAATTAACTCATTATAATGTTTAACCAATTAACGAGTGTAATTGAAACAATTTTAAACCGAGGCAATGAGCCACGCTAACAAGTATTTTTCATGAAACGAGAAATTGTATATAAAACTATAAAAGCTGCATGATTGGATTGGTACCTCTTTCCTTCAGACAGGCAGGGAAAGTTGGTGTTTGCTTGTCTTCAGGAAGGATAATGACCAGCAGCAGCAGCAGCAGCAGCAGCAGCAATCTACGTGATTGGTCCTCTGTCTCCCCTGCTTCGAGCCTAGTATGTAGTATCAATAGGCCCACTGGTCTTTGTAGCCAGCCCACTCTAGAATGATCAATCCCTGATGGCATCCCCAATACCAGTAGGTGCAGAACAAACATCGTATGCACTGCTCCTACGTAGATGGACTCAGCCCTTGACCAGTTTTCCTTCCAGAAAACACACAAAAAAACCCTTATCTTTTTTACGCTCGATCTCTTAATTAAAGAAAAAAGGAATCTTTATCAGTCTGAAGAACAAAGAACAGCTCTGACAGCTTTGCCTCCTCCACTAGCTGCGAATTTCGTGGCGATCTTCTTAACTGTATACAAGTGTAGGACACAGAAGAAAAAAAACCATGTCCGTGCCACGTGAAACTTAATTACTGGATCGATCATGACAAGCAGTGTCCTCTGGGCAACTCCCAGAAACATGCACTATGCAGGCTTAGCTTTTGGGCCCAAAATGATTAATTGTAGGGCTAGCTATAGGTCCACTCGCGAATATAGAGTAGCACCATGCATGCAAATTTTGTAGTGCAAGCCTTCATCTGAGCAGTGAGCGCTGCTATATGTATGTCGAGGCCGCCACGGCGCCACCTCTATGGCTCCTATATATAAGCAACCTTTCTCCTGCTGATAATCAAAACACACATTCAGAGCACGAAAGATTGCCCAACGACCGTGCACGTTCAAAAATTTATGTCCGGCTTAAGGCGCGCCCGTGCACGCAACACATATGTGTACTGTCCCTCCCATAATGTCGTGTGTCAACGCAACTTGGATTCGTGTGACATATGATAATAAAAATAATAAATGCACGCGTGCTGAATTGTTTATGTTCTGAGATTGCATTTACTGTGCGTGCCTGCGAGACTAACTAGTAAGCAATTGCCTCGAACGCCATTGGAAGCTACGGGCATGTTTGAAATGCAGTAATTTTATAGGAATTTCACAATAAACAATTTAATCCCCGCAGAAAAAGATAAATATCGGCATTCAAACAAGCCCTGCATAGTTACATATATAAAATCCTATATTAGCATACTAATAATATTTATTAAAATAACGAGGACGTGAAGATTCAACCGGTCATATACTATACATAAAGAAAATGGTATACATATTGCAAAAGCTGACAGAGAATATCAAAAACAGGCTGTGGAAAATCCAAAGTGAGCTTCACGCTGTGGGTCACCAAAAAGATGTACCTCTGCTTTCGACTTGCACTGATCCATCAATACGACATTGTTTTAGTGAAGAGAACTCCCCCAGCATTGCAAGAGAAGTATGTCTACATTGGCAAATGATTTTTTTGCTGTTGTCCAACAGAGAAAGATCAGCAAAAGCATGGTGAACAGATAGGTCCATCAGCGACAATTATCAAGTAAAGGAGAAAACAGCTGCTTAAACTGAGTTTTTTTTATTTTTTTAATCCATTTTTAAAAAATATTTTAAAGATAATATCTCCCTAACTTTATTTTCAATTATAACCCCTTTGGTCACGTCATGATCCATGACGTGAACAAACTGTGTTGTCATGTCACCGATTGTGGTGTGGCCAAACATACCACGATAACCCTCTGAGCCAACACGAGTCTATTTTTGGGCTAAGTCCTGTCATGCCAAGAGGAGTGGCATGACAGCACTCGTTTGCCACGCCAAGATCCGTGGCGTGACAACGTGCTTTTGCCACATCGCGCATTATGACGTTGCCAAAAGGGTCAGAATTGAAAATAAAGTTAGGGAGATGCTATCTTTAAAATATTTTTAAAAAACAGTTTTTAAAATCGCTTAAACTGTGTGGCAGAACTCAACCATAACCAAAAGAAGCACTACAATGTTCTTTTTTTATAGAGCATTCGAAAGTAAAACACTAAGTCATTGTTCATCAATGCGGAGCTATAATTTCAAGGAATCAAACATAACATGTTTTTTCTTCGGTTACTGTGTTTCTACAGATTGATCAAACATGTATTGGTAGTAGAACACATAGTTTTTTTTTTATGTATGTCAGGTAGCCCACAAAGGATACAGCCTGCTTAATGACATGTATTGGTCGTAGAACACATAGTTTTTTTTGTATGTCAGGCAGCCTGTGAGGACCCCGGTTTATTAGGCTTGTAATGCTTAACCATCCACTTGGTCCTAGCATCACAAAACAAATAAACCAAGCCTCGAGATATATGTACTTCCCAAGATGCAGTACATACACCTCTTTACAAAAGCATGCATCAATTCCATTCAAACACATGGAACAGAAGCAAAGCAACAAACCGAGAAGTTAATATAATAAAGATAGAGTTATTATAAAAGAGAGGCCGACCGCCAAATAACAATCTGGAAGAACTAAGTAAACAATGAAGCAAAAGTGCCATAAAGATAGCCATAACAAAAGCCAATCGATGTGCCTTAACCCACAAGGCAACCAACCGGACCGCCAAGCTAGTCTTCCCAACCACAGCACATCTCACAAAAGTAAAGCCCTTGGGGCTCTACCTCCTCTGCAACAAAGTTATTAAGCAAAGCAAATGAGTACAAAAATGTACTCACAAGACTGACGTGTAGTATAACAGAACTATAAATAGCTACATGCAAGCTTTATTTAAGTGGATGAGGCTTTGGACTCATTTTAGCATAAAGCAAGTTTTCATTTGCAATAATGTAATAGATTGAAAGCAATTTGACAAAGCATTTTTAATTGTTGAAGTAACAACGATACAATAATAATAATAACAACAAGAACAACCTGGAAGTGACTCACCCAAGTCACCACAACAATAGCATGAATTACCCAATTCATACCACCCATCAAGTTTTAATTAAGTGTTTAGTCTAGTTCTTACGGGAAATCACCAAGCGTGTCCATAACCTAGGACGAGGCTATTCGAATAGTTTTAACCCTGCAGGGGTGTACCAATGTACCCACACGCCAGACCGCCTTTTCGCCACTAGATTAAGCACACTTCCTTTGGTATGCTGGCACGGCTAAGTCCTACGAGACATTTCCAATAGATGATGCTAATTAAGAGCCGCAACCCACGGGGATAAGGACACATTAACCAGCCTATGGCCGATCTGTTAATGCTCCCTTCCCAACACCACACATAACACACACACTTTTAACATACCCACCGACCAACTCATAATTAACACCTCCCAAAGTACTTAGTCAAGAGAGGTCCCATATCCCCTCGTGTGGTTAGCATAAAAGTGCTTGGATCAATGGGCAAGTAACTCGGTCCTTGGGGACTTAGGCACCATTCCGTTCACACCCAACAAATCACACCAACATCCATTGTGCCCAAGTCAATAACAATTTTGTTTTCATTTTTGTTTATTTACAAATTAACAAGCACAAGATGGACATAATGGAATAATAGTTTTTGTGTGATCAGGGTCATCGACATAATGTCGACAACCGTCCATTCCTACCGTTATCTAAGCATTTCTAAGCATTATCAACGTAAACTACTAAGTGATAAGAGTCCATCCATCGAACTCTAAATCATAGCAAGATAATCCTAGGCTTAGTAGTAGAGAATGAACATTTACCTACAGGATATGCATCTATAGGCTCAACTAATCGATATTTTAACACAAAGTAGCATGCATACATACAAGTGAAACAAAGTATTAAACTTTAAAGTAATGGGACAATAATGGGATATGATCAAACTGCTTGCCTTGCTGGTTATGCTCAGTTTGCTGCCGAGTTTCGCTCACGTGGTCAACACACTCGTCGACACCTAATCGAAAAGGCGAAAAGAAACGATAAGAACGACGAAAACCAAGAAGACAGCATAGCAAACTTGCTCCAAATGCTCCGAAATTTTTTACAGCAGCAAGAGGGTGATTTTTAGAGAATTTAGCAACAAGAACCAATTGATTTGGATTCTCAATGCAAAAGATATGAGCAAAACAATTCTGCTCAGCCTCTAAAAATGCAAACTGCTACTATTCACCTAATTAAATTGTTTAGCAAAAATTTCTAGAAAGGTGGTGCAATTGAATTTTTTTATAGTAAATCAAGCACCTCATAAGATGAACAACCCAATTGGATTCATCTCATTTGGAGCTATGATGCATGTTTTATGATTTTTCAAAGATATTCAAAAGAGCACAAATAAAATGCTCCCACAATTCTTTTGAAAATAGTGACATACCTAAATCCTATTCTAACATTTAGTTCACTAACAGAGGAAGCCAACAAAGTTGGATTCACTCAAAAATAAACTATAGAGAATTACTTATGCATTTTACAAGTTTTGGAGCAATATTTAAAGTTAATTTTGAAACCTATTTACCAATCACTTTTCTGGAGCTGAACTCAACTTACAACCATTTTTAGATTAAAGTTTAGTTCAAACCAGAGCTACCAAAATTTGAATCACCTAAAAAAGAACTAAGATGAATTAGTTATGCATTTTCAAAGTTCATTACCTTATTCAGTTTACCAAAAAGAGCTCTCTGGATTTCTAAAAACCAAAATGACAGGGGAGGACATGAGCCGTTGATTCTGGATCGGACGGCCCAAAGACCTCCCAGGGAAAACGTGCACGCGCCTACGCAGGTCCAGAGAACATGGGCCGTTGATCTTGGATCCAACGGTCCATGTCCTCCCGGCAACGCGCGCTAACGGGGAAGGAGGTCGTGGCCGTTGATGCTGCATCCAACGGACCAAAACCAATGAGGGAGGACCGGGACGGTCCAGATCTAGCGAGGGAGGACCTAAACGATCAAGATTTACACGGGGAGGACCTCAACGGCTGAGATCTACACTGGGAGGACCTCAACGGCTAAGATGACCTCGAGGAGGTCCTAGATGGTCAAGATTTACACGGGGAGGTCCTGTACGACAACGAACAGAGACATCCTCGTCCGGCAAAAACCGAGGGTGTTCCAAGGCTCGTCGCTGGCGATGAGGACCTCGCCGGCGCCATCCAAGGGCACCAACGTGTGCGCAATAGTGTTCTTGCGACACGCCGACCATTCCCGGCGGGGTGGCCCTAAACGGCGACAATGGGAGACGGGCAGCCGTGCAGAGCGCACGGCCAAGAGCAAAGTTTAAAATTAAAGCTCCGCAACAACATACAAGCAGGTGCCCAGCTCTAAAGGACTATCAGGAGGTTACCTGGAGGTCCTGAAGGTGCCGGGGAGGTTGGAGAAGAGGAGGACCGGCGCTGGTGAAGAAGCGGGGTGCTCCACGACCAAAGCTCCAACTTGAAATTAAGCTGCCCCTGTGGAGGCAAGACAAAATCAAGTTAGAGGTAAGCACTTGGGTGATGAGGTGCTCAAATGGAAGCAAAGAGAGGGAGAGAAAAGCCCCAGGGACCCTGTTCCACCGAGAAGCTCCAAGCTCCAACAATGGCGGCCAAGGGCTCACGGTTGATTTGAGCTCACAAGCATAGTAGCGCAAGCAAGGACTCAATGGTGTGTAAAGGAAGCCAAGGGGGAGCCCGAGGAGGTCTTATACCCCAGGACATAGAGGTCATGAGCCAAGGGTTTTAAGCTCATGGTGAGCTTAGCCCATGGCGCGGTTCATGGCTTGGACAGGACGTGGAGGTGATGGGGGTAGGTCTGAGCCAAACCTAGAGGCGGAAAGCACTGACACGCATTAAATGCGCGCAGCACAGAGCCGTTGGGGACAAGACAGACTCGCACACCCATCGCCATGGTGCTGCCGACGCGTGTGAGAGGAAGGAGAAGAACAGGAGCTGCTCTCCACTGTTGGATAAGAAGGATAGGGAGGTCACAGCCCTAGATCTGAAACGGTAAGTTTTAAATGGAAAAGGAGGAGGTCACAGCCACATGATCTCCATCGCACGGTTGCACAAAGAACAGGGAGGTCATGCGCTGAAGGGGATAGGAGGTCCTGGCCGTTGGATTGCGATCCAAGGGCGCGGACCTGATGGGGAGGACTTAACGATGCGCACGATACAGCCAAGGGATGTGGAGGTCATGGCCTTTGGATCTACATCCAATGGCACACAATGGAGCGAGGAGGTCGTGGCCTTTGGATTTAAATCCAAGGGCACACAACATAAGGGGAGGTCAGGACCATTGGATTTACATCCAAAGGCGCTGATCAAATGAGGGAGGTCATGGCTGTTGCGCACAGCACACAGGGAGGTCGTAGCGGTTGGATTTTAATCCAACGGCACACAACAAATGGGGAGGTCGTGGACGTTAATCACGACACTGAGGAGGTCGTGGCCATGAGATTTTAATCTGACGGCAGCGAAATGAGAGTGGAGGTTGTGGCTGTTAGATCTAGATCTAACAGCTACGAACTCAGGTGCGGAGGTTGGGCTGTTAGGCACAACACAGAAAAGGGAGGGGGAGGTCATAGCGGTTGGATCTTTATCCAACGGCTACGAGATGAGCAAGGAGGTCATGGCCTTTAGATCTCCATCTAACGGCTACGACCTCGCGCGGGTGAGGAGGTCTGATGCGCTTGATGCAAAGGGGAGGTCGTGGCCGTGGATTTTAATCCAACGGCAAGACAACAAATCGCGGGAGGAGGGTCGGGCGCTTGATAACGAAGGAGGTCATGGTCATTGGATCGATCCATCTGCCACGACCTCGACGAGTGGGAGGTCGGTGGTGATTGAGGAGGAGGTCGTGGCCACTGGATCTGAATCCAACAGCTACGACCTCACGTGGGGGAAAAGGAGGTCTGGGCTGAGCTGGCAATGCGGTTGGGTTCAACCCATTTGGAATGTGGCTCGGCCCAAGGAACAGTGCAGCCAATATAATTTGAATTTAACAGCTGAGACTTTAGGGATTTAATTGAGATAGCAAATCAACTCCAAAATTTATGAAATTTTAACTGGAGCTTGCTGACTTTAGGATTAACCTTTCATAAAATTTTCAGAGGTTTTTGCGCATTGAATTTTCCTCCAGAATTTTCTAAAGGCTGTTCTAGGGTTTGATTTACCTCCAAAAATTATCAAACAAGTTTTAAAACTTATGATATTTTTCAGAGGGGTCCCACATCAACTCTAGAACTAAGGGAAAATGTTTTCCCAAGTTTGGCACAAGATTTGTGACAAGTTGAATAAGGGTTGGACTTTAGTCCACAGGAGGTTTAGGTTTTTGAGCTCCACAACTTTTGATAAGAATTATAGAGGAGTTCGAGAGTTTCAAGATGTGAGAAAAAGTTTTAATTTCTACACATTTTCTTACATATGAAACACACACCCATTTATACATTTGGGATGTTACACAGCCCATGTATCTTTTCATTCAAACATATTGTTTGCAACAGAACCTATATAAAAACAATGTAACATTTAAATCATGCAAAGTGCTGCTTCCAAGTTTCAAGTCCTGTAGAGCACGAAACTGAAATGAACTATTTTGAATTATGCAATAATGGCATCTAACTGAATATGATGTTGTATGCAACACAATATAAGATACAAATATGTAGCACCTTTGGGCTGTGTGGAACATCATATAGCTGTAAAAAAAACTACCTCTAGTGGCAAACATGATTAAATTCATTTTTGGTCTGGCAAGTTGTTCCCATTTCTTCCATTTGGCTAATCCGGTATTACTATGTGACCTCCCCTTCATGCAGTAAGTTTTCTGCATATACAAACGCGGGAAATTGGAAAATCACTTATTGGAGCAGGATGTTATAGGTAAAGAAGCTAAATGCCATGCTCGAACAACCAGTTTCAAACTGTTCTGTAAATCAAATCATAAAGGATGACCAAGGAAACAAGATGGTTACCCATGGAGCAGAGATCAGAATTTGATGTAGAGTTGTCACACCTATGCTTTCCTCTCTTTCCATAAGACTAATCAATTCTTCTATCATGCAAGCATTAGAATAAAAGCAGTAATTTACAATAATGGAGGCTTGCTTATGCAGGAGCCCGCTGTCCAACACCTGTAAGGTGCAAATGAAAAGAAAATGAGTTTCACTACGTAAGAATCGATATTAAAATGGCAAATGATGTAAAATATGTTTGGAATAAAGCATCTGATCTATTCTAATGGGCCAAAGGCCAATATATAACATGTACAAGGTTGGACAATAACAAATAACACCCTACACAATATACATATCTAACACTCCCCTCAAACTCATAGTAGATCAACAATACTGAATTTGGAGAGGTAGAAGCTATGTTGAGCTCGAGTCTGTGCCTTAGTGAAGAAATATGCTAACTGAAGCTCCGAAGGCACATGCTGAAAAGTAATAATTTGGTTTTACACCTGCGATTGCATGTATGAAGCATCCACTCCAATGTGCTTGGTAAGCTCATGCTCACGGGATCTCGAGCAATGCTGATCGCACCAGTACTATGTGATAAGAGTGGAGTCGGTACAGAAGCAGAAACACCGAAATCCACAAGAAACCACCGAAGCCAGGTGATCTCAGCTGTCAACAGTGCCATGGCTCTCAACTCAACCTCAGCACTCGAACGAGAAACTACAGTCTACTTCTTAGTCTTCCAAGCAATTAAGGAGGAACCAAGGAAAACACAATAGATAGAAAGAGACTGGCGATCAAAATGATCGCTAGCCCAGGTCGTATCAGAGTATGTCTGAAGCTGTAAAGAACTGGAGCGAGGAAAGAAAAGACGTCGAGTGATGGTTCCACAAAGATATTGAAGAACACGAAGAAGGTGACTGTAGTGGAGCAGAGTGAGAGCAAAGACAAACTGACTCAGGATGTGAACTGGGTGAGAAATGTTAGGTCGAGTAATCCTAAGGTAGACGAGGCTCCCGACAATACGGCGATAGCGAGTGGGATCCTCAAGAGGCTCACCATTAGTAGGGCGAAGGTGAACACCAAGCTCCATATGAGTATCCACTATGCACTGATCAGTGACACAAGCGCGAGTAAGGATATCCTGAATGTACTTCTCCTAGGAGAGATAGTAGCCCTCGGGCGCAGAAGTGATCTCAATCCTGAGGAAGTAACGAAGAGAACCCAAATCAGACACCAAGAACTATTTATTGAGACGCTCCTTCATAAAGGCAATGTACTGAGAGTCATCTCCAGTAATGATCATGTCATCCACATATAGAAGGAGGAGCGTCCGACCCCAAGAAGAGGTGTGAACAAAGAGAGCATGGTCGTGATCACTGGCGGAGAAATCAGCAACAGTGACAACAGAGGAGAAGCAGTCAAACCAAGCATGAGAGGCTTGTTTGAGCCCATAGAGAGAACGACGAAGGCGACAAACCATACCATCAGGGACAGAATACCCAGGGAGCGGATGCATGTAGACCTCCTCACGCAGCTCGCCATTGAGAAAGGCATTCTTAACATCCAACTGAGAGATGGGCCACTATCGAACAGAGGCCACAGCAAGGAGAGTGCGAATAGTGGTCATGTGAGCGACGGGGACCAAAGTCTTATTGTAGTCACGACCATGCTCCTACTGAAAACCACGCGCCATAAGATGAGCCTTGTAGCGCTCAAGGGAACCATCCGAGCGGGTCTTGATCTTGTACACCCACTTACACATGATAGGAGTAATACGCGCAGGCAAAGGCACAAGATCCCAAGTGCTAGTACGCTCCAAAGCAGCAATCTCCTCAGACATCGTGAGCTACCACTCAGGGTGAGCAGCGGCCTCACGGTAGGTCGTAGGCTCAGAAAGAGTAGCGGCTATGAAGCCATAGCACTCAGAGGGCCTAACAGTGTGACGATCACAAAGATCGTATCTGGTAGGAGAAGGCAAAGCTGGACTCAGCAAGGATGGAGAAGAAGGATTGGGAACAGGGCCCAACAGAGACGGAGGCTCAAGAAGGGAAGTAGTAGGCTGAGGACGGCGAGAGTAGTGCAAGGGAAAAGGTGAAGCCTCAACAAAAGGGCGGGAAAGAAAATCCGACGGAGGCGAAACAGTTGGAGCCGGAGGAGAGGGAGGCAGAGTAGATGGAGGATGAGGCGAAACAGTGGTGGAAAGCTATGAGTCAGGAAAAATCAGAAAGGAGATCGACTCAGCAAGAGAATCTGGGCTGACAGTGGGGGAACAAGGGTAGTAAGATCGGGACTTGTCAAAAGTGACATCCCGAGAAATCCTCATCCTGCGAGCAACAAGGTCATAGTAACGATAACCCTTATGCTCAAGACTGTAGCCAAGGAAAACACACTCAACTAACTGAGCAGTCAGCTTGGTGCGCTCACGATGTGGAAAAAGGATGAAATAGACACAGCCGAAACTGCGAAGATGGCTGTACTCTGGAGCTCGACCAAAGAAACACTCGACAGGAGTAGAACCCTGAAGAGTAGTAGAAGGTTGCAAGTTGATGAGAAAAGCAGTAGTACAAACAACCTCAGCCCAGAAGTGAGGGGGAACAGAAGAGGCAAGCATGAGAGCGTGAGCGGTCTCAAGCAAGTGATGATGCTTATGCTCAGAGACACCGTTCTGAGCGTGAGCACTAGGACAAGAGTACTAGGGAAGATTGCCCTGCTTAGCGAGAAAGCAACACAAAGCAGCAGATAGATACTCACCAGCAGAGTCGGCATGAAATACACGAATGGCCGAATCAAACTGAGTGCGAACCATGGTGGCGAACATCTGGTAAATAGAGAGAACCTGACTGCGCTCGGACATGAAGTAGATCCAAGTATAACGAGAATAGTTATCAATAAAGATCACATAATAGCGATGACCCCTTTCGAAATGAAGGAAGCCAGACCCCAAACATCAGAGTGAATAAGATCAAAAGGACAAGTAGAAATAGAATCACTAGAGGGATATGGGAGCTATAACTGCTTGTCAAGCTTGCAACCCATACAATGTAAAGATGTGTCCCTAGAAACAGACCCAAGAACACCACGATCGACTAAAGACGATAGACATGAGTCACAGAGATACCGAGACGATGGTGCCACTGAGCGAAAGAGGTAGTGGAGGACGCAGCAAAAATAGAGGTAGTAGTAGTGGCTGACTGGCTGGGGGAGACAGCGGAAGGAAGAGGAAGCTAGTCGAGCTCCCAGAGACGCTGCGAATCACGGCGCTGAGGGCCAGTACCAAGGAGAGTCCCCGTGCGGTGGTCCTGAACACAACAAGAGTCAGACTCAAGAACAAAACGACGGTCATGATCAGTGATCTAACCAGCTGACATAAGCTGCATAGTAAGCTAAGGAACATGAGAGACTGCAGGAACATAAAAAGAAGAAGTGGAAAGGGTGCCTTAGCCTGTAACAGGAAGAGAGGTACCATCTGTAGTCTGAACAGTGGAAGGAAAATCTGTGGAACGCATGGAAGTAAGGTGGGCAAAATCTGGTATCATGTGAAAAGAAGGACCAGAGTCCAAGATCCACGAAGACAAGATACCTGACGAGGGAGGAGGTGGACGCGAGGAAGACTGTTGATAAGCAAGAGCCAGATGAGCAGAACCCGAGGAGTCTAAGGATGAGCCGACACCGAGGTGCTAAAGTAGTGAGAGGAGCTGCTGTATGGCGTCACTAGTGGAGCACTAGCGAGAGGGGACAACTCATGAGTGAGAGGAACCTCCAGAGCCCTTCGGGGGATGTCCACCCCGACGACCCTAGTCCCGCCTCCGCTTTTGTAGCAATCCTAATACCTGTGGCCGTCACACTGACAGTAGGTACAATGGAGTAGAAATCCTGATATCTGTGGCCGTCACGCTGATAGTAGGTGCAGTACAGACCCGCAGTAGGAGCAGCAACCACCGGAGGGACTGGGGGAGGGATCACGGTCGGTGCTGAAGAAAACGACAAAGGAGTAGGTGCTAAAGCAGACAAGACAGACTGCATCTGAGCCACGCCACGGCGACGAGCCTCCTCAGCATGCACACCCGTGAAGGCCTCAACCAAGCTCGGGCGCGGGTGACGATTCAGGAGTTGAGCACGCACAGTCTCAAACTCAGGCCGGAGACGCGTCAGAAAGTCATAGAGACGGTGTGTCTCCTGGTGAGCGCGGAGCCGCACACAACAGGGACAGGTCCAACAGACATCCAACCCTAGAGAGTTAAGTTGACACCACATCTCTGACAGCTTCTAGTAGAAGGCATCCACAGTGGCATCGAGCTGCTGAAGAGAATGTGCCCGGTGCACAACTGAGAGATACATAGCATCACTTGTTGGCTGGTAATGGGCTCGAAGGCGCTCCCACATAAGCTGTGTCGTCGGCAGCTCCGCCACATCCATGGAGATAGTCACGGGCATGCTACCCACCAGGATGGTGGTAGAACGAGCCTCGGCCTCCTGCTAACGCTCGTAGGCGTGTAGCTCAGACTGGTAGAACTCTAGGGCCTCCTCTAGTGCAGTATTGGCGGCCTCCTGAGCCGCCTTATCCGCACTAGCAGAGAGAGTGGGCAGTGCTGGCAGTGTAGGACGAGGCAGACAGGGCTGCTCGCCAGTGAGATGACCCCAGAGACGTTGGCTGTTGAGGTGGATCCTCAGGTGAACGCCCTACTCTTGGAAGTTCGTCCCATCGAACCGAACTGGGGGGAGCGGGATGGCAAAGGAGCCTCCGGTAGAACCATCAGTTTTTTTACCAGAGAAGCTGGAGCTAGAGGAGCAGGAGCCGAAGCAGTGAGAAGCCGGAGCTAAAAGCCACCGGATTCGAGTAGATCAGTGGAGCCGGTGAGAAGTCGGAGCCGTCGGCTCCACAAAACGAGAATAAAGCAGAGCTTTTGGCGCGTGAAGAAGCTCGACGTGCAGAAGCAAGCAGAGTAGACATCGGCGGAGGAGAGGACGCCGGCATGGATTCGACGCAGGAGGCGACACTCTGGCCCACTCAGATGGAGGCGGCGCTGAGGCGCAATGGTCGGTGACGAGCAGGTGGGTCCCGTGTCAGGTGCGGCGTCAAGCGCGAGGAGGCGACGCAGTGCAGAGGTCGGAGATGAGCAGGCGAGTCCCGTGTCAGGCGCAGCGTCAAGCGCGACTAGGCCCCTCTCCCCACCAACGCTATTGGGCCCGCTTGGATGCAGGTGGCGCTCAGGTGGAGGCACCCGGTGGAGAAAGACGCAAGAGGATCCGGCGCAGGAGGCGCCCGGTGGAGGCGTTGCTCAGGTGGATCTGGTGCAGGAGGCGACGCTCGGGCCCGCTCGGATGGAGGTGGTGCTCAGGCGGAGAAGAATACCGGCGGAGGAGAAGACCGGCGGAGGAGCTCGACGCCGAAAATCCGGCACGGATCTGGAGGGAGAGAAGAGCAACGGGACAACAGCGACGGCGGCAGCGGCTACAGTGGCGGCGGCGACGGTTGGTCAAGAGGTAGGGTTTTTATGGCTAGAGTTTCCATGGCTAGGGTTTCTATGGTTCTGATACTATGTTTGGAATAAAGCATCTTATCTATTCCAATGGACCAAATATCAATATATAACATGTACAAAGTTGGACAATAGCAAATAACATCCAACACAATATACATATCTAACAAAATAAGGCACGAACTAACAATTCACTTCTTCTCAATAGGAGTGGGGAAGGTGTTGTTAGCTTGCACTAATAGTAAATACACATTCATTCTACAAATATTGCTGCGCATTCAATATTACAAAGCACTAAATCTGGTTCCTAGACCACAGAATTAGTTCAGAAGGCATTTAGCCTTGGTTAAATTTCCACAACTTCTGCACGAATTTACCTAAGAACCCATTCGCTCCTAATCAAACTCAGCAGCAGCCCTTGTTGGAACAAACCAATAAGCACACAATTGCCATGGCAACAACTAAACTTCCACCTTAATTTGCAGCATATTTGGCTCAAACGCGAGGAAACGTTAAGCAAGCCCGGCTCACTTGCGTAGACCTCTAGATGACGGAGAGGGGAAGGTGAGGATTAGACCTGTTAAAATGTCGGGCCGGTGTAGGATCAAGGATAACCGACTAGAGGGGGGGTGAATAGGAGGTTTTTAAAATTTTAAACAAATTAACAATTTCACCAATTAATCACTTAGTCTAAAGAAGTTGTACTTCTAGCTAAGCAAACCAATCACAATAAACAAGCTAGAAATATAAATACGGAAAGTAAAGACTAGAGATAGCCACAAAGACACGTCGATGTTTTTCCTGTGGTATCGAAGACTTGCCGATCTTCACTAGTCCACGTTGAGGAAGCTTGACGTCTCAAGCCGGCTCCACGAATTAAGCCTTCCCTCGATTTACTATGGTTGTTCTTCCTCCGCTCCGGAGATGGTGAACACCGAACCACTCATAAGTTTGCACCGGGCCTCTTCACAATCTTCTTTGAAGAGATCACCGTGCTCCACCACCAAACCGTCTAGGAGTGCGGCAACACTCCAAGAGTAATAGACCAAGGTCTTCACTTGACGGCACTCAAGTGCAAATGGATCAACTAGGAGAATGAATGCACTTGAATGTATCTCAACAAGCTCACAATGAATGCACAAGAGTGTTTTTGAGTGTTGAGTGAATGCAAGGGCTCTCAAGGCTCTATAGATGTCAAATGGGCACTAGCAGCCTGTACAAGAGCAGTTGAGGGGGTATTTATAGTCCCCATCAACAATTATGATCGTTAGGGACGAAACCCCAACTTCTCAGACAAAATCGGAACGACCGCAGCATCCCAAGCAGACGATGTACCACTCGATCGAGCACGATCAGCGGCTAGAACAGATACTAAAAAGAAATACTAGCCGTTGGACACCCAATCGAACGATCAGTAGGCAAACAAGCGATGACGTCTGACGGTTGCCCGATCGTCTGCTTTACGAGCGGTATGACCGTTTGTACGGTTTCGCGATTTGCTGAAGATTACAAGTGTTCTGAAAATTTTGTACCGCCATATAAAAATCGGAATGACCGTAGGCCGGTACGACCATTCCCAAGCGCGGAACGTCCGATTTCCAGATTGAGTTTTTGAGCAGATTTGCACTTGTTTTGTTTTTATTGAACCGCTTCACAAATTTCGGAACGACCGCACATCGGTACGACCGATTGTCACGAGCGGTACGACCGATTTTCATGAGAGATTCTGAGGCAGGTTGCATCGCTTCTGGTTTTCTTAAACCGCCAACTAAAACTCGGAATAACCGCTTTGCGGTACGACTGTTTAAGGAGCCGGTCGTTCCGCTTGAGCACTTAGTTGGCTGTTCCCTTCAAAATGCGGTACTACCGCCAAGTAAAGTCCGGTCATACCACACCAAGCGGTACGACCGCAAGTATAACTGCGGTACTACCGATTTTGAACAAAAAAACTTAATAATTTTCAATTTAAATTCAAGTTTAAATTCAAATGCATGCATGATCCTAAATTGATCTATATGACACAAGAACATGATATCAAACTACTAGCCATGATCCCTCTTAATAGTACGGTATTTATCCTATAATCCGGTCTTCCATCCAAAACTCCTAAGACCGGTAAAATAGAAAAAGAGATCCTAGACTATTTGTACCTTGTCTTTGAGCCAAAAGATCTTCATATAGTCCATTTGCATGCCATTTTGCATCAACATGTTCGTTAATGGGATCTGACCTTGTAAATACTCAATAAACACGTTAATCCCATATTCGCATATTATCATTAATTATCAAAACAATTTTTAGGGGCCTAGATGCTTTTAGCCAGGCTGGGCTTGAAAAGCCCGATCGTAAATAAGCAGTTGAGCCCTACCAAAATCTGCCTTTTCCAGTAAAAAAGTGTTATTTTAATGTTTTTTTGAATAAACAATAATATTTAATTCATTTTAAGAATAAAAAAGGTTTTACATTATTTTATTTGTTTTTGTCAGGCTTGCGAGCTTTCGAGTCGAGCCATCGGACCGAAAATAAAGTTCCAGGCCTGGCCCGGGCCACCATGAACACCTCTAGTGAGGATGCATGAGCAGACGCCACGCGCCAAGAGATCGAAGTCGTGCGCAGTCATCGTGCTTGGCGGCGCGGCGGCACGGCATCCACGCCTCTCTTCACCGGCAGAGGCAGGACACCGCGGTGGGATCTGAGGAGAGGACCGCGCAGATCGAGGCCCGGAGTGTGTGGAGGCAAAGGAAATACAGGGCGGGGATCGCGGGTGTGGGAGCTAAGAATGGACAGTACGCACGTCAAAAACTATAGTATTTATATTAGACTAATTTATTCAAACAGATATTTAAAAATGATTAAAAACAACAAATACGAAAACCAGAAATTCAGATATTTAAAAAAACTCAAGTGATCACGAATTAAGGCATGTATATAGGATTACATCGTGCTGCGCCTTCATAATTCATCACATCTGAAAGCTTTGAATAAATAGCAACTAAATTGCAGGAGAGAAACTCTTCTAAATAAAGTAGTTCTTCCTACCTACGAAACGCTGATGCAAATTCTGCTTGACAATCTCCGTATAAGACAAAAAAAAAACAGTCCCCTTGAAAGGCGGATGATGGTAAGAAACTTCCAGGAACCAAACAGCATGGAACTTACAAATTCCCCTTATCCAAACGCGTCTTGAATGAAACATGGATTTCATATTGAGCCCCAAATACACGCAGGCGTTTTAACCAGAAGAACTTCTTGCGCAATTCGTGCGTTTCCGCTTTTGTGACCAGAAATTGTTTCTTGACGTGCATTGAAAATTGTTCCCTGGACTTCTTATCAATATGAGGTGATCGTAACACGGTATACAAGGCTCGCGATTCAGGCAATCCGATCTTCTGCGTGTAAGGTGTAAGCCCCAACAGCTGGTTTTGGTTGTTAAAAGATTTCATCGCTATGCGTATCTTGGCGGCCATGACTCCACAGCAAAGCCAAACTTCTGTCACTGTTTGCTTGTCATAAAACCATGAAGCAATTTAGACAGCAGTAAAAAAATCTGAAGCAATTTAGACAGCTATCCTTATTGTAGACATGATGGGTGGGTAAGGTAGAAAGAATGAGTAAGAAATTTATGATGTTTTAGCATACATATTAATCTGCAATATGGTAGCAGAAACGAACATGAAAGGAAACAGACACAGAGCACTTCTAGTAAAAGGTTCAATACTGGGCTTTTAGCATACATATTAATATGCAATATGGTGCTCAGTCATGTAATGTTACATTGATTTCCTGAACATGGTTCCCGTAGGGCTATTTTCTGTTGTGAAAACTGAGAAAGACAAGAAAAACAGCAGAGTTCAAAATAATTTCAAATTCCCATGCTCACGATACACAAATGATGATCTATATATGCATCATGCATGTAAACAATTTAATACTACTGCATACCATACCTCTAACCCTGTAGTTTCAGGTTATAACAATTTCACCTTGGCACTTACATATAAAAAGGAAAAAGAATCCCGCGCAGTTGATTTCACACCTACACTATTTTGACTTAGATGTTTAAACAACGACATGCTGCGCAATCACTCCTCATATATTATAAGTTTATAATCATAAACAAGGACATGGAACAGAACATGTGGCCACTACCAAATGCAAGATAGTGCGCAGTCCTTAAATGCAAACATAAGTCCTCAAATGTAATGCGTACTATAAAGTAGTGCGCCTACTAGAGCTGCATGGTGAGGCCGTGAGGCCAACTTCAGATCTAATTCAAACAGCATTGTGGATCAAACATAAAGTAGTATTACGTTCACTAGACCAGAGCAGACCAGATACTTATAGAAAAAAATGGGAGGATAAGTATCATCACCTAGAAAGAGAAGGGAACACAATGTCCACACTGCCCTCCCAAGAATTCACCACCTTACTCCAAGCGCCAATCCCTGCAAATATAAACAGCAACAAACCAAGTAATCTAGTTATTTAACACGAAATGTATATTTTGGCTAATTAAAGCATCCTACTACCTCAGTGATACTATGCAGCCAAGAAACAACTACTGACTCAAGTTACCAACAAGGTCCTCTTTATTCCCATTTCTTGTTCCTAATCTCAGTATCCCCTCTAGCAACAAATTCTCTAGAGCAAAGAAAAGATGGAATTTCTTTACGGCATCCCTGCTCAGAAGTCTTCTTCCTTTCGCCAGTATCATCTTTATTTCCAATTCTTTATCAGGTGGCGTTAGGTTTATGACAGTACAGCACACAGCCAAGAAGCAAGAACCAGTAAGGTTATCCTTGTTGCAATTTCACCAAGGCATTTCCTTTTACTAATGGGACCCCTTCTTGAACTAGATGTACAAAAAAACTCACAGAAACATCAAGTAGGCAAGAAGCAAGGACCTAATTCCAATCCAGAATAGAAGACCATGAACAAATTGGAATCGTCACATAACCTTAGGATGAGGCGTAGAAGGAGCAAGGAGGAAGAGGAGGCAGCGGTGACTAACCAACAGTTTCCGGGGGAGGTCAGATGCAGGGTGGGGACGGGGGCTCGCCGACGGTGGCGATCCGAGGGCGGAGGGTGATGCGGCGGCGGCGACCAAGGGCGAGGCTGCGAGGGTTTACGTTCTTCGCTCTCTTTTCTAGGGGTGGGCATTCGGTTTTTTTCGGTAAACTCGGTTCAGTTTTTTCGGTAAAAAATACTTCGGTTTTTGAAAGATGCCCACCGAATTAACCAAACTAAGACAAGAAGCCGAACCAAAAATATAGATCCACATCAAAAAATAATCATCTTGAACACAATCAGTCGCTTCTTCTCGATTTTTCCTACATAATATAGATCCATCTAGGTTCTACAAATCCATTCATAGATTACACGCGCACACACATACATGTGACTTACCGGGACTCCGCCGAGAGGACGCGCCGCCGCCGCGAGGGAAGAAGAGGGCCGCTAGGGAGGAAGCGGATGCGCCGCCGACGCTGTGCAGGAGAACACGGGCGCCGCTGCCACTGTGCAGGAGAGACGCGAGGCGGGCGCCGGGGCGCCGCCGCCGGGAGGAGAACAGGCGGAGAGAGAGAGAGAGAGAGAGAGTGTGATTAGGTTAGGCTTCGCAGGGACGAGACGAGGGAATATTTGTTACGCCTCACACCACAGTGCCATTCCTATTGGGCCTAAAGTTGTCCAAGGCCCATGGCTTTCTTCAATACGGCGGCTAATTCAAAGGCTGTTTGGCCTATGTATCCAACCATGAGATGAGAGATCCATTCACCCATCCACCCAAGCTCTCCGCCGCGTCGCTCGAATTCTTCTTCGTCTTCTTCCTCTCGCTGCCGTCGTCATCGGCGGCGCTCCTGCTCCTCCCCCGTCTACTAGATTGGCGTGGCCCTGGAGTGGACACCCATCCATCCGGACCGATTGCTTGGAATTCTGTTGCTCTAGTTTGTTCGGCGTGGTCTTCCCTTCGCCGCGAGGCAATCGAACCCAAATTCTCCGGCGGCGGCGGCGATGGCGATGGACATATACAACGTAGAGGCTGCCGAAATCCTCGCCAACGAGGCCCTCGTGAGTCCTCACCTCACCATCCATTCTCTTCCCTTCTCTATACGTCCTTTCGAGCACATTTGAGTTGAGATGTTGTGCCTATTCCTTCCTTCAGCTGCTCCCCGTCGGCGAGGCTGCCCCAATCTACGAGAAGCTGCTCGCCACCTTCCCTACCGCTGTGAGTTCAATTCAATTCCGACCGAATGTTTGTTCGTTTGCTCCACCAAATATCTAGGTTTATTCTATCAATCTTTTGGGGCTGAGACTTGACTTTGCATTACCTACTACGTGCAGGCGAAGTACTGGAAGCAGTATGTTGAAGCGTACATGGCCGCAAACGACAACGAAGCAGCCAAGCAGATATTCAGCAGATGTCTGCTCAGCTGTCTTCACATTAGTCTCTGGTGAGAGGAGAGCACATTTCTATGCTAATAACCGCACACCGTAGTATGCATTTTGGTTTAACGAAGAATCCCTTCACTGTCACCTAGCAAATTATCAGTGTCACTATCTCTACCAACATATTCCTCCCACAATGTGCCTTGCCTTTTGGCCATTAATTTCCGCTCTCAATTTATGCACATAAATTGTCAAACTACTAAGGAGACAGCTTCTTTTCGTTTGGCCAGTTGTTTTCACCAGTACTCCATTTCTCTGATCAGTTGTTGTGATTAGGTAATTGTTTTGTGAATCCATCACCAATTTGGTTGCAGCTTGTATTGCTTTTAGTTATGTCCATGATATACTCTCGACAGTAAATTTTCAGTTTGTTTACAAGTGAAGTGTTAAGTATTAACATTGCCCTACTGGGTCGGGTGAAACTTGCAGGCGTTGTTACATCAACTTTATCAGGAGGTTAAATGATAAAAGGGGCTCTGAGGGTCTGGAAGAGACAAAAAATGCTTTCGATTTCATGCTGAATTGTGTTGGTAAGTAGATACTTCTGATTTCAAGCAGTGTCTGGTGATATGTGACTTTTGGAGTAGAATTTTTTGAACTAAGAATGCTTAAACTTAACAGGCAATGATGTTGCTTCTGGCCCTGTTTGGATGGAGTACATTTCTTTCTTGAAGTCAATGCCGGTTTGTCCTATTCCTTCTTATTTCCTGTCCACCCCCCCCCCCCCCACAACATTACGAATTTATGACATTTTATTTGTGTTTGTATTCTGTGTAATTTCTTTGCTTGAAAACTCTTCAGGTTGTGACACCCCAGGAAGAGTCACATCGCATGACTACTGTACGGAAAGTGTATCAGAAGGCAATTTTAGTTCCAACTAGTCATGTGGAGCAGCTATGGAAGGATTACGATAACTTTGAGAATTCTGTTAGCCGCACCTTGGTAATTGGAGTTTCCATTTGGATTTTTTATCTTTCTGAAAAGCAGTTCGCAAATAACTCTAATCATTGTGCTAGTAAAAAAAACTGGTTTTAAATTCTCCCTTGTGAGTGTGAAAATTTGCAGCCTCAGTGTATTCTAGTGTGTCAGTAATGTTTACTGTTTAGCAGGCTGCATCCTTTATATTTTCTTGTTGTTTTGGTTTTATCAAATCTCAGACAATGTAAACCTGACTCGCCTTTGTTACATATGGAGTTAATGATTATCTATCCATGTTCTAGGCAAAAGGATTGGTATCTGAGTATCAACCAAAGTACAACAGTGCTAAAGCTGTATACAGAGAGCGTAAGAAGTACATTGACAATATTGATTGGAACATGCTGGCCATTCCCCCTACAGGCACCTACAAGGTAAACAGTTGGTCAGGTACTAATGTTGATTTACACTAGGCATGATGCGAGCATACAAATATGGACTTTACAAAGTTGGTTTGTTTTGTGGATAATTATTTGCCGTGTCGCAGTTGGAATTTGGGAATGTTTTTTCAATCTCATAAATTATAATTGACGTCAAAGTTTCTCTCTCCTTTTTCCTGTTGCCATTCATTGCTGTGGTACTGTTGGTCTCAAACAGAACAATTTAAATGTGCTACAAAAGCGGGCTAACAGGGATTTTTCCATACCTACATTCTCCTTGTCAATATGCACAGCTGTTCCTTTCACACACCCGCTAAAGTCCACCATTTCTCCAAACTCTATGGCTAGCTGAAGTTCCCAGTTCCAACACCCTAACAAGCCCTTTGTTTTTATTTTCTCACTTGCACTCCAGCAACAGAAGTTTACTTATTGTATATTTCAGAAGATATATCATATATGCTTAGGTGAAAGAATCAATTAATTGTGTCAGTTTGAGATGCACCCAATGGAACTGTTCATCCATATTTAGTTCTAGTTGTTTTGAGTTTAGGTATTACTATCAGAGTGAACTCTTCTTTTAACTTAATACTGATGTCCTTCTCCTTCCCTAGACTCGTATATTCTTTTTTTTTTGTTTACTGGTCAAGCTTCTGACTCATTGAATCTTTTCCTGAGAATCTCTTCAGCATTGGAAAACTATGTTTACTTTGTTATGCACTCTGGTAGATGCATGACTAATATTTAACTGGCAGGTAACTCATTAAGTTATTTGACAGGAAGAGCAACAGTGTATGGCATGGAAAAGACTTTTGGCATTTGAAAAGTGAGTAAACATCTGTCACACATGCTAAGTGTCATCATGGGTCAAAATTTCAGTAAAAGATTTCCGTTTAATCTTATTCTTTAAGGGCCATTGTGTTTCGTTGTGTAGTCTTGTAGATATATAGCAGCTAATCTTTATTCTTCATATTCTTTTTCTAGCCTCTCGTTCGCTCCAGCCAAGTAATGTTTGCCATCTTGATAATTATCTGCAATCTATCTTCGTTGAGTTTTTTTTCCTGAATCAGTGGGGGCAGCTCATGGGTTAAACCATTTTCCTTAGTTCTAACTTGATATCTCAGTTTGCCACCTTTTGTCACTTCTTTCCAACATTCGTCCTCACATTTCTGCTAACTCCAAGTATTCTGTTTCACCGTAGGGGGAACCCTCAAAGGATTGATGCTACAACTGCTGATAGGCGTGTTACCTTTACTTATGAGCAAGTAAGCCAACTTCGGTTTGTACATGTAGATGCATAGGGATGTTTGGGTGTGTAATGATGCTTTGCATATTGTTCTTTCCTGTAATTCTAGTTAGACACTCTTATTCGTTGTGTTCGTATTGTGACATGTAAACCTCTTGTATTTCAATTTCTTACACAGTTCTTCTTTTATAGTTGTAGTTTTTTAGCTCCATTATCCAAGACATTTGAAAAGAAGTAATAGCTAATTATGCCATTTACACTCTGTAAACCTCTGTTAGCTTAAATATTTTAGTCAGTAAATCTGAGCTCTACCAGGTTCTGCCATTGTACATGGGGACATATTAGCTTTTGTTAATAATTTATGGGCTGAATTAATTAATTTGATCATCCTTTTTTTTGGGTAGTGCCTGATGTATCTATACCATCATCCTGATGTATGGTATGATTATGCCATGTGGCATGCAAAGAACGGTTCTACGGATTCTGCAATCAAAATATTTCAGCGTGCTCTAAAAGCACTCCCTGGTAATAAAATATTCTCTGAAGTTCTGTTGATCAATTCAGTTAAGATACCCACTCCAGTAGTCAATATATCCTTTTTGAAGCTAGTATCTGGTACTCTGGTTCGCCGGAAGTCTCAGAACATGCTCTCTGGAGGGTTCAGAAAGATCCTCGGGAAAACAAACCGGAGGTTTCAGGGACAAAGACATGTGCTACGGCTTACTGCCTTGGGCCTGTTTGGATGGGTCGAGGTCCCATCCACATTTAGATGTAATTCACTAATTTGAACTAAATTACACGTGGATGGGCTGGGATCAGGCCCGATCCCGGCGCACCCAAACAAGGTCTTTCCGGGTGGAATTAAATAACTAATGAACCTAAATTCCTGGATGAATTGGTATATACTTTGGCGGACGGACATTACCTCCCGGAGATGACATCTTAGGGAAGGTTAAATGTTTTAGAATAGGAATTCTTTTATATTAACTTATATGCCTTTTGTATTTCCTTATATATGTATGACATATTCATTTGTAATATCCCCTTATACTCCCTATATATATATATTGCCCATTGAGCCTCATGAATATACACACAATATTCATAACATGGTATCAGAGCTAGGGCACTAACCTAGCTCTTTCCGCTGCCACATCCATTGCCGTCGTCTAAAGCTGCCGCCGAGGTCGCCATTGCTCGATGCCGCCTCACGGCCGATCCGATCTTGCCTGACGCCGGATGCCCAACACCTCGCCAGAAGCGGTCGAAGTGCTCTCACCATCCTCTTGCGCGACAATGGACGGTCGCGTGACGAAGAGCTTCAGCGCCTCCATCGCCCGCTCCCGACGACGACGCGAGCGAGGAGAGAGCGTTCTTTGCTGTTTCGAAGCAGCGTGTCGTAGAGGAGTGAGGACGCCCGACCCGAGGACGACGTCGTCCTCAGCGCCACTCTCTGCCACCCATCGCCGAGCATCGCCGTCTGTCGCATTGCTGCCGCCGCCGCAAGGGAACCCTAGCTTCCGCGCGATGCCCTCTGTTTTTAGCCGACCGCAGTGATTTAGCATGAGCCTACCGATCGAAAAAAACGTCAAACTAACTGCGCGTAGTCGGCCCAATACCGTTGAACCGTTGCCTTGGTCGCCTATTGATGGCTTTCGTTCCATCAGTTGCGATCCCATTCTCGAGAACAAAGCTTTATGGGACGAACTACAGGTTGTGGTCTTCACTCATAGAGATCACGCTCGATGGTCTCTGCCTCTGGGGACATGTCACTGGTGCTCGACTTTGTCTGCTGTCGCCGGTTCAGCCTCCTCCCAGACAGCCTACTTCTGCACCTTCTGCAGAAGATGAGGCCACCAAGAAGGAGGCAAAGGTTGCCGCCACCGCTGCTGACGTTGTTGATGAGGCCTTTCAGTATGCTATAGAGGCCCAGCGTTGGTGTGCTGATGAGACTCGTATTCGAGTCATCTTAGTGGTCAGTGCCGACGACTCCATCCAGCCAGATATTGTTGGTCTGCGTTCCACTCGTCAGATCTGGGAGTACCTGCATGAGCGATACCAGCAGTAGCGATGCTCAGTTCTTTTCGCTTCAGCGTGAGTTAGAGACACTTCGCTGGGAGGACTCCTTCGTCAACGACTTCTTCCGAGCCCGCGATCTCTGGCGCCAATGGATGGTAGCGGCTCCACTCCGCCAGAGTGTCATGGCGCGCGAAGGCGGATTGTGATCGCCTTCGCCTCTATGACTTCGTCTGCCGTCTTCGCCCAGAGATTGAGCTCGTCAGGGCTCAATTGCTGAGCCGCTCATCACAACCGACAGTCACCAAGACTCTTTTGGCACTTCGTGCTGAGGAGCTTTGCCGTAGGTTAGCAGCACAATTTGTTCCGGCTGTGCTTGCTACCCTTTTCTCTTCGACTACAGTCCCTCCTCAGGTGTTTGTTTCCGCTCCTGTTTTTGCACCAACTAGGGATCAGTGCAATTATTACAAGAACTTCGGGCACGACTACCAGAATTGCGCAGTGCGAAAAAAGCAGAACATAACGTGTGGGGGTAGACGATCTAGGGGAGAGGGTAGGGAGGCCCTTCCTCGACGGGAGGACATACCAGTACGTCAGGACCTTCTCAGCGAGGTGACTCTATTCAGCAGTTCTGTTAGGCTCTACTTCAGCAGCTCTCTCATAGCTCAGCAGGTTCTACTAGTATAGCCCAGACGTCTCCTCTGGGTACTTTTTGGGTTCTGGATGCTGGTGCCTCTTTCAACATCACACCGGACTCCACATCTCTCACTTCAGTAGGACCTCCTGTTTTTCCTATTTTTGTTCAGACAGCTGACGGTACTCCTCTGTCTGTCAGCTGTCAGGGCACTCTTTTGTCCATTGATTTTTCTATTCCAGCTGTTTCCCATGTTCCAAGGATCAAGAAACCGGAACTAGGCAAAATCACTTTGGCGCCATTTCTCTTATTCTGGGTCGATTCTGGGTTAGTAAGCAAAATCCGGAAAAATCTGGCGAAATTCGAAGAAAGGAATTTGAATTTGAATTTGTAGAATTTTGGCCGGGATTTTGGATCCCAGCCGGCCGGGTTTTTTTTCCCCTGCCATGTTCCCTAGCTTACCATGCAGCTTCTCTCGGCGGGTCAGCTTATTGATCTCGGCTGTAGGGTTGGTTTTGACTCTCACTCTTATGTCGTTCAGACCCATGACGAGGATGATACTTGGGATTGACGGTAGTAAGAGGATTGTTAGGGTCTCTACATCCCATCTATCAATTCCATTCCGGAGGCCATTCCAGTTTGCCTCTTGGTATGGAATACGCTGATACCGGTCCATTCCGGCGTACTGTTCTGGATTTTAATATAATAATATATATTTATCTATAAATATATATGTAATTATATGTACACATAATTTCACTTGGAATCTCACTTCAAATACATAGTTATAGAATAAAAATGACACATAGTTCAATTACTTCATAAATATAAAGGTCGTACGTAGTTACATAACACAACATGAGTTCATAATTTCATACATTTTACCATAGTCTAGCATAATTTCATTTACGGAAGTAGTAGTATTGGACTCGGCCTTCCGAGCTGATTCAAACAAGTGGTCACTTCAATTTTTATTTTTTTTCCCGGTACCGGAATGACCAGAATGGCGGAATGGCCGGAATGGATCGGAATGGCCGGTATTGACTGGTATTGAGGCCATGACGGATTGAGGCTACTGGTGTCTTAAGATGGTATGTTCCACCATTTTTGCAGATCGGAATGGAATTGATAGGTATGCTCTACATCCTTGATCGCCTCTACCTTTCGTCCACTTCAGTTGCTCCTATCACCTCTATGCCCACCTCCACCGCCATTGCTGCCACCATCTCTGGAATTTTTGCGCAATGGCATCATCGTCTAGGTCACTTGTGTGGGTCTCGTCTTTCTTCATTAGTTCGTCAGAGTGTTCTTGGACGTGTTACTATTGACACAGCCATGTTTTGTCAGGGTTGTAAGCTGGGCAAGCAGCTACAACTTCCGTATCATTCTAGTGAGTCATTGTCTTCTCGTCCTATTGACTTAGTTCATTCAGATGTATGGGGACCTGTGCCTATTATCTCTAAAGGTGGGCATAAATTTTATGTGATCCTCATTGATGATTATTCCCGTTTTACATGGATTTTCCCTTTGTCTAATCGTGATCAGTTTCTTGCGATCTATCGTAGCTTTGCAATGATGGTCCGTACTTAGTTTGATTCTTTTATCCGTAGTTTTCGCTGTGATTCTGCTGGCGAGTACTGTTCTGGCGCTTTTAGAAAGTTCCTTTCTGAGCAGGGCACTTTTTACCAGTCTTCTTATCCTAGTGTTCATGCTTAGAATGGGGTTGCTGAGCGCAAACATTGTCATCTGATTGAGACTGCCCGTGCTCTTCTCCTTGCATCTCACGTTTCATCGCAGTTCTGGGCTGAGGCTGTTTCTACGACTGCATATCTCATCAATATGCAGCCTTCCACTGCTCTTAAGGGTGTCAGTCCTATAGAGCGTCTCTACTCTCGAGCCCCCCAGTACACTTACCTTCGTGTTTTCGTCTACACTTGTTTTGTTCTGCTGTAGCCTCGTGAGCGCACCAAACTATTGGCTCGGTCAGTTGAGTGTGTGTTTCTTGGTTATAGTTATGAGCATAAGGGTTATAGCTACTATGATCCTTCTGCTCGACGGATCAGGATCTCACGAGACGCTGTCTTTGACGAATATCGACCTTTTTTTCTATCGAGATTCGGCTCCTTATCCTATTTCCACCGTTGAGTAGATTTCATGGTTCTCTTTGACTCTTTACCCATTTCTCCACTATCACAGTCTTCCCCTGGTCTGTCTCGAGTGGTTCCTTCTGTACCTCCGCCTCCGGTGCTGCCTCCTGCAGCATCGCCTCTTGTTCCTTCAGCACCACCGTCTCGTTTCTCTAGTATTCACTACTCCAGGCGTCCTCATCCTTCACCAGTCTCCTCTCCTGGTATCTTGCCGACACCTATATCTGATCCTCCTGATGCTGCTTCCCGTTACATCCTTTGTGACCGGACGTCCCTTCGACCTCCTGATCGTCTTATATTCCCTTCGACCTCCTGATCGTCTTATATTTGCTCTGATAGCTCATGTTCTCTCTGTCACTGAGCCTAGTTCTTATCGTGAGGCTGCTCCTCATTTTGAGTGGCAACTCGCTATGGCAGAGGAGCTTGATGCTCTTCGACGTACAGAGACCTGGGATATTGTACCGACACCTGTGCATGCTCGCCCTATCATATGCAAGTGGATGTACAAGATTAAGATCCGGTCTGATGGTACTATCGAGCGCTACAAGGCTCGTCTTGTGGCTCGTGGCTTTCAGCAGGAGTACGGTTGTGACTATGATGAGACTTTTGCCCTTGTTGCCTATATGACCACTGTTCGCACTCTTGTTGCTGTTGCTTCTGTTCGTCGGTGGTTTATCTCTCAGCTGAATGTTAAGAATGCTTTTTCTTAATAGTGTTTTGCATGAGGTCTACATGCAGCCACCGCCTGGGTATTCTGTTCCCGATGGGCACGTCTATCGTCTTTGTCGTGCTCTTTATGGCCTCAAACTGGATCCTCGTGCCTGGTTTGCGCGTTTTACCTCAATGATTACTGTTGCCGGTTTCACTGTCAGTTCCCACGATCCTGCTCTTTTTGTCCATGTCTCATCTCGGGGTAGGACACCGCTTCTTCTGTATGTTGATGATATGCTCATCACTAGTGATGATTCCTCATTCATCACGTATGTGAAGAAGCATTTCAGTGAGCAGTTTTTTATAACTGATCTTGGTTCTCTTATGTACTTCCTTGGGATTAAGGTCTCTTCCATGCCTGAGAGCTACTACCTCTCCTAGCAGAAGTATGTCCAGGATCTTCTTGATCGATGCAGTCGATCGACACTTCGCCTTCTTGAGACTCCTATGGAGCTATCCCTTCAGCTTCGTGCCACTGATAGTGATCTTCTTGAGGATCCTACTCGATATCGCCATCTTGTTGGGAGTTTGGTGTATCTTATGAGCACTCGTCCTAATATTGCTCATGTTGTTCATATCTTGAGTCAATTCATGGCTCGTCCTACCCATCTTCACTACAATCACTTCTTCGTGTTCTTCACTATTTGCGTGGGACTATCTCTCGTCATTTGTTTTTCCCTAGCTCCACCTCACTACAGCTTTAGGCGTACTCTGATGCGGCCTGGGCTAGTGATTCTTTTTATCGTTGTCCTCTTTCTGCTTATTGTGTTTTTCTTGGCTCCTCCCTGATTGCCTGGAAGACAAGAAAGCAGACAGTAGTTTTCCGTTCGAGTGCAGAGGCTGAGTTGAGAGCTATGGCAGCAGTGACAGTAAAGGTTCCTTAGTTGAGATGACTACTTGCAGATTTTGGAGTGACTGTGGCGGGACCTACGACTCTTTTGTCTGACAGTACATGTGTTATTAGTATTGTCCGTGACCTAGTGAAGCATGAGCTCACTAAGCACATTGATGTGGATGCTTCATACACTCGCTCACAGGTGCAGAGGGAGTACTTGCTTTACAGTTTGTGCCCTCAGAGTTACAGATTGCTGACTTCTTCACGAAGCCACAGACTAGGATATAACATTTGTATTTTGTCTCCAACTCAGTGTGTGTGATCCACCATGAGTTCGAGGGTAGGCGTTAGAATAGGAGTTCTTTTGTATTTCCTTATATATGTATGGTATATTCCTTTGTAATATCCCCTTGTACTTCCTACATATATTGTCCATTGGGTCTCATGAATATACACACAATATTCATAACAAAATGTAGCTTCCAGGAAGGCTGAACACATTTGTAAGGAGGATACCAAATGCCTCCTTGAGTCTGTCCACAGGACAGGACCAACTTTGTGATGAGAGCTCACATGTTGGAATTTCATCATAGTTCAACTTACATCTTAGATCAAGATGAGAGACCCACATATCAATAGAATATATGATAGTTTTTTGCACTCAATCATATGGGTGTATCAAAGGCTATTAAGGACGTGTTAGCACTAGCTAGGTCTATGTGATCCTTGTACTCTCAGATTCTCATTGGTTTGTAACAATTTATTCATTATTGGAAATTACCACTTACGATTAGTGCGTGCGCCTTGTGGAGCTACCAACATATTCTCACTTGAAATTATGTTGCTCAAGTGCAGTGATGCTATCCACTCCAGTAGCCGATGCATTTTTTATGTGAGGCTTATTTAATCTTTTTCCTGACAGTATGTTAAAATATAAATTCTATTATTACTTAATGCAATTGTTAATAGTTGAGCAAGGATTTGTTCAATATGGATAGGTAGCAGTTGGTCCTAGTTACTTGTGCATCTTCTGTGACTGACATAACCACCAAATCTCAACTTTGTGTGGCTATAAAAATTTGTGTTATGTACAAAAAAAACTAATCTACCATCCAAACACACATCATGGAATGAATATTATATCCACGGTAAAATGTACTACAGGTTGCCTTTTTTTTCTTTATGTTTGCTAATTATTTTATGTACAAAACAATTCTCCTTCTTAAACTTTAATCATGTTGAGTATGCGACTGATATGCAAGGATGATATGGAGTTCTTAATGCTAACCCCATTGCATGCTTGCATTGAGCACTAGACTGGAGCATTAGTTTTTTTAGTAGGCTTCGTTTAAAATCTACAGTATCATTTCCTAACCTGATTTCAACTCTTGAATTTTTTACCTATTCTTTTTCATAGATTCCGAAGTACTAAAGTATGCCTTTGCTGAACTGGAAGAGTCCAGAGGGGCAATTCAGGTCCATTAACTTCGTTTGCTTTTTACAAGAATTCATTAGCTCTCATACTGCTACAAGTTCTTAAGATGGTCATTACTTTCTGTTGCAGCCTGCTAAGACAATATACGAGTCTCTTATAGCTGAAAATGCGAGCATGACTTCACTTGCACATATTCAGGTGAGTTACCATTACTTTTACTTAATTTTATTAACTGCATTATGTGCAATAACTTTAGCATTCTGGTTTCCTATTGTAGTTTATTCGGTTTCTAAGAAGAACTGAAGGCATTGAAGCTGCTCGAAAGTACTTTTTGGATGCTCGGAAGTTGCCAAGCTGCACTTATCATGTGTATGTTGCTTATGCTACAATGGCATTTTGCCTCGACAAGGATGCGAAGGTTGTGAGTGCTGAGATATATGACTTTTCTTTTCTTTACAAACTGTCATGCATCTTTCTTAGGTTCTTTATCTATTTGATAATAGTACTGAAGAGTAGAACTAGAAAAAAAAGGTTTCATAGGATCTAGGACACAGTTTCATCACAAAATGGGATCTTCAATATCCATACATAAATTGTCATCACGATGCACTGTTACTTAAAGTCATGTCCTATTTGTGATGTTACTTAAAGTGATATCCTTTTGGGATCTTGCCATCCCAAAAAGTAGTTGTTTGGGTCATGCAGAGTGGATCGAGTAGGCAGCCATACTAATTTTTTGTGCTATGTAGTACCTTTGCAACCCTTAAAACTGAACTGGTTTGGCAAAGATTATGAGAAGATTGAAGTGAATATTTAAACCTGCTTAGAATGGTGGAGTGTGGCTTAGAATGCCTACGATGATGCACCGATGCATTAGTTTTTACCAGCATTGCCTCCAGTTTCTATAGGCCAGAGTATAAGTTAGTCATAATTCATAAAGATGTAAGTGGTAACCAAATTTCCTCCTTAGAAACTGGAAGCAGATTTAATAAAAAAGGGGCAAATTTAGTGAGTAATAAGAATTTACTGAGTATTTTAGACTGAACTTTTCCTCATGCATTAATTATAGAATTCAAGTCTTCTTCCAGTTAACTCATCTATCATGTAATATCTGCTAAATATTTTCTCGTAGGTGGCTCAAAGTGTTTTTGAAGCTGGTTTAAAGCGATTTATGCATGAACCAGGATATATCCTTGAGTAAGTATTCATTTTTGGCTAATTGATACTTAAAATTATTCTTCGTTTTATGGTCTACTAATGTTCCATTGAACGAACTAAAAGTGTCTACTAGTTTTTGGTACTTTTTTAGATTCATATATTGGCAATTGAAAAGGGCTCATTTCACTGTCATATTATATGCAAGTCAAAAATTGGTAGATTATTGAGACTGGTGTTATGATTCAGATATGCGGACTTCCTGTGTCGCTTAAACGACGATAGAAATGTACGTGCTTTGTTTGAGCGAGCTCTGAGCTTACTTCCTCCCGAGGAATCTATAGAGGTAGAACTTCCATTTTATTCTCTAAATAAAGTTACTCAACATCGTTATTTAATATTATCATGAGAAGATGCCCTTTCAGCATTACTTTGCATTTTTTTCAGAAAAAAACTTATTTGGTAGTGTCTCTTCAGCAGCAGCAATAGCAATAGCAATAATATATGACCATTTCCACCTTTTTTTTTGCGGTGTACTGCATTGTCTTGGGAGCTCATGTTGTTGGATTTTTGTTATAGAGGTGCAACATGCAAATAGATATAGATTCATCTGTCCTTTTATTTGTTGTCTGAATTAATGTATCGTGTATGTTGCTATTCTCTTGTAGGTATGGAAACGATTTGCTCAATTTGAGCAGACTTACGGGGATTTGTCAAGCATGTTAAAGGTATGAGGCTCTAAGCAAAGTGTACATAGAGGTTATCATTGCACAATGAAAGATATCTTTTGCAAATGCATGCTCGTTGTTTTAAAATTGTCCTGCTCCATACTTGTGGTTTGGAACTGCCATCTCTGCCATACCTTACAGCACCTTTTTTGTAAGCTTTCGCATAAAGGATAGGGGCAAGATTATAATACACGTGTATAATTAATGGAAATATGCTGCCAGGTATGGTAGAGACCAGGGAAAAAAAACCGGCTGGTCCCGGGAGAAAAAATACCGGACGAAAACTTTCAAACTTGAATTTGAATTTTTGACTGCATAATGCCATTCCTAGGTTGGTTTAGGCCTTTTTTGTGCTAGAATACGTATTGCATGAGCTAAATATGCTTGAATTAATATAGAACGATCAATTTATCAATGTTTATTTGTGCATCCGGTTTTTCCGGTTACCGGGCGGTAACCGGACCGGTTACCGGTTTCCAGAAACCGGGGTTCAAAATTTGGTTTGCGAATTTTCTCCGGTTTTTCACCGGGATTTCGATTCTGCGGCCGGTAAATCTGCAAGACTCGAACGGATTTTGCCCAGTAACAGTTCTTTGACAACATTAAACTGCAGGTATGGTTTGGTCAATTTCGGAACTACAACTAAACATTTGCAAAAGCTTGAAACCACAGATGGGCCCTGTGCATTTTTTGTCTTCTAGTGTTGTAGTATCGTTTATGCCCTTTTCTTTTGTTGTCCAGTTCATTATATGGTCAGTTGTTGCAAAGGAATGCATGTACGCTCCTCAGCTTCTGCATTCTCAGTATCATTTTCTTTTCTTTTTAACATCTGCAATTCTCTTTTGAGTCTTGACCATGCCTACGCATCTCATGTCTAAAAACAATGCCTATGGATCTCTCTCTCTCTCTTTCTGTTTTTTGATGTTTCCAAGTCTTATATATGTGTTTTCTCAGGTCGAACAAAGAAGGAAGGAGGCTTTATCTAGGACATCAGAAGATATCTTATCCACCTTGGAAAACACACTTTATGATGTTGTTTCTCGGTACAGTTATATGGATCTTTGGCCATGCTCATCAAAAGAATTGGATTATCTGTCAAGACAAGAGGTTTGCACGATCTCACATACACAATAACCTTGCATAACTTACCGATTGTATCTTGATCATATATGTAATTCACCCTCAAGCTCAACTATTCTTTAGTAACAAAATTTCCTTAATTTTAATGTATGTCCAAACCTAATGTGCAGTATTGATTTACCTGATCACTGTATGACATCTGGCTGTTTGGACTAAGAACTTGATGTTAATTGAATTATCAAGTTTGCCTAAAAGATATATTTGCACATGCGGCCTTCAGCAGTGATTGTGCAACTTTCCAGCAACAATTGCAGGACTAGTTGATGTAGGTGCTAGAGTATGTGCTTTGCAACTTGCAAGCACGTCCATAAATAAAAATTTTGACTATTTCATGTAGTAATATATAATATGATTGTTATGTGGGGAATTCATTATCAGCGTCGCAAAGCTAGAAACAGCGGGCCAACGGACTCCAGCAACACAGAGACGTTGGCGGATTGGCTATTCGGCAAGACAGGAATTTAATAAAGGAAAACTTATCTTTAGCTTTCTTTAGTTTATGAGTACTTTACATAATAGATAGATTGCCTTTTTAGAGATGGATACGAGTTGTATTCTGAGTAGGATAGATTGAATTAGCACTATATAAGGGGGAGCCTGTATCATTGTATCAAGCAATCAATCAAATAGAATTCTTCTTCCCAATCTCGATTTCTCTGTTCCCTGTCTCTTGCTTGTCGACAACAGCAGTTCATCACGGCTCCTGGGCGCCGTGGTGTCCGGCCGAGATCGCCTGTGAATCACGGCTACTTCCTACGTTCCGGGGGCCATACCATGATACTTAACTTGGATGTAGTCCTCAAGTTTTCTGTTAATTTGGCTGGAGAATGCATTCTTCTTTGCTACTTGATGTATCTGATGCAGGTTATATGCTGTAACACTTCAGAGTCCATGTTTGGTTCATTGACAAGTCTCACTTGTAATGCTTTCTTGATGTTAATACCGCAGTGGCTTGCAAAAAACATTTTTAAGAAGGCTGACAAGTCAGTTATGCTAACTAGCGGTGCTACCTTAGGTAAGCTGCTTTCTGTTAGCAATTATTTCAACATGGTATTAACTAAGTTTGTTGATTGTGTCTAGTGTCTACAATTTTTGACTCAGATAAAGGTGCTGTTGGAGTTAGTGCTGATGCAAAGTTGTTGCCGCAATCTGCGAAAGTTGTTCGCCCTGAGACTTCTCGAATGGTTATTTATGATCCTAGACATATGAAAGGTATTTTTATGAATGAGTCTTAAATTTTCATGTTTGAGCTGGATAGGCTAGGCTAGATTTCTTAGGCCAAGTCATACTTCCCTTAAATGATGCAAGTTGTGATTCCACACATGCACCTGTTCTCTCGATCATATATCCACACCTAATGATCATGCATTCCAGATTTAGGTTTTCAGATAAGCAGGATTTAATTCCTTCGTGTGTTTACATGTAACATCCTTAAAAGGAAATGCATCCCCCGCCTACACAGATACACTAAAAAAACTTATTAAGATCGTAATTGTCAGTTGGCAATTGGCATCTCATTTAACTGCTACTGCAAACTTCTAAATCTGCCAATCGCATCATGTTACTTGATGAGAAAGAGCTGAATTAATCGTTGTTCCTGTTGTAAATACACCAACTATTCAGTTGCATTTGTCAATCTTTCTCATGAGACAGCTTTGTTGATTTGTCAATTGTCAGGCCCAGTGTTTTCAGGCACGTCCAGTGGAAAGGAGGTTGATGAAATATTCAAAACGCTTTCTCCACCGATGATGTCTTTCATCACAAATTTGCCTGCTATTGAAGGTACGACCCTGTGAGTACTCACTGTCCTCTGATGCATAGCCTCCAAGCTGTATGCCAGATGCTATTAGAATTAGAGCGTGGGAACCGGTCCATGCTAAATCGGGCCTGGTACATGTAGTGCATTGGTTGAGAAATGTTCAAGAGTAGCAGCTTCTCGTGAGCATGCTGAATTTGCGGAGTTTGCCGCGTGTTCATCACCATCAGGTTGCATAACTAATAACATGGTTATTTTTTTTAAAAAAATACTGCAATGCTTGAAAACCGCAACGTAGCCTTTTTGAAAAGTTGGTGATTCTGTATATTGCCTTAGCATATATTCAGCTCTTTGTTTAATGTTCAGGGTTTCGCATTTGCGTGGCATCTGTTACAAAATGAGGCTAGGGTTTGCTATTCACAACTATGCATCTTATTCATGAATGGAAGAGTATATATATAGAAGAGTACATAAGCCTCATGGGCTATATGGGCCACATGGGCTAAGAGAGAGGGAGAGAATATATAACTAATACTACTCTTAACACCCCCTTTCAAACTTAAGGTAGATCAGGAGGATTTGATGCATTGAGTTTGAGTAGATGAAGTCGATGATGTTCTCGAGTCTGAGTTTTAGTGAAGAAATCTGCAACTTGAAGCTCCGAAGGAACATACTTGAGAGCAATGGTGGACTTCTGACAGTGTGATCGTGTGAAGGATGCATCAACACCAATGTGCTTTGTCAGCTCGTGCTTAACTAGATCACTCGCGATCTGAATTGCACTTGCATTGTCACAAAAGAGAGGTGTAGGATTGTCACAATGGACACTGAGATCACTCAAGAGCCATCAAAGCCAAATGATCTTTGAGGTGGTAGCAACAAGAGCTCGAAGCTCAGCCTCTGTACTAGAGCGTGACACTGCAGTCTGTTTCTTAAACTTCCAGGCAATGAGCAAAGTACCAAGAGAGATACAAGATGTCGATGATAGATCGGCGATCGTTGATCACTCGCCCAAGAAGCGTAAAAGTCAAGTCGACTCGGCGGCATAGAACAGACGTCTGGACGCAGTCCCTCTCAAGTATCTCAGCACACGGAGAACATAACCATAGTGAACTGAGGTGGGAGCACTGAAAAACTGGCTGAGCACATGAACAGCATGAGCAATGTCTGACCCGGTGACAGTGAAATAAACAAGACTCCCAACGAGCTAACGATAGCGAGAAGGATCTGCAAGGGGTACATCGTCTGTAGGTCGAAGATGTAGATGAAGCTCCATGGGTGTGGCAGTAGTGTGTGTATCAGTCGTACCAAAGCGAGCAAGCAGATCCTGAACGTAGCGATGCTGAGAGAGATAGTAGCCGTCACTATCAGAATGAACCTCAATCCCCGGAAAATAGCTCAATGGTCCCAAATCGGACATCATAAATTGTTCACTCAATTTCTTCTTGACAAAAGCCACGTCCATGTCATCTCTTGTGATCAGCATATCATCTACATACAACAGAAGCAAAGTACGACCCTGCTGAGAAGTGTGAATAAACAAGGCAGGATCATGCTCACTCGGAGTGAAACCAGCAGCTCGAATTACACAACTAAAACGCTCGAACCAAGCACGAGGAGCCTGCTTGAGACCATATAGAGCACTCTGCTTAAGACGACAAACATACCCTGTAGGAGCCTCAACACCAAGGGGTGGCCGCATATAGGCCTCCTCATGTAGATCACCATGAAGAAAAGCATTCTTGACATCCATCTGAGATATAGTCCTTGTGTGTACTGCTACAACTGCAATAAGAGTACGGACTGTGGTCATATAAGTAACTGGAGCAAAAGTCTCATCATAATCTCGACCATAAGCCTGCTAAAAACCTCTTGCAACAAGATGAGCCTTGTATCGCTCTACTGGCCCATCTGACTTGTTCTTTACTTTGAACACCCACTTGCAAGTGATAAGTGTTTGGAATAAAGCATCTTGTATATTTAGCAACGATAACCCTTATGCTCAAGACTGTAGCCAAGGAAAACACACTTAATCGTGACGATCGGCTTGCGCCACGAGGTGGAAGAAGGACTAAACAGACACTGGTATTAAACTACGAAGATGACTATACTCTGGAGCTCGACCAAAGATATGCTTGATAGGAGTAGAACCCTGAAGAGTAGTGGAAGGCTATAGGTTGATAAGAAAAGCAAGAAGAGAAAAGCGACCTCGGCCGCAGTGAGGAACAGAAGAGGCAAGCATGAGAGCGCGAGCGGTCTCAAGCAAGTGACGATGCTTACGCTCAGAGACACCATTTTGAGCGTGAGCACCAGGACAAGAGTACTGGGGAAGAGTGCCCTGCTCAGCGAGGAAGCGATGCAAAGCAGCAGATAGAGCAGAGTCGGCACGGAATACTCGAATGGCCGAATCAAACTGAGTGCGAGCCATGGTGGCGAACATCTGGTAAATAGAGAGAACCTGACTGCGCTCGGACATGAAGTAGATCCAAGTATAACGAGAATAATTATCAATAAAGATCACATAATAGCGGTGATCTCCTTTTGAAACGAAGGGAGCCGGACCCCAAACATCAGAGTGAACAAGATCAAAAGGACAAGTAGAAATAGAATCATTAGAGGGATAGGGGAGATGCAGCTGCTTGCCAAGCTTGCAACCCATACAATGTAATGAGGGGTCCCTAGAAACAGGCCCAAGAACACCACGATCGACTAAAGACGATAGACGCGAGCCACAGAGATGACCGAGACGATGGTGCCACTGAGCGAAAGAGGTAGTGGAGGACGCAGCAAAACCAGAGGTAGTGGTAGTGGCTGACTGGCTGGAGGAGACAGCGGAAGGAAGATAAAGCCAGTCGAGCTCCCAGAGATGCTGCGAATCACGGTGCCGAGGGCCAGTACCAAGTAGAGTCCCCATGCGGCAATCCTGAACACAACAAGAGTCAGATTCAAGAACAACACGGCAGCTGTGATCAGTGATCTAACCGGCCAACATAAGCTGCATAGTAAGCTGAGGAACATGAGAGACTGTAGGAACATGAAAAGAAGTGGAAAGGGTGCCTCGGTCTGCAACAGGAAGAGAGGTACCATCTGCATCCGATAAATTGGAAGGAAAATCAGTGAACGCATACGGAGTAAGGTGGGTAGAATCTGGTGTCATGTGAAAAGAAGCACCAGAGTCCAAGATCCATGGAGACAAAATACTTGACGAGGGAGGAGGCAGAGGCGTGGAAGACTGCTGAGAAGCAAGAGCTAGACGAGCAGAACCCGATGAGTCTGAGGACGAGCCGACACCGAGACGCTGAAGCAGTGAGAGGAACTGTTGTGTGGCGTCACCAGAGGAGCCCTGGCGAGACACGCCAGCTCCTGAGTGAGAGGAACCTCCAGAGCCCTTCGGAGGATGTCCACCCGACTACCCTGGTCCCGCTTCCGCTTGTAGCAATCCTGATACCTGTGGCCATCACGCTGACAGTAGGTGCAGTGGAGACCCGCAGTAGAAACAGTAACCACCGAAGGAGCTGGGGGAGGGATCACGGTTGGTGCTGAAGAAACCGATGAAGGAGCAGGTGGTGCTAAGCAGACAAGATAGAATGCATCTGAGTCTCCTCAGCACGCACACCCGTGAGGGCCTCCACCAAGCTCAGGCGCGAGTGATGAGTCAGGAGTCGAGCACGCACAGTCTCAAACTCAGGTCGGAGATGTGTCAGGAAGTCATAGAGACGGTGGTGTCTCTCTTGGCAGAGTCGCACACAAAGCAGGACAGTCAGGAGACATCCGCCCTAGAGAGTCAAGTTTGTTAGTCATTTGGACTCTTGCACTTGGTGATAGCAAGATCCTTACTCTCATCGGAGGATGACACTTGGAGATGGGGCAATTTTCTTTGTTTATTTCTCACATTAATGCCATTCCAACTTTGAGGGTTGGGGATACAAATTTATAGGTCGCTAACCGACCAAGCATATGCTAAGATGCTAGTCTAAGATGCTAGTCAAAAGTCGCTAAGATGTTGTCCTAGATGCTAGTCAAAAGTCGCTAAGATGCTAGTCTAAGATGTCTGTCCTAGATGCTAGTCAAAAGTCGCTAAGATGCTAGTCTAAAGTCGCTAAGATGCTAGTCAAAAGCCGACACAAAAGAGACTTATCCATCACTCTCCCCTAAGTCTTGTGTGTCTCCTTGTGAGGAATCTGAGCCATCCCGATCTGCACGAAGCTCTCGAACTTGATCCGCCCAAGAGACTTGGTCGAGGTCGGCGAAATGGTCTTGGGTGTTGATGTAGTTGGTCTTGACGCTCCCTTCATCCAGCGACCGATGAAGTGATACCTCACCGGATGTGCTTTCTGCGCTCATGGAAGATGGGTTCTTCGCCAAGGCCAAGGCGGACTTGTCATCCACCCCGAGCTCCATCGCCTCTGCGTCTCGCCAAGGAGATCGCCATGCGGCCGTGCCGACCACAGAGCTGAGTAGACGCAGTAGTGGGCGCAATGTACTCGCCGCAGCCTAGACAAAGCCACTACTGCCGCTTGACCGATCGCCACCGACGGACACTTGCCGAGGAAGTCTGAGATTCGCCGGTGCTCTTGCTCGTGTCGATGTCGCCGGCGTGGTCGCTGTCATTGATGCGATGAAGTCTTGCCGGCACCTTGGTAGTGTGGCAGAAGTCGGAGGTGCCCGCGACGTAGCGGAGGATCCTTTTCACTACTTTGTTGGTGCTCCGTCGTCGGTCGTTGCATGAACCGGCCGACGAGCCGATGGCGAACGCCTAAGTCCGGCGTGTGGACAAGGTAGCGAAGGTCGCCCATTAATACGCCGCAGATTGCGTCGCGCCCACCTCCTCCGCCAGACTCTCACGACTTAGCTTCACCTCTCCTCCATAGGAGTGTGGGTTTGGGTTGCGATCGGTGAGGCCGCCCACTCCACGATGCGCTTGGCGTGGCGATCTGGCGAAGAGATGCCGAGTCGTCTGGTGGACCTCGATCCCGAGGTAGAAAGAGAGGGCCCGAGGTCGCTCATCCGAAGGTGGCCTTCATCTCTACCTTGAACGCCTCGATCTCCTTCTCCTTGGTACCGGTGATCACAAGGTCGCCGACGAGACGCCTATCGCCAGGCATTGCCTCCCTTGCTCTCGCAGAGACCATGACCTCGTGGCTTCTTTGGAATCCCATTTGCTTGAGGTGGAGTCCACCATGGCTCTCAAGCTCATGATTCGCCAAGAAGCCGTAGAGGGCCTTGCGCAGTGAGGACCTGCTTTCTTCTTGGGGATGATGAATCCGTGCGGTGGCGACGAGACCTCCTCCTTCAAGTCGCCGTTGAGGAAAGCAGACTTGACGTCCATGTGATGGACGCACCAGCCCTCCTGGGCTGCGAGGGCGAGGAGGAGACGCACGGACTCCATCCGTGCAACAGGCGCGAAGGCATCGTCGAAGTCGACTCCCTCCTGCTGGACGAAGCCTCGTGCCACGAGACGCGCTTTGTGTTTGATCACCTCTCGGCCTCGTTTTCTTGAGCTTGAAGACCCACTTGAGAGAGATGGCGTGGTGGCCGGTGGAGGATCGCCAGCCCCGCGTCTTGTTTCGCTCGACGGCGTCCATCTCTCTTGCATCGCAAGACGCCATGCCGCTGCGTTCTCTCCGCCTCGGCGAACGAGGCTCGCCGTAAATCTGTCGCGGCGAGGCGCGCTCGCCGAGATCGCGCCGCGCCAGTTTAGGGACCATTGCCACCGAGGAGGTCGCCCATGGTACGATAGCAGAGGCTCGCCGCCGTGGTAGCGTCGACGCGATCTCGCTCGTTAGACGGAGTGGCGAACTCCACCGTGTCCGCTTGTCGTGGGCCGGCCGCCGTCTTGAAACTGGCGAGTAAGCGCGGCTGGGAGAACGGCGTGGCCGTGATCGGGCGGTGGACTCGCCGAACTCGTGGGCTTGCCGAGCTGAGTGGTGGCGGTGGCGGCGACTCATGGGAGGTGGTGGCGAAGCAGGGTGGTGGGGTAGGCGAGCTCGGTGAAGACGAAGTGTTAGCTCCGCCGCCTCGAAGTGGACGTAGTCGACAACGAAATCGCTGGTCGTCGAGTCGGCCGCCATCCACCATCTTGTCCCACGCCGGCCTCGCCTTCGTCGAACACGACGCCACGCGTGATGCGCGACGCGTGTCGTGGGATCGAGGACGCGGTAGGCCTTGGCGCCTCCGCGTAGCCGATGAAGACTCTGGCGTGTTCGGTCGCCGAGCTTGCCGACGTGGTTGAGCTCTTGACGAAGGCCGGTACCAAGACACGGAGGTGGTTTCATCATGGCTTGCGCTCGCATTTCAGCCTCGTGATGGCGTCTTGCCGCCGAGGGCCTTAGTGGGAAGCGGTTAAGCAAGTGAACGGCGATCATCAACGCCTCGCCCCGATAGAATCTTTGGCATCCTCTCGCTGAGGAGGCGCGCGCGCTACCACCGCGTCGGGTTGCGTCGCCGACGACGCCGTTTCTTCTTGAGGTGTACGGCGGAGAATGACGATGGATCCCTCGTTGGCTTGAAGACGCCGCGAACTCGGCCGCCGTGAACTCACCGCCGTTGTCCGTGGGACCCGGCTTATGGCGCGCTCGCCTCCGCAGCAGCTTGAAGGCACTTGATGGCGTCGCCGCGGATGCCTTGACGCCAGCGGGACAGCCCACATGTAGCGGGATACGCCGCCGACGGCGAGGAGGAAGTAGCGCCGGCCTCAGGTGTAGCCGGTGTCACGGGCCACAGAGGTCACCGTGTCTGAGCTCCAGCTTCTCCTTGGCGCGAAGCTTCGCTGGCGAGGAAGAAGCCGCCGCAGCTTAGTGAGACGCAGTGTCGCAGAATCGCTTCCACGTGGTCGACGCGCGGCATGCCCCGCACCATCTCCCTTCGCCGAAGCCGTCTCGTGGCCTCAAAGTTGAGGTGCCCAAAGCGCCAGGCCACCTCCAGCGCCGTGCCGCGCGGTCAGAAGACGAGGTTGCGCCACCGCTGCGTGAAGGACGTAAGCGGTTGCTCTGTTGACCTTGACGAGGAGCGGCGACTATGATCCCAGATCGCGAAGACCGTGCTCAATCTCCACGCGCGATCCGTTCTCATCCAGTGTCCCAAGCCGATGATGGAGTTCTCAACGCGGATGTAGTAGACACCGGTGGCGGCCGGTGCTTTCGCCGATCTTGGCGATTTAAGACGACAGAGCCGACGCCTTGATCTCCACTTCAGCGGGCGTCGCCGAACTTGAGCGGTGCCTCGAACGCCGAAGTCGAGCTCGGAGAAGAACTCCCGCCGCCGGTCATGTGGTGGGTGGCGCGGTGTCGAGGCACCACCCGTCGGTCTTGTCGTTCTTTAATCGCCGCCGAGGAGGCGTGCTTTTGGCTCGTCAAGGTGGAGAGCGCTGCGGTACGGCGGCCACGGAGGTAGTTCGATGCTCGCATGAGCAATGAACGAGCCGGCCGCCTCCTCCTCCGTCGCGCGACGCTGGGCCGGCAGCGTCGTGGTTGCCGACAATCCTCGCCCAATGACCGAGCTTGCCGCAGATTGTGGCAAGAGTCGCCTCGCGGCTTTTGCTTTGCCAGCCGCCATGCTGGCGCCCACGGTCATCACCCTAAGACGCCCTCGCTACCGCTCTGGCGTCTTTACGCGGCTTGTCGCGCTTTGCCGCGCTATGCATCGCTGTCGTGGAAGAAGGCTCTTCTTCCTGTTACCTTGGCCAGAGCTCCACCGCTCCCGAGCGGCGAGGAGCTTCCGCCAATGGTGATGGGTCCGAAGAGACGCTGTGGCTCATCGCCATCCAACGACCTTGAGGCGACCGCGCCGCCTCGATCGTCATCGTGGAGAGGTCCAGCAGAGACTCGATCGAGCGAGCCATCTACTTGTACTTCTCGGGACGCAGATGGAAGAGCTTCTCCACGCTCTCTCTCGCCGTGAGGTGTCGCCGCCGAATCGCACCAACTTCGCAACAGAGTGTTGAGACGGAGAGCAAAGTCATCAACGCCCTCTTTGGCTTGAAGGCCGATTCTCCCACTCCTGCGTAGTGCTCGCAATGTAGACTTGCGCGCGCGATCGCCGCCGATGCGTCTTCGCGGCGATGGCGTCCCAAGCCTCTTTGGCGATCCGCTTGTTGGTAAGCGAAGCGCGATCTCGGCGGATCGCAGCGATGAGAGCATCCGGTGCGTCGCCGATCCCGGTCGAGTCGACGTCTTCGTGCAGCATCGCATCCCACATATGCCGCGCTGGAGCTTTACCTCATCACCGCGACCCGCTCGACGTAGTTGGTCTTGGTGAGGTAGGCCACGCCGCCCGGGCCGATGTCCTCGACGACACTGGTACTCGTGGTGACCGATGCATCAACCGGTAGAGAGCGCGTCGCTGTGAAGGCCGCGCTCTCCGTTGACCCGTCTGCCGCCCAGGCGCTGCGTCTCCTCGAGGCGCTGGCCGTGCGTCCGCTGTCTGAAATTGCCGCGCTTCGTGGCGTCTTGTGTTGCCCATTCTGCCGCTTCATCTCGCTTGCCGCTCCCTCTCCAGCCGCTCAAGGTCCGCGTCGGTATTGTCATCGGCGAGAGATGGAGCTGCTTCTTCTGCCGCCGCAGAACCTCGACCTCTGAACTGCCAAGACGCTATCTGATTCGCCGCTGCTGCCGCTTCCACTTCTCCGCTCTGCCGGCGCCACTTCTTGCCGCCAAATTTTGACGCTTTTTTCTTGCCGCCTTTGTCTTCCGCCGCTTCGCTCGCGTTCTCTGCCGCCAGCCGAAGTTCTTCTTGCATGCGGCTCGAGGCGCATCGAAGGCCGAGATCGTATCTGCGGACATGGCGTACACCGGAGCTAACTGCGTGGAGAGAGAGCCGCTTGGTTGAAATTTCTTGGGGCCGAAGCGAGGTCGAGAAGGGATTGAGCAGAGATGCTCAAAGTTGCGAGGATAGGCCGACTCGATACCACTTGTTAGTCATTTGGACTCTTGCACTTGGTGATAGCAAGATCCTTACTCTCATCGGAGGATGACACTTGGAGATGGGGCAATTTTCTTTGTTTATTTCTCACACAATACCATTCCAACCCGAGGGTTGGGGATACAAATTTATAGGTCGCTAACCGACCAAGCATATGCTAAGATGCTAGTCTAAGATGCTAGTCAAAAGTCGCTAAGATCTTTGTCCTAGATGCTAGTCAAAAGTCGCTAAGATGCTAGTCTAAGATCTGTCCTAGATGCTAGTCAAAAGCTGTTAAGATGCTAGTCTAAAGCTGCTAAGATGCTAGTCAAAAGCCGACACAAAAGAGACTTATCCATCAAAGTTGACGCCACACGCCTCGACGACTTCCGGTAGAAGTCTTCCCAGTGGCATCGAGTCAGTCAAGAGAATGCATCTGGTGCACAACTGAGAGATACATAGCATAACTCGTCAGCTGGTAGTGAGCTTGGAGGCGCTCCCATATAAGTTGTGTCGTCGGTAGCTCCGCCACATCCATAGAGATGGTCACGGGCATACTACCCACTAGGATGGCGGTAGCACGAGCCTCGGCCTCCTACCAAAGATTCAGAGGCGCACTCGATCGGTAGAGCTCTAGGGCCTCCAAAGGTCAAAGATTGGCGGCCTCCTGAATCACCTTATCCGCACCAACAGAGAGAGCGGAAAAGGTTGGCGGTGTAGGATGAGGCGAACAGGGCTGCTCGCCAGTGAGATGACCATAGAGACGTTGGCTGTTGAGGTGGATCCTCAAGTGAACGGCTCACTCCCGGAAGTTCGTCCCATCGAACCGAACCGGGGGGAGCGGGATGGCGAAGGAGCCTCCGGTAGAAGCCATCAACTTCGTTTTTTTTCTTCTTTCTTTTTCTTTTTTTTCTCTCGGGCTAGGGTGGCTCACTAAAAAACCGAACAGTCGGAAAGATTAAAGGCCTACATGGCCCAAAGAGAAGGAGCACGCACGGGGAAGTTTAGGGTTCCTTCGCATGCAAGAACGGCGATGGTCTCGGCGGCGACGCGGTCCAGCCAAAGCAGAGAGCTCAGCGATGGCGTCGATCGGGCGGCAAAGCATTGGGTGGTGCGGCCACGACGGCGGCGGCTAGCATCAGGCGGTGGCAACCTGAGAGACCGTGATGACAAGCGGATGATGGTCTGATTGGGTGGCGATCGACCAACAAGTGAGGCGTTAGGCTCGGGTATCTCCGAGATGTCAACGGGCGCGCCGGCCACCTGGAAGATCTCCAGCACGCCACCGAGCGCCTGCAGCCGCTCGGCGAGCTCCCTGTGGCGGAAGAGAAGGCGCCGGCGTGGATCCGGCGTGGGAGCCGACACTCGGGTGGAGAGAAGAGCAACGGGACAGCGGCGGCGGCTGCGGCTACAGTGGCAGCGATGGCTGGTCAAGAGGAAGGGTTTTCATGGCTCTGATACTACGTTTGAAATAAAGCATTTTGTATATTCCAATGAGCCAAAGGACAATATATAACATGTACAAGGTTGGATAATAGTAAATAACACCCTACACAATATACATATCTAACAATAAGAACAGCTCCAGATGGTAGCAGAACAAGATCCTAAGTGCCTGTACACTCTAATGTTGTGAGCTCCTCTATCGTAGGCAACTGCCACTCAGGTACACTGGTAGCCTCCTGATAGGTACTCGGCTCAGCTACTACACCTGCACGAGAAAAACCCCATCTCTACGGTGCCTGAATAGAGGAACGATCACGTAGGGCATATCGGGATGTAGTAGAACGATCGTCAGAGTCGGTGGTACTGGTCGGAGGGTCAAGTGGAGAAGAGGAGGACTGAGGATCAGAAGGAACTTTCTGTCGGCGACTATAGTAAAGGGCAAAGTAGAAGTATTAGAAACTGGTGGAGCTGATGGAGAAACTGGTGGAAACACACTAGAAGGTGAAATTGGTGGAGAAGGTGTATCTAGAAAAGGCAAGTCTGATGAAGGAATGGGAGGTAGACACAAAAAGGAAATGGAATCTGTGGAAGAAGTGGGATGTGTAGAAGGATGATAAAAGAAAGGTTGCCCCTCATCAAAAGTCACATCACGAGAGATGTAAATGCGACGTGCTGAAGGATCATAGCAACGATAGTCCTTATGCTCAGGACTATAACCCAGAAAAAACTCAATTGACTGAGGGCTCCGCTTTGTGCGCTCACGAGGTGCTAGAAGGACATAGCAAGTACAACAAAAAACACAAAGATGAGCATAGTGAGCAGGTGCTTTGTATAGGACCTCACCAAGACATTTGACCTAAAGCTTGGAAGATGGCTGACGGTTAATAAGATAGACTGCTATAGAGACTGCTTCCCCCAGAAATGAGGGGGAACAAAGGAGGAAATGAGAAGAGTACGAGCAGTCTCAATGATGTGACGGTGCTTGCGCCAAGAACACCATTTCGAGCATGAGCACCGTGGACGAGAGCTGAGGAAGAGTACCCTTAGAAGAAAGGAACTGACGAAAGGCTAATGAAAGATACTCTCCCCTAGAGTCAGAACGAAAAACACAGATGGTAGAAGAGAATTGAGTATGAACCATCTGAGCAAAAGATTGATAGATAGAAATCAACTACGAACGGTGTTTCATGAAGTAGATCCAAGTGTATCGAGTATGGTCATCAATGAAGATGACATAGTAACTGTGACCACCCTTTGAAGCAAAAAGAGAGGGACCCCAAACATCCGAATGGACCAAGTCAAAGGGACAATCAGAGCGAGAAATGCTGGAAGGATATGAGAGTTGTATTTGCTTGCCAAGTCTACAACCCTTGCACTGAAAATTTGTGTCAACAGAAATAGGACCAAGAACACCTTGATGAATCAGGATAGAGAGGTGTGAGCCACACAAGTGCCCCAAGTGATGACGCCATCGAGGAAAAGATTGGCAAATAGAAGTAGATGCAGAAGGACAAGGGGTAGATGAACCAACAACAGAGGGTGAAGGAATAAGGGCAGAAGCAGTACCAGAAATGGAGGATAAAGGAAGACTCAGACGATCAAGAACATAGAGAGGATAAAGGAAGACTCAGATGATCAAGAACATAGAGCCCTGTAGAACCTCTCTGACGATGACCTGTACCAATGACAACTCTTGTTCGACGATCTTGCACAAAGCAGGAGCTATCGTCGAACCTAACAAACAGTTCATATCTGTGAGCTGCCCGACAAAGATGAGATTCATGGAGAGTGTGGGGGCTAGTGAGACATCTGAAACTGCGAAGTGAGAGGTGGAAAGAGTCCCCTGATGAGTGACTGTGCATGGCGTTCCATCAGCTGTCTGAATCTTGATACCTTGTGCAGCAGGACGACATGATATGAACTGAGTTGCATCAAATGTCACATAGAAAGAAGCCCTTGAATCCAATATCTATGTGAGTGAAGCACTTGACATAGGATATGATGGGGCAGTCAAACCGGTGGATGCACTGGAAGATGCCTGCAGTCGACAAAATTGGGCCTGAAGATTTTTCATCTGAGTCTAAATCTGACCAAACTAAGTTGCACAAGACTCTACAGTATTAGCAGGAGCAGAACAAGCAATAGCATCATCACCTCGAATAGGTCCAGGACTAAGAATGCCATCAAGAGCCATGATATGATCAAGTACACACACTAAGCAACAACCTCAGCAGTACCAAAACCACAGGCAATAGCTCACAGCACAGATTAACAGGAGTAGGCCAACAACGATAGTACCGAGGAGCAGCACAATAGCATCAACATCAGAGCTCTTAGCCGCAAGTAATCAACAGTAGCAGAAAGCAGTGCCAATCAATAGAGAGCAATACCAATCAACACAGAGAGCAGTACCACAGAGCAGGAGCAGAGAGTACTAGACCAATCAACACAAACGTCGCAGAGGCAAGATGGAGAGAATACAGCGCAGAGCAAGGTCTTGGCGATGGCTCCACCTCCAAGAGACAACTTGGGACCTCCTCCAGGCGATCGAGATGAAGATGAGGGCGACGAGCTACGAGCTCGATACCACTGCGAGCTCGATTCGGTGCAGATTGAGATGAAGGCCCGAGCAGGAGCGGATCAGAGCTGGCCGCCGCCGAAAGTAGAGGAGGTAGCCTCGTCGGTGTGAATCCAGGCCAAGGCGCCGCGGTTGCAGAGGAGGTAGCCTCGTCGGAGCAGAGGATCCAGGTGATCCAGGCCAAGGCGACGCGAATCTAGGCCAAGGCGGTGCGGATCCACACGAGGCGGTGCTGATCCAGGTGATGGAGATGCGAAGCAAAGGAGGTAGCCTCGTCGGTGCAAATCCAGGCCAATGGACCACGGGGGCGAGGAAGATGACTCGAGCAGCGGCTCGAGTGAGACGAAGAGGAACCGAGTAGCGGCTCGGGCCCGCCAGCCCACGGCGGAAGAAATCGCTAGCACAACGACAGTGGCAGCTATGGAAACAAGGGTAGGGTTAGAGATAGCTCTGATACTATGTTACAAAATATGAGACTAGGGTTTTACTATTCACAACTATGCATCTTATTCATGAATGAAAGAGTATATATAGAGAAGAGTACATAGGCCTCATGGGCTATATGGGCCACATGGGCTAAGAGAGAGGGAGAGAATATACGACCAATACTATTAACAGCATCAACAGCCGAAGGTTTGAAAATGTGTGATTGATTGATAGTGTTGATTACCCCATATCATCTTTTTATTGGTGTTCAAAATCTTAATATGGGCTGCTGAAATATTGCTGAGGTGAATTTGTATTCTTGTCTGGACAGGACCATCACCAGATATGGATATTGTGCTTAGCGTGCTACTGCAAAGTACATTGCCAACGGGGCATGATGTTGGCAAACCAGCCATTTCTGGTCCGCGAGTTCCTGGCCCTGCCACTAGTGACCTCTCAGGTGCCAGCAAATCAGGGTTGAACCAAAATGGATCTGTTCATAGACCTCCAAGAGATGGGCAATCCACGAGAAGGAAGGGCTTTGAAAGTAACCTCTCTCTCCCCAGTCTTTACTGGTCCGCAAAGCTGAAGTTTTGTTTGTATGTTGTGCTGAAAGAACACTATGCCTGGCATTTTTTATCCTTTTTTTTGTTATGGTTGATTCAAGGCAAAGTTTTATGGTTTATTACAGATGGTTTAATCAACACAAGATGAGGTGATCGTATCAGTTTGAGAATCTGATAAGTGTTGACATATTGTATGTAGGGCAAGGGCAAGAGGAAGACGAAACGACGACGGTGCAGAGCCGAGCACTGCCACGAGACATATTCAGGCTCAGGCAGATTCAGAGGAGCCGCGGGGCGGGCGTTTCTCAGTCTGGATCGGCGGCAATGTCCAGTGGAAGTTTGTTTTCCGGGGAGCAGTCTGCCAGCTCAAGCTAGCTCAGTCTGTAGTTCTGTACGCATGTTTAGTACGCTGATATACAATACTGTGTAGTAGTAGGAATAAAGTAACATTCTAGCTAGGGTCAGGTTTAGTTATCGGTTCTGTAAGCCTTGGCTGAAATTTAGCTTTGATTAGTTAATTAATTAACGTGAGAACAAGATATTCATGTTGTTGAGCTTTTTATGTGAAGTTCACCAGTTTACTCATGATGAAAGGAAGATTGAATGCTGATGCTTTTATGTATGTTTGACCCAAGAGGAAAAGGAGGTCATGTATGGTTTCAATTTTCCTTGCAGCAAATGTTTATTTCGGCTGCAGTGACCAAACACCGGCTGCCGATGAACTGAATGTTGCTGTGGGGGTTGTGATAAGGAACGACCAAGGTGAATTTGTTACGGCGGCATTGAGGTGACTGGACCACATCCCAAATGCGCTAACGGCGGAAGCCTTTGCATGTTGGGAGGGGTCAAGATGGCAAAGGATTGGGAACTTCATAATGTTGTCATTTAGACTGATAGTCAATTGTTGGCCACCTTTTGCAGGACGATGGAGGAAATTCGGACAGAGATTGCAGGTATCCTGAAGGACATCCAGGAGCTTAGCTCTGCTTTTTGATAATTTTGAGTTTATGTTAGAAGGGAGGCTAATGGCACGGCACATTTATGTGCTAAGCAAGCGTCTTCGGAGAAAAACCTGTGTACATGGCTTAACGCAATAACGGATTTTTTTTTTGTACATGGCTTAATGCAATAACGGATTTTTTTTGTTGGCTTGTTTAAACTCTCAGTGTACTCCTGTTCATGAGTAATATAAGCTCCTGGTTGTCTAAAAAAACTGAAGCCGAATGGAAAGATTTACTATACTCCGTACAGTTTGCATTCCTTCACTGATGGTGCCACGAGAGTTAGTTCGAATTCGGTGGCAAATCGCACACATTTGCAATGTCAGATATGCAATTTTCTTATCTACTAATAGTTTGCGCTAAGAGCCCATTCTGATGACTGATAACACAATCGAATAATTTTAGGCCCGTTTGATTTGCGACTTTTCTTAATTTCCCATTTATTCGATGCTAAGAAACGAAACTTGGCACGATCAAAGGCTGACAGAAAAGAAAGGAAACTAAGGAGAAGAAACGAAATTAAAACGGTAACAGCAGCGGCAGCATTACATTTCTGATCAGCTCGAGAAGAAGTGAAGTGAAGCTTCCAACTGTTGTAAAAGATTAAGACAAAAGAGAAGAAAAAAAAAAGAAGAGGAAATGCAACAAACGAACAAGCTTGCATGCAGCATGGCATTGTCATCCTGAGGTTTTACATGTCACGTCCAAGAAAGCAACCGGTGATCATCGCAGCAGCAGCATCGGCAGCAATGGCGGTCACCGGCCGTTCATCTCGACGGGGGGCCAGCGGCGGCACGAGCCGACCTGCTCGAGGAACTTGGTGAGGCGGGCGTGCTTGGCGGCCCACTGCTCCGCCATCTTCTGCTCCTTGAGCTCGGCGTCGCGGCGGAGGCCGGCCACCTTCTCCCTGTACTCCGCCTCCACGCGCTCCACCGCCGCAGTCTGCTCCTCCCGCAGCGCGCGCATCCTCGCCTCAAACTCCTCCGCCGCCTCGCGGCGCCGGCATGCGCGCTCCGACTCCAGCTGCAGCTCCACGCGCTTCAGCCGCCACGCCGCCTCCTTCCGGTGCGCTGCCCACGCGCGGTGCCCCTCTTCCAGCTCCCGGCAGCACTCCGCCAGCTCCGCCAGCGCCTGCGCGTCGACACCCATGCCCGGCAGCGGCGGCGCCTGCGGGCTCGCGAACCCGAACGCCGCCGCGGTGGCGTCCTGGCCGGGCGCGCGCTCCATCTGCTGCATCCACGGCGCGGCGGCCGGGGGCGCGGGCCCTGTGACCGCGGACGCGAGGCTGAGCGTCACGGACGGCGACGGTGGCCCCGGCGGCGCCGCCACGGGCACCGCGTTGGACCCCACCGTGGACGACATCCAGGGCGGGAGCATGGGCGCGGCCATGAGCAGCGGCGCGACCTGCCGCTCCTTGACGAGCTTCTCCGCGAAGTTCTCGAGCAGCCACTCGTACCTGCCCCTCTCGTCGGGGCTGGGCTCCGGCGGCGGCCTCCGGCTATCCCTGAGCTCCCGCTGCTGCTTCTCCTTGAACACCTCCCACCACTTGCCGAGCCGCTTCGCCGTGCGCCCCGGCACCTCGGCGGCGATCTTCTTCCACTTGTTGCCGTGCTTGGCCTGCAGCCGGATGACCAGCCGCTGCTCCTCCTCGCTGAGCGAGCCCTTCTTGATCCCCGGCCGGAGGTAGTTCTTCCACCGCTCAAGGCACGACTTGGCGTCGCGGTCGAGAGCGACGTTCATCCGCTGCGCCACCAGGTTCCACTCCCGCGGACCATACTGCCGGACGTACGAGCGCAGGATGGCGTCTTCCTCAGGCCGCCACCGCTGTCGTTCCTTCATCTGCAAAGGCCATCGCCCATCCCTCCACCTCACTCCTCATACTGCACTCTGCATCATATTATTTTTGCATCCATCCATGCAAAAAAAAAAAGATAAAATATTTAGCTCTATGCAACACACATCACACAATCATAAGCAATGGATTCTATCATTCTACAAAAAAGATGAAATCTTTAGCTCAACAATGGAACACACATTAGGAAAGAACATGAATGCTTCAGACTTTCAGTCAGTGCCTTGCTACAGCAAAAATGGGGATCAATTTGCAGCTGCTTGCACAAGCAGAACAGTGATTGTAGCAAGTGATGATTAAGATGCTTCAATGCATTTGGGTTGGAACAGTTGCAGTGATTATCTCAGAGGGAGCAAAAGAAAGTAAGAGGAGATGCTTGTGCTACTGCTGGGCGGTTAGTTGCTTTATTCATTGCAGCATTTATAAATTTCAGTTTGGGGTGGTAAAAGCAGTAGTGGAGTTATTAGTTCAGGGATCCATTACTGTGACCTGCAGCACACTTCCTACTACTACTACTGCATCCAGAGCCAGCCAATACATGCTCCTACAACATGTTGGTACTCCAAAATTGTGCAAGATTATTCTTTTCACATTGTACAATTATTACTCAAGTGGCAGGGTAACCGGCAAGTTCTTCAAGTAACAGTTAAACTACTGCATATGTGGCAACCAAAAAAGTTTCCAAAAAAATAGTGATTTTTTCTTCAATATTTCTTACAAAGACTACTTACCATAAACCAATAGCAAAAGGAATTGACAAAGAACAATAATCTCTTAACTAAAGCCAAGACATCTATTGCTATCAACATGGAGACAAATTCGCAGATGAAGAAGGGTGTGGGCACATCTGAGTGAGCAAATAATAAGCTAGCACTGTTTTCTCGCGAGCTTGTCTTGTATCTTGAGCAATGTCGCCATCTAGCATTAATTGGGTGTTGATCAAGGACAGGGACAAGCTAATCTGCCAAATACCACCTACCGAATACCCCGGGAAAACAACAAAATAAGAGAATGTGCAAGAGACGGAAGCAAATCCAAATTAATGTGATGATGCTAGGACCAGTTGCAACCCGGCATATGTTGCTTGCTAATGACGCATTAAAGGCGACAGATCAGAGCTAATCACACAGGAGATGGAGTTTTAATTTGGAGAGCTAATCACACAGGAGATGGAATTTTAATTTGGACACTGAAAATTGATTAGGTATACCAGGTGAATTTGGAAAATGGTAAACAAACACGGCAAGAAATTCACTCCATTTTGCATCTTTTCACCTATTAATGAAGGATTCAAGTGAAAATAATACAATAAAATCTGCAATAATTTCAAGCAAATTAGTCAGGTGGATCTATGCAGGCAATATATTTTGGAAAGTTAAAAAATCAGGTAATACAGAGTTATTTCTTAAAAAAAAGAGTTGTTTATCAAGGATTCTGAGGAACAAGTGTTCAAGACTGGTTTGTATTGTCCACTTCATCATCTAATTCAAGCATTAAACAAGAAGAAACAAAACAAAAGAATGTGGAAAGTATGGTAGCAAAGCCAAATAATTCAATGTGGTGTTGCTTGGACCATTTTGTATCCCACTGGCTACATGTTACTACTGACAAATTAAAGGCAGTGTGGGGGTATATTACAAGTATGATGAGATTTGGATCTGTGGTGCTGGGTATTATTATCCTTCAGGTAACTCATACAGCAAGTTCTCAATTACTCATCATTTTGCATCCTTTTTTGGCCTTATTTTTCATATGGAAGTGAACATTCCAAACGATATGTGGGGAGAAACAAGTAACAACAATCATGAAGCAATCAAATGAGAAATGATGGAGAAAAATAGCATCCTGGAAAATCTCCACAAAAAGAAGTTGCCTAGTTTACTCCTCTCAATCCTCTTCACCAAGGCCAAGGATATATTCCATACCACAAAAAGGCTCTAAATAATGACATGTTTCAATTAGGAATCAACAAAGAACCAAAGAAAACCAGAATCAAAACTACATAGCCGGTAGCAGCAAGGAGAATCCAAAACAAAACATTCACTAGCCATCCAACAATAAGTGCATTAATGCTAGAAGTGAAGACACAAGAACTAGATACCTTTTTAAAATCAAGAACACAAAGTTTCCTACCCATATATCACAATCCATAAGAAAACCACAAAAAGAAAACTCTAAGAATATACCAGTCAACATTCCACACTTCCTAGCTATCCATCCTAAATCCCTAGTAAAACAGAAACAAGAACTAATTAAGCAAACCGACAATCCTTATCATGAAAGCAGCCTCAACCACCTTCCCTACAAGATAAGAAATTTAACTAACAGAAGAGAAACAAATATCTATAAAAACACAACACAACCAAGAAGCATGAACAAACTAATCCATAAAGCAAACAGAAACCATCTCAAGAACATATACAACATCTGCACTACTACATGATAAACCTAGTGAAGTATGAACTGTGAACTTGCTCAAAGAACTGGGTGAGGATGATGGTATCCACTTACAGAGGCACCACTACACCATCCTGTGCTCTGTTCTCGGCCTCCCTCAAGCTTCAGAACACTTCTAGCTAGAGAAGCCCAAATAATTGCAAGGAGAAGTAGTAGTGGTACTAGTACTAGTAGCTAGCTAGAGAAGACAGGGATAGGGAGATGTGAACTGAAAGATTCTCTCCCTTTCCCCCCAGCTCAGTGAGCCTCTCACTCTCTCAGTGGTGTATACGTGTTTCTGCACAGTGTGTGTGTATATATGGAATGGAAGTAAACTAAGGGAGGGGAGAGGGGGGTGGTGGTGGGGAGAGGGAACTGGGAGGAGACAAGGGGCAGCGAGAAATTAGGGCACGCGAGGTGGGAAAAGACGGGGGAGGAAAAGGGATGGGTGGAAAGGGGAGGTGCCTGTATTTATAGACAAGGAAACAAAGAGAGAAAGATGTGTGAGCTAGACTTCACTTGCTAGAACAGCTGCAGCTGCAGCTGCTTCTGCTGCAACAGTTGCAAGCACCATCAACCACACACACATGAATGCACATGGGACTCCATGGAGATGGAGATGTGTTTGTGAGAGGTGCTAGCTTTTTCTTGGAGCTGACTTCACAGTGGCTGAGCAGAGAGGAGCGGGCACTGTTGGAGAGGAGATGGAACAAGAACAACAGATGGAGCCTGGCTGGCTGGTTAGCTCAAATCAAATTATTTCCCACGCATCTGTAGTAGCAGCATTTCTTGCAGCTAGCATAGCATGCACAGGGAGATGCTTGCCTTTTTTTTCACTTTTTACAGTGCATTGCTCATGCACCTGGGTGAGTGAGTGCTGGTTACTGGTGATCAGGAGCTGTTGCACATACTGTATTAGGAATTTCCTTGAGACGATGGAAAATGGCTGTACAGGTACTAACTACCCCAGTCTGGTTGCAGACTCGTTGTGTATCCTCTACTGTTTAAGCCGTACGGCGTGGTGCACGCACCTCGAAAAGCCCGTCCAATCGAAAATCAACCGCTGACATAAAACCGTGCAAAATTTCAAGATTTTCAGTAGAATAATGAAATCAATTTCCATGGCATACACATCGACTGGTCAATTACTGAAATGAGGCGAAACAAAATGGATTGGAGGGAGAAATTGATTGATTAATTAATTACCTGAAGCAAATAAGTTTGGAGAGATAAAGGAGGCTGTCTCTCATGCGCCCGTTGCGTCTTGTCGTGGCAGTGTGTGTTTGTTGGCTAGGAAACGCAGCAGGGAAAAGACAACAAAAGAAGGGGGAAAAGGTAGGGTTTCCACGAATCAGCACGCTCCTTGTACACACTTTTGAGACATGTTAGATTCACATATCGTTACGGTGGCTATGTGATTGGTTCCTATGGTTCCGTGCACGAATCAAGAGGATCTAGAGGTTGCCAAATGGCCAGCCGGCTAACTACGAAATGTGTCGTGTTTGTCCGTAGGCTCAATCGTCGATCTAGAAGCGGTATGTCGAACTTATGAGTTATATCGGGCTGGTCCAGGCACGATTAGCCCGACTAGCTGCGTTGGCCCGTGTAGTCTATCTTAGTCTAGAAATTTTAAAAATTACAAAAAATACCAGAAAATACATAGAATTCAAAAATAGAAATTAAAATAGTAAAACATGAGTTCTATACCCATAAAATGAGCTTTATTAATGTTTATATGGTCGCCTCGTTAAAAAAAGTTGCCAAATAAAAACTCAACATGAGAAAACCTTGGCAAATGAAAAGGAGTTCAACCTATAGCTCTACATAAATCCATGTTCTAAGTGTCATTGTCTAGGTAAAGATTTTCGAACGCGTCCGTCAACTTTGAATTTTCTACAGTGTGTTGATCTCGTGCATCAGTTTGTTCCTAGTTTTTCACAGTTAGAAATATCAACACCATCTCACTCGTGAGACTTGTTCTTCTCTCCTCCAATATTCTTCCAAAAAGACTAAAAGCAGGCTCAGAGGAAACCGTGGAGACAAGAACAGTTAACACATCACATACTAATAGGGATAGCATTGGATATGTTACCTTATGGTCATACCACCATTGCAAAATTTCGAAGCACTCTTCCTGGTAATCCACGGTACCACTGTCGAGATAGGTGGATAGTTCCTCACTCCTTAGGTGGGTGATTTGTCTTGCTTTAGAACTTGATGTTGTAGAACTTGAACACCTGGACCTGGAGAAAGAATCTGTACCCCATAGTTTACCCCACGCAGTTGTCTTCTTACCTGTGGTGGGTGGTACTGGAGATCGTTGCAAGTGAACTCCCTGAAACTTATGTTTGTACTTTTGATAAACATCGAAAAATTTAATACGAACATCTACAAAATAGTTAGCATAGTCTAGACCTATAGCATCACTCAGAAGTTGGAGAACATTAGCAAATCCTTGAATTTTAGCTCTGGGGTCTAAAATAAAATGCATATGCATATAGGAATGAGATTCTTTCCAATATTTCAAGTATTTAGTTTTCATAGCAACGATAGACTCTCGCAATGCTATTTCATTTTCATAAGCCTTCAAGTGACTAGCAATTTCAAGAATATTAAGCATAATTTAAAAAGATGTTGGATAATACACCGCGGATAAAACAATAGTGGAATCATAAAAAAAGGTTCCAAAAACGCAAGTAACTTCTAATCAACATACCAATGATGCTCAGACAATAGTGTATTACTGTCATGGCTGTGATAGTGTGTGTGAATAAAAACAGAAAATGTGCTCTCATATGGTAAATGGCTCTTAAGCTGATGTAAGTAGAGTTCCATATTACTGACATGTCCAAACCAAAATTTCTTGGATATACATTCATTGCAATGCAAAAGTTCTTACATGTTGCTATTCGTTTGTTAGAATAATTTATGAAAGATATCGCATTGTGGAAAGCTTTAATATACGGATCCAACATCTTTAGACCATATTTAACTATAAGATTAATAATATGACAGGCGCATCGCTAATGTAGCAAGAAAGATTCAGCGTATGTACTAAATAATGGAGTGAGAATATCTATTGCCCTAGAGTTTGTGGCGGCATTGTCTAAAGTTATTGAAAAAATATTTGTAAGACCAAAATCTTCCACTGCTTTGATAATACAGTCCACAATATTCTCACCCGTGTATGCTACATCAATTAGTTTGAACCCTATAATTCTTTTTTCCATTTCCCAGTTGTCATTAACATAATGAGCAACTACACTAAGATAATCATCTCTAGCCCGACCACTCTATATGTTCAAGGTCAAAGCCACCAAAAATGTGCATGTAATAAATAGTTCTTTTTAATTTAGCATGTCTTTCATTATAGTATTTAACTAGATCTCTGGTTATTGTCTGTCTAGAAACAGTACAAAATCTAGGATTATGCACAATCCTAATGAAATTTTCAAACGTTTAGACTCATCAAAGTTTAAAGGTAGATCCTCTGAAGCAATTAAACGACAAAGTGATTGACGAGCTACCTCAGGACTATAGTCCCAACTACGTATCGTACTGTCGGAGTTGTACTGCAACTGTGTCTGCCTCATGGCCAATCCTTGTCTTGTTTTACATCTTGCAGCATGTCTAATAAAGTGCCTCATGCCACCTAAAGACTTTGTAGACAATTCATGTTTACAAATTTTACAAACAACATATCTTACCTTAACTCCTTGTCCATTTGGCTTGGTTGTCTTATTGAAATAATCTTCCTAAACTCCTGATGTACTTGACCTGGATCTCTTTGCTCTAGTGCTTGCAGACGCAGAGGCACTTGTATAGCCTAATGATGGTATTGTTTGCTCTTCTAGTTGAGTTGGGGCCACAGCATTCTCGAAGGATGCAAGATCCTTCGGTGAAATTCCTAAATCAGCAATAGGAAAATTCCATCACTAAAACTACAAATTGAAAATTACACTATTATTTATTTCACCTTAGTACAACAAATAAGAACAATACAAATCTACAAAAAATAGTATTGTACCTCTTTTCTTGATTGCAGCTGGATTTCAAAATTTTGAATATTTGGTAAAAAAACATTTCAGTTTTTGCCAACTTATGACAAAAGGGATCTAAACTTGCACAACATAATTCAAAAAAGAGAGTGAAGATTGGGTTGTGGCTGAATGAGGGGGTAGGGGTGGAAAAAAGCTGGTTAGTTGGACTCATTGGCTCGGTTTAAAATTGTTTCAATTAGATTCGTTATTTGGTTAAACATTGAAATGAGTTAATTTCGAATGAAAATGAAATTTAGAGCAATTTGGGAATATATTCCATGCAATGCAACATAACACATATGCAATGTATGGACATGTTTGGTTTGTAGCCTAAGGTTGGCACACCTAAGTTTAGGCGTGCCACAATGGCTTAGGCAAGCGTTTGGTTCCCTACTATGTTTAGGCTTGCCACAATTTGTTAGGCGAGTCAAGAGGCTCTTGCCACTGAAATTTTCGCTGCAAGTGTGGCAGGGAAAATGAGCATCACGCTCCTCGACGTGCCACAACGCCGAAAACTCCCCATCCCATCCTGATTAAAGACACATCCTCTGTCTCTTCTCACACTTTAGAGTACTCTCCAGCACACACCACTCACCATAAGTCCACCACTATGGATTGGCACTACTACAGAAAGGGTCATCACAGACGGTTCTAAACCATCATCACAGATGGTTTATGAAACATCTGAATTTATGTTTCTGTGATAACAGGCAGCTATCATAGACGGTTTTTGAGCCGTCTGTGATAAGTCACAACACAAACGATTTTGTGGTATAAACCGTCTGTGAAAGCCTACTATCACAAACGACTTCTACCAAAAATCGTCTGTGATACGTCGGCCATCACAGACGGTTATATGTACCAACCGTCTATAATTGGAGACATATCATAGACAGTTAGTAAAAAGAATCGTATGTGATATCCGACATATCACATACGTGTGATAGTAGGCCTTCACAGACGGCTCATACCATAAAACCGTCTGTGATAGTTCGTTCTATACCTAACCGTTTTTTTTGGCTAGCCTTAGGAAATGCTAGCCATGTCCTCTGAAAACAAGCAAGCAGAAAACAGATAAATCACAGATAACTGAATTACAACTCAAAGTTACTTACAACTCAAAATCAATTATAAAAGAATGTTCATGTATTGTCGCTAGAGTTACAATTGAATTACAACTCAAAGTGAAATACAATTTTTCGTGACCCCGAATCACCAGATTTGAGCCCTCTGTGTATTCTTGACTAGCCCCATAATCAGTAACTAGTCCACACAGTTTGCAACATTGATGAAATCATATCCATACAACAAAGTAACTAAGAAGCAGACAAAACATTATTACTAAGTAGCAAAATGACGTTATGGTCAAGTCTTACAGGGGTTGTCACGCAGGGCTTAACAGCAAAAGACAACTTGCAGCGGAAACTAAAACATCTTGTGGTAGTCATCCGACATGCCCACAGGCAATCGAGTGGAGGACGCGGCCTAGTTCGCATGGTCTTCAAGGTACTCCTCTTCATAGAACTCTGAGTTTCTCTCGGGCTCTTCCTAGGTGATTGATCAACAATTGGCGTATAGTCATGAGTACATAAAGTACTCAGCAAGTCGTAGGGAGATGTATGCAAATAGTATTCATGCAAGACTTAACAAGGACAGCTTTTTGGCTATTTTGCATAAAGCAGTATTGGCAATAAATATAGTAAGTAGATTGTAACGCAAAATTTGAAAGATTAATACATAAGTAATCAAGTTCTTTGAAACAACTAGTGACAACCCTGCTCACTTCCCAACCAACAACCGGTGAACAACCCATTCACTTCCCAACCGATCCGTTCCAATATTTTTGAGAAAATCTACCCCTCGTGTGAAATCACCAGGCATTGTCCATAACCAGGGACACAGTTATTCAAATAGTTTTACACTCTACAGAGGTTGTACAGCTTGACCCACAAGAGATAATCATCTTATATTGTCCGCTCACACAATTCTGAGGTGTGCAACTAAGAGATTATCACAAGGCTTTTACAAAGCTCCGTTTTGACTCGGTTCTGCTCGCTAAGGATTCGCCGTCCCGGCCCCCTCTTGCGCCACTTATCAACCCAAACAGAACCGACTCAAAACATTGTTAATTATTTAGCTAGATCCACCCCACAAATAGACTTATGGTTGTACGGTATGGCCCAGATCAATAGCGCACAAAGTTAAGTCCTTAGAGACTACTCAGGCGAAACATCATCATCCCAATGTGCTTCCTGCACCCCCTTTACTGCACGATCATTCGCCCGAGTATGAAATTATTTTTGGATCAACCCGACCAAATGGCAACCCTTGCCATGGCACAATAAATTTTATCAATAGTGGCTCCGCCATAATTCCATATATCATTAAATCAAATTTATCATCATTGAATCATGTCATCGAGAGACCAATGCATAACTAAAGCATGACTAAGCATAATACACACCCATGTTGGTATTACAATAATGTCCAACTAAGATTACCCAACCTATGGTGTCCAAGGGTACATGTCATTCACAATTATACAAGGAGTCATACTGTCAAGTAGGTATTTAACTATTCCTAAAACCATTTTTATACAACTAGCCATGCATGTTTATATCAAACAATGTAATTTTATAAATTGGGCACGACATGATCAAAAGTCTACGACTTGCCTTCATTGAATTGTCATGATTCTTGGGTTGTCGGGTCCAAGAATTCTTTAGAGAAGCCGGAATCTACACATGCGGAAAGAGCCAAATAAATACAATAAATCCAAATAAAATCCAAAAATTACCAAACTAGAACCAAAAGCAAGGTACTGAATTTAGAAGGATTTAGAAATTTGAATCACTCAAATTGGAGCTCGAACGGGCCCTCAGAAGGAGGTTTTACTATAGGTGGTCGGAAGGAGGTTCGACTACCTCGTCGAAAGGAGGTTCGACTACAGGTGGTCGGAAGAAGGTTCGACTACCTGGTCGGAAGGAGGTTCAACTACCTAGTCAGAAGGGGATTCGACTAGGTGGTCGAAAGGAGGTTCGACTACTGGTGGTCGGAAGAAGGTTCAACTACCTGGTCAAAAGGAGGATTGACTACCTAGTCGAAAGGAGGTTCGACTATAGGTGGTCGGAAGAAGGTTCGACTGCCTGGTCGGAAGGAGGTTACCGGCGCCGACAAAGAGAGCGGCGGTGAGGGCACCAGCGGAGAGAGGGAGGCGAAGCGAGCTTGAGGCTCACAGTGGTGGCGGCAAGGCTCGGTGGAGCAGCCAGCGGCGAGAGGAAGAAGTGGCGGCGATCGAATCTGCCATGAAGCGCTTTGGTAGATAAACTTCAAAGAACAAGACGGTTGCCAATGAAATCTGGGAAAACGGGGAGGAGTTAGAGAGGGGGTTGGCGGCGATTCAAAGAGGGAGGTTGGGAGCATGCGGTGCTCACTTAAATAGGCAAAGGCGACACATGGTTCGATGAGGAATGCGAGTGGGATTCGCAGCGTCTTGTGATCGATCATGTGAGGCTCCAATGAACCAATGATGCATCGGAGAAAAGGAAGGGAGCACGGCGTAGAACATCGCGAGGCGAATCTCAAGAGAGTGGATGATGTCGCCGGGGAATCAACGACGACGATGGAATGCGAGGAGGAAGGTGGTTCAGTCGTCGGCAGGAGAATCACAATTGCGTAGAAAAGAAATCGAGAGAGGGGCAAATTCGGAGGGGTGGAGGAGGAAGCCAAGGGGCTCACCGTGACATAGTTGGCACGAAGAAGCGATCACCAGAGAGGGAGAGCAAGGAGGTAGAGCTCACAGCCGAACCACACTAGAGAAGAAATGGAGCCTATTGGCTGCTGTGCTTTGGTTGGAGCTTCGCTTGGGAAAAGAAATGGAGGAAGAGGGGAGAGGAAGGGGGAGGAAGGAGCTGCTAGTCTCCTTTTATAGCTGAGAGAGGGAGGTGGGAGCACGAGGTAGGTAGTAGGCTTGTGAAGTTGATGGCGACGAGCACGTCGCTGGAGAGGCTTCCACGGTGGCGGTAGAGGTGGTGGCCTAGGGCTCCAAATGCGGTCGACGAAGAGCGAGAGACAGAGGAGATAAAAGAAGGGGGGACAAGAGGAGGGCGAGGGCTTCCTAGTGCTCCATTTAAGGGGGAAGGAGGAGGACTGGGCGACAAGATGGAGCGGCGGGATTCGCGACGGTGCGGCTTGGGCGTACAGTCAGCAGGTGAAGGAGGGGATGGGGGCAGGTAGGGGAGGAGACAAGAGGGGGAACTGGCGCGGAGGAGGTGACGGCATTTAATGCGCGAGGACTTTTGCGATGGTCGTGACGTGACGGGAGTAAGAAAAAGGTGAGCAGGGGGCTGACAGGCGGGGCTGGTCAAAACCGAGTGGCTAGTCGACACCGAGAGGGTGGTCGACACCGATAGGGTGGTCGAAACCGAGAGGGTGTCGACACCGAGAGGGTGGAGTGGGTCAGCGCGCAGGGAAAGGAACGGGCCGACGGGAATTCGGAACAGACAGAGAAATGAGATTTTAAATACCAGAGAACTCCAATAAACTCAAAATAAACCTAATTTTGAATTTGTTGAAGTTGGATTAATTCATATTAAATTGCTTTTTATCTCAAAAAATTTCAAGTTAAGCTTTAGAAATTCAACAAAACCGAATGGTTATTTTTATTTTGAAGATTTCCAAAAAGCCCTGAAAATTGGGATGTTACACAATTGAATCAATTGTTTAAAGGTCGTTCAGAGGTGTCGATGGAGTGAAACTCTCCTTCGGAGTTAATGATCTCCATCTTGATGAAGGCAGAGAGCCGTCCTTGAACATCCGAGACTTCGTCCAAAATCGAATGCACTTGAGTTGATTGTCATGCCCTGTCGCTAGGAGGAGTAAAGTAGTAAGCATATATATTTAAATTGATAATTAGGATATAATTATTGCGAGATTGACAAACCTCTGTATGGAGGAAATGAGCATACCTGTCGAGTACTTCTTGCACAAGGGTGAAGTCGTGGTTGTTGTTGAGTATGGAATCAACGTATATTACTTTGTTCCACTTTGGTACAATGACTAAAAGGATCCAGTGCCACCTGCTCATGTATGTCGCTATAGTCATTAAACCTAAGTTCGTGTTGTGTAGAAAGTACCAATGAAATTTGTATAGCAAGTAGTGAAGTACTTACCCTTAGTTGTGGGGCACCAGTTTGTAGTCCTTGTCGCCTTGAGCAAGCAATCCCGTCGTTATGTAATTCTCCATGTAGGATGCGTCTTGGGCAATGCATTGCTCAGAGATCAACTGTGGGTCGAGGAATCCCATCGTTATGTAATTACGACTCTTGTACGCCTAGGAGTTGTGTGGGAATCCCTGCCTCCAA